>CM062297.1:710831453-712031453 GCA_031216915.1 Pictodentalium vernedei
CTAGCTCTGATTTACTATGTATAATGCAACACACCTGGTGTCACGGTCCTCATATTCAAGAGTAACCGCTTCACTGGCGACAGGGAACTGAAACCACTCATCGCGGTTTATAGCCCTGTGCAATATAAAGAGCACTTTAGCCTTATGTAGAGGAAGCCGTAAGACTAGCCGACCCCGGCTGCCTATTAGACGGGACGTCCCGGACAAGAGGCATGGATGTAAACTCCGACTGATGCAAGTTTCTACCAACAACATCTGGCCCCCAGATAATGCTGTAAGAGAGAGAGAGACCTCTCTCTTGCTCGCGGTCCTGGCAGACCTGTACGAGCTCACCTCAGAACTAGCCAGCTTCCTCCTTCTGTCATCGCTGGGTGAGCATGATTGTATATTATAGTGCTCGCTCCACCCTTGTTCTCTCCTCGACCGCTACGGACATACCCAGCTTCATAACACCCATATTCTGAGTGATAGAAGTGCCGGTTCAGCAAGCTGGTGAAAAGGACGAAAATCACATGATCTGTTATCTGGGGCCTTGTCTTATATCATTGAGTACTTTGCCACTAGCTCTAATTGCATATGGTAGTCCAGCTGCGTCACAGTTCTCAGAGGCCTGAGTAACCGCTTCACCGGTTGAGGTAGGTGGTGACAGGGAACTAAAACCATACGCCGTGATTTTTAGCCCTGTCTAAATGCGACAACAGACTTTTTGTGTGGTCGTGTGTGCTTATCAGACGTAGAGGAAGCTGTAAGACTAGCCAACCCCGGCAGCCTATTAGAAGAAGCATCCCGGACAGGAAGGCATGGACGTAAGCTCCAACTGACGCAAGTTCCTACCAACAACCTCTGACCCCAGATGTTGTTGTAAGAGAGAGGGGCCTCTCTCTTTCCTCGTGGTCGTGGAAGACCTGGACGAGCATACTTCAGAACTTGCCGGCTTCCTCCTTTCCGTCGTCGAAGGGTGAGCATGTTTCAATATTATAGTGCTCGCAACACCCTTTTTCCTTTCCTCGACCGCTACGGACTTACCCGGCGTCATAACACCCATATTCTGAGTAATAGATCACCCGTTGAGCTAGCTGGCGACAAGGACGAAAACCACATGATCTGTGATCTTGGGCCTTCTCTATTTCATTGAGCACTTTTGCCGCTAGCTCTAATTGTATATTGCGACGACGGAAGCACACTATCTGATGGCGTCACGAAACCTCACCATGTTCTTGATCCTCTGTAAATAGAAACTTAAAAACTTAAAAACTAAAGTGACAATTTGGCAAGAGGACCAGCAGTGTCCCCTTCGCGTGGGAGGACAGCTAGTGTCCACTCGCCTAACAACAAACCATGACACCTATCACCAACGTTGTCAAAATCTGACACATGGTGCAAGAATTAGTGGTAGAACATCGACTATAAGCAAGACAACGATCATGTAAATATAGGAAAGGCTTCCTCATATTTGCCCTACTATTTGATAAATATTATTACCTAAAAGCTAAAATAGGCCAGTAGTACCACCACCAAATCTACATTATGTAAGATAACATTAAAATATATAATCGATGCAATAAATACACCCAAAAGAAAAAAAATTTCAAAAAATAAAAAAATTTTGAAAATTTTGTTTCTTATATAAGAGCTCAAGTTCCCAAAGGGAAGGATGAGCAAGTGTGGACAAAATTATAATAATATCCAACAAGAGGCCCCAAGGAGCCTTAATTGCTCACCGGCCAAAGTGGTTCAAAGAAGTATTTGGGGTCACATTCAGTTAGACATGGTTCATCAACACTACAAAGAATGAAGTCATGAGAGACAAATTTTATGGAACTAGGGACATGGCTTGAACAAACTTGAATCTTACCCCCCTAAGGATGCTGCATACCAAATATCAAAAGCATTCATCTGCTGGCCTCATTTTGAACTAAGTTATCATTCGGGCTCCCACAGTGAGCCCAAATATGAACCCAGGGACTTGGCTTGAACAAACTTGAATCTTACTCCCTAAGAATGCTGCATGCCAAATATCACAAAACATTCCAACTGCTGAATCTGAAGAAGAAGATTTTTAAAGAAAAATTCCTCATATTGACTAAGTTATAATTCGGGCTCCCACAGGGAGCCCAAATATGGACCCAGAGACTTGAATCTCACCCCCCTAAGGATGCTACACACCACATATCAAAACATTCCGACTGCTGGATCTGAAGAAGAAGTTTTTTTAAGAAAATTCCTCATTTTGAACTAAGTTACAATTCAAGCTCCCACAGTGAGCCCAAATATGGACCTAGGGACATGGCTTTGAACAAACTTGAATCTCACCCCCCCTAAGGATGCTGCATACCAAATATCAAAACATTCCGACTGCTGGATCTGAAGAAGAAGATTTTTAAAGAAAATTCCTCATTTTGAACTAAGTTATAATTCGGGCTACCAGAGTGAGCCCAAATATGAACCCAGGTACTTGACTTGAACAAACTTGAATCTCCCCCCAAAAGATTCTGCCTGCAGGATCTGGAGAACGAAGATTTTTTTAAGAAATTTGCCTGGAAAATGCACTAAGTTCGAATTCGGGCTTCTATACTGAGCCCAAATGTGAATCCAGGGGACCGATTTGAACAAACTTGAATCAGATCCACCCCACAATGCTGCATACCAAATATCAAAAGATTCTGCCTGCTGGATCTTGAGAAGAAGATTTTTAAAGAAATTTGCCTGAAATGCACCAAGTTCGAATTCAGGCTCCTATACTGAGCCCAAATATGAACCCAGGGGGCCAATTTGTACAAACTTGAATCAGATCCACCCCACAATGTTGCATACCAAATATCAAAAGATTCTGCCTGCTGGATCTGGAGAAAAAGATTTTTAAGAAATTTGCCTGAAATGCACTAAGTTAGAAGTTCAAATTCCCCCCCCCCCCCCCCCACCCCCCCCCCCCCTCCCTAGAGATGATGTATACCAAATAGGAAAGAATTCTGCCTGGTGGATCTGAAGAAGAAGATTTTTTTGAATTTTGGAAAGAAATTCATGGGTGCTATCATAGTTATGCCCCTTGTGGGTGCCCCCTGTGGGTTACGGCACGTTTATTTGTACAAGTTTGAATTGACATATGATGGGGAAACATGCACACCAAATTTGGTTCAATTTGATCCAGTAGTTTGTGAGGAGTAGTCGATAATGTAAAGTTCATGACGGACGACGACAGACGGCAAGTGATAAGTTAAGCTCCCTTCGGTGAGCTAAAAAATTAACTGCCACACTACCGGAATATTTTATGTTACTTATAACTGTAGTTTCCCTAAAAATAATAGGAAACTACCTATACAAATAAAGTAATGTCAATGTAAACAACTTCAAAATAAAAACCGGAAACAAGACCCCAGGCAACACGGCCCGAAGTCAGTAACAAATAAAACTATCCAATGTAAAGCAAGATTTTCAGCAGAAGAAAAAACGATACATCGGATGTATGATGCATGACCAAAATGCCTAAACACGCCAAGGGTGAGGACGTAACAATGGAGATGTACAGAATAATCTTCTGTATGATACATTAAACTCCCAAGAAATTTTATAAAAAAATTTCAATAAAACAAGCCAAAAAGCTTGGGAGTTTAACTGGGGGGGGGGGGGGGGGGGGGGGGGGGAGGGGGGGGGATCAAGGGAGGTTAGGGAAGGAATACTTAACAAACAGTGGAAAAATCATTATCAATCAAATGACGACGTCAGGCCCATGTCCCGAAATTGGGGAACATGAACTAATTTTTTATAAATGTTATAAAATTACAGCCTTGAATGTTTCAAACCACCGTTTCTTCCTTCCTTCATCCAGTTGTGTCCTTGGATCCACCAAATTAACCTTTGATTTGTGTCTGGCATCATTGAAACTGAGATTTAAAAGGACAAAAGTCAGTTTGATGTTATCTGACTGAAGGGCCAAACAAAGAATGATGTTTGTGCCAGTTTCGGTGACTTCCTGGTGTCTGCACATGCGCAGAGAGTAAATGTATGGAGGACCAGATCGGACTTCGGTTTTTGCATGCAAATTTTGGGGATTGGTGGGGGCAAAATTTGTGTTTGGCCCTAGATAATTTGAGCTAACACCAGCTAATTTATGGATGCCATTATCCCCCATTGCTGGTTTATTACCATACCAAAGGACATCAAAATCTGACAACAAATGCCAGAGTTATGATACAAAATGTTGGTATGGACATAGGAACAGATGGATGTACGGATGAACGGGAGAGAACTCAACTATATACCCGCCGAACCACGAAAGGAGGTCGAGGACATACTAATAAACAACTAGACACAAACAATGATTCTAGGAAATCTGCTAATTGGCCCTGCTATATATTTTTACCTTGATACTAATATTATTGGAATCTTATTAGTACTAAACCTTCAGTGACATGACTTGCTTCTCTGACTTTTCTTTCAGTTCTTGGACAACAAGTCTATATTTGTTGATATCATTGCTGGTTTTTGAATGCTCTAGTTGAAAGAGAGCTGCCTTCAGTTCTTCCTGAGTTTTCCTTACAAGATTTATCTGTTACAAAATATAGTTTAGACAAAAAAATTAGCCTTCATTTCAAAGCCCTAATCTAAAAGACATAATCATAAGGAACTAATATTCATAATTTCGCTTAGATTTAGTAAACTCAAAAGATATTCCATGGATGGAACATAAAAATATCCAGGATTTTCTGTGAGTTTCCATAATCATACACAATTCACTATTTTAATGGACTAAGGGCCATGGTTGATTTGAGCAGCAAAGGGTAGTTTGTTGATTTTCTGTATTTACCAGCTTTAAACTATCAGAACAATATTAGATGATATACTTCTGGAAATGGAACAGACTCATACAGCCCTTTTCAAAATGAAGCTTGAATTTGTCCATTGGGAATACACAAACTTTCTAACAGAAACTATATGTCACAATGGCAAAGCATTAACACATGCAAGAAGTGGCTTGTGGTAATATTTTTCTAGCGCTAATTTCTGTAAGAAATTCCTTTTCTGTTACAATGCAAAGCATTGGCACATGCAATAAGTTGCTTGTGGCAATACTTTGTATCTCTAATTTCTTTAAGAAATTCCTTGTTCTCAACCCATTATACAAAGATAAAGTGCTTCACCCACCCTATTATTTTAAAAAAAATCTATTACAAGTAATATTAATCTCTACATTTGACTAGTTGGAAGATACAATTTGTGAGCCTGAAATCTGTGTAAATTTGTTATATATTTTGTGAGGCTGATAACATTTTGAGAAGTTAAGTGTTTCCATACCAACACACAATCTCAGATTCTACTCACTTTGGTATCTTAGACAAGAGGCACCTTTAGGCCTTAATTGATTACCTGAGAAAGTTGCTTGACCTTTTACCCAATGCAGACGAATCGAGACCATATCAGAATTTATTTTAAATATCATTTTTTTTAAATTTTTCCAAACATTTCAACAAAACCATATCATGTGACCCATCATTGGAAGGAGCTTCTCAAGCTAGTTCCAATGAGGGGTCACATGATATGGTTTTGTTGAAAGTTTTTTACAAATAATATTTTTCAACTGCTGAATTTGCATGTTATGCAGGTGGGTGTGGCTGATTCATTTAGGTAAAGGCTAAAAGAAGGATTTAAGGTCACATTCAGCACTTATGGCTAATTCACACTACAAAGGAATGAAGTTATGTCATTTTTTATAACACTGTTCTCCACTTCAGATGATTTAAATGACTAGATTTCCAGTAGCACTGAAGAACAGTCCATTTTTCCAAGACCTGGAAATCCAATTATCTGTTTTTCAGGGTAAGCAGTGTTGAAACTCCAATTAGTCAATCTGAGGTTTGAAGAAAGATTTGCACCCAAATAATTCAAGGTAGTGGGGGTGAGGTGAAGAGAAGGTGGGACAGTGCAATGATTTTTTTTTTTTTGGGGGGGGGGGGGAGGGGTACTGCATCCTTTGCATCCCCCTCCCCCTGGCCTGTTTTTGAAAGAATCTCTTAAAATCCTTGAAAAGTTAAAAATTTATAGTAATTTATATATTTTTTATACTTACCAATGACCCAGACTTAGCTGGTGCTAACTCTAAAATATCTAGGGCCAAACGCAAATTTTACCCCCCAATCCCCCAAATTTGCATCTAAAACCGAAAATGACATGTCCTATATGGTCCTCCATACTTTTACTCCACTGTGCATGTGCAGTGTCAAGGAGGTCTCGAAATTGGTGCAATTATCATTCTTACAACCAGTGCCTGGTAAGCGTTATGTACTCAGCGGGGAGGTATGAGTTCCCAACTCATGGGAGGACCATCCCCATGCATTGGTAAGTATAAAAATTATATAAATTACTATAAATTTTTTAACATTTTTATACTGTACCAATGACCCAGACTTAGCTGAATAGTAAAAAGTTTGGAGGGCCTAGGACATAAAGGAAAATCCAATAGACTCAATTACATATAACAGAACTCTCCCCTGAAGGAGAAAATGAGAGATAGGCTTTACATGTATCTTTCTTATTTGTATCAAAAAGAAAGACACAACACCATTCTGTAATTGAGCGCAATAACATCAATGATCTCTATTAACATTCAGTATAACCCTTTATACTAATATTTTTTAAAGGAAAGCCAATAAATAAGGAAGTCCTGCAAAATGAGACTCTATATACTCATATAAAAGTGTCCGAGGATTGTATATTAACGCCTGATTAATACGTGATATATACAAATGTCTCACACCGAGCAACACTTAAAAAATATTACATAGATGAGTAAACATTAGCTTTACTTTAAAACCATCCCAGTACCGACTCGGAATTACTGACTCCAAGGGAGGTATTCCCTTGCTTTACACTATAAAGTAGGTGACCTAAGGGAACACCCCCCCCCCCCCCCCCCCCCCCTGCTCACCCCTTTCCCTGGATCAAATACTCCAGAGCGAAGAGGGAAGCAGGACAGAGTCACTGCCGGAACCGAAAGCCTACATATATACACAAAGAACTTAATCAAGCACCGCCCCATTTTTCCTGATTGTTGTGACAAAACCCGGTCATTATAACATCATGACATTTGTATGGCAACAAATGGTATGATATTCTGATAGTTCATAATCCTAGCTAAACATAAAACACAACAATGATTGCAATGTGTAACACTTTACTGTAATTTTGGCAGACAAACATGAACATTGGTTTTGCAGGAAATTCCACCCTGTTGTAAGTTTTGTGCTACAAAGTACCAAAATGGAGATAATGATTGATTAGCGATTGCTAAATGTTCAGTAGCATTGTAAGCCAACAATTAGCAACAATATTGTCAGTAGCGTGTGTATCCGCCGTGTGCACGGATGACTGCGTCTACCCTCCTCCTCATGCGTGAGGTGAGTCTCCTGATTCGCTGAAGAGGTAACTGCTGCCACTCACGGTGTATAGCTGCTTCCAAACCGGCCAAATGTCGTGGAGGTGGGTCCAGGGCTTGCACTCTGCGTCCAATCATATCCCAAATGTGCTCCAGTGGATTGAGATCAGGACTCATTGCAGGCCATGGCAGTTTATTAATCGCGTTGTTGTCAAGAAAAGTTTTCACAAGTCGAGAACGGTGGGGTCGAGCATTGTCGTCCATGAACACAGGGCGAGTGGCCAATGGATGGTTGTCAAAATGGGGAACAAGAACAGGTTGCAGAATGTCCCGGATGTAACGATCGCCATTGAGATTGCCTTGCATAGTTACCAAATCAAGCTTACAATCATGGGACACGCATCCCCAGACCATAACTGATCCGCCACCGAATGGGACTGACGCTTGGACGTTCTTTGGCACATATGCAGTATTTTTGGTTCTCCAAACACGCTGACGTCCGTCAGTAACGTTGAGCAAAAACCGACTTTCGTCCGACCAGTGGACCTTCCTCCATGACGTAAGATTCCAGTGATGTCGGGCTAGACACCATTCCAAACGAGCTCTTTTATGCCGGTTGGTCAACGCTGGCCGCTTAATCACTCGCCTTGCCTTGAGACCTATTGCCTTCAATCTGTTTCTCACTGTTCTCTTGCAAAGGGGTCTGTTGGGGAGCCATAGCTGCTTCAGAACACCACTACTGGAGAACGGCTGACGTCGAACAAGACGTGCAAGGTAACGATCCTCAACTCGACTAGTCTTACGTGGCTGACCTGGTCTCGGTCTGTCCTTTACATGGTCAGTTTGGCGATGTTTTTGAATAAGACGGCTTACTACAGTGTGGTTAATGTCCAGTTGCCGTCCAATTGCTCTACAAGACATTCCCGTTGACTTCATGCCAATAATCTGCCATCTGGTAGCCTCAGTGTATCTCCTTCGAGCCATCTCGAAAGTAAATGCCTCAATCATTGAAACTTTCACACTTTTATACAGAATCCAGAACGATTTGAAAGTGCTATTTGAGAAAATCATGGGTGGTGTGTTGCACGTGCATGTAGTGGTGTGTTTGTGCGACTGACCAAACAACAAACCCCACCAATATTGCGAGGTAATACAGTTCGATTCCAATTTACATCTACCATTTCCAAATTTCGATTATGAATCTTGATGCAATAAAAAATGCTGGGTGGTGCTTGATTAAGTTCTTTGTGTATATATAGTTGCCACTGTTTAGTGGACGACATTCTGAGTGAAAAATAACGGACCTAAACAATGTAGATCTGCAGAAAAGGACTCAATATTTCTCAAATACAAATACGAGAAAGTGGAGGGCTAAGAACAATATGCAGCCCTCATTAGATCTGTAATAGCAACATTATTAGCGTAAGCCCATGATGTAGAAAGAACTCTTACTTTAAGAGCTTAAAACTAAAGCACAGACTGCTGATTGAAGATATTATCATTAGCAGTACTGATAGTAAATTGAATCCATCTGACCATAGAATGGACCGAAATGTGGAGGAAGCTTCCACAGCATGTCCCACAACAGACGCCTGAGTAGATTAATCCACGGTCTTTGTGGAGCTAGAAATGCTACCAACAGAATTTTGCATTGAGATATATAACTTGAGCAATATCTGCTGAATCAATGGCGCTGGAAGATACGCATATCCTACTATTCCGTCTCACAAGATCGTTAGAGCGTCTACTGAAAACGCTCGAAAATCCAAACATTGTGACACATACTTCTTCAACTGATTGTTGAGATGCGTCATGAAAAAGTCGATCATATGCCGCTCTCCTTGGTAGCAAATCTGATTGAATACTAGTTTGTTGAAAGTCCATTCTGGCATCGACAAGCAGCCCCTCCGTGAAGGGAGTCCGCTAATACGTTCAGACGACCCAGAATATGACGGACCAATAGGAGAACTTGATGTTCCAGTACAAACAGAAAGATTCCTTCCATTAACATGAATAACAGAATGGAATGATTGTCTCCCTAGTTCCGAAAATACGCTAATACCATCGAATTGTCGGACAGAATTAGCACATGAGCATTCTGAATAATGTTCATCCAATAATGTAGCGCAAGCCAAAATGACATCATTCTTGATGTTAATGTGCTTAATTAGGAACTACGGATCCCAAAGACCCTGGCCCTTCAAATCCGTTGGGCTTAATGATACGACCCAACCTGTTTGACTGGCATCTGTCAAAACTGTAAAACTCGGATCCGGCAATTGCAGTGGAACTACCTGAGTTAACCACTGAAAACCTGCCCAAGTCTGAATCTCTTATTAACTTGATTGACAAGAAGATGTCCGTATTGAGCGAAAAAATCTTCACCCTCCAATTCTGGATCAGAAGAAATTGGAGAGGACAAGTGCGTAACCGCCCCATCGGAATAAAATTGCGGCAGCTCCGCACAAATGTATCAGTCTCATGAGATCTCTTTCTTGCTGAGACCTTGTCTGAGCGAAGACAATATTCAGCATAACAACTGATTAATTTCACTCTGGGTAATGGCAGACGAATGAGAATGTTGTGCGTTTCGAAGCTCATCCCCCAAGACGTTGGAGCAATAGAAGCAGATTCTGCACATTGTTCTGAAGCGTTAACTCATTGCCGTACCTCTAAAGAATGTCGTCCAGGTAGGCCGACGTTATCGCAGACGAATGAGCTCGGAAATGAATCATTACCGAGTTTGTTATTCGAGTGAAATCCCAGGGGGCTAGATTCAGACCGAAGCACATTGCTCGAAACTGATACACGACTCCTATGATGAGGAAGTGAAGATTCTTTCTGAACGCCTGATGTACCATGACGTGAAAGTACGCATCTTGAGATCTATGCATGTAGCATAGTCGTACACCCGAATACTCGCTCTGACCGATCGGATGGACTCCATATATAAACTTGGAGCCACGATCGGCTTGTTTATCCAGCTCAGAATTATGAGTGGACGGAACGAGCCGTCTGGTTTTGGAACCAGAAAAGGATGGTTGTAGAAACCTGGAAATTCCTGGATTTCCACGATCTCTATCGCGATCATTCCAGAAGAGACTGGACTTCTGATGGAAGCGAGCCTCTTTCCTGCGGACTTGACGGAAGCTGAGTCCATCTTGGACTTCGAGTTAACAGAGGTTTTTGTTTGAAGGACAATTTAGTCCTTCTGAAATCACCCCTCGAATCCAAGGGACGTCCGTAAACAACTCCCAATTAATTGAGAAACTTGACAGTCTTCCACTCACTAGTACACGATAGAGGTTAATACCATTACCTCCTGGTCCTGCGAGGCTTGCGGAAGGAGAAGCCATGTCCTCCACGGCCTGCACCTCGCCCCGTCGACCTAGGGGCATCTGACCGGATGTCTCGGCCAGAATTATGGCCCCTACCTGAGTCGCTACCCTGACGGTCTCTATAGTAAGACCTCGAGGATGCATAGGAACCTCTATAAGAACTTCTCTTGGACGTATTCGTCCCAGAAGTGCCTGTCCTACTTTTCTCTGCTGAATCCGACTATATGGAAGCGGATTTGAATAGCAGAGAGTCTGAACCTTTCTTAGTTATCTGATCATAGACTGCGGAAAGCTTGCCGTCGAAGAAAACTCTCCAGAGACCGGAGTGACTCTGAGAGAGTTTTTCACCTTACTATCCACACACGTGGATGTAGCCAGGGCCGTGTCATGTCTAACCAACTTGAAAGAACTCGTAAGGAGGTTGTACATCCTAGAATTCTTTTTCCTTTGAGATGTAATGATAACGCTCTGGTAAGGTGATCTGCGTACGATGATGCATCTAAGCTGACCCTGCTAGACGATAACATCGTGGTTGGAACTGACATTGACGACGGTATAAACAATACTAGGTCCTGACCTGGTCGTCTAGACGCAGAGAACTCTCAGAATGCTCTGTCCTGCCGTTTCAAATATTCCTTAAATTGATGAAAGGCAGATATAGAGCATTTGCCGATAAGAAACCTCACCTGCCCATTTAGGTAGCAAGTTATATAAATATAGCGTCATTCATTCAACAGATCAAATGTCCGTGAGACATATCTGGACTATGTCGGAAACTGAGGGATGATGTCCCTAAACCGATAAGAATTCTAAGTCCAGTGGCACTATCAGTCTCTTATCCGGCAACGCAGCAATTTTTGGTCCGGAGGAACAAGTCAGAAGATAATGCCGGATGCTCTCTACGACAATTATGTTGTTCCGAAAGAGAAAATACAACTCATCCGTATCCGGACTACTTGTAATTCTTGGTCGTCCGTGCCTGAAGCTGCAGCGGAACGTACCAACCCAGCTTCCTCGGATAATTCTTAATCCGACAGAGTTACTGTCGGTTGCTGGGATGCTGCGATAATTTATGCTATCTGCGATAGCACGTCCATAACAAAAGGCCTATGGAGCTGCGGTCTTACAGAATTTTGCCGCTAGAAGCTCTTTGGACGTTGATTCCTGCATATTTCTTATATGCAAACGTCTGGAGTATTAAGGCCTTGTACCCTTGGCTACCGGATGGCGTGACCTGGTCACCGTAGAATCCCTGGTCGGCGATGTTGGTTGAATATGACTGGTCACATAGCCAAGGTGCGGTCGCGTGTGCTGCCGTGAGGATGAGGAAGCCGAAAGAGCAGTCTCTCTGGACTGTCTATATAATGAAGCGTCCCGAGAGGTGGACGTATGCCCCGACTGAGGAACGTTTTGTACCACAACATCTGTGCCCTCTCTCGCTCGCAGCCCAGATGGACCTGGACGAGAATCGGAACCGGACTAATAGGCTTCCTCCGTACCATCCTTGTATCCGTCGTCACTGGGTGTGCACATTGTATTTTATAGTGCTCGCATCACCCAAATTTCCTTCCTGGACCGCAACGGACGAACCCGGGTGCTGAGCCATTTGGTGAATGGTCGCGACACCGGGTGACCTAGCGGGTGTCAAAGCCATCGACCCTACTAGGGAACTCCAGGCAATTGACACATCTACATGAGCACTTTTGC
The DNA here is from genome assembly GCA_031216915.1 of Pictodentalium vernedei. NCBI lineage: Eukaryota > Metazoa > Mollusca > Scaphopoda > Dentaliida > Dentaliidae > Pictodentalium > Pictodentalium vernedei. Next base: position 710,843,868 of record CM062297.1, read on the forward strand.
CGCTAACTCTTCATTTGACTGTGACGACTGAAGCACACTTTACGAAGACATCATGGTAACAACACCTTGTTCATGTTACTCTATGACACCTGTGGAGCCACGGTCCTACGTGAATTATCCGCTGGAAGCTCCCGGGACATTCATTCCTGCATTTATATAATATGCGAACGTCCCAACTGGAAAGGTCTCATATCCCTGGCTAGCAGATGGAGTGACCTGGTCGACGTGTATTCCTTGGTCAGCGAAGCAGGAGCACCAGGGATGTTCAATCTTGCATTTATATAATATGCGAACGTACCCTGGAAATCTGTGGTCACATAGCCAATGTGCAGTCGTGTGTGTTGACGAGGATGAGGAAACCAATATAACAGCTGCGTCGGACTGTCATGCGACGGAGCGTCCCGAGCAGGAGGAGTGGACGTAAGCTCCAACTAAGCGAACAAACATACAACAACATCGCGGCGCAGATGTTGATGCAAGAGAGAGGGGGCCTCTCTCACTCATGGTCCGGGTGGACCTGGACGAGCTAGCTACCGGACTGTCAGGCTTCCTCCGTACTATCCTCGGATCCATCGTTGCTGGGTGTGCACATCTGATGTTTCATAGTGCTTGCATCACCCAATCTGCTTCCCTGGACAGCGACGGACGAACCCGGGTGCTGAGCCATTCTTTCCTGGTGAATGGTCGCGACACCGGGCGGACTAGCGGGCGATCAATGCCTTCGATCGAACTAGCGAACTCCCGGCAATTGTCGTAATACCTTGAGCACTACCCGCTAGCCCTAATATTGCAACGACAGAGACACACTTGTTGAAGACATCACGGAAACATCACTCTGAATTCTGAAAAAGAAACTGATAATATATAGTGACCCTATGGAGAGAGGACCGTAATGGACCCCTCATCGCTAACAAAATACCGTGACACACGTCTCCAATGTTGTCATATCAATGAACACACACAGAGCAAGAATTAGTGTGACTACATTGACTATAAGAAACACAATGAACCTGTAAATTAGAGGAAGATATCCTCGCATTACAATTGAAGAATATTTTTTTAACATGAAAAAATATACACAGTCATATTACTCGGACTAACCCTTGAAATAAATATACATAATATATTATAATCCATTATAACATTTCAAAAGAAAATAATTTCCAAAAAAAAATTTTGGAAAAAATTTTCAGTAGAGCCCAAGTTCCCAATGGGAACAATGAGCCCAAATGGATCCCCAAAAAGCCTAAGTGAGAACAAAAATTTTAAAATCATTTCAAAAAATTAATGTAACACTTACGGACAATATTAATGTATCTTGCTATGAACTGAACTAAGCAGAGGACAAGTAATCACTATAAGAACTAACCGTTGTCAACATAAACAAAAAGTGTAAACAAACCGGAAACATGACTCCAGGCACTGATAAACATGGCCCGAAATCAGTTACCAATTTAAACACTATCTGATGCAAAACAGAGACTTCCAGAGAAGAAACTGCAGAACATCAGATGGTAGAAGCAGACCAAAACGCCTAACCACCCAAGGATGAGGACGTAAACATGGGGAAAACAACAGAAAATAATTCTGTTTCCAAGCCAAAACTCTCAAGAATTTTTAGTAATAAACATTACAAAAAATAAGCCAAAAGCATGGGAGAATAGCTAGGGGGGAATAGGAATAAAGGAAAGAGAGAGAGGAAACACTGATTAAACAATGGAACATTCACAGCAAGAATGACCACAACAAGGTCATGCCTCGAAAATAGTAACATGAATAATTTCATAAAATAACTAGAACTATCACTGAAGGTGATTAATACCCCCGCTTTGGGTTTTTAGAGGAATGCACTTCTGATCATGTAGGCGAAGGCCATAAGGAAATGTATACATAAAGATCATTTTTTGTTGTTGAAATTTGTATTTGCATGTGGCCTTCCACAGAACAGCACTGAATACTTAAAGAGCCCACACATATATGGTTTACATTTGGAAAAACACATTTACAATGTGCAACATGTATGCAAAATCGGTTCATTAATGTAGGAGGAGTTGCACACACAAGAATCCCATTTGAAAACCCATAATAAATCCAAGTTAAAGGGAGATAACCTGGTTAAAATTGTCGCAGATCAAAAATTTGGGAATATGCGTATGTTCACTTAGTTGTGATAATGTTTGAAAGGTTTCGTCAAAATTGATTGATAAATGTAGGAGGAGTTGCACGCACAAGAATTTCATGTAGAAACCCATAATAAATCTAGGTTAAAGGGAGATAACCTAGTTAAAATTGCCACAGCTCAAAAATTTTGGAATATGCGCATGTTTACTTAGTAGTGATGATGTCTGTAAACTTTTGTCCAAATTGATTGATAAATGTAGGAGGAGTTGCACACACAAGAATTTCATGCAGAAACCCATATTAAATCAAAGTTCAAGAGAGATAACCTGGTTAAAATTGTCGCAGATCAAAAAGTTTGGAATATGCACATGTTCACTTAGTAGAGATGATGTTTGAAAGGTTTCATCAAAATCGGTTCATTAATGTAGGAGGAGTTGCGCACACAAGAATTTGTTCGAACGGAAATACATAATAAATCTAAGTCAAAGGGAGATAACCAGGTTAAAATTGTCGCAGATCAAAAATCTTGGAATATGCGCATGTTCACTTAGTAGTGATGATGTCTGAAAAGTTTTGTCCAAATTGATTGATAAATGTAGGAGGAGTTGCACGCACAAGAATTTCATGTAGAAACCCATAATAAATCTAAGTTAAAGGGAGATAACCTAGTTAAAATTGCCACAGCTCAAAAATTTTGGAATATGCGCATGTTCACTTAGTAGTGATGATGTCTGTAAACTTTCGTCCAAATTGATTGATAAATGTAGGAGGAGTTGCGCACACAAGAATTTCATGCCGAAACCCATATTAAATCAAAGTTCAAGAGAGATAACCTGGTTAAAATTGTCGCAGATCAAAAAGTTTGGAATATGCACATGTTCACTTAGTAGAGATGATGTTTGAAAGGGTTCATCAAAATCGGTTCATTAATGTAGGAGGAGTTGCGCACACAAGAATTTGTTTGAACGGAAAAACATAATAAATCTAAGTCAAAGGGAGATAACCTGGTTAAAATTGTCACAGATCAAAAATCTTGGAATATGCGCATGTTCAATTAGTAGTGATGATGTCTGAAAAGTTTTGTCCAAATTGATTGATAAATGTAGGAGGAGTTGCGCACACAAGAATTTCATGTAGAAACCCATATTAAATCAAAGTTCAAGAGAGATAACCTGGTTAAAATTGTCGCAGATTAAAAAGTTTGGAATATGCACATGTTCACTTAGTAGAGATGATGTTTGAAAGGTTTCATCAAAATCGGTTCATTAATGTAGGAGGAGTTGCGCACACAAGAATTTGTTCGGATGGAAAGACACAATAAATCTAAGTCAAAGGGAGAAAACCTGGTTAAAATTGTCGCAGATCAAAAATCTTGGAATATGCGCATGTTCACTTAGTAGTGATGATGTCTGAAAAGTTTTGTCCAAATTGATTGATAAATGTAGGAGGAGTTGCACGCACAAGAATTTCATGTAGAAACCCATAATAAATCTAAGTTAAAGGGAGATAACCTAGTTAAAATTGCCACAGCTCAAAAATTTTGGAATATGCGCATGTTCACTTAGTAGTGATGATGTCTGTAAACTTTCGTCCAAATTGATTGATAAATGTAGGAGGAGTTGCGCACACAAGAATTTCATGCCGAAACCCATATTAAATCAAAGTTCAAGAGAGATAACCTGGTTAAAATTGTCGCAGATCAAAAAGTTTGGAATATGCACATGTTCACTTAGTAGAGATGATGTTTGAAAGGTTTCATCAAAATCGGTTCATTAATGTAGGAGGAGTTGCGCACACAAGAATTTGTTCGAACGGAAAAACATAATAAATCTAAGTCAAAGGGAGATAACCTGGTTAAAATTGTCACAGATCAAAAATCTTGGAATATGCGCATGTTCAATTAGTAGTGATGATGTCTGAAAAGTTTTGTCCAAATTGATTGATAAATGTAGGAGGAGTTGCGCACACAAGAATTTCATGTAGAAACCCATATTAAATCAAAGTTCAAGAGAGATAACCTGGTTAAAATTGTCGCAGATTAAAAAGTTTGGAATATGCACATGTTCACTTAGTAGAGATGATGTTTGAAAGATTTCATCAAAATCGGTTCATTAATGTAGGAGGAGTTGCGCACACAAGAATTTGTTCGGATGGAAAGACACAATAAATCTAAGTCAAAGGGAGAAAACCTGGTTAAAATTGTCGCAGATCAAAAATCTTGGAATATGCGCATGTTCACTTAGTAGTGATGATGTCTGAAAAGTTTTGTCCAATTTGATTCATAAATGTAGGAGGAGTTGCGCACACAAGAATTTCATGTCCGGAAAGACGTACGGACGGATGTACGGACGGACGGACGGACAGACGGACGGATGGACGGACGGACGGACGGACATACAGGGCGATTCCTATATAGCCCCCACTTCTTCGAAGCGGGGGTATAATTATAAGTTACAGCCCTGAACATTTGTTACCACTGTTTTTTCCTCTCCTCCTTCTATTTCCTCCTTATATCCACCATTTCTCTCATAATTATGTGTCTGGCATCCTTAAAACTGAGATTTACATGCACAAATAACAGTGAAGTGTAACTATATTGAGGGCCAAACAAAGAATGATAATTGCGCCAATTTCGAGACCTCCTTGACACTGCGCGTGCGCAGTGGAGTAAAAGTATGGAGGACCATATAGGACAATAGGACACCCTCAGGCCTTCAAACAATGTGTGGGTCCATAAATTTTGAAGGTTAAACTTATCCATAACATATATACATGTATACACCTGACTAAACTTGACTACAATTGACTCTGTCACTCTTAAGCAGAATTCACTGGAATGAATGAACAGTAAATTTTCTATTGGGTTCTATCTTAAAATTAAAACCCATCTGGTGACCCCCCCATGCCCCACCCCCCCACCCCCTCCACACACATACAAATCAGTTGAGATTATCCATCAGGTGAATCTGAAGAAGATCTTTGAAAAATATTCCTCATATCACACTAAGTTAAATTTTGAGCTCTCATAGGAGCCCAAAGAGGAAGCCAGCCACAGACTACATTTGAACAAATCTAAATCTGACTCCCCGCCAAGCGTGTTGTATGCCAAATATCAAAAGATTTTAATTGATGGTTCTAGAGAAGACAATTTTTAAAGATCTTTTCTCATATTGTACCAAGTTAAAATTCGAGTTCCCACATGGGACCCAAATATCAACCCAGAGACTTGATTTGAACAAATTTGAATCTGATGTCCCTAAGGATACTGGATACCAAATATCTAAGAATTTTGACTGATGGATCTGAAGATTGTTCAAGAATTTCCCCCATATTGCCACAGAGTTAAAATCTGGGATCCCATAGCAAGCCCAAATATTAAATGAGGGACTTCATTTTAACAACCAGAATCTAACATTCCCTCCCACCTGCCACCACCCAAGGATATCAAAAGATTCTGATTAGTGATTCTGGAGAAGAGGATTTTTCCTTATATTGCACTTAATTAAAATATATTAATCCAGGGACTTGATTTCAACAAACCTGAATCTGCCCCCTCCCCCCCCCCTCCCCCCCCAAAAAAAGGGATGCGGGATACCAAAATACCAAATATTAAAGGGTCAACAAACCTGAATCTGCCCCCTCCCCCCCTCCCCCCCCCCCCAAAAAGGGATGCGGGATACCAAAATACCAAATATCAAAGGGTATCCCATGGGGAGCCTAAATATGAATCCAGGGTCTTATGTGCACAAACTGGAATCTGATCCCCCTAAGGCTGCTGTATACCAAATATCAAAAGGTTCTGATTGGTGGTCCTGAAGAAGAAGGTTTTTAAATAATATTCCTCATGTTGCACTAAGTTTGTAGCACTAAGTTAAAATTCGAGCTCCAATAGGGGAGACCAAATATTAACCCAGAGATTTGATTTTTACAAACTTGAATCTGACTACCCTAATGATGGTGTATACATGTACTACATATCATAAAATTTTTAAAACATTTTTTAGTTGCTAACAGAGTTATGCCCCTTCTGTGGGCCTGACAACTTTATTTGAACACACTGGAATTGGCAGATGATAAGAATTATGAGTATCAAATTTGGTTCCATTTGATCTGGTTGTTTTTGAGTAGAAGTTGATAATGTAAAGTTTACTCCAGATGGAAAGTGATCACTAAAGCTCATCTTAACCCTTTAATCATGTTGGTATCATCCACATCAGTTCAAATGCAGTAATTAGAAGAATCCATATTCAATATTTGGGGGTAGACCAATCAAGATTTTCAATCAAAGTGCAGCCATGGGGCTGCACATTGAAAATATTGATTGGTCTGTCCGACACATTCACTTAGCAGCCATTCTTTTTAACCCTTTACCTAACGAATCGCTCGCATCCGTCCGCGTAATATGCAAATTGAGCAGTTGAAAAAATTAAATTTTTCAAAATATTTCAACAAAACCATATAATGTGACCCCTCATCGGAATAAGTTCATTGAGCTCATTCCAATGGGGGGTCACATGATATGATTTTGTTGAAATTTTTTGAAAAATTAAGAAAAAATGATATTTAAAATAATAAATTTTGATATCGTCTGTGTTGGGTAAAGGGTTAATGAAATTATGACGTATAATGCTTCTGGCCGGAAAAAACTGCTGCTGGGGTTCAAAGGGTTAAGCTTCGCTCAGGTCAGCTAATAATACTTGGGATGCTTGGACAAAACAAATAACAGTTTTAAACAGTTACTTGTGTGGTGATTACATCTCAACTGGCAAAGTATTAAAAAGAATGTATTTTTAAATCCCAACGTAACGGCCAAAACCAGCCAGTGCTATTCACAAAAATCGCCAATTAATTTTCATTATTTTTTCATTTTTTTGTCTCAAAAACATAGGTAATGACCTCTCTTTGGAAAGAGTTCGTCAAGCTCGTTCCAATGAGGGGGTCATAACCTATGTTTTTGAGACAAAAAATGAAAAAAATTAGTTAATCAAGAATTCTTTTTGCAAGTGTCATCTGCTTTTCATGTTAGGCAAAGGGTTAAACAGAAGTAGTATTAACGCTATTCTGGTGACAAGGATATTGCTGCCCTGCAAGGAACTGCCAGCAGCAAGCAAAAAGTTACAAGATGAGCTACTGTTGCAACTATCCATTTTACTAGCTTATGACCCCTCCCTGAGATAAGCTCAAAGAGAAGTTGGAAAAATAATGAAATTTGAATGTGAATTGAACTGGCTGGTTATAGCCCTTATGTTAGGTAAATGGTCTAAAAAAACTGTTCCTGGTTGAACTCGGAAGGCCTGCTGACCTTAACTTTGTTTCTAATGCATTTCACAGATTTTAAGACTCATTGTCTGGGTAAAATCCCAACTCCAAATATATTTGCATGATAATCCCCTCTCTCTACATACTGTACATAGGACAAAATTTAATAAAAGCCAAGAAAATTTCCAAAAGTATCCTCAACATGACATCATAAGAGTGTAATTTCTTGGAAATAGATTCCAGTCAAGTGTACAAGCTATGCTTTGGAGGCAAAAAATCAACATTTTTAATTGTTCAAAAAATTAAAAATATGTAAGTACCACATTCTGCAGTGGCTGTATTATAGAAAGGGTTAACAGTTCATAGAGAATGGTATTAAAAATGCTTCTGTACAGGGGCCCTCATTTACCATAGCAAAATGACTGCTGAACTATGGGAGCAATCACCCTCATGGGACTTCATTTGATGAAGGCATTAGTTGCCCTCTTGCAATTAACAAAACAACGAGCCTGCTGTTGGTTACTTTAATTGCCTGCACAGAGTGCATTTAGATTTAAAAAATTATTTCGAATATTGATTGTTTTGACAGCACTCCCCAAAAGTGCTTGCACAAATCAACCTTCAGGAGTTAAAATGATTACATTATACACAGGTGGAGATTGTCTTCTTCCACCACTAAGGTCCTGAGATATAAATAAAGTCATGTGGGACAGCTGGGAGAGATATGCCTGTCTCACCCACACATGTGACAGCTATCTCACCCCACCCACGTGACCAACCTATTTGCATATTAAATTGGTGCCGAAACTATTTAATCATTGCAAATCACGTCTGCACATGTATAAACAAACAAAATGGAAGGCCGTTTTGCTCCGTGAATAAGACTTTATAAACGAAAATTGAAACCAGAACACTCAAAAGAAAATGTTCAGCACACCTCAAATTGCTCTATCAGCTTATCAGAGAGAAATATACATCTGATATCATTGCACCCTGTCAAACTGAAGTACAAGTCTGGAAATGACGTGTACAGGCATGTTGATTTCTTTTGAGGTCACTTCGGTGCATTAATGCTCAACATGCGGTGCTAGTCTGTGTGTTTGAAGTATATACCTTTGGTATATACAACACCTCTTGACAAGCTTTCCGAATATCTTATTGGTTTATCTCCTAGAATGAACGCACTAGGAATTATTTTTTCCTGGAAAATATGGTATTTTCTTATTAATGGCATTGCATCCCTAAAATGGTGGGAGAAAAATCATCCCCGATGGGTGTCTGGGTGGTTCGGGTAAATCTCAACCAGATACCCATCAAGGATAATAAGATTCTCAGGATATGCATGAAGGCAATTTGCACTGTACTGTTCCCTAGTCATTCGTCAGATTGTCTGACTTCCATCATTTTTCACAATTACTTCAGAGAGTATATTTCAATGTTAATTTTATTTTAGACAGCAAGGTAACAAAGCTGATGAGTAACTTACAAGCCATATTTAATCCTTTATCTAACATAGCAGAAATATTGGAGGAGTACTACTATTAAAAAAAAAAAAATCAATATTCCAATTTATTATTTTCTCAATGTTTGCCCCCAAAACATAGCTTATGACTCCCTCACTGAAATGACCTTGTTGAGATCTTTCTAGTGAGATACCATCAGTTATGGCCTGGAGGCAAAAAGTGAAATTGTTATTGATTTAATAGATGCAAAGTGATGGGAGCCATCACTGTGGGCAGGCAATGTCTTGTTTTCCAGTCAAATTTCCAACAACAGCAGTCTGTTTAGTGGATGAGGGGCTTTAGCTGCAGTTAATATATGAAATGTCCAAGTTCAAGGGCAATCACTCTTTGAAAAACAAAATGATCAGAATGAAAATAAAACTTGATGTGGAGGTACCCATCAAGAAGCTAGATACAAATAATTATTTCAATATTCCCATCCATAACTGAAAAAGTATGAAAAACCTGTTATAATTATCAAATTTCCAAGTTCAAGGGCAATAATTCTGTAACTGCATGAAAAACTGCGTGAAAGCAACAAAAACAGAACTCTGTCTATAATTTGCCACAGAGAAGGTACATACCAAAAAAAATTCATGTATTGTTAACATTAGTGAAGAACAGTGTGGAAAGTCTGTTGTAACTGTCAAATTTCTTAGTTCAAGGTCAATAACTGTAATAAACCATAAGGGTAGAATGGAATTGAAACTTGATCTGTAAGTGCTCATCAGGAAGCTACTTACAAAAAATCATTCAATATTTGGATCCATAGCTGGAAAAAGTGCGGAAAACCTGTTATAACTATAAAATTTCCAAGTTGAAGGGCAATAACTCTGTAATAAACCAACTGAGTGAAATGGAATTGAAACTTGATCTGTAACTACCCCACCAGGAAGCTACATACAAAAACCCATTTCAATATTTCAATCCATAGCTAAAAAAATCGTGGAAAACTTGTTTTAACTATTGAATTCCGAAGTTCAAGGGTGATAACTCTGCAATACACCAACTGAGCAGAATGGAATTGAAACTTGATTTGTAAGTACAGGGTATCTTTTGTTTTCAAAATTTCGATTTGCAGTTTTCTCCCCATCCAGGAACATTGATGTCCAAAATACCATGATGTGCACATTTTTTCATCACAGACACCTAAATTAAATTTCCCTTTCCGTAACAGTTTCAGATTTCATGGGCTTAACATTGACTATGGCATTGAAAAGCAGTTCAACATGCATTCTTTTTTATGGGTTCGCATCAATGGCACACTAATAAGACAATAACTTTGCTTACCTCGATTTACTTATCCCCTCGAATCAATTAGTGTCACTTGTTTGTGACTGAAACTTCAAAGTTTCATTTCAGAGCACAGTTTGAGCTGTACATGTGCACAGTTATTTTTTGTATTTATGTTGGATTTTCCTGAATGTGCTCACATTCAGGAAAATCAAACATAATTACAACAATTGCGCATGTGTACAATGCAACTTGTTTCTAGAAAGTATGAAAAACCAATGACATTGATATAATGAATGATCGAGTCAGTGACTGGACATGCCGATGACTTAGAAAGGGCAACATGCCTTTGTGGGATAACCCAATCAGTAACTGTTGTCTCTGCGTTGATGGTTCTGTAACAGAAATCTTGATGAATGTTTGACAGTCATACTGGCAGAAATCTTAGAATGACTTTGTATCGTAGTGTGCAAATAATTTTTAGATATTGGTTTGCGACCGGGAGATATTGCTTTTGCAAACGGAGATGGGAAACAAAACAACAGATACCCTGAAGTACCCACCAGGAAGCTATATACAAATGAAAGTGTCAATGACACTGTAGCTTAACTTGCATGTGTGTAGTGTTGGATGAAATGGATAATGTTCAATGTTTATGAAAGGATTATGAAATAAGACAAGAATTGTGATAATTGAGAATATGTTAATTTCTGTTCCCTGTATGCTATGTTTTTAATAAGAATAATTTGAGCATAGACTGTACTAAAGAATTAAGACCTGGGTTGATGTGGTCCTAACAGTTAACGTATGTCAACCAAAGTTACCAAGTTACAGTAAAATCATTCCAAAAAGAGTCATCCTACCAAGTTACAATGAAATCTCTTTATAAATATAACTCATAGACTTTGCTAAAGGAATCTAGGTAATGTGATGGTTCAGTGGTCACGGTTGACCGATCATGACCAAAATGCAAGACTCTCATCTAGATATCAAACCAAGTTATCCTACCAAGTCACAATGAAATCCAATCATAAAAACAACCTGTAAGCAGTGCAAAAGGAATCTAGGTCAAGTGACTGGGTGGCGGTAACGGCTGCCTGATCGTGACCAAAATATGACAGTCTCCTCTAGACATCATACCAAATTATCCTTCCAAGTTACAATGAAATTGCTTCATAAATATGAACTGTAGACTGTGCTAAACAAATCTAGGTCATGTACCTGTGCGGTTGTCACAGTTGACCGATCAAGGCCAAAATAGGACGTTCTTAAATAAACATCGTATTGAGTCATCCTACAAATTTGCAATGAAATCCCTTTATAAATGCAAGCTGTAGACTGTGCAAAACGAATCTAGGTAATGTGCCTCTGCGGCCATCAAGGTTGACTGAACTTGACCAAAAAAGGAAGTTCTCATCTAGACATTATACAGAGTCATCCTACAAAGTTACTATAAAATCCCTTCATAAATACGACCTGTAGACTGTGCTAAAGGTTTTCGGGTTTCAGGCTCTCGCAGCCACCACGGCTCACCAATGATGACCAAAAGGGAATGTTCTCATCTTGACATTATACCGAGTCATCCTACCAAGTTACAATGAAATCCCTTCATAAATACGACAGTAGACTGTGCCAAAGTTTTTAGGGGTTTTGGGCTCTCAATGCCATCACGGTTGACCGATCACGACCAAAAGGGAACGTTCTCATCTAGACATTATACAGCGTCATCCTATCAAGTTACAATGAAATCCCTTCAAAAATTCGATCTGTAGACTGTGCTAAAGGTTTTGGGGTTTAGGGCTCTCGCAGCCATCATGGTTGACCGATTGTGACCAAAAGGGGATGTTCTCATCTAGACATGACCTCGAACATGCATATAAAATTTTGTGATGATCAGACAAGAACTACAGGGGTGTAGCCTGTGCCAAAGAAAATGTGAAAAGATTGACAGACTGACAGACTTCTGCATGTGTGATGGCATTAGCTTATCTTGACTTTGTCAAGTTAACCTAAAAAATCATTTCAATATTTCTATCGATAGCTGAAAAAAGTGTGGAAAACATGGGATGGGTGGACAGATGGATGGCTGGGTGGATGGATGGACTGATGAATGGATGGATAGACAGATGGATGCATGGACAGATGGATGGCAAGACTAATGGATGGATGGACAGATGGATGGATGGATGGATGGATGGATGGATGGATGGACAGATGGATGTAGACAGCAGGGCGCCGCCCCAATAAAACATTTAGCAAAGCCATCTTCTAATCATGTTAAGTAAAAGGTTAAGCTACCTAAATAACTTGGTTGATGGGACAAATAATAAAACTCTAGTAGTGAAAATGATAAAACATGTTGCAACAAACCTGCTCTTCCATGAGCATGTCAGATCTGTGTTGAATATGATATCTTGCCTGCAGTTGAACCCCACTTTCCAGGGATGCAGGTCGTGGCTCCATTCCAGGAATACCAGAAGGCATTTTGCAGAGCTTCAAAATTTATCTACACAGTATACTATTGTCTAGAGAATTTCTAAAAAGAAAAAAAAAGTATATAAACGATTAACTTTTTTTAGTGGTGAATTAACACAGTGTGCTCTGTTAATCATTTTTCTTAACTGTCCTCAATGTTTATCCATACAGTCTATCCTGACTCTTCCAACTTTGTAAATTGAATAATTTAATTAAAATCTAACAGATAGTAAAGTGAAAATATACTGAACATTAGACATAATTATGCAAAAAATAGGCAATCACAGGGTGCAACAGTTGTAATTTTGTCCATTCATATTAATAGTATTTTATGCAAGATTTGCATCGGTTACAATCTGTCAGGCCCGGGTATTATAAAATTACATTTTGAGTCTTTTTCTCATTGTTTGAATCCACTATTATCAACTATTTGCATCTAGGTACTAATTACTACATGTACATTATTATGGTTCAACATCCTAGCAATTGCATATGCACCAAAGGTAATTTGCAGTTAATCAGTAATGGGGGAGCGTGGTTACTCAATGGTTATATCATTGAACCAAAAGGTCCACAGTTCGATCCTGAACAGTAGTATCTGTGTTGTGTCCTTGGGCAAAGCACTTAATCCTGACTGCTCATGTGGGGACACAGTGGTACTGTGCACTAAGGTGTACTGCATGCTGGTGGTATACTTGCATCAACCAATGCTAACCCTGCTTGTGCAGAGGTAGTATGTTGGTGAGTCGGACAGCTGATTGCCAATGCTTGGTGTTTTTCAACAGGCTTCCTCCACCCGCAAAACTGTCTAACATGAGGTAACCTCCGAAAGTGTTGTTAAAGAACCAATAAATAATAAATAGATCAGCAATGGAGTGGTTGTAACTGAAGGGTTAATCAGTTACAGAATTCTCTAACTGTTTCAGTTGATCCTACTTCTCCTGATGAAGCCTAAATAAAAAATATTTGTCTGAAGAAGTTCTGGAAATATGATTATTTGAATTTTTATATCTATTTTTACCTTCTGGGTTTCCCACATGAATGCAGGAAAAAAAATGTCATTAATAAAGGGCCTTTCACCAAAAATACTGCAGATGAAAATTGGGTCAAACTGATTAACTGGTTCTGAAAATTAAAATTTAGGGCAGGGGTCATAAATTTTATCCCTTCTGGGATAAACCCATATGTTGTTCATGAAACTTGTCTGAACAGCTTGAATATTGGTCCTTGAAATAAGTTGCATAACCAAATCTTAACGCATTGTGATGAGTGCTTCATAAGAACAAGAATTTTGAAAAATTCTGAGTTTTTAGGCATTGCCCCAAACCTGATTAGCAACTTCAAACAAACATATTTGGAACAGTATCCCCCAAAGATAATTTGTGCCAAATTTGGCTGGATATGGACCACTGGTTCTGAAGAAGACTGATATGCCAAAACTAAAGGATGACAGGTGTCAAGTGATGGCTATAGCTCACACAAACTTCCATTTACAAAACATGTGAACTAAAAATGACACCTAGAAATGAGAGACCCCATGGGGCCTGAGGCGCTCACCTGACCAAAGTTGTTTAAAGAAGGATTTAATTAACATCTATGGCTAGGTAACACTTCAGAGGAATGAAGTTATTTAATTATTATTTATTTATTTATTATTTATTTAATTATTTATAACTCAGTCGTCCATGTCAGGTGATTATTTTCTAGTAATGGGATATTACCAAAGAAATAATACCCAGACTTCAAGTAATGCAAAACTAGGGAGTACAAGTTGAACATAGGGACTTAACTTGAACAAACTTGAATCTGACCCCTTTCCCTCCACCCCCAGAATGCTGTATGCCAAATATCAATAGATTCTGAATGGTGGATCTGAAGAAGGATATTTTTTTTAAAGATTACTCGTCATATTACACCAAGTTAAAATTTGGGCCCCCAGAGGGAACCCAAATAAATCTAGGGACTTAATTTGAACCTTGAATCTGTGCCCAGCTAAGGTGTTGTATACCAAGTATCAAAACATTCTAAATGGTGGTTCTCAAGAAGATTTCAAAGAACATTCCTCTTTTGCACCAAGTTAAAATTGGGGCTCGTGAGCCCAAATTTTAACCCAGGGACTTTATTTGAAAAAACTTAGGGGTAAGGGATATACCATATATCAAAAGATTCTGATTGGAGGTTTGTGAGAAGAATATTTTTAAAGAATATTCTTTATATTGCACCAAGTAAAAACTCTGGCTCCAATAGGGAGCCCAAATATTATTCAAAAGACTTGATTTGAACAAACTTGACCCCCCCCCCCCCCCCCCCCCCCATGATGGAGTTGATTTGAAGAAACTTGACTCTGACGATGTTCCCCCGCCTGTAACTTCAACTCACTGCAATATGAGGAATAATTATTTTAAAAATTATTCTCCATATTGCATTAAGTTAAAATCTGGGCTCCAATTATTAACCAATGGACTTGATTTGAACTTACTGGATACTGACTCCTGTAAGCAGGGTTGATGATTTTTTTTATTTCTTTCAAAAAAATCGATTTTTTTTTATTTAAATCTGATTTTTTTTTATTTAAATCGATTTATTTGATTTTTATTTTCATACTGTAAATTATTCACCAGAGGATAGTTTTTTTCACCATTCCTTTAGATAAGGGAAACAGAGTGTATTGATAGCAGGTTGTACCAAAAGCTAACCAAAGAATGGACACAAATAACTGATACTAAAGCATTTACCTGTGTTACCCATTTCAGTCTTTGGGGTGACATGAGAGGAAGAATTTCAGATTATATTTGGCACAGAATAGACAGAATAGATGGAAGTAGAGAGGAATCATTTAAACTTATGTTTCATCATTGTCACAGCATTGCTTGAAGGAAGAAAACTTCTTGAAAATCATTTTTGCTACTTGCAACATTCTTAAATCACTGATCCGTGTTTTCAGAGTTGATTTCGTATTTTTGATGGGTACATTGAAAGATTATCAGATATATGGTTTAAAATCTATGTTCACTTTAATATGACCCTATTCATATGAGCTGAAAATTATATAAACTTATTAAACTTATTCAGGAACATTGAACTAACCTTCAGCACATTCCAGTAGACAAGACACAGTGGGATGTACATGTATATTTCCATTATACAAATTAGTTTTAACAGTCATAAACACCGTCTAATTACTGTACATGTATTTCAACAGTTAATTTACATTCCATCTTGTTTGAGCTCATCAACACATAAATCAATTGATTTAAATCAGTCAACCCTGCCTGTAAGGATTCTGTATACCATATATCAAAAGATTCTGACTAGTGGTTCTGGAGAATGAGTTTTAAAAATTATTCCTCATACTGGACTAAGTGATAAAGTTCGGGCTCCGATAGGAGCCAAAATATTAACCCAAGGACTTGATTTGAAGAATTTAGATCTGACCTCCTTGAGGATGCTTTATACCAAATATCAAAAGATTCTGACTGGTGGATCTGAAGATGATTATTTTTAAATATTATTTCCAATACTGCACCAAGTTAAAATTCTGGCTCCCATAGAGAGCCCTATTATTAACTGATGGACTTGAGTTGAACAAATTTGAATCCATCCCTGTAGGGATTCTGTATACCATATATCAAAAGATTTTGCCTGGTGGGTCTGGAGAAGAATAGTTTTACAGGTTATTCCTCACACTGGACTAAGTTAATATTCAGGCCCCAAAAGGGAGTCCACATATTACCATAGGTACTTGGTTTGAATATACTTAGATCTGACCTCCCAAAGGATGTTGTATACCAAATATTGAATGAATCTGACTGGTGGATTTAAAGAAGCAGATTTTTAAATATTATTTCCTATATTACACTAAGTTAAAATTCGGGCTCTCATAGGAAGGCCAAATATTAACCCAGGGACTTGGTTTGAACAAACTTAGATCAGACATCCCTAAGGATGCCATATACCAATATACCAAATATCAAAAGAATGAAACTGGTGGATCTGAAGAAAAGATTTTTAAAGATTATTTCCCATATTGCACTAAGATAAAATTTGAGCTCCCATAGTGAGCCCAATTATTAACTGATGGACTTGAGTTGAACAAATTTGAATCCAACCCCTTTAAGGATTTTGTATATCATATATAAAAAGATTCTGAAGAGTGGCGCTAGAGAAGAAGAGTTTTAAAGATTATTCCCCATACTGGACTAAGTTAAAATTCAGGCTTCAGTAGGGTGCCCAAATATTAATCCAGTGACTTGGTTTAAACAAACTTAGATCTGACCTCCCTAAAGTGTTGTATACCAAATATCAAAATATTCTGTTTCGTGAACCCAGAGTCTTGAAATTTGAAAGTTAAAATTTGGGCTTCCGTAGAAAGCTTAAATATGAACTAAGGGACATGATTTGAAAAAAAGGAAATTTTACCCCCTTAAAGGATGCTGTATACCAAATATCAAAAAGACTAGTGTTCTGAAGAAGATGATTTTTAAAGAATATTCTTCATATTGCACAAAGTTAAAATTTGGGCTTCTGTAGGGAGCCTATGTATGAACAAGGCACTTGATTTGATCAAGCACAAATCTACCCCAACCCCCCACCCACACCCTCCCAAGGAGGCTGTATACAGAATAGTTTGTTTGTTTGTTGGTGGTTAACGTCACATATTTATGCACCATGGCTAATCGTGACACAACATGGAGATGAAGTCAAGTTTAGTCAATCGTTGATCAACATGTTGCCCATTTTAGAGGACTTTCACCCCAAGCATTGGTGACTGGGTCCTATTTTACTAGTAAAGCGGAACTGGTCTACCACAGTAAACAAGTGCTGCTTACTTCCCGGGGTTCCCACGGGGAGTATACAGAATATCAAAAAATTCTGACTGGTGGATCTGAAGAAGACTTTTAACCCTTTAGGGTGTGATTCTGACTCTGATCACATTTTTTTCCACAGAATAGGTGCCCCTACAAGCCTATAAAGGCAGCCAAGACTTACAAAAACAAGAGGCCCCACGTGGCCTTAATCGCTCACCTGACAAAGTGACTCTAAGAAGTACTTTAGGTCACCTTCACCATGTCATGCCTCATCAACATTAACTGGTTGAGTGATAGATTTTGTTTGAAGTTCAACATTTGTTACCTAAAATTAGTTTTATTTAAAATCGTTGGTGTGTGGCCAATCTCCAATGATTTTTAATAAAGCAAATTTATCTCTGCAGACAAACTGGTTTAGCATGAAGCACAAACAAGGAATGTGAAGAGATAGCCTTGGACATCTCTCCCCAACTGTGGATATCTTCCATGTGCTACATGTATATATTTGCATGCAAGAAAACAAAAATTTTCACAAATTTTCCAAAATATTAGTTTTTTTTATCATCATTGGAACAAGCTCAAACAGCTTATTCCAATAGGGGTATGGGAAGATCAGGTATATTTTTGAGACAGAAATGTGAATATATAAATAATGGGTGTTTTTTTGTGAATGATGCTGGAGAATTTTGCGTAAAGATATGGTAAATGGTTTGTTCTAGATACAGAATGATGCAAAAGTATTTAAATTTGATTAGGCAAGTTGTTCCTATAATGCATTTAAAAATTGAAGTAACTGTTTTTTTGCTGACAAACTTTTAGATGTGTGTGTGTGTGTTTGTGTGTGTGTGTGTGTTTGTGTGTGTGTGTGTGTGGGGGGGGGGGGGGGGTAAGAGTGTTCTTGCAAACAAAATTCCTGAATAAATGGAAAATTTTATTTTTTGTGTGAAAGACATAGTGCGTGAATGTTGATTGGAACAAGCTTAGAGAGCTCATTTTAATGTGAAGTCATAAAGCTGTGTTTTACGTACGAAATTCTGGAATAACTAAAAAAATTGCTTTTTTGACTCAAAAAGCATGGTGTGCGACCTCTCATTGGAATGAGCTCAAAAAGCTCATTCCAATGGGGTATTTACAAGCGATAAGTACATGTATGTTTAAGAGACAAAAATTAAAATTTGAATAGCGATTTTTGCGAAGAATGCTGACAAGTTTTGGCAGTTATGCTGGTAAAAAGGTAAGATATGCAAAGTGGTTGTTTTTTAGAGGCGACATTTAATTAAGGGGAATTAACCCTTGATTACTGAGGTAACTTCTAAAAGTACTGAAATTTCATGAAGCAATGTGAATAACAGACAACAGTTGCCTAAAAATTTCATGAATAACTAAAATTTTTATTCCTTTGTCTCGAAAACATGGCATATGACCTTTGTTGGAATGAGCTGAATGCGTGTGTTCCAATAAGGGGTCATAAAATTTGAACGGAGATTTGTGTGAATAATGCATTAGTACTGCTAGATTTGGGTAAACGGTTCACCCTAGATACCACCCCTTCTATAGTAGATCTTTTCTGCAAATTTTGTCTAAGATTCTATCAACTTTGCAAATAAATACGTTCATGAATCACCATCAGATCCACCCCACAATGTTGCATACCAAATATCAAAAGATTCTGCCTGCTGGATCTGGAGAAGAAGAATTTTTAAGAAATATGCCTGAAATGCACTAAGTTAAAATTTGGGCTCCTATACGGAGCTCAAATATAAACCCAGGGGGTCGATTTGAACAAACTTGAATCAGATCCACCCCACAATGTTGCTTACCAAATATGAAAAGATTCTGAAGCTGGATCTGGAGAAGAAGATTTTTTAAGAAATTTGCCTGAAATGCACTAAGTTCGAATTCGAGCTTCTATAGTGAGCCCAAATATGAAACTAGGAAGCCGATTTGAACAAACTTGAATCAGATCCACCCCACAATGTTGCATACCAAATATCAAAAGATTCTGCCTGCTGGATCTGGAGAAGAAGATTTTTTAATAAATTTGCCCGAAATGCACTAAGTGCGAATTCGGGCTTCTATATTAAGCCCAAATATGAATCCAGGGGGCCGATTTGAACAAACTTGAATCAGATCCACCCCGCAATGTTGCATACCAAATATCAAAAGATTCTGCCTGCTGGATCTGGAGAAGAAGATTTTTGAAGAAATTTGCCCGAAATGCACTAAGTTTGAATTCGAGCTTCTATAGTGAGCCCAAATATGAATCCAGGGGGCCGATTTGAACAAACTTGAATCAGATCCACCCCGCAATGTTGCATATCAAATATCAAAAGATTCTGCCTGCTGGATCTGGAGAAGATGATTTTTTAAGAAATTTGCCTGAAATGCACTAAGTTCGAATTCGAGCTTCTATAGTGAGCCCAAATATGAATCTAGGAAGCCAATTTGAACAAACTTGAATCAGATCCACCCCACAATGTTGCATACCAAATATCAAAAGATTCTGTCTGCTGGATCTGGAGAAGAAGATTTTTTAATAAATTTGCCCGAAATGCACTAAGTCCGAATTCGGGCTTCTATATTAAGCCCAAATATGAATCCAGGGGGCCGATTTGAACAAACTTGAATCAGATCCACCCGCAATGTTGCATACCAAATATCAAAAGATTCTGCCTGCTGGATCTGGAGAAGAAGATTTTTTAATAAATTTGCCCGAAATGCACTAAGTCCGAATTCGGGCTTCTATATTAAGCCCAAATATGAATCCAGGGGGCCGATTTGAACAAACTTGAATCAGATCCACCCCGCAATGTTGCATACCAAATATCAAAAGATTCTGCCTGCTGGATCTGGAGAAGAAGATTTTTGAAGAAATTTGCCCGAAATGCACTAAGTTTGAATTCGAGCTTCTATAGTGAGCCCAAATATGAATCCAGGGGGCCGATTTGAACAAACTTGAATCAGATCCACCCCGCAATGTTGCATACCAAATATCAAAAGATTCTGCCTGCTGGATCTGGAGAAGATGATTTTTTAAGAAATTTGCCTGAAATGCACTAAGTTCGAATTCGAGCTTCTATAGTAAGCTCAAATATGAATCTAGGGAGCCGATTTAAACAAATTTGCATCAGATCCATCCCACAATGTTGCATACCAAATATCAAAAGATTCTGCCTGCTGGATCTGGAGAAGAAGATTTTTTAATAAATTTGCTTGAAATGCACTAAGTTCAAATTTGGGCTCCTATACTGAGCCCAAATATAAACCCAGGGGGCCGATTTGAACAAACTTGAATCAGATCCACCCCGCAATGTTGCTTACCAAATATGAAAAGATTCTGCCTGCTGGATCTGGAGAAGAAGATTTTTTAAGAAATTTGCATGAAATGCACTAAGTTCAAATTCAAGCTTCTATAGTGAGCCCAAATATGAATCTAGGAAGCCGATTTGAACAAACTTGAATCAGATCCACCCACAATGTTGCATACCAAATATCAAAAGATTCTGCCTGCTGGATCTGGAGAAGAAGATTTTTTAAGAAATTTGCCTGAAATGCACTAAGTTCGAAATCGGGCTCCTATACTGAGCCCAAATATTAACCCAGGGGGCCGATTTGAACAATCTTGAATCAGATCCACCCCGCAATGTTGCATACCAAATATTAAAAGATTCTGCCTGCTGGATCTGGAGAAGAAGATTTTTGAAGAAATTTGCCCGAAATGCACTAAGTTTGAATTCGAGCTTCTATAGTGAGCCCAAATATGAATCCAGGGGGCCGATTTGAACAAACTTGAATCAGATCCACCCCGCAATGTTGCATACCAAATATCAAAAGATTCTGCCTGCTGGATCTGGAGAAGATGATTTTTTAAGAAATTTGCCTGAAATGCACTAAGTTCGAATTCGAGCTTCTATAGTAAGCTCAAATATGAATCTAGGGAGCCGATTTAAACAAATTTGCATCAGATCCATCCCACAATGTTGCATACCAAATATCAAAAGATTCTGCCTGCTGGATCTGGAGAAGAAGATTTTTTAATAAATTTGCTTGAAATGCACTAAGTTCAAATTTGGGCTCCTATACTGAGCCCAAATATAAACCCAGGGGGCCGATTTGAACAAACTTGAATCAGATCCACCCTGCAATGTTGCTTACCAAATATGAAAAGATTCTGCCTGCTGGATCTGGAGAAGAAGATTTTTTAAGAAATTTGCATGAAATGCACTAAGTTCAAATTCAAGCTTCTATAGTGAGCCCAAATATGAATCTAGGAAGCCGATTTGAACAAACTTGAATCAGATCCACCCACAATGTTGCATACCAAATATCAAAAGATTCTGCCTGCTGGATCTGGAGAAGAAGATTTTTTAAGAAATTTGCCTGAAATGCACTAAGTTCGAAATCGGGCTCCTATACTGAGCCCAAATATTAACCCAGGGGGCCGATTTGAACAATCTTGAATCAGATCCACCCCGCAATGTTGCTTACCAAATATGAAAAGATTCTGCCTGCTGGATCTGGAGAAGAAGATTTTTTAAGAAATTTGCCTGAAATGCACTAAGTTCGAATTCGGGCTTCTATAGTAAGCCCAAATATGTATCCAGGGGGCCGATTTGAACAAACTTGAATCAGATCTACCCCGCAACGTTGCATACCAAATATCAAAAGATTCTGCCTGCTGGATCTGGAGAAGAAGATTTTTGAAGAAATTTGCCTGAAATGCACTAAATTCGAATTCGAGCTCCTATAGTGAGCCCAAATATGAATCTAGGGAGCCGATTTGAATAAACTTGAATCAGATCCACCCTACAATGTTGCATACCAAATATCAAAAGATTCTGCCTGCTGGATCTGGAGAAGAAGATTTTCAAAGAAATTTGCCTGAAATGCAGTAAGTTCAAATTTGGGCTCCTATACTGAGCCCAAATATAAACCCAGGGGGCCGATTTGAACAAACTTGAATCAGATCCACCCCACAATGTTGCATACCAAATATCAAAAGATTCTGCCTGCTGGATCTGGAGAAGAAGATTTTTTAAGAAATTTGCCAGAAATGCACTAAGTTCGAAATCGGGCTCCTATACTGAGCCCAAATATGAACCCAGGGGGCCGATTTGAACAAACTTGAAGCAGATCCACCCTACAATGTTGCATACCAAATATCAAAAGATTCTGCCTGCTGGATCTGGAGAAGAAGATTTTTTAATGATTTTCCCATTGCCTACAGTGTTAAAAAGTGCTGACTCAGCACTTTTTCAAAGTCTGGAAACTGTACCCTATGATAAAACCGATGGCAATTTTTTTTTACCAATCCTTTCTGTTGGTCCTAAGGAAGCTGCACACCATATAAAAATTCTCAGTGCCGTGCAGTTTTGGAGATATGGGCGTTTTAAATTTTTTCTATTTTTAGCTCCTGCGGTTCCCACGGGGCTGCGGGAAAATTTTTTTTTGCATAAATCAAGTACTCATGACCCAATAAGCCCTCACATAAAATTTGGTTCAAATCAGCCTCTCGGTTTGGAAAATAGAAATTTTGGGCGGGGCAAAAAATTTTGCCCCTCTCATAACAACGCCAAGTATAGCCCCACAAACTTCTCTTGAACAAATCTGAGTCTACACCTCAAAAGGAAGCTGCACACCAAATATCAAGTCTCTGCTACTGCTGGTTCATGAGAGGAAGATTTACAAAGATTTTGGTGCCCCTTGGGGGCGTGGCACCACCCAGGAGGAGGGGCAACTTCATTTGAACAAATCTGAATTGGCATTAGGTAATAAACATTTAGCCAGCATTTGAATAAAATTGGGCTAGTGGTTTAGGAGGAGAAGTCGATAATGTAAAGTTAACGCCGGACGGACGACGACGGACGACGGACGCCGGACGACGGACGACGGACAGAAAGTGATTAGTAAAGCTCCCCTTGAGCTTCGCTCAGGTGAGCTAAAAACAGCAGCAAAGTAATAGGATGTAGACTGTCAAAGTGTAGCAAAAACATGTAAAAAATCTCTTGGCCCTTAAGGGGTAAAGAATTTTCCTCATACTGCTCTAAGGGAAAATATGGGCTCCCATAGTGAGCCCAAATATGAACCCAGGAACATGAATTGAACAAATTTAAACTTTAACCCCCTTATGGGTGCTGTATAGCGAATATCAAAAGATTCTGACCGGTGAACCTGAAGAAGATTTGTAAAGTTGTAAAGAATAAATTATAAATTTCCCCCATAGAGAGCCCAAATATAGACACAGGGACATGATTTGAACAAACTTAAATTTTAACACCACAACCCCACCCCCACCACCCCCACCCCACCCCCACACACACACCATATGCTGTTCACTAAATATTTATTCTGACTGGCGAAATTTAAAATTTTTAAAGAATTTTCATCATAATGCGCACAGTTAAAATTTGCAAGCCCGTTTATGAACCAAAGGACTTTAAATTTTTTGGGTGCAAATAAACTTATGCCCCTTGTGTTCCCTGTGGGCATGGGAATTTCATTTGAACAAATTTGAATAGACATATGATGTGGAACACGCATATCAAACTTAGTTCAATTTGGTTCAGTAGTTTTTAGTAGAGGTTGATAATACAAAGTTCATGACAGATGGACGATAGTTAGAAAGTGTTCAGTGAAGCTCCCCTCTAGCTTTGCTCATATGAGCTAATTTGAAACTGTAATTATGTGTTGTCGCAAAATTTTCCTAATTCTGATTTCTGAGGTCAGTGAGGACTCTAGACTCCAAACAGTGTTTTCTCCACTTGCTACTCAGACTTGCCACTGCTATTAAGTTGTTCAATCTAAGGTTATTTTCGAAAATACTCCTTTAATCAATGAAAAATCGAAGAAACTGAAATAAATATAGTTTGCGCATGAAAACGTTTCTGCTATTAAAAATAAACACAAGAGGCCCCAGGGGGCCTGAGGGCACTCACCTGACATGGTAGTCTGAATATCAAACCAAGGACTTGACTTGAATAAGCTGCATATGCCTCTCCTAAGAAAAGCATATACCAACTAGATGAAGCGATTGTGCCCACACAATACACAGGATTTTCCTTCTATTTTCAGTTCCTGCACTTTTACGTCCCAAAATTGAGACAAATGCATAAAAAAACAGATTTTTTTCCCAAACAAAATATTTTCAGCCTAAAATTTTTTTTTCTTCTTAAAACGCATAAAAAAACAAAAAACTAATTTTCCGGATTTTGGTCTAAAATTTTCCAAGTCCCACCTGGACCCCAAATTTTCAATGTAAAAAAAAAAAAATTTCTTTTTTGTCTTAAAATTGACCACTGAAATGCATAAAAAAGAAAAAAAAAAAAAATGTCCAAAAAAGTCCCACCCGGACCCCAAATTTTCAGTGGGAAAAATTTTTTTTTTTGTGTCTTAAAATTGACCGAAACGAATAAAAAACAACAAAAAAAAATTCTGGATTTTGGTCCAAAATTTTCTAGTCCCACCCAGACCCCAAATTTTCAGTGTAAAAAAACTAATTTTTTTTTGGTCTTAAAATTCACCGAAACGCATAAAAAACAAAAAAAAATTTCAAGATTTTGGTCCAAAATTTTCCAAGTCCCACCCGGACCCCAAATTTTCATGGTAAAAAAAAAAAATTTTTTTTGTCTTAAAATTGACCAAAATGCATAAAAAACAAAAAAAAATTTGTCCAAAATTTTCTAAGTCCCACCCGGACCCCAAAGTTTCAGTGTAAAAAAAAATTTTTTTTTTTGTCTTAAAATTGACCGAAACACATAAAAAACAAAAAAAAAATTCCGGAATTTGGACCAAAATTTTCTAAGTCCCACCCGAACCCCAAATTTTCAGTGTAAAATAAAAAACAAAACAAAAATTTCTGGATTTTGGTCCAAAAAAGACCTACTCGGACCCCAAATTTTCAATGTAAAAAAAAAAATTTTTTTTGTCTTAAAATTGACAGAAATGCACAAAAAACAACAAAAAAAATTGTCCAAAAATTTCTAAGTCCCACCCGGACCCCAAATTTTCAGTGTAAAAAAAAAAAAATTTTTGTCTTAAAATTAACCGAAACGCATAAAAAACAAAACAAAAAATTTCTGAATATTGGTCCAAAATTTCTTAGTCTGGAACAGGGCCCCAAATTTTCAGCCTAAATATGAACCCAGGGACTTGGCTTCAACAAACTTGAATCTCACCCCCCTAAGGATGCTGCATACCAAATATCAAAAGATTCTTATTGGTAGATCTGAAGAAGATTTTTAAAGTATATTCCTCATACTGCGATAATTTAAACATTTGGGCTCCCATAGAGAGCACAAATATGGACCCAGGCAATTGATTTCAATAAACATGTGAAACAATCTTCCAAAGATGTTATATGTGAAATTTGAAAGCTTTTGGAGCAGTGGTTTGGGAGAAAAGTAGTCTTACATGTTTTTCCCATTACCCTCAGTGTTAAAAAATGCTGACTCAGCACTTTTTCAAAGTCCCTAAAAAGTACCCAATGATAAAACCGATAGCAATTTTTTTTTTACCATTCCATTCTGTTGGTCCTAAGGAAGCTTCACACCAAATAAGAATTCTCAGTGCAGTGTAGTTTTGGAGATATGGGCGGTTTAATTTTTTTCTATTTTTAGCTTCTGCGGTTCCCATGGGGCGACGGGGAAAAAAAATTGGGCATGAATTAAGTACTTATGACCCAATAAGCCCTCATATCAAATTTGGTTCAAATCTGCCTCTCAGTTGAAAATAGAAATTCTGGGAGTGGCAAAAATTCTTGCCTCTCCCATAACAAAGGCAAATATAGCCCCACAAACTTCTCTTGAACAAAGCTGAGTCTACACCTCAAAAGGAAGCTGAACACCTAATATTAAGTCTCTGCTACTGCTGGTTCATGGGAAGAAGATTTTTTAAGATTTAGGCACACTTTTTGGGTGTGGCCTTACCAAGGGGCGAGGCAACTTGATTTGAACAAAATCAAATTGCGATGTCATAACAAACTATTATCTCAAATATCAATTAAATTGGTTTAGCGGTTTGGGAGAAGACGCAAACACCATGTTCACGGAAGACGGACGACGGACTGTGAGTGATCACTATAGCTCTCCTGACTGAAAGCGAGGTGAGCTAAAAAATTGTGTGTTCCCACTTCATCAATTACCACTTCATCAATTATCCCTTCATAAAATTACCTTTACATCAATTACCACTTCATCACAGACTCGTAATATGTTTACATTGCAGTGTATCAACAGCTCATCAGAAATGGTCAACTGCCCCCCCCCCCCCCCCTCCTCCCAGAAAATGCTTTTGGGCTGTTGTTAACTATTTCTGTTGAGCCGTTCATATCTTGTAATGCCTTTCAAAATCATGATATTGTTTTATTATTTGTATATCACACTGATAAATTTTGTACAGTAACAAATTACTCTAGGGAGTCGAAAGATATTCTACAGTAATTTGTAAACAACTCTATTTTGCAACATAAAATTTGTGCTGGTGATTATTTTCTAGCTATTTTCCATATTTTCGGTACCGGCAAACTATTCATTTATCTTATTTTCCATAATAAATTATTTACATAAAGAAAATATAAGCTGTTAAATCTGTCAAAAGATATATTTTAATATGAAAATATTTATTTGTAATAAAAAAATATTTATTTTCAATTTATAAATATTAATAATTTATACATAAATCTCTCTAAATAAATTTTAAACATATTATGAGTCTGTGATGAAGTGGTAATTGATGAAGTGGTAATTGATGAAAAGGGAATTAATGAAGGGGTAATTGATAAAGTGGTAATTGATGAAGTGGTAATAAACCACAAGAACACATGTCATTTCTTTCAGAATCGACATGGTGTTTACAAGTTGAGATATTAAAATACTGTAAACACAATTTAAATTCAACTTTGCATTGAAAGAAAGAACTGGTGGTGGTTGGTTGGTTGGAATAGTTGTAATGTTTGGCATGGAGTATTTATCAGTTAGTGAGATATAGAACGATGCTTGATATGCTATATTTTTAGCCCATGATCTGGTGCGTTGAATTACCACAAAGAAATACATCGGACTACATGTACATAGATTCCACAGAGAACTACATAGAGCTATATAGATGCCATATAGAACTTACAAAGTTGTTGGAAAAACCCACCACAGACCAAGACCTCTGAGGACAAAGCCCCTTTTAGAGAAAACTGAAGGCTGAAAAGTGGACAAAACCCATAATTTAAATTTTAAAAATTATTTATGCAGCCATTATGGACTGGAAAACCCAACTTGCAATGAGCAATGAATAAGAACTAATGTATGTGTTTTATGACTACACTGTAAATTACTAATGTAGATTTTATTGTTTGATATATGTATCATACATACAGTGTTGCCAATAAAGGAGTAGTAGAATAATTACAATGACTGCTCTATGGGGAGTTTCATTTTGGAAAATGTTGCCTATGTTGTGGGCGGTATGAAAAAACGCTTACACAACCTAAACTGTACCCATACAAAGGACACTTGACAAGCTATACCAGCGCAATAAATTTACAAAGGTGTTGGTAGGGGAGGCGGGTGGAATTTTGATTCGAAATTCACCACCTGACCCAGTCATTTCGATGTAATTCACAGACTGACTGGTCACAAATACACAGCGAGAAATCAAGCACAAATGTCCAGAGTGCCGTCATAATTAACTGGTGCAAACCAAACCAATCTGAGATAACAGTGAGGTCACTGAAATAACTAAAGGACGACAAAAAGACAGATCTGTGGATAATTAACCCTAAACTAACCATATAAATGTAATATGACTGCTGCCTAAAAACTACTATAATTCTTCTGGTATTGTATCTATGCAGCTATCATGGACTGGAAAACCCAACTTGCAATGAGCAATGAATAAGAACTAATGTATGTGTTTTAGGAGAACACTGTAAATTACTAATGTAGATTTTATTATTTGATATATGTATTTAAGTACAGTGTAGCCAATAAAGGAGTAGTAGAATAATTATAATGACTGCTCTATGGGGAGTTTCATTTTGGAAAATGTTGCCTATGTTGTGGGTGGTATGAAAAAATGCCCAAAATGTATCCCTCAACCGAACCCAGCTGTGGCATCCATTTTGAGGAATGCATTCCACCCACAAAACAGCAGGGAAGGAAGGAAAATGGGAAACAAAAAAGGAGTAGAAATATAAGATGAGAAACTTCCCTGACAAAAACCCAGAACGAAATAAGGAGACAAGTACATAAATGAAACAAGCAAAGCTCAAAATGGAAAGAACAGTGTCCCCACACTGCAAGAAGAGTATCAACTGAAATATCAGCCGACCCTGACCACCTATATGAATGACAAGTCTTACACAGTAAGTGTAGCCAAATCCCATGAAAAGCCATGGGCAGGCAACAATAATTCGCCATCGTAGCACAACACCATGCTAGCAAGGAACGAATAATGAATAACGGCCATGATGAACAAAAATAACATAAACAGAACATGAAATAGTTTAATGACTTCGCCCCCGCGATTTCAGGAGTGCATAATAATTTGCTATGTACAATATAACTGGATAACGCCCCCATGCTGACCCCTAAACAAGCAGCCAGGAATGCCCCAGCATCCCCCGACGCAACAAGAACAATGTATATAATAGTATTATTGTCCCATAACAACCAAAGGGTTGAACAATCCATGAGAACAATATCTGCAGAAGGGATATAGCACCATGGACATAGATATGCTAACTACCATCAACCCCAGACCTACCGCAGACAGTATAAGCAACCCTGCCCCAGCAGTGTTGACGCAACGGACACTAAGTTAATGCAGACTGGTATAAATACCAATGGATGCCTATATCATATGGAACCCCAATTGCTGCCCCCGCAGAAACTGAGGAAAAAAATAATTAAATAGAAGTGGTCACCACCTTCATTTCCAGTGCCAATACTCCCGAACAGCTTGAAGAAAGAGATCACGTCAAAGGAGAGCTGCGGATGTAATTGCGAAAAGCATTCAACTTTCATCTGCCCATCATCCTGATTTAAGAATCAGTAAAGCCCCTACTGGCTGCCCAAGTGGAAGTGCCAATACGGAAGCTGTGACCTTTGAAGGCGGATGTGTCCAATTGACATATATTTAAGCCTTGTTGCAAAACAGCATTGAATGTATGACGTAAAATAGGTGATCCATCAGGATAAGCAAAAAGGGGACCATACGTCAGGACCCTCAGCGCAAGAAAAATCTTCTAGAATGCAACAGGGCAGACAAAAGGATTAGACTGTGGTGTGACCCTGACCCTCAGAATGAAAATTGACATCAGATAATTGCGAAACCTTACCTTTATCTTGTGTCCGGAGTGGACAGAACTCCCCAATCCTTGGAAAGGTGAAAAAGGCTAAGGAAAAAAGTGACTGAAATAATTAGCATTTGTAATCACTTGCAGAACAGATGGAGAGAGTAGTAATGAGCTTGCTTAAAACAGGCAATGTTATGGGAAGCCTAACATCCACAGAGGGTTGTAAACGTTTGATACCCAAGAGCAATTTCTTGACCACAAAATTATTTGATGGATCACACAAATGATGAAATTTATGAATGTACGAGAGGCCAGAAAGCAAGGAGATGACATATTTTGAGGAATATCCAACATTATAAATATGGTCAATAAACAAACATAACCTATCAACAGTAATCGGCAGTGAACTGGTCAAGTGGAAGTCTGCACAAAAACATGAAAATCGATGGAAAGATGGTTGGTAAAACCGGCTGGTTGATGGTGCTAGTGCATTGTCCATTAATGTCCCAAGGGTCTCAACAAGGCTGTTAAGCTGAAGTGGTGTGGAATGAGAACAGGATGCTGCTGATAAGAAGGTGCAAGTCTCTTGAACTCCTGAACCTGTAACTGAGAAAGAGCAGCTGCTAATTTGTTAGATTTTCCAGGAGGAACGTGCTGAGCTTTAAAAAGAATGCTATATTTCAGACAGATTAAAACAACTCATCGTAAACGTTGCAGGAGAACTGAATCATGGGAGGTTTGAGTGTTAATGCACTGAACCACCACCGAATTGTCACAATAAAAAAGAATGCAACAAGAACCGAGACGCAAACAAATGTAATGACAAAACTATGGGATACAGCTCAAGAACAGTAATGTTGTAATGTTTATCAACCTCAGACCAAGCACCATAAAACCATTCAGTACCTAAAATACCACCAAAACCGAAGCTACCAGCAGCATCTGTGTGAAAGGTAAGTTGGTCATTATCAGCCCACTGTGGCGGCAAAAAGACAGATTTACCACTGAAACTATCAAGAAACAACAACCACAAGCGAAAATCTTGCCGTACCTGGCCAGAAACATGAACTCGATGATGAGGCCGGGATAAACCAATAATAAGATTAATCATGTCATAAGGACACCCGACCTGGCACAACCACAGAACAGGTAAAATTAAGCAGGCCAATTATAGACTGCAGTTCTTGCAATGAAGCCCTTTTCTGACCGATCATAGCTGTAATTAATGATTGACATTTAAGCAACTTATCAGATGGCAAATGGGCAACCATTGCAACAGAATCTAACTCAATACCCAAAAATGTTAAATAGGATACAGGTTCAAAGGTCTTCTCACGTGCGATAGGGACTCCTAGCTCACTGCACATCTTCAAAAACTGATGGAGATAAAATTGGCAGTTTGTAAAACTTTTTGCACATCTTCAAAAACTGATGGAGATAAAATTGGCAGTTTGTAAAACTTTTTGCGACAAAGAAAAAGTCATCCAATACATGCAGTACCTGATGCACCGAGTACTTCCGTTCGGCCACCCATTGCAAAGTGGAGCAAAAACCCTAAAATTTTACAAGAAGAGGCACAACCCATAGGAAGGCATCGATCAAAGTAATACATCTTATTCCATTTGAAACCGAGGAGGGGTTGATCAGCAGGATGAAAGGGTATTAAACGAAATGCCGACTCAACATCTGTCTTTGCCATATAACAACCCTTCCCCAGTTGACAAACAACCCGAATTGTATCATCAATAGATTGATAATGAACTAATGATTCTTCTTTGGGGATACTATCATTAACCGATGCGCCATATGGAAAAGACAGGTGATGAATCATATGGTGTTCTCCGGGAGCTTTTTTTTGAGAACAACACCGATCGGTGATACAGTGATATAATTACAGGACAAGAAGACAGTTCGGAAAAGGGGCCCTCGAGTCTGCCCATTTTAATTTCCTTATCAATTTTCTTCTGAACAATGGCCGGGAAGGTATGAGCGGAGTGGAGATTGTCAGATTCCCCATGGACAACAGATGTCCCCACACCAATTCGAAAGCCATGCTGGAACCTGTAAATAAGAGTGGCACCATCAGATGTATCAAAACCCTGTAATAGTTTATTTAGAACGTTTACTCGCACTGGTGTTACTATGGTACTGAAAATTCCCTGGTGAAACCCCTCCTGGAAAGACCTGATCAGTGGGGTGATAGGTATTTCTGCCCACACGAAAATTCTGCCTCGAATTACCTGGACCTTCTAAACACTTACAGTTAAAATTAGAAGTCCTGTCATGAAATGCACAAAAATAGCACATCGATCTGCACGTTAATCTACGTGTTATGACCATAGTAAGGCTATCAAATTCTGTACAGATGGCCTGTGCACAAGCAATGTTTCAGCCAATGGACCTTCGGGTAACCCAGAGGTCCACTGGCAGAAACACTGCCCCTGTGTTTGCTATGAGTAACCAGGAGAACCTGGCGTGCTTTGGATGCCATTCAATATGGCAATTGCACACAATTCCTATGTGCAATTAAGCCTAGATAAGCGCACAGTTCGTGACAGGACTTCTAGTTTTAACTGTAGCAGCACAATGATCCTGTTGACAACGGCAACAGAGGTGTGAAAAACATCATTTGCCCTAGCAGGATCGACCAGAATGAAACTTATAACAAAATCCATTGGGAATACCTGAACGGCCTTGCTGTGGCTGCCTACCCTTGAAAGAGTTGACCCTGGAACGAATCTGGTTTTGACTTTGAGAACCGACTGAAGTCCTGGTAGAGGGCATGGCTTTGAGATATAACTCCCAATGGAGACTATCACATTGGAGAGAAAGATTAGTTTGCCGAAGTGTTCGAAATTCCCGATCATAAGAAATCCAGTTATAGCCAATTGATGACATATGACGAATAATGGACTGATATCTAAGAAGAGCTTGAATCTGATGTGGAAATTTCTCGACGTAAACTGAACAAAAAATCTCTAAAGCATGAAACCATTGAGCCAAGTGTGTGATAGATTTCAGAGGTTTGGGAACAAAAACCAAAGAAGGACCTTCGTCACCACCCTGCATTGCCATGGAATAAGTAGCTTCATGCTCTTGCTGCGGAAGAAGGGCTGCAAAATTAACATATTCATTAGCCCATATTTGAGATTTCAATTTTGGACTGACATGGTGTGCTAACGGAACTGAAGAAAATATATGATCATTACCTTGCCCACGAGGCGGCTGAGTAACCATGGACTGATGAAATGGATTGAATGGCATCACATCTCCATTGGGCAATGGATCGGCCCCCGGAACAATGGAATCCCATACCGGGTCGAAATGGGGAGGACCAACTGGCATCATACTGGCACTGGAAATAGGAATGGTGGAAGACCCTGTAGCCTGTAATGCTGCAGTAACTGCATCAGAAACAGTCTGTATACCCTGTCCATGATCAACCTGTAACTGTTGCACAATGTGACGTGGTAAACGTACTGTTAATATCTTGGAATCAGGAGACACTTGTGATCCAGCCAAAGGTAAAAAGTTCGCAGATGAATGAACGGTGGTATGTCCCAGATTTGATGTACTTGTAACAGGAATGTTAGTGGAGAAGCTATCTGAATTACTGTGCACAAAAATAGGGTTAGCCGCCCATGCACTGCCCTGAGAGCCACAATTGTATACAGCTGTAACCACTGGTAGGGGAAAAGGTGAATCAAAACTTGGTACGAATTCCTGCTGACGTAAAAACCCCATAGAGTTTTGTGCAACAGTAATATCTGTTACACTTGGGGGGCTAACCCTATCGGCCCTACTATTTCCGGATCTTATCTGTGCAGAACGACCAGTCCCAGATTTATTCTTGCGTCCCTCAGCATTCTGGGATTGTGGCCTAGGCCTATTGTTTGGAACGGCTGTGGAGGTGGATACAATAGGACTGTCAATGATTCCCCTGGAGCACGAACAGACACCCTAGGCTGTCCAGGATTGTCGTGAGTGGTGGTACTCGAAGCGTGAACCCTAGTAATACTGGGCCTTTTGGCATTTGATGGTTGAAATAATTCTGAAAGACCATCAGTCAGATCATTACGCCATTTGGGCATTCTGAAAAAAAAAAAAATACACACAAAAAAATCGCGACATCGATGCCGTAGCTGCGACGTGTGGTGTTAGAAACGCGTTGGTCACAAAATTCTAGGTTCATTAAGGGCCATAACTCCAAGAAAAATATTTGGAACAACACATGCATTGAATAGTGGCTAGACATCAATAAGATATACTTACATGCCAAATATAAAGTCATTCCATCAAGTATTTCACAAGTTATTGAGTTTTGAAACTCGTTGGTCACCGACAGACCGACAGACAGACTGATAGACCAACAGACCGACATTGCCACTTATAGAGCTGCTAGTCGCAGCTAAAAATGAATAAAAAGTAGGATAAACACAAGCAAGCAGTCACAACACTGGGTAAGGCTCGCCGATCTGGATATAAAGCTCCCACAGGAAGAAGCCAGGGCTCGATTTGTTCGGTTTCGCATCGCAATTTGCGAAGCATAAATCCCGGGCCGCGATTCAACATCTAGACTTTGATTAGCAATAAAAATTAAGATGTTCCGTTTATTTTAAAAAGAACTGTAGTTTGTAAATGAAAAAAAAACACCTTCTCTTCTGGGAGTTCAATGAAATCAGTTGCCAAGTGCGCTGTTTTTTAATGAGTTGCCCATTATATCTTTAATTTGCCCTAATTATTTGGGGAAAGCAGGCGTGTGGGAATCCCGATGACATCATTTTCGTAAGTAGAGGGTACGCGCATATTTGATTCGCAGATATTATAATCGAACACACAACACAAGAGGTCCAATGGAGTTGAGGAAAATTATGTCATTGACAAATGACAAATTTTCCTTGAAGACGTTTCTGTATCCCACTGTGAACCCCTGATGGGGTTGTCTGTGGAGTGAAATTGTTTTCAATCTGTTCAGAGGTAAAAGTTCTGTTTACGATCGGAGGTAAATAATTCCAGCAAAGTGAAATTGAAGCATATTATAATTGTTCTTCCTTTATTCAGTTTATAATATTTCTAAAAAAAAATGTTAACAAAGAACCACAGCTCAAAATTCTTTACCAAAGACTTGCCTAATTCCGTTGTAGCGCACTTGGAACGGAATATTTCGATCCCGAGACGTTCGGCCCTCAAGACGATTCAGTCTCGAGACGTTTCAGTCCAATTGGAGGCCGAAACGTCCAGGCCAAAATGTCCTGGACCGAAAAGTCCCAAGTCCGAAATCGTCATAGCACCATACGTAACGCACGATCCTCTGACATTGTTGCTTTATCTGATGGCAAATTTGAAATTGTTGCCTCACCTGGGATACAACTTACATGTATACACCAGTAATAGCCAAAAGCCTAAAGACAGATATTGTCACACACATGCCACATTCACGAATGAAAGGCTCACGTTTTTTAGCTGTTTGTGAGTGCTTGTTTAAAACAATAAAATTTCCAAGGTGGTAAAATGAAAATTGAAAACGAGATCCTAAAACAACATGACTTTGGGGACCAAAAAACAAAGTGAATTTTCACCCCAAAGGCCACCAGAAGGCTCCATTTGATAGCACATTTCAAAAATTTTCTGGGGGAGACCCCCCCACCCCCCTCCCCCGACACACACACTTCGCTCGTGCCTTCGGCACTCACAGTAGAGGCCTTGGGCATCTTCAAGCTATCTCTCAAGGTCATACCTAAAAACTGCTAATCAATTATTTTCGAACAAATCAAGGCCTGGAAGCATGAACGCACCATTACGTACCCAACAGAATATACATGTAACATACCAGAGAAAATCTGGCCAAAGAACGACAAATGTTAGCCGTTCAGGAAGATCTTACAGTAAGATCAACAATAGGTAACCCATATAGGATCTACAAATAAAAGTTTGTCGCCCCTGCAACTGACGACCTAGCCCAGGGAGCCATACCGCAAAAAGATATAAAATCAAAGGCAATTTGTGTCATGGAATCGTACAATGTGGAGTATAAACATATACCTGTAAAGTTTCTTGTAGATGAAGAGAGAGACTTGGAATAGCTACCCCATGCCCGATCACAATTAACAAGATGAAGCTACCAATTGATAAACAGAATGTACACGAAGTGGGCAGTGCAACAGCTTGAACCAGAGGCAATGACAAAGTAACATAGACGTACGCTGCTAACCCCAGCAGGTGGAAGTTAGACTTAAGAGCCTAGAAAGGTGAAACAGTATCCAAGATAGACAAGCCCCCCCACCCCCCCCCGACCCCCCCCCCCCTCACCCTAAAACTCAATCTATGTAAACTATTTAATCATTTATCTTAATCAACATCAATGTCAGCCACCGGGCCATATGACACACCCTACATGTATGTAGTGAGTAAAGTTTTGTTTGACTAAACATCAATAATATGCATACAAGACATAATTCCATAAAATGTAATTATTTTACTGGAGGCCAACCTTATTGAAGACAAGAGGCCTCTCAGCCAAGATAGCTCTGCCCAGGGCAACTACTTCCAGGGGCAGCCATATACAGGGTAATATTTGATCCCCAATCTCGGATTCTGATAACCCTTTACCCAACACGGATAGCAGACAAGTTCATCATCATTTTTTAACTCAAAAACATAGCTTGTGGCCCCTCATTGGAACAAGTTTGTTGAGCTTGTTCAATGAAGGCTCATTAGCTTTATTTATTAGACAAAAATTGAAAACATAATCAAATTTGGCAAATACATTGGTGTTACTTTGACCAGGTAGTCTGTGACCTTAACGTTGACGGATACAGACCTTATTATGATTGATGACACCCTGCCTAGTGACAACACATACTGTTATAAAGTTTTGTTAAAATATATCCAGTGGTAAAGAAATTATGGCTCGGACAAACAAAATTTTGATGTTTTCCTGAGTGTTATCTTTACCGTGTTGCCTGTGACCTTCACCTTGATGGATACGGACCTTATTGTGGTTGATGGCACACTGCCTATTGACAATACATACTGTTATAAAGTTTTGTTAAAAAATATCCAGTGGTAAAGAAATTTTGGCTCGGGCAAACAAAATGTTGACCGCGGACAACAGACGGACGGACAACTTGATATCAGAAAAGCTCTGCTAACTTTGTAAGGTGGAGCTAAAAAACAAGATACAGCCACGTAAGCTGCGACAATATTTTTTTAAGCCCTGCCTCAGTAAAGTGAACCCAGTCACACAAATATTGTGTGGCAATAGAATGTAGCTGCGTGTGTGTCCAGAACTTAATTTTGGGGGATGAAGAAGGCAATACTTCCTTTAAATAATTATTTATTGTATTGACTCTGGTGTTATATTCAACAAGGGATATTGTGGGACATTTTGTTGATGGACGAACGTATGTGCGATGAAATAACTGGCACACAAAAACAAATTGGACATTTGATTGTTTCAGAATGTTGGTCGTGAGGTCATCAATATTACTTCCCAGTGAAAGTGGGTCCTGTTCTACTACATCATTACCCCCGATTTGTAATATTACAACATTGGGCTTGAATTCCTGGACGTAAAGTACTGCATATCCACGGAAGGAGGTCATAGTAGCACCAGGTTTTCCCACAGCATGGCAATTCACATTACAGCATTTAACCTCATTGAGGCGAAAATCATTGGTCAAGTTAGTGTGGTGATGCGCTGTCCTGTTAATAAAAACGCACAAGTCGAGAAATCATGGAGTGGCCGATGATCAAGATTTTGGAACATTTATCCATATCTGACATGTCTGAACTGAAAATCACATGAAAATATATACTGGCTGTATGGGGAAAACTAAGAACTAAATACAGACATACTGATCCTCCATGAAATACCAGTACAGCAAACCACTCAGTTCGTCGACCATCAATCCCAATTTTGACAGGAAATTCACCACCTGACTCAGTCGTTTTGATGTAATTCACAGACTGACTGGTCACAAATACACAGCGAGAAATCAAGCACAAATGTCAGGAGTGCTGTCATAATTAACTCGTGCAAACCAACCCAATCTAAGATAACAGTGAGGTCAATGAAATAACTAAAGGACGGCAAAAAGATAGATTTGTGGATAATTAACCCTAAACTAACCATAATATATGATTGCTGCCAAAAAACTACCATAATTCTTCTGGTATTGTATTTCATTAAAATTGTTTTTCAATTAATTTTATTTAATTTTTTTTTCATTTATTTATTTATTTATTATTATTTTTAATATTACATTAATTTTTTTTTTTTTTTTGGGGGGGGGGGGGGCAATGAAAATATTGAATTTGCAGTACAATTTTCTTGCATTTCATTTTTCAACAGGTTAGATTCTAGAGTACTGTAAGGGAAAATGTGGAGACACAGCTGCGATCCAGTCAAAATTCCCTGTCTGCTTTTGTGGATAAACAGTACCAGTACCAGGGCTCAAAATACCTTTTTTTCTATGTGTAGCAAAATGCTACACATTTCTGAAAAATGAATAGCATTTTGTTTAAATTGCATAGCAGTTCTTGTATACCGGAGTTATGCCATACTGTTTTGTATTGAACTCTTCTGAGCAGATAGAATAATGTCCATCCATTTCTGTGCTTTTTCAAATGAGCTGCAACACATGAAGCACTAGCTATGTTTTTCAACTGAACTGTCTTTAACAACTGCATGGACTTACATATTTCCAAATGCGTAACATCTCTTAATTTGATGGGCTTCAAGTTATTTTGATTGGGTATTTTATGCAAAATGCAGAAACAATGCAGGATGAATTTAAACCAATAAAATTTGTGTTACATATGAAGTTGCTAGTGGGAGACAGAGAGTTAATCTTATATCAGGAGTAAAGCATCAGTGAACTAGCTTGCAAAGTTTGTTGCAAATTTTCATTTTTACATTTTGCAATACAAGATATTCAACTGCAGCCTATTAGGCTGCAGTTGAATATATTGTATCGCAAAATGCTATACATAATTGAAAATTGTGTAGCTTTTAGCATGTTTTGCATAGCAAATAGCGATGCGAAACCACTTATTTTGAGCCCTGACCAGTACTGTGGTTTTCAAACTGCATATATGTAGTGTGTTCAGTAATCCACTTGTGTAGCCATTATGCAAAAGTATGAGACCTTAAACACCAATAAATAAATAAAGAAATAAATAAATCCACTTGTGGGCAGTGATGTCCATGCATGCATTTACCAGGTAATAAAAATCATTATCGGCAAAATTCTAATTAATGAAGCACGGGCTTGTACCCGGTGTCTCATTAATAAAGTTTTTGATGATTATTCCTATAATTAGTGTTTGGAATCAAATATTATTGTGTCCATAGAAATCTTGCCCACCGGTTGACAGTTACCAGTCCACAGCGGCCGTACTATATGTCATTCAATATCCCATGCATCTTGCATTTTGGAAAAGAACAGAAAAACATGAATAAATTGTAGTTATAAAGATGTGCCCTGACCATGCCATCTTCAATAGGTCCTGCTGACAATAGACAAAGTACCAAGGCAGTGATTTCTAGAGAAGTCTTCGTTGCCTGTTAAGATAGCCAAGACTTGGCTAGAAATCATTGCCAAGCAGCTGGACATGTACAGGTTGTAGTGTAGTCTAGTGAGAATTCAAGACAATTGTCCATGTCCCTGAGGGTTAACAAAACTGAAAAGAAAATCAGCCACTTCTTTCATGAAAATGAACCCTTCAACTGCTATCAAGCCCCAACAGGGCCTTATAAATAGTGAATGTAGGAAAATTTGAAAATTCAGACAGTTTCAGTATTCAATGATTGGTTCAGTTTGTTTTTTCGGTTTGCCCATGATATCGGTATCAGTTCGCTTTTTTGGCGTATTGCTCATCTCAATTGAAATGTTCATATAAATTTACACTGAGTTTCAAGAAAAGAAATGTGACTTATCACACAAGACACAAGTGGAATGTTATCTGTCAAACATGCAGATTGTGCCTGTCACTGACTATGACAAACTGCTTACATGGATAGTAAATTACCCCTAAAACACACATGACATGGGAGTGGACTTTCCACTAAGATAAAAACTTCTGGTCTCTGAAAAAGCTTCAGACAGAATGACAAGCAAGGTTTCCGATAATGGTCCTCCAAGTTGAACGTTGAGGTCCATTGGCTAAAACTGTAATTGTCCTTCGTATGTGTTATCACTGGTATTATTGGTATTATTATTATTGTCTGGTGGGTTATCCATTCCATGAGTGTTTTAGTTGTAAACTACTCTCCATGTACTGTATGTGGTAAGTTTTGGTGCTTGATTACAAGTGTTCACAATTTTTTGCATGAAAAGTGTCGGTTAACATTATGAACATTATAATAAACAAGAGCTACGCAAAGCGTGGTCCACTGCCCCTGACCCGTAGGCATGTTCAAAGTAGCCTTAAAGATATTGTGGAACAGAAAAAATTTCTACGTTGAAAGAGTGAAAACAGAAAAAAAAAATTTTAGTTGAAAGAGTGAAAAAGGGCCATAACTCTGGGAAAAATTATTGGACGGAACCTGTTCCTTATGCACATCTGTTCCCCATGCAGGTCTATCAGCATACCAAAGGAGATCCAAATCTGACTGATGGTTTTGAAATTACAATGCAAAATGTTTGTACGGACAGACAGACTTACAAATGGACGGACGAAGGGCTTCACTAGATACCCCTGAATCCTCCTTCGAAGGTCGGGAGCATAATAAATGTACAATGCCAAGGAAAGTACATGTAAGCTGTAGGGTTACCACAAGAATATTTTAACCCATTTTTTTCTTTTCTTGATAATTTCAATCTTCATTTCTTGGAAAATTTTGTTTACGCAGATGAAATAAGTTGAAAGCTTATCATTAAAAAATAATACTGAGGAGGCAGATAACTTCTGGTATCACCTAAGCGACTTATAAGGCTAAAGAAAATTAATCTTTTGATTCTCTGGCACATTCATTTATTCGGACCGTGTTCGTCATATTTATTCCAGAGGCAAAATTCAAAATGTATAAATCTTTCATTGGGTGCGATTTTAGCAGTCGCATACATTGATACAGTATTGTTATTCTCTTCGCAAAATGCGACATGATTCTCACGTTTGAACAAAATATATATTTATTTAACTGGTTGAGGCGTAGGTTGCTTTTGATGGTTTGAATTCATCATCTAAAATAGTTTTATTACAAATTATTGGAGAGTGACAACAAGCACTCTCCAATAATTTGTAATAGAACAAATTTAAATAAACAAAGAATTATTTACATTTGACTGAATACGAAACATGGGTAAGAAAAATGTTGGCTTTTGCACTGGTACCCTAATTTTTTTGAAAGGCCTGATTGTGGCTTCTAGCACTCAACCAGTTAAAAAAACTCCTCATTATTTTTGATCTCCATTTTAGTTGTTCTATATTGATTTTGTTTTGTATGATCACTATTACAAAAAAAAACTATCAGTGAAATCAACATGGAATCTCTAGTATTTAATTTTAGGTTCACACAACTGGATTCTAGACACCGGCGACCATTCCATCGGAAATAAAAAAATAAAAATAAAAAACACCCGCCCTCATTCGTTTTTTAAAAAAAATGCCTCAGAATCAATTATTTAGTTTTGTTTGGTCTAATTATACCTTTTTTGATCACATAGCATGGGGATAAGCTGTATTGTTCTCTATAAGGTGAGCGGGGAGTGGTAAGTCGGAGATATCAAATCCCATCTTGCACTGGTATGGAGAATATTGGACACAGAATGGGGGAATGAGTAAAAAAAAACTTGTCAATCTGCATCCACAGTCCAGGTTTGGACTAGTTTAGAACTTCATCAATCTGAATGTAGTGGCTACTTGATTACTTTCAGGCTCTGCACATTCAAATTATCAGCAATTTTCAATAAATTTACGACAAGGACGTTTGACATTGAAAATTGGAACTCTATGTCAAATGCATGCCCCTATTACCGACTGCCATGAAAAGTAGATACATTTATTCACATGTATGCAGCTTAGGTTAGCCTGAATTGGTCTTATACTTTTCCAGTGTCACAACTCACTCAAAGGTATGGTTAGGGTATGGTTGTGGTATGGTACCTGCTACGCAAATTTCTGGGGTACACACCTTAACCACACCTCATAATTCTACTACACACCTTATCCAACCCTGGCGGGGGTGCGGTGGCATCGCGGTAACCGGTTCTCGTCAGATCACCGAAGTTAAGCAATGTCCAGCGCGGTTAGTAGTTGGATGGGTGACAATTTCAGCGACTGATTCGCGCTCACGCGTTGTGTCCTTGGGCAAGGCACTTAACCCTGATTGCCTACATGGGGGCACGATGACGCTGTGTACTAAGGCTTACTGCATGTCGATGGTGCGCATGTCTTCAACCAATCTAACCCTGCCTGTGCCGCGGTGCAGAGTTCAGAGTTCTGATGTTGGAGAGCTGACAGCTGCTCGTCGTTGCTCGGTGGTTCTCTCCGGGTACTCCTGCTTCCTCCACCAGTAAAACTGTCACGGTCACGATTACCCATTGTGCATAAGTATGTGACCTTAAACACCAATAAATAAATAAATAAATATCCAACCCTGGCAGATACCACTCCAAATTCATATTAAGGCAAGGCACATCCCAAAGGTACCTCAAAAGTACCCCAAGCACACCCCCCATAATCTTTAAAAACAATCATGTTGGAACGAGAACACCTCAAACATCCCCCATGGCTTAGAGCAAATTCTCTTCAAAGGTAAAACTTCTTAAGTATACCCCAGGGACTTTTGGGAATGCTGTATGTGATGTCATTTGAAACGTCACATGATTTCGGTATGTCGAAGATGGTCTATTTTACTGCTGTATGAGCTTGAGTCAGCACAACTCGGTTAAATACTACATGCATAGTTGTATCAACTTTTGTGAAAGAAAACAAAGTAGGGTGTATTCACATAAATGCAGCAACTTTTAGGGGTATGGTATTGCATTTAAGCTCACTCATTACAATTTACATTTAACCCTTTACCTAACATGAAAAGCAGACGACACTTGCTAAAAAAAAAAAAATTCTTGAATAACTATTATTTTCATTTTTTGTCTCAAAAACATAGGTTATGATCCCTCATTGGAATGAGCTCGACGAGCTTGTTCCAATGATGGATCATAACCTATGTTTTAGAGACAAAAAAGGAAAAAATAATGAAAATTAATTGGCGATTTTTTAGAACAGCACTGGCCGGTTTTGGCCGTTACGTTCGGTGAAGGGTTAAAATGCATGCAAGATTCATATTTGATAACTTTGTTAGGGTTCGTCGGCGGCTCATGATGATAGTGATTTGTAGACAACTATAGTAATCAAAATTGGACAACTCAGACACATTTGTCACCTGACATAGTGTACCAAACAATGGACAACTCGTACCTAATAATTTTCACTTGAACAAAAGCCTGCATTTCTTTTACTAAAATAGTAATTTGAGTAAATGTCTGACCGGATTGGACGAAATGGCTGATAGAAGTGGACAAAACGATCTCAGCTTGATTTCATGATTTTCAAAAAAGTAATAGCATTATATATAATTTATATGGAAAGAAGTTTGCAAAGCATGTGCAATACTACAGAATGGTGTCACCCAAAACGTTCCCTGGCCAAACTGTCCCAACACTTTGTCAACTTTGTCACCCAAACTGTCTCAAACTTTTTGACCCAGACCATCCCCTAGGTTTCATACACCTGCTGATGGTCAAAAATCCACACCACCCAATAGCCGAACCATCCTCAACTGTTTCACCCAAACTGGCCCCAACTATTTCTCCCAAAACGACCCAGTCAAATGTTCCCCAATATGGTGCATGGTGAAATAGATAAAGAACAAGAACAGATAATAATTAATGATTTATTTATTGAAACAACAACTTTAGAATAATAAACAAATCTGTTGCGGCATGATCATGGATTATCGGTATCCAAGCAGTGACCTCAACCCATGGCTACTTCAACCCAAAGGGACTTCGATCCGATTTGGTGACTTTGACCCACTTTTGGTGATCTCAACCCCAAGTGACTTCAACCCAATTTTGGTGAAGTCGTCCCACTTTTTGAAACCTGATGTATGGATATTGTTTGGGAGTGATTTTGATCTGGCGGCTGTTGTCGCTCGACTTCAGTGGATTCAACCCACGGACATATTCTTGCACAA
Organism: Pictodentalium vernedei; assembly: GCA_031216915.1. NCBI lineage: Eukaryota > Metazoa > Mollusca > Scaphopoda > Dentaliida > Dentaliidae > Pictodentalium > Pictodentalium vernedei. Next base: position 710,887,755 of record CM062297.1, read on the forward strand.
GGTATTGCACAAGGTTATAAAGGGAGTTCATGCCCAACAGGGCACAAGTAATCTTGGTGATGGAAAATCGATACTTTAGTGAAGCCTAAAGATTTGAAATTGGACAAATATGTATTGATACCTATAAAGATTTGAAATTGGACACACATAGGACATATATACATGATCGAAAGATAATATTTATAAGTATTAAAATCAATGGCTGTTACTAAAAAGTGTGAACTGAAATTTAAACAACTATTAAATCCTTAAAATGCAAAACATGAACTTGATTTTTAGATATTATTTTCATGTACAAAAGGAAAGCATGTTGATTGTTATAGGTAGTGCTTCAGGGAGAAAAAATTGAGAAGGTGATCATTTGCGAATACACATCAGATTTTCATAAATTTTATTTGTTTGTTTGTTTATTTATTTGTGTTTATGGTCACTTTCAGCAGCTAGGGCTATATTATGACCATAAGTTCTAAGACAAGATTAACAACAAGTATAAAGTCAAGATTAACCAATCATTTATACACCAAACTTCATATGTTGATTGAGTATGATGAAAGGAAGAACACTATTTATTTTCGCACCTGCTCTTGAAAGGTCACAGAGCCCTTGACCTTGAAAATGCATGATTTTCATTCTCTGTTTGAAGTTCTGCTTGGTCGATCAACACCAAAATTCACATGTTGGATGGGTATGATGAGAGGAAGAATCCTATTTATTTTGATGTGCCAAAGTCAAGATCACACAGAGCTTGAACTTGAAATAGGTTTTGCTCTGTATTTGAAGTTCTGCTTGGCCGATCAACAACAAACTCCGTGTGTTGGTTGGGTATGATAACAGAACCCTATTTAGTCTGGGGTCAAAGCACCAGAGATAAAGGTAGGTGTGGTTACTGTACTAAGGGTTATTTCGAGGGAATCAGCCACCCCAGCGGCCATCTCTAGTTTTACATTTTGACACTATATGGATAATCTGCTAAATAAATTTTCATATGTTTATTGTTTCCCATACTGCAGATTCCAAACCAGTAAGTGTAAGGTATACTATATTTAAATATGTAAATTCATGCTGTCAACATACCTCAGACAGAGCACTGCATGAATACAACATGTGCTGGCAAATCCTAAATGCACCACATGCACACCAATGGCAAACCTTGTGGGGGTACCCCACGCACACACCAGACACTGCATGTGTAGGTACCCTAAGCAAACTCAAGGCATGCCCTAAACATACACCAATGGTGGTACCCCAACCATACCCCTGACATCCTCAGGTGGAATCCCTAGGCATATCCCAACCACACCCCTGGGGTAACCTAATGGTGGTACCCCAACCATATCCCAGGCACACCTTATGGCAGTACATTAAGCACACCTCGGGCATATGCCAATCATACCTCTTATTAGGTACCCCAAACCAGGCTTGAAAATAAGCAGTGTGACGTTTGCAGAATGAGGTCTCCAGAGGGTGAATTTGATGATGCTATCCCATACATTGGGCCAATTTATCCTCTGGGTACCTCTTTTTGTTTAGGTTTGAGACCCTGATTCAGATTGAGGTTCAAAGAAGGTAAATTTAATGATGCTACTGCTCACTAAATTCACCCCCTGGGGACCTCATTTTTCAGACGACAGTCTGCTTATTTTCTGGCCTGCCCCAACCACACCTCAGAGCACATTTAAATTTTTGGCCCCACACCCTAACCATACCTCAACAATACCTTAAGCATAACTCAACTATCTGTTTGTAAAAAATATATATCCACACCTCAGATGGGGTGTCACACCTCAACCACACTGCAGAAATATAAGGGTGGGATCAATTTATGGCATATCATGAGTTTGACATGGGGTAACTGCACTGTACTTCATAAAGACGCCACATTTGTTTAGGTTTTCAAACACATTTTTAATGAAGCCCCTGACCATGCATATTGATTTCACAAATGCTTTTCGGATGCACTAAGATGAAGAGAAGAATGGCACCAGTATCTGTTTATGCACATCCCAGCTCATTTTTTTATCAATTAATTCCAATTTTAAACAGCAATGGTAATTTTTTAACACAAAAGACAACAATCACACTGTTCACCTCACAACAAACAATACACAAAATCTGATTCAGTATCAAAGACACTGTCATAATGTGAATAAGTAATCTCTCTATGAGGACAGTAGGTAAAAGAGGCATGTGATCAATAAATATTTCTTATCTTCGAAGCCAAAGTTCCTATTAATTTTGAATGGGAAAATTGATGATAATTTGAATGGATGGAATCTGAACATAGTGGCGTAGTTGCTACGTTCAGATCGCTGAACTAGAACTAGTGTGTGTAACACATATTGGCATGTTTACTTTCCCACTTCCTGTTTTATAAATGTTGTCGGAAATACTATAAGTCTAAATTTAGATGTACATGTAAATAGATCAGTAACTCACAGCAGTGGTGAATCTAGCATATTGAAGGGAGACAAGCTCAGACAACACTGTTTGGACTTTGTGAAGTCATCATCGGGCTTTGGCTCATGACAGTCAAGTGTATTCTGTTAGCCAATTGCTTAACCCTTTACCCAACGCAGACGATATCAAAATTTATTATTTTAAATATCATTTTTTAAAATTTTTCAAAACATTTCAACAAAACCATATCATGTGACCCCTCATTGGAACGAGCTCAATGAGCTCGTTCCAATGAGGGGTCAAATGATGTGGTTTTGTTGAAATATTTTGAAAAATTTTATTTTTTCAACGGCACAATTTACATATTACGAGGGCGGATGCGGGCAATTCGTTAGGTAAAGGGCTAATTTGCTTCCTGTATAAACAGACAAGATGTATTTCTGTTTTGATGAATGAACCGACAGTTAAGAAACTTATTATTTAAGAATTAATGAGACGACCGAGTTTCTGATGAAACAGGATGAGTCAATGTTACCCAAAGCTCCCATCAGACAACTCAACCTCAGACCTCTAAATCCATTAAACAACCCCAGATATGCATTTGCTTGAACTGTGTCCCCCCAAGAGATTGCAAAAATTTAAAAAAACAAGAGATTAAAGGCACTGATGAATTTTATTTTGTGAATAAAAAGAGCATTTTTAAGAAGGAAGGCATTTGACAGTCTATCTGGTATACAAATGCTTGTTTCAACTCTTAAAACAAGAGGCCCCACGGGGCCTGAGGGCGCTCACCTGATACTGGCCGAGTCATATCACCAAAATAGCAAGGGATTCTGCCTTGTGGTTATTATCAGTTTTTCAACATAAAAGTGTTTTCTCTACTTAGTAACCCAGAGTGTTCATATGTTAGATACCCATATTGGGTACTCAATAATTTATCTATTTATTTATTGGAATTTAAGGTCACTTTCAGCATCTAAGGCTACATCTTACAGAGGCGTAATTATAATATCAAGTTTGGTCAATCGTTTATGCCTATCACTGCCCACTTTACAGGGCTTTCAATGCAGGAATTGGTTACTACTGGGCCCAATTTTATCAATAAAGCAGAACTTGAACAAACTTCAATTTGCCACTTCTAAGAAAATCAAAAATCAAATATCAAAAGATTCTGACAGGAGTAACAGAAAAAAAAGATTTTTTAAGAATATTTCTCATACTGAACTAAGTTATACATGGGCTCCCATAGGGAGCCCAAAAATAAAAGCTTCTGAAGCAGTGTTTTGGGAGAAGAAGATTCTTCAACGTTATTCCCATTAGCTACACTGTTAAAAAATGATGACTCGGCACTTTTAGTCCTAGAAAAGAACCTTATGATAAAATTTTTACCATTTTTTTCTTCCGGTCCTAAGGAAGCTTCACACCATATAAAAATTCTCAGTGCCATGTAGTTCTGGAGATATGGGCATTTAAAAAGAAAAAAATTTTTTAGCTCCTGCAGTTCCCGTGGGGGACAGGAAAACAATTTTCGGCATAAATTAGGTACTTATGACCCAATAAGCCCTCATATCAAATTTGGTTCAAATCGACTTTTTGGTTTGGAAAATAAAAATTTTGGTATAATTTGGGCTCCCACAGTGAGCCCAAATATGAACCCAGGTACTTGGCTTTACCAAACTTCACTCTCAGCCCCTAAGAATGCTGTACATCAAATATCAAAACATTTTGACTGGTGGATCTGAAAAAAAAATTTTTTTTTAAAGAATATTCCTCATATTGAACTAAGTTATAATTTGGGCTCCCACAGGGAGACCAAATATGAGCCGAAGGACTTGACTTGAACAAACTTGAATCTCACCTCCCTAAGCATACTGTATACCAAATATCAAAAGATTCTGACCGGTGGATGCGAAGAAGAAGATTTTAAAAGAATATACCTCGTATTGCACTAAGTTACAATTTGGGTTCCCAAAGGGAGTCCAAATATGAACTCAGGGACTTGGCTTGAACAAACATCAATCTCACCCCCCTAAGGATGATGCATAGCAAATATCAAAAGATTCTGATTTGTGGATCCGAAGAAGAAGATTTTTAAAATATATCCCTCATATTGCACTAATTTGAACATTTGGGTTCCCATAGGGAACCCAAATATGGACCGAGGAATTTGATTTCTACAAATATGTGAATCAATGTTCCAAAGATGTTATATGTAAAATATGAAAGCTTTTAGAGCAGTGGTTTGGAAGAAAACAATTCTTTATTTTTTTCCCATTGCCTACTGTGTTAAAAAATACTGACTCAGCACTTTTTCAGAGTCCTGAAAAAGTACCCTATGATAAAACCGATAGCAATTTTTTTTTACCAATCCTTTCTGTTGGTCCCAAGAAAGCTTCACACCAAATAAAAATTCTCACTGCCGTGCAGTTTTTGAGATATAGGCGTTTTAATTTTTTTCTATTTTTAGCTCCTGTGGTTCCCACGGGGCTACAGGAAAAAAAATTTCTGCATAAATTAGGTACTTATGACCCAATAAGCCCTCACATAAAATTTGGTTCAAATTGGCCTCTCGGTTTAAAAAATAGAAATTTGGGGTGGGGCCAAAATTTTTGCTCCTCCCATAACATCGCCAAGTATAGACCTACGAACTTCTCTTGAACAAACTTCAGTCTACACCTCAAAAGGAAGCTGCATACCAAATATCAAGTCTCTTCTCTTGCTGGTTCTTGAGAAGAAGATTTTTTAAGAATTGGAGCATTTTTGCCCCACCCCTCTGCTCAATATGAGCCGAAACCTAATTTGCCCAAAAATCAAAATGCCGCTATATAACCCCTACTCACATGAAATTTCATTAACATGCGTCCAGTGGTTTGGAAGAAAAAGACCCAAACACCACCTTCACGCCGGACGACGGACGACGGATGACGGACGAAAAGTGATCAGAAAAGCTCACCCTGACTTTCAGTCAGGTGAGCTAACAACTTGCCATAAGTAATATCTAAATCTAGTTTTTAGCTATAAGCCCCCCCCCCCTCCCCCCCCCCCCCCCCCCCCCCCCCCCCCCCCCTACTACTGCATAAACCATAGGAAACTTGGGTTGCGCATCTGCATTTCCACATAAGTTATAACATTTAAGATAAATCATCACTCTGATACATTCTAATTTCTGGAACTATAGTGTTAGTTTCTAGGACCAAAAGTACCCACATATACTACCTTGACAACATGTTTTCTAGGACATTGCATTGGCTAGCTTTGGACAATTTCTTGAGAAGAACCAAATGGTTTAAAACCTATTCATCCTAATGAGAGAACAGTGACGATGGTGCGTCCAAACGAAAACTATTTAATCTAGCATTTTATTATTTAAAAGAATGCCATCCACATGAAATAGTTTGAACTTGGACAGTGGAACGAACCTGTGGGTTCTTTGGCCACAACCAGAGTCATTTACATCAGCTGTAACACAGCCTATAATATAAACTCCAACCAACAGAATAACTGAGTGAGATTGTGGGATTTCACCAACGAACACATTCCACAAGCCTGGCTCCCATTTAGAAAAAGCCAATCATAGACCGGATTGTAGAAAATATTTGAATAAATTGCTGAAATGGTGGTCTCCACAAAATTAGCAAAATACAGTAAATTTGACATTAGAGTACAAGATCTATACAATTAGAATCGAAAAAGTATTTCCAAAATGTCCTAATATTTAACTGATTCTAGGGCTGGCATGATTAATCGAGAAGTCAACTAATCATTGGCAGCACACATAATCGACTTCAATTTCCAAAAGTCAATTTTAATCATTCTCTGTGATGTCTGGAAACAACAATAAAGAAAGTGTTTTATGAGTTCACATAACTTCTTTTCAAATAAGTTATTACAGTTGCATTCCTTAATTTGAGGTGTGTGCTTAGAGCACCATGCCCAAGTCTTAAGAGGGCTAAAGTTTAACCTTACACACATATTTTTCTGTGCACCTAACTGCCATTATGTTCAACTCCTTTATCAATTCTGCACACTGAATGAAGTGACATCAAATCTTAGATCGCAAATCCTCAATGAAAAGAAAGTGACATTTTTCTGTCAAGTCGACAGCGAATACATGATAATCTCAGGTGCATATGCAAATTACTGAACCACACTGATAAAAATAAAACCACTTGTGTGTTTCCGGTTACCAAACCAACCTTATTTTAAGCTTGTGACCCTATAAAAAAGTTTCCATTACCTTGATACAGATATTGTAGGTAAAGTGCATCTGCAATCATTGATACAGAAGATTAAGAGCATGGAAACCAAATGAATTGGGCATATTACAGACAGGTTGGTTTCTATATAAGTCACAAGTTTGAAGCTTTTGGGGAAAATTGGGATGGGCCATCAGGCTGTAGGTGTCAAAAGGTGTGTGTTCAAACACCGCTATTAATCATAATTATTAATATAATAATCAGTTTAGGGACTGTGCACAGTGGTAAGTCATTCTAGATATGCCTATTGGTCAGAATAGTTCACAAACAAATTTTTAAAAAATAAATCTTCTGCCCACTATTTTGTCTTCACTGGTAGAATCTGAAAAATCACATTCACTGGTAGAATCGGATAAATCACATCCCCACCATACTCCCAGCCCCAACACCTCCACCCTTTTCATCCTCATTAATAATAAGTTTATGAATACTTTATTTTCTGTATGTGCGTAATAGGTCAATTCCGATATACATCTTGACTCAGTTTTATTAAACAATCTGATGTTGTTGGATTTTCTCTTGTCTTACTTAATTAAATAAAATATTGTGATGTCCACCTGTTTCCCATACCAATGATTTCTTGAAGTTAAACAGCTTATTGTCTCTTTCAAGACTTGAGAGTTTAACTGCCCTAATGCATATAGAAATCAAAAAGGTGACAGGATGAACCTGAACAGCACCAAATTACCTGTTTTAGATAAGGTTTTTAAATGAAATGTATGTCTATCACATCCCCTCCCTAGGCCAAGGGGCCTATCAGGGGCAAAATAATACTACAATACATTGTAATTGAAGCAGGAAAGCATTAATTTAATATAAAGATACAAGTTGAGGCACTTATGCTGAAAACCTTTTCTTTTATTGTTGTTTCATGAGGTCACAGAGAATGATTAAAGTTGATTTTTAATCAATTATTTTTCTTCAAAAGTCAAATATGAAATTTCATAATCATGCCAACTCTAATCAATTCTGGAGAAAAAGGACTTATACACTATAATTATGTAAAAGTAAGTAAAAATGAATCTATAAGTTGGCAAATTGAGATAAATATCGATATACCGAAATCTACTCCGTCATACTGAAATCAAAATTTATGACCATAAGTAAACCCTTAATTTTCTATCACATTGCACCGGGATAGGCTGTACTGTTCTGATAAGGTATGGCAGAGGGAAAGAATTTTGCATCAGATATTTGGCACAGCACTTGTATTGAGACTTGGACCCATAGGCCGACAGAAAGAAAAAATTATGCTATGACTTTTGCAAGTTTGAGGTCCAAGTTTGGACTACTACTACTAGTCAGAGGTCCTCGTAGTTTGATCAATATTCTTAAGATGCTATATAAGGGAATTTTTTTAACTTTGAAATTCCCAATTCTGATATTACATAAATTCAAATTAAATATACAGAAATTATACATCAAAATGAAGGTTGTGAGGTATAGAACATGAAAAATATATGAAATCGACTCACAGAGTTGACAGCAGGCACCTGTGGTTTCTGGAAGTCTCCTACCGTAATCGTACTAGAACTGATAAGAAAATAATATTTCCAGAGAATAGTTTGTGTCCAAATGGGCTTCAGATACCCCAAGAACAAAGCTAGGCATTCAAAACACTTTTTGATGTAGCGACAAGACTGCATTTGGGGAAAGGACAACACTGTCTGCATTTTTTATTGAAGATGGATTCCATGACTATCAGGCGATAACACAAATTTTCATCGAAAAACAATGCCATAATTCTAAGAAATTCAAACAAGTGTCATAATACCTTGCAAGTAATATGGCAACTACAAGTATGCAGTCTCCATATAATAATAGTGTGCAGTATGAAGTCGATCTTTCTCATTATTAGATTTTAGATGGCATTGCATATCAATGATTTTTGGCCCAGCTGACCTTGACCAAAATGTAAATAAACAGGCAGCGAAAACAAAGCCAAGAGTTTGAAATTTACCCGTTGCAGTAATGTCTCTGCGTTTTGAAGAATTTTGATTTCCAAGCTTTGTTCTTGGATATATTTATTTATTTATTGGTGTTTAAGGTTACATATTTCTGCACAATGGCTAATCATGACCATGACAGTTTTAAGGGTGGAGGAAGCCGGAGTACCCAGAGAGAACCACTGAGCAATGGCAAGCAACTGTCAGCTCCCCAACATACCAACTCCACACAAGCAGGGTTAGCATTGGTTGAAGACAGGTGCACCATCGACATGCAGTACACCTTAGGTACACAGTGCCACCATGACCCCACGTGGACAATGAGGGTGAAGTGTCTTGCCCAGGGACACAATGTGGTTGCTGCAGGTGGGATTTCTTGGATATATGACGTATATTTGGACACGAGTTGTTCTCCTGAAATATTATTTTGTTATCAGTTCTGGTATCAATATGGTAGCTGACTTCCAGGAACCACTGGTGCCTGCTGTCAACTCTGTGAGTTGAATGCACATATTGTGCGTGTTCTATACATCACAACCTCCATTTTGGTGTATACTTTGTGTATAATTAATTTGAATTCAAGGAATATCAGAGGTGGGAATTTCAAGGTAAACAAATTTCTCTTACTTACATAACAACTTAAATGCAGGTACCATCAGGGGGCACGGTGGCATTGCGGTAACCGGTTCTCGTCAGATCACCGAAGTTAAGCAACGTCGAGCCCGGTTAATCACAGGATGGGTGACCGTCTGAGCGATCAATTCGGACTCCCGTGTTGTGTCCTTGGGCAAGGCACTTCACCCTGATGGTCCACATGGGGGCACAATTACGCTGTGTACTAAGGCGTACTGCACGTCGATAGTACGCATGTCTTCAACCAATCTAACCCTGTCTGTGCTGTCAGCTGCTCGTCGTTGCACGGTGGTTCTCTCCGGGTACTCCAGCTTCCTCCACCCGTAAAACTGTCACAGTCATGATTGGCCATTGTGCATAAGTATATGACCTTAAAACACCAATAAATAAACAAATAAATAACAGGTACCATCATCAAATATTGATGGTTCCCATATTTAAGGTGCTATATAAGTAAGAGAATTTTGTTCACTTTGAAATTCCCATCTCTGATATTCCATGAATTCAAATTATATATACACAAATTATACATCAAAATGAAGGGTGGGATGTATAGAACATGAAAACTATATTAAATCAACTCATAGAGAAGACAGCAGGCACCAATGGTTCCTGGAAGTCTGCTACCATATTCCTACCAGAACTGATCAAAATTCTTCAAAATGCAGCGACAGAGCTACCTGGGGCTAAATTCTAAAACTGTTGGATTTGTTTACATTGTAGGTTTATCACAATATCAGTTCAAGGTCATCAGACGGAAAAAGCATTGATATACAGTGCCGTCTAAAATCAAATAATGAGAAAGATCGCCTTAATACAGCATACTATTAATATATAGAGGCTGCACAACTGCCATATTCTATGTATGGTATCATGACACCTGTTGAAATTTCTTAGAATTAAGATTTTGTTTTTTCAATGGAAATTTGTGGTATCGAGTGATTTGCGCATGTTCATCGAATGTGGAATCCATCTTCAATAAAAAATGCAGACAGTGTTGTCCTTTTCCCAAATGCAGTCCTACATGTATGGCTGCATCCTAATGAGTTTTGAATGCCTAGCTTTGTCCTTGGATGTCTGAAGCACATTTTGCCACAAGTTGTTCTCCGGAAATATTATTTTATTATCAGTTCTGGTACGATTATGGTAGCAGACTTCCAGGAACCAATGGTGCCTGCTGTCAACTTTATGAGTTGATTACATATATTTTTCATGTTTTATATATACCTCCCAACCTTCATTTTTCTGGAAAAGTAGTGTATTTAATAGAGGAGATCAGCATTTCCCATCTTAATGACGTATGCCCTCCCACCCATGCGACTTTTATGTACAAAACAAATCGCACGTGGAATATTCGCAGTGCACAAGCCTCATAAGAAATGGTCGATGTTTGCGCGATAAGACATAAACTGAATCGGTAATCCGATAAAAAAAACGGACATAAATATTGAAACAACTTATAGAAATGGTCAGTTTTAATACAAATAACAAGGTAAATCTGAGCTGAAAATTAAACTGTAGGTGTGCAGGCATACAGTCTGAATCACCGTGGTGTTGTGTATTTTCGCTGCTTCGCAAAAGTTAAAAACAATACGAAATACCGATATAGCAAACTATTTTTAATGAGCTTTTATTTATTTTTTCTGTTCACACAAATTAGAGTCGGATTGTGGAATACGTAGTACAGCCATTATGGAATGATTCTTACAGAAACGTAAGCATGGCTGCATCTTCTATAAAACCTCGTTTTAATATGAGACCTCTTTCCTACTAGTCCAGGCCCAGGGTACCACAGACATGGCATAAAAATTATGGACCTTACAAGTTACAGTCACAACGACTGTGCAATTCCCAATTATTATTTTCAATGACGTAGCCGGTGGTTGGGGTGGGGCTGGGATTCTCCAAAAAGTCGTCAAATAATTGCAGAGTCCCTGGACTAAAAAAAACACCCTCTCTGATTCACTTTCAAAACACTGATTTTTCAAATGTTTCCTGAGATGGATCCCTTGATCACACATGGGGGTAGTGGGCACTTCTGGGTGTTTGATAAAATAAAGGGATAATAAGGCAAGACCTCTTGTCTGTGAGAGAGAGTGAGAGAGAATATCAAAATACACAAAGAATAACATTTTGTTCTATTTTTGCTTCAGGTAGGACAGAACTTTCATCACTTCAGCACATTGTAAAAAATGGTACACCGTCATTGTTGCTTGGGGTGGATGTCCTCTAAAAGGGACAACATGGGTATAAACGATTGACTAAACTTGACTTTATCTCTATGTGGTGGTCATGCTTAGCCATTGTATATACATATGTGACCTTAAACACCAATAAGTAAGTACTCCCAAAACAATGATTGAAGCACACGGAGATAATTTGGCACTCCACTACTGTAAGTAAAGATTGGAAATGGGGCTATCCACCTCGATAAATCCCTGCAAGTGCCCATGCAAATTTTCACAGGTAAATACTGTTTATGAAACCCAAACGGAATGATTAATATGGAGTGATAACATATTACATAAACTTGATCAAGAAGTTAGCTGGGAGTGAGGGAGGGAGTTTTTACCTGCCCCCCCCCCCCCCTAAAAAATGCCAAAAAATATATTGGGGATGTGGAGAGCCTACTTTCATCCCATCCCAACCCCACTGGGTAATAAACTAAAACCCCACCAGGTAATTACAGGGGTGGGGGGGGGACCTGTTTGGGGAGTGGTATACATGTAACTCCTTAAAGTTTAGTTATGCATATACCCTGCAGTGCATGAACAATGTGCTGATTTAATCCACGTATCCTTGTGAATCAAAACCCATGCATCTCATGAGATTTCTGTGACGGTCTGACTTTAGCTTTAACAAAAGCAAAATCTTTATCTGCTACTGTCACAAATAAAGTTTGTTCCCAGCCGTCTTTAAAATACTGGATGGCTTTCAACGATTTTCTTGCTTTGAGCTTTTCATTGTCAAAGTCCCCTGGTGTATTTATTAGGTAAATGTAAATGTCAGAGAAATCAATCTCGAGCATGTTTCTCATGTTGTCCGACCATTTACCAACATTTATTGTGGCGGGGTCTGGCAGAACTGTTCCGTTCTCAAGAGTTAGTTTCTCTTTTAGCCTGTCTGTTTTTTTTAAGTAGTTGTTATTCGGGGGTTGGGAATGTTGGCAAATTTAGTTTGTCCACCCAAAAACACCTCTTTAACAGTTCTTGCCGTGAACCCGTCATTGGTACACACCGAAGTTTAAAAAATTCCTTCATTTGCTGCACTGTCCAGCTTGAAAAAATGCTTGAACTCTCCATACTTTCTATACAATTAATATTTAATTAACAATGCCCTCAAACATAATTTTTTAAAGCGTGATATGTCACATACATGCGACCATTCTCTTGGTAGTCTTGCGAACGAAAGGTGTATTGACACCATCGCATTCGCAGAGGCCATTTCGGAACTTCGAAGGAACACTGAAATTTTGTGGAAGGCTGGCCGGCATTGATTAAAATTTTATTTCGTAGTTAATAAATGTAATGAATATTGTAAAATTTTGATCTCAAAATAACGTATTATCAATAGTAGTCATTTAGGAGTTTGCAAAGTTCAGAAAAACGTTCAGAAATGATTTCAAGTGAGTGAAATATGAAGTAACGTTCATCGCTGTCGCTCAAATGTTCTCGCACGTGTGTATTGTTTTGTACACAAACGTCACGTGGGTGGGAGGGCATACGTCATTAAGATGGGAGATGCTGATCAAGTCTATTTGAATTTATGGAATATCAAAGGTGGAAATCACAAAAGTTAACAAATTTCCCTTACTTATATATAACATTCCCTTAAGAATGTTGATCAAACTACGAGGGCCAGTGTTACTAGCACTACTAGTAGTAGCAGTGAAGCCTTACTAGCAATAACCAACATCTCTTGGGAATGTTTCCTGTCCTGTTTTGGAAACTCGACGAATGGCATCACAAAGCACTGTTTTCGTGGGTGGCTATTTTAAAACCATCAAAATAAAGGTAATGACGAGATTTTCAGGGCTGAATTTAGCTGAGGTTGATTCTGATTGGATTGAATTATGTGAAATGCAATTTCATGATGACCGGAGACAAAGAAAAACAACAGAAAGTGCTTGGGGAAAATTTGCTACTATTCAAACATTGCAGCTTCGGTTCACTTCATCAAAATAATATGCAGCAATTTTAGAATTTTTTCTAAACCCATTTCAAAAAGAAAATTCAAAGCACCATACCAGATTCTATATGAAATTCAGCATTTAATTTAGTAATGGGGAGGTAATGCTGCAATCATTCTTGGTCCTGATGCAGGGATATTCCTGCAAAAATTCCAAGTTGGCTGAGAGCAGATCGGGCATTCGAAATGTTAATACGTGAGTGAAAACTGAAAATTATCTTTTATTACACCCTGTTAATGGCCCCAGTGTTTTCGAATGATTTTCAGCAGACTGACATAGTTGTTTAATATTTGAAAAGTCATTCTCTCTCTATTTTTCTTGAAATAATGTTGCTGAAAATGTAAACAAATGATTTTTTTTTTGCCACTCCAGTTCAATCATAGTAAATCAAACATTCAAAGTCAAAGCATGGCTCATCTTTTACAATTTATGCTTCATGTAGATTTGTAAATCCTCAGAAGTCATAATCAGTAAATTTTGTGAAGTTGAGAGGAGTTTTCCTATGAAAAAGTATGGACAGTTAGCAATTTTGGCCTTTTTCGTCTTGGAGTATGCTTAATTTTAAGCCAACGTTGAGTCCTGAATTCACCAATGGTGTTTCATTTTCATAGAGTGATATCTAGAGAACACAACAAAGCAAACACAAACTCTATGAGTTAAGGGGTTGTCCAACATAACTTTGGACATTTTTTTGAAAATTTCCACAATGCCCTAAATACGAATTAAAGCGGTGAATAACTATGGGGCGCCATCCCTCTATTTATTCCTTATTTAATGATATCATTAAATGAATTAGTGATATCACTCTTTCATTTAATGATATCACAAATTATTTAGTTATATCATAAAATGATTTAGTGATATCACTAATTCGATTTTGTGATATCACAAAATTATTTTATGATATCAATAATTTGATTTTATGATATCACTTAATGTTGTCGATTTAGTGATATCACTTATTCGATTTCGTGATATCACTAAATCATTTTGTGATAACACTAAATCGAATTAGTGATATCACTAAATCATTTTGTGATATCACTAAATATGAAAATGGCATATCAGCCCATTTCATTACCTGATTTAGTGATATCACTAAATCGAATAAGTAATATCACTAAATCGACAACATTAAATTGAATTATTGATATCATAAAATCATTTTGTGATATCACAAAATCGAATTAGTGATATCACTAAATCATTTTGTGTTATCACCAAATTGGGTGAATTAGTGATATCACAAATTTGATTTAATGATATCACTAAATCATCCGATTCCATGCAGTGGCGACACAGCCCATTGCTGTACATATCACAAAATCAATTTTGTGATATCATAAAATAGTCGGAATTAAATGATATCATAAAATCAATTTGTGATATCACTAAATTGATTCTGAGTATAAAAAAGGGAAATAACTCCTAAGAAAATGATCGATCATTACCTGGAATTTGAATCTCTGTGAGCTATCATGCTCATGAAGCTGCATGTGAAATTTCAAAAGAATCTGATTAAGTTCCTGGACTGTAGTGCAGGGAAAGCATAATTCGACCAATTTCTAAGTATGAAAAGGGGAATAACACCCACAAAAATGGACAAACATGATCCAAAATTGCACTTGTGTGAGATACCATGCTCATATTAAATTTCAAAAGAATCTGATTAAGTTCACAGACTGTAGAGCACGGAAACCATAATTTGACCGATTTCTAAGTATGAAAAGGGCAATAACTCCTACGGAAATTGACAAACATGACCCAAATTTGCTCTTGTGTGAGATACCATGCTCATGAAGCCGCATATTAAATTTCAAAAGAATCTGATTAAGTTCACGGACTGTAGAGCACAGAAAGCATAATTTGACTGATTTCTGAGTATGAAAAGGGCAATGACTTCTAAGAAAACAACCGAACATTACCCAAATATGAACTTGTGCGAGATATTATGCCCATGAAGCTGCGTATTAAATTTGAAAAGAATCTGATTAAGTTCACGGTCTGTAGAGCACGGAAAGCATAATTTGCCTGATTTCTAAGTATTAAAGGGCAATTAACTCCTACGGAAATCGACAAACATGACCCGAATTTGCACTTGTGTGAGATACCATGCTCATGAAGCTGCATATTAAATTTCAAAAGAATTCGATTAAGTTCAGGGACTGTAGAGCACAGAAAGCATAATTTGACTGATTTCTAAGTATGAAAAGGACAATAACTCCTAAGAAAACAACCGAACATGACCCAAATATGAACTTGTGCAAGATATTATGGCCATGAAGCTGCGTATTAAATAAATATTATGTTCGGATGACATGTTTGTTATGATCATGTGGGTTTCGGGCAAAGTTGGGAAATGATTTGATTTCCCAAGATCTGAAATCTTCAAACATTTCACTGCTGTTTTTGAATCTGAGAAGCGATGTAATGTACAACTCACGATACATTCATAGGAAAATATTCATGTGATAATTGTGAGATACAGTTCTTAGTAGTGCTGTGGGGTTCAGAAATTGCACAATGTGAGGCAAATATCAGCAAGGGATTAATACGCCACCGATTCAAACTACTATTGTTTGGTTGGTGACGATGATCAAAACATAAAAGTGGAAAATTATATTTGAAAACAAAAATATATTCACATCAACATACATTACAGTCCTCACAATTGTACATTTATGAAAATGTTAAAAAATTTATAGTAATTTTTATATTTTTTATACTTACCAATGACCCAGACTTAGCTTAGCTGGTGCTAACTCTTAAATTCTAGGGCCAAACACAAATTTTACCCCCAATCCCCAAAATTTGCATCTAAAACCAAAAATTACATGTCCTATATGGTCCTCCATACCTTTCCTCCACTGTGCATGCGCAGTGTCAAGAAGGTCTCAAAATTGGCGCCAAAAGTCATTCTTACAAGCAGTGCCTGGAAAAGCGTTATGTACTCAGCGGGGAGGTATGGGAGGGCCATCCCCATCTGGGTCATTGGTAAGTATAAAAAATATATAAATTACTATAAATTTTTTAACATTTTTATACTGTACCAATGACCCAGACTTAGCTGAATAGTAAAAAGGTTGGAGGGCCTAGGACATAAAGCAATCCAATAACTCAACTATATATATACAGAATTATCCCCTCAAGGAGAAAGGAGAAATAGGCTTTACATGTATCTTTCTATTCTGCATCAAAACGAGCAAGACACAACACCATTCTGTACTTGAGCACAATAACATCACTGATGTCTATTAACCTCCAGTATAATCCATTATGGTAATTATTTTTAAAGGAAAGCCGATAAATAAAGTAGTCCAGATAAATGAGACTCCTAAATTCATTAAAAGTGACCGATAATTGTATATTAACGTCTGCATGATATGTGACATATACAAATACTACACACCGAGGTACACTTAAAAATATTACATGGATGAGTAAAAAATTATCTTTGCACTTTAAAAATCATCCCGGTACCGACTAGAATTACTGACTCTAGGGGAAGTATTCCCTTGCTTTTCACTATAAAGCAGGTGACCTAAGAGAACACCCGCCCCCCCCCCCCCCCCCTTCCCCTTGCCCTGGGTCAAATACCCCAGAACGAAGAGGGCGGCAGCACAGAGTCACTGCCAGAACCAAAAGCCTACACAACTATAGTTGCAACTGTTTAGTGGACGACATTCTGAGCAACAGATAACGAAACTAAACAATGCCGGTCTCTAGAAATGGACTCAACATTTCTGAGGTATAAACTCGTGCAAGTGAAAGGCTAAAACCAATGTGCAGCCGTCATTAGAACTGAAATAGCAATGCTATTAGCATAAGCCTCTAAGTAGAAAGAACTCTTACTTCAAGAGCTAAAATCTTAATCGCAGACTGCTGTGTTGAAGATATTATCATAAGCAGTACTGAAAGCTAATAGAATCCATCTAGCTATAGAATGGACCGAAATGTGGAGGAAGCTTCCACAGCATAAGCCACAACAGACACCTAAATAGATTAATGCACGGTCTTTGTGGAGACAGAGGTGCTACCAACAGAATTGCATTGAGATTATTTAACTTAAGCAATATCTGCTGAATCAACGGCGCTGGAGGATACCCATATCCTATTATCCCGTCTCACGAGATGGATAGAGCGTCAACTGCAAACGCTCAAGGATCTGAACATGTTGACACATACACTTGCAACTGATTGTTGAGATGCGTCGTAAATAAGTCCATCATTGGCCGCTCTCGTAGGTAGCAAATCTGATATAAATACTTGTTAAAAGTCCATTTGACTGCAACAAGCGGCCCTTTCGTGAAAGGGAGTCCACTAATACGTTCAGACGACTCGGAATACGACGGACCGATAGAAGAACTTGATGTTCTAGTACCAACAGAAGGATTCATTCCGTTACAGTGAATAACCGAATGGAATGAGTACCTCCCTAGTTCTGAAAGTTAAAAAATTTATAGTAATTTATATATTTTTTATACTTACCAATGACCCAGACATAGCTGGTGCTAACTCTTAAAAATCTAGGGCCAAACACAAATTTTGCCCCCCAATCCCCAAAATTTGCATCGAAAACCAAAGAAATCATATCCTAAAAGGTCCTCCATACTTTGTCTCCACTGCGCATGCGCAGTGTCAAGGAGGTCTCAAAATTGGCGCCAATTATCATTCTTACAAGCAGTGCCTGGTCAGCGCTATGTACTCAGCGAGGAGGTATGAGTTCCCAACTCCTGGGAGGGCCATCCCCGTCTGGGTCATTGGTAAGTATAAAAAATATATAAATTACTATCAATTTTTTAACATTTTTATACTGTACCAATGACCCAGACATAGCTGAATAGTAAAAAGGCTGGAGGGCCTAGGACATAAAGGAAAATCCAATAAGCTCAATTATATAAAATAGAGTCATCCCCTCGAGGAGAAAAGGAGTATTAGGCTTTACATGTATCTTTCTTATTTTATGATAAATGAGAAAGATACAATACCCTTCATAATTGAGCACAATAACATTCATGTTCTCTATTAACATCCAGTATAACCCTTTATACTAATTATTTTTAAAGTAAGCCAATAAATAAAGTTAGTCCAGAGAATTGAGACTCTTTATACTCTCTTAAAAGTGTCCGAGGATTGTATATTAACGCCTGTTTGACACGTGACATATACAAATGCTTCACACCGAGCTACACTTTAAAAATATGACATGAATGAATTTTTAAACATTAACTTTACACTTTAAAACCATCCCGGTAACGACTCAGAATTACTGACTCCGGAGGAGGTATCCCCTTGCTTTTCACTATAAAGCAGGTGACCTAAGGGAACACCCTCCCCCCACCCTTCCCCTTGCCCTGGGTCAAATAGCCCAGAGCGAAGAGGGCAGCAGGACGGAGTCACTGCCGGAACAGAAAGCCTGCATAACTATAGTTGCAACTGTTTAGTGGACGACATTCTGAGCAACAGATAACGGACCTAAACAATGCAGGTCTCCAGAAATGGACTCAATATTTCTGAGATAAAAATTCGTGAATGTGGATGGCTGAGACCAATATGCAGCCTTCATTAAATCTGTAATAGCAACACTATTTGCGTAAGCCCAAGATGTAGAAAGAGCTCTTACTTCATGAGCCGAAATCTTAAGCACAGACTGCTGAGTTGAAGATAGATTATTATAAGCAGTACGGATAGTTAATTGAATCCATCTAGCAATAGAATGGACCGTAATGTCCTTTCTATTAGGCATCAGAGACAGAAAGAAGCGTTTTCGTCCCTTTCTGATAAACTGAGATCTTTGTTTATAAATACGTAAAGCTCTAACCGGACAGAGTAAAGGCCTATGCCCATCTGAAGACAGAAGGGCCTTAATAACAATAGGTTCCGGATATTAGGAGCCTGATTCTTAGCCAAAAATCCAACATTAGTAGTAAAGGTAATAGTGTTCCCGACACTACGATAGTGAGAATCGTCCACTGATAGTGCATGAAGCTCACTGACTCTTCTAGCAGAAGAGAAAGCTAAGAGAAATGCTGTCTTATAAGACAAGAATTTGAAATCTACTGTCTCAAGAGGCTCAAATGGCTTTTCTTTTAGTTTAAGAAGGACCCAAGCTAAATTCCATTTAGTAATTAATCTAAGAGGTCTAGGTCTATTTATCGAAAAGTTTCTAACTAATTTAGATAAAGAGACATTAGATCCAATTTGTAAACTATCATGGTGTGCATAGGTATCAGATAACATAGACCTATAACCTTTAATAGTAACAGGCTGCAGTTTGATCTCGTCAAACAAGTATACTAGAAAGTTTGCAATGTCTGGTATGGAGGGATCAAAAACATCAACAGAATGATCCCTACACCAACGACGAAAGACCTTCCACTTAGCCACATAGTTTAGCGAAGAGGAGGTCCTCCTACAGTTAGAAATCGCGTCCACTGCTCGTCCTGTAAAATGCTTGCCGTGCAAGAAGGACCGCACAACGGAAATACGTGAAGGTTGAGACCTTGCGGGTTGTGATGAAGTTGACGCGATTTCCCCTGCGAAAGAAGATCCTCTCGTGGAGGAAGCTTTCGCGGTAAGTCCCACAGCAGACACCTGAGTAGATTTATCCACGGTCTCTGTGGAGACAGAGATGCTACCAACAGAATTTTGCATTGTGATTGTTTTATCTTTAGCAATATTTGCTGAATCAACGGCGCTGGAGGATACGCATATCCTATCATTCTGTCCCACGAGATCGATAGGGCATCTACTGCATATGCTCGGGGATCCGGACATGGTGACACATACATCTGCAACTGATTATTGAGTTGTGTCGCAAATAAGTCTATCATTGGCCGTTCCCATTGGTAGCAAATCTGATTGAATACCTGTTTGTTGAGAGTCCATTCTGACGGCAACAAGCGACCCTTCCGTGAAAGGGTGTCTGCTAATACATTCAGACGACCTGGAATATGATGGACCGAAAGTAGAACTTGGTGTTCTAGAACAAACAGAAGGATTCTTTCCGTTAAAATTGAATAACGTAACAGAATGAGTGCCTCCCTGGTTCCGAATATATGCTACTACTGTCGTATTGTCGGACAGGATTTGGACATGTGCTTTCTGAAAAATGTTCATCCAATGACGTAGTGCAAGCCAAATTAACATCATTTCCTTGATGTTTATGTGCTTGCCTAGAAACTGCGGATCCCAAAGACCCTAGCACTTCGAATCCGTTGGGATCAATGTTGCACCCCAACCTGTTTGGCTGGCATCCGTCATAATCGTAAAACTCGGATCCGGCAACTGCAGTGGAACTTCCTGAGTCAACCACTGAATGTTTGCCCAAGTCTGAATCTCTTGTTTCACTTGATTTGACAAGAGAACATCTATATTGAGCGAATGAATCTTTACACTCCAATTCTGAGTCAAGAAAATTTGGAGAGGACGAGTGCGTAACCGCCCCATCGGAATGAGATCCGCAGCGGCTCCGCACAGACCTATCAGTCTCATGAACTTCCTCGCTGTGACTTTGTCTGAGTGAAGACAATAGCGAGCATAACAACTGATTAATTTCGCTCTGGTTAACGGCAGACGAACGAGATTGTTGTGCGTCTCGAAGCTCATTCCCAGATGAGTGAATGACTTGGACGGCACCAGATCCGACTTCTCCTCGTTTATTATAAAACCGAGACGTCGGAGTAATAGAAGCATATTCTGCACATCGTTCTGAAGCGTTAACTCATTGTCGTACCTCTGAAGAATGTCGTCCAGGTAGGCCGACGTTACCGCAGACGAATGAGCTCGGAAATGTATCATTACCGAGTTCATTATTCGAGTGAAAGCCCAGGGCGCTAGATTCAAACCGAAGCAGATTGCCCGGAACTGATATACAACTCCTAGGACTGCGAAGCGTAGATACTTTCTGAATGTCTGATGTACCATGACGTGAAAGTACGCATCTTTGAGATCTATGCTTGTAGCATAGTCGTTCACCCGAATACTCGCTCTGACTGATCGAATTGTCTCCATATAAAACTTCGGAGCGACGATCAGCTTGTTTATCCAGCTCAGATCTATGACTGGACGGAACGAGCCGTCTGGTTTCGGAACCAGAAACAGATGGCTGTAGAAACCCGGTGATTCCTGGTCTTCTACGACCTCTACCGCATTCTTCGTCAGAAGAGACTGTACTTCTGATAAAAGAGCATCTCTTTTCTGCGGATTTGACGGAAGCTGATTCCATTTTGGACTTCGAGTTAATGGAGGCTTTCGTTTGAAGGATATTCTTAGTCCTTCCGAAATTACCCCTCGGACCCAGGGGTCATCCGTAATCGACGCCCACTCATTCATAAAACTCGATAATCTTCCGCCTACCGGAACACGATAGAGGTTCAAACCATCACCTCCTGGACCTGCGAGGCCTGCGGAAGGAGAAACTACGTCCTCCACGACCCGCACCTCATCCCGTCGACCTCGGGACGTCTGACCGGTTGTCTCGACCAGAATAACGTCCTGTACGTGAGTCGCTGCCTTGACGGTCTCTAGAATAAGACCTAGCGGACGTATAAGAACCTCTATAGGAACTTCTCTTGGGCGTACTTGTCCCAGAAGTGCCTGTCTTACTCTTTTCTGCTGTATCCGACTTTTTGGAAGCGGATTTGAAAAGCAGAGAATCCGAAGCTTTCTTAGTTATCTTATCATAGATTGCTGAAAGCTTGCCGTCGAAGAGAAGCTCTCCGGAGACCGAAGCGACTCTGAGAGAGTTCTTCACCTTACTACCCACTCGCGAGGATGTAGCTATGGCTGCGTCACGTCTAACCAACTCCAGGTTTGCTACTGAAAGGGCGGAGTTATACGTGGAATAAGCTACTGCCCTTGAAAGAAGTCTTAATGAGGATTGTATATCCTGGAATTCTTTCCCTTGAAGACGCAATGATAACGCCTTAGTAAGGTGGTCTGCGTATGATAAAGCGTCTAAGCAAACTCTGTTAGACATTATTGTCGTTTCCAACGTTGTGGTTGGAATTGACATAGACGACGGTATAGACAATTCCAAGTCTTCAGCCTCGTTGTCTAGACGCAGAGGAACTCTCGGTATGCCCTGTCCTGCCGTTTCGAATTTATTCCTTGAATTGATGAAAGGCAGATTTAGAGCATTTGCGGACAAGAAACCGGCCTTGCCTGTTTTGGTAGCAAGCTTATAAATAGCGTCGTTCAATAATTCAAATGTTCTTGTGACATTATTGGACTATGTCGGAAACTCAGGGACGATGTCCCTGAACCGATCAAAAAATTCTGTGTCCAATGACGTTATCAGTCTCTTATCCGGCAACGCAGCATTCTGGTCCGACGGAACAACTTGTGGAAGGTAATGCCGGATGAAATCTACGGCAGCTTTATGTTGTTCCAAAAGGGATAGCTCCAAATCCTTTGAATCCCTTTCGCCATCCTGTCAGACCCTATGAAGTTCTCGGTTGTCTGTACCTGATGCTTCAGCTGAGCGTACCGACCCAGCGTCGTTGGATAATTCCTGATCCGACAGAGATTTTGTCGTCTGCTGGGATGCTGCGATAAGTTGTGCTATTTGGGATAGCACGTCCATCACTAAGGCCTGTGGAGCAGCGGTCTTACGTTGCTATGCCGCTGGAAGCTCCCTGGACGTTGACTCCTGCATATTTCTTTTATGTGAACGTCCGGAGTCTACAGGCCTCGTGTCCTTGGCTACCGGATGGCGTGACCTGGTCGTCGTGGAATCCCTGATTGGCGAAGCTGGCTGGATATCCGTGGTCACGTAGCCAAGGTGCGGTCGTGTGCGCTGCCGTGAGGATGAGGAAGCCATATCGACAGTCTCTCTGGACTGTCTATATAACGGAGCGTCCCGAGCGGCGGACGTATGCTCCAAATGCGAAATGTTTTGTACCACAAATCTGGTCCCAGATGTTGTTGTATGAGAGAGGGACCACTCTCGCTCGCAGCCCAGATGGACCTGGACGAGCTAGGAACCGGACTAATAGGCTTCCACCGTTCTCTCCTCTGATCCGTCGTCACTGGGTGTGCACTTTGTCTTATTATAGTGCTCGCATCACCCAAATCTCCTTCCTGGACCGCAACGGACGAACCCGGCTGCCGAGCCATTCGATGAATGGTTGCTATACAGGGCGAGCTAGCGGACGCTAATGCCGTCGATCCTACTAGGGACCTCTTAGGCAATTGACGTAATATCATGAGCACTTATCCGCTAGCTCTTCATTTGACTGTGACGACGGAAGCACACTTTTGAAGACATCACAGAAAATCACCGCATTCTTATTCCTGAGTGAGGCCTGTGGAGTCGTGACTTACATAATATCCACTGTCAGCTCCAGGGACGTTCATTCCTGCATTTATATAATATGCGAACGTCCCATCAGGAAAGACCTCATATCCTTGGCTAACAGGTGAAGTAACCTGGTCGACAATATTCCCTGGTCGGCAAAGCAGGAGCTCTAGGAACGTTCATTCCTGCATTTATATAATATGCGAACGTCCCCTGAAACTCTGTGGTCACAAGCCAAGGTGCAGTGGTGTGTGTTGACATGAGGATGAGGAAGCCCATAACACAGCCAGTTCGGACTGTGTATGTGACGGAACGTCCTGAACAGGAGGATTGGACGTATGTTCCGACTAACAAACAAACATACAACAACATTGCGGCTCAAATGTAGTTGTAAGAGAGAGGGGGCCTCTCTAATTCGCGGTCCGGATAGACCTGGACGAGCTAGCTACTAGACTGACAGGCTTCCTCCGTACTATCCTCGGATCCGTCGTTGCTGGGTGTGCACGTTCCAAGTTTATAGTGCTCGCATCACCCACACTGCTTCCCAGAACCGTAACGGACAAACCCGGCTGCCGAGCCATTCGATGAATGGTCGCTACACCGGTCGGACTAGTGGACGATCAATGCCTTCGATCCTACTAGGGACCTCTTCGGCAATTGTCGTATTACCCTGAGCACTTAGCCGCTAGCCCTAACACTGTAGCGACAGAGACACACTTGTTGAAGACATCACGAAAACATCACTCTGAATTCTGAAAAATAAAATGATAATATAGAGTGACCCTACGGAGAGGACCGTTATGGACCCCTCCCCGCAAACACATCTCCAACGTTGTCATTTCAATCAACACACACAGAGCAGGAATTAGTGCGAATACATTGAACCTGAGAATTAGAGGAAGATATCCTCGCATTATAAATAAAAATTTTTTTTTTTTTTTATCAATAAAAAAATACCCAGTCATATTAGTCGCACTATCCCTTGAAATAAAGATACATAATATAACATAATCCATTATAATCTTTGAAAGAAAATAATTTTCAAAAAAAAAATTTTTTTTTTTTTTTAAAAATCTTTCAGAAGAGCCCAAGTTCCCAATGGGAACACCGAGCCCAAATGGATCCCAAAAAAGCCTAAGTGTGGACAAAATTTTTTAAACCATTTCAAAAAATTAATGCAACACTTTCATACAATATTAATGTATCTTGCTATGTCTAAACTAATGTAAAGACAAGAAATCACTATCAGCAGTAACCGTTGTCAATGTAAACAAGAAGTTGTACAAAAACCGGAAACATGACTCCAGACACTGATAAACATGGCCCGAAATCAGTTACCAATTTAAACACTATCTGATGCAAAACAGAGATTTCCATAGAAGAAACTGCAAAACATCAGATGGTAGATGCAGATCACAATGCCTAAACACCTAAGGATGAGGACGTCAACATGGGGAAAAGAACAGAAATTCATTCTGTTACGAAGCCAAAACTCCCAAGAAATTTTAGTAATAATTATTACAGAAAATATGCCAAAAGCATGGGAGAATAGCAAGGGGGGAATAAAGGAAAGGGAGAGAGGCAACACTGATCAAGCAGTGGAACTTTCATAGCAAGAATGATAACAAAAGGCTCATGCCTCGAAATTAGGGAACATAACATAATTTCGTAAAAAAAATTTAAGTTACAGCCCTGATTATTTCCTGCCACTGAATTTTCCCCTCATCCTTCTATTTCCTCTTTAGATCCACCATTTCTCTCATATTTATGTGTCTGGCATCATTTAAACTGAGATTTACAAGCACAGACATCAGTCAGATGTGAAATGATGAAGGGCCAAACAAAGAATGACTTTTGGCGCCAATTTCGAGACCTCCTTGACACTGCGCATGCGCAGTGGAGGAAAGGTATGGAGGACCATATAGGACATGTAATTTTCGGTTTTAGATGCAAATTTTGGGGATTGGGGGTAAAATTTGTGTTTGGCCCTAGAATTTAAGAGTTAGCACCAGCTAAGCTAAGTCTGGGTCATTGGTACAGTATAAAAATATTAATTTTATTGTTGCCGAACTATATTAGTGAGGTAAAGAAGACTTGATGAAGTCTGCTACGAAAAAAGAAGACCAACATCAAGGAGAATTATCAGAAAGGTTTCTTCCTGTTCACCAAATATAGCGAAATGTCGTACCATCGTAAATTTAAATATCTTCCTTGCACAACCGCATTATGTGTAAGATGGATCAATTCCGATATTGTTCAGACCGGTAACCCACTGCCTATAAAAATATGGGTAAGCAGATCAGTTATTAATTTCTTAAATCTCACGAGAGAACAACAGCCAAACCTCCCCAAACAGCAACTACAGAAGGCTGATACATGTAGTCCCAAAACAAATGAAGCAAACCAAATCATGTACATAAATGAATTAGAAGCCAGGTTTTCTAACTTAGTGTAGCCGATTGATGAAAGTATTTTTTACACAGGACAAGTCATTTTTTTGTTGTTTTGGCCACACTTGAGTATTCAAATGACACTCTTGGCAGATGTCATTGCTCATGCAACCCCATAAATGGACACAGATAATACAAAATGAAGAAGTTTGGCAGTTTTCACTTTTTTGGTGTATCAATCTCATCGTCTTTTACCAATTTGACACAGATCTCATGCAAAATGGCACAGGATTGTGGGTGGGTGGGGGGGGGGGGGGGGGGGGTGTGTGGGGGGTATGGTCACAGCAGACTCCCAAAAGCCACATTGGACATTCTTCATTTTTCATTGATGCACTCTCTCATGACTCCATACTTGTTCCTCTGAACTGTGTGGATTTGACCCTTGATGAACTTCAAAAAAGGTAAACAAACACAAGAAAAATGGCAGACCTTTTGAAATGTAGGCATCATAAATTACAATTGGTCTCGCAGTCTGTTTCTTGCAAGAATGAGAAAAAGATTTCTTCAAGTCTGTACTGGAAGGATTGCAGAATTTAGCTATTCAGTAAATTTAAGATATTTTATTGTATAAAATCTGATCTCTTACTTATGCCATAACAGACTTTCAGGCAGTGCTCTCTGCCACATGATAACGGTTCAAAGGCAAATATTAGTTTCCACAAAATCTATGCTTCATTCCAAACAAATTGATACATAATTTATTGGGGTTATTCCTTTCTGACCTTCTCTGGACTTTGGAGAAAATCACTTGAAATTTGACCAAAGTTACGTTGGATGTCCCCTTAAGGTTTCTTCAAATACCAGAGTGGTGACAGAATTTTTAAAACAGCACTTTTTCCAAGCATCCCGGCACCATTCATTTTTGGAGCCAAAACATTTTTAGGGTGTTATATGTTTTTTTTCTTCTTCATTTCTTATGCCATGACAGGGTATTTTTTGTTCGGGTTCGCACTTTGCGAAGCAAGATCTCCCATGTGTGATCCAATCACCAAAATTTGGTTTACATTGTGCAATTAAAACTTTTATGTGCTCATCCAATATTCCAATTCAAAAATGGTAAAACTACTGATAAACAGTGTAACAATACATCAATTTATTTGGTCATGCCAAATGATAAATTTAACCACCATTTTACGAGTGTTTTCAAATCAGTTGACAAAACTCCACTAGAGTTTTCTACGATGTCGATGCTTATAAATTAGCTCCATTGATGTGCACCAGTCATTCTTCATAATCATCTTCCACACCTTTTTTCGTTCGGGTGGATCGATTTGAAAATTGCAAAGAGGAAGTCAAATTATGAACTACAAGAGCATGTTTCAATCACTGATGTA
Organism: Pictodentalium vernedei; assembly: GCA_031216915.1. Classification (NCBI taxonomy): domain Eukaryota; kingdom Metazoa; phylum Mollusca; class Scaphopoda; order Dentaliida; family Dentaliidae; genus Pictodentalium; species Pictodentalium vernedei. The sequence goes on from CM062297.1 coordinate 710,915,260, forward strand.
TTTATTTTTCATTGCCAACCCACGGGGCCAGGGTACTCTAGCCTTCTGTGTAAGGTTAGTTGTCACGATCATCAGATGACTACTTACCTAACTAATTTTGTCATAATTACCAGTGCCTATGACTAAAATTGTTTTTATTCGAAAATGTGCTTAGACTCAGAGGGGCCGCTTGGTAACTCACATCTGTAAAGTTTGGGATGGGGTTATGCTAGAGTATCAGCGCAGACACGAGTAACCAGGCAGTGCAGTATGTGATAGAAATTGGTAAATTTGGGAGAGGGGGGGGGGGGGCTGAAGTTGAAATTGCTAATCAATTTTCCAGGACAGTGATAAAAACTGCTAATCAAATTTTTAAAAACAAAAAATACCTTGCATGATGAATGCAGAAATGCATTCATCTTCCTGTAAAATATTTCAGAAAAAAATGGTTGGTTATAGCAAGTCTAACAAAAAAAGGGAAATAAGAAACTTGCTAAATGACTGTAAGCACTTCAATTATTGAACAAAATAAAAAATATGAACTCTTTTAATCTTATAAATATACATTGTGTTTAGGGGCTATATAAGTAATGGAAGTTTGTTTATTTTGAAATTCCCACCTCTGATATTCCTTAAATTCAAATTAAATATACACAAATTATACATCAAAATGAAGATTGGGAGTTACAGAACACGTAAAATATATGAAATTAACTCATAGAGTTAGCAGCAGGCACCACTGGTTCCTGGAAGTCTGCTACAGTATTCGTACCAGAACTGATAATACAATAATATTTCCTGAGAACAACTTGTGGCCAGGTGTGTTTCACATATCCAAGAACAAAGCTTGGGCATCAAAATCCTTTAAAACACAGCGACAGAGCTGCATGGGGGTAAATTCCAAAGGTGACGACTTTGTTTACATATATTCTTACTTTTGATTCCCAGTCAATGTCCATTACGTGTACACTCCATATGAAACCGCACTTCGTGTACCCCACTTTTTGTGTAGAAAAGTGGGGTACCCAAGTGCGGTTAGGAGAGAAGCATTACATAATCAATTAGTGCTCAACGAGAAATTTCTTCCAGAGTCTGAACCTGATTAGCAATATTAGTCTTCAGTCAGCAAATTTCTAAAACCTGCATTTCATAAAATAATGACATAAAAATACCATATCTGTCTTTTCCAGATCATTGTACCCCGGAATAATGTCCGATTTTAAACAATTCGCCCAGTATTTTTCGAGATATTGAACTTGTTCCGTATTAAAATAAAATGTTTTGCCGATATGTCATTTGGATTCCCCCCACCCTGTATAATTAAAGGTAAGTTTGTCGCCATCGAACATGATCTTATCCACCTTCATTCCCCAAACAGACTCATCATTGCAGATAAGCTGCTTTACGTTTACCTCAATAAAATATGGAAATTCACTATAGCCCTACATCCAATGCCAATGGCCGAATTTGGCCAGCACTCAAGCTATACAAAAATCTGCATTCAAATTTTATTATGTTTAAGTTTTTGTTTCAAAAACATACCTTACGATCTTTCATTGGAACGAGCTAGTGGATATTGAGTAGTTCCATTGAGGGGTCCCAAGCTCTGTTTTCAGACAAAAAATTTCAAATTTTTAGTTGTTATTAAAGAATTTATCTTGCAAATGCCACCTGGTCCTGAAGGCCGGTGGAGACTAATGGGTCACCGGGTTTATCTTCCTAGCATTTGGTACGTTTTTTCTTGGAAATAGTATGTTTATTTTCGTGGCTGGAAACTGGGTAGACTGATAACATTTTGGCCAGACGCTGTCGTCTGTATGTTGGTGTTTTGGTAATAATAATTCTCCCCAGCCAGCATGGGTTTCTTTTCAATAGATGCATCAAATGCTTCGGCCCTTTGACAGATTAATAAGTAAATTAGCCTTGGAAAAGGTGTTGAAGATATGACATACCAGTATACAATTAAGCTCAATTAGTTACTTCTGTTCAGTGGCGTGTTAAATTAAATCCTTAGTTTGTTGTTAATCCCCAAAGCCTACGCCAAAATTGATATTTAAAAAGAATCTTTATATTTTTTGCCGGCAAAGCACATTTGATGCATTTTTGGGCGTGAATTTTTTATTAAATTAATAAATATTTCTGTTTTCTATGCATTCAAAAGGAAAAGGGACATTTTTAATACTGCCACTAACAAAATGAAATTCAAGGAAATCGTTAATTTACTGTCATCTCTTCACGAAGAATGGAAAGGCCTATCACCGTCAAAAAAGGCAAAATACAGAAACATGTTTTCTAATGAAAAAGCGAAAAGTAAAGCATTATTCAGAGAAAAGGTTAAAAGAAACGAAACACTTGCTATTTATAATCATATCACATCCCCCAAATATAAAAATATTCACAGGGAAACATTTTTAAAATCTCCTGAAATTTAGTGCTTGCGTGGTCTCGAGTCCAATGATATTAGCTACAAATACGAGACTTCATTAGTTGAAACTTTAGATATTTTGTGCTTATCACGATGTCTTGATCAAGTAGTCCAATAATATTAGCTATGAACACACGTCTCATCAAGCTTTATTTATTTTTTATTATTTGTGGGTAATATTATTTGTGTCTTCTCTGAATTAATTTCACCACACCAGTCGCAACTTTTACAGTGGAAAGAAGTGAAAACGAAGTAGATCAAATGCAGTAGTCTTGCATTAATTTTCTAAAAATAGTTCAACTGGAGCAGTGTTTCAATGGGTTTTACTGCGCATGTCTGACAGTGACCCGGTATTGACAACTCGACTCGCTGTTGAAACGGAATAAATATATCATGATGCCAGATATTTATCCCAATTATTTTATCTTGAATTTGAAGTGCTGACAAACCTGTTCAAGTAATAATACTTACATTCACACTCTTTATATTTCTCTTCCCGTAATTGAGACGAAAACTTTTTTTGCGGTTTCGCGTGTCCAAATTTTCTTCCGCCGCACATTCAGTCTTTTTTAAAAAAAAATCACTTTTGTCAACAAAAAACAACAACAAACTTGCAAAACTTTCAAAGACAACGGGCAACAAATTATTTCACAAAACTGGAATAAAATTTCAGTTTGAAATGCTCTTCAAATTCGATTTTTTTAAGGCTCAACATCGCCTGACCCGTTACTGCCTGTGACCCATTACTGTCGCACATACTGTATTATATAGAGACTGCACAGTTGCCATATTCTATGCAAGATATCATGACACCTGGTAAAATGTCTCAGAATTATAATTTTGTTTTTTGATGGAAATTTGTGGTATCAAGTGATTTGCGCATATGTCGAACATGGAAACCATCTTCAATAAAAAATGCAAACAGTGTTATCCTTTTCCCAAATGCAGTCCCATCACTGCATCCCAAAGTGTTTTGAATGCCTAGCTTTGTTCTTGGATATGTGAAGCACATTTGGCCACAAGTTGTTCTCAGGAAATATTATTGTATTATCAGTTCTGGTACGAATACGGTAGCAGACTTTCAGGAACCAGTGGTGCCTGCTGTCAACTCTCTGAGTTGATTTCATATATTTTCCGTGATCTATACCTCCCAACCTTCATTTTGATGTATTATTTGTGTATATTTAATTTGGATTTAATGGGGCGCGGTGGCTCAGTGGGTAGAGGTGCAGGCTGCAAGCCGAGAGGTCCTCGGTTCGAATCCCACCTGCGGCAACCGCGTTGTGTCCTTGGGCAAGACACTTCACCCCGATTGCCTACATGGGGGCACGATGACGCTGTGTACTGAGGCGTACTGCACGTCGATGGTGCGCATGTCTTCAACCAATCTAACCCTGCCTGTTCCGCGGTGCAGAGTTCAGAGTTACGATGTTGGGGAGCTGACAGCTGCTCGTCGTTGCTCGGTGGTTCTCTCCGGGTACTCCGGCTTCCTCCACCCGTAAAACTGTCACCGACATGATATGACCCTGGCTGTTAATGTGTCGTTAAACCCAAAATAAATAAATAAATAATTTGGATTTAAGGATTATCAGAGGTGGGAATTTCAAAATAAACAAAATTTCATTACTTATATAGCACCTTAAAAAAAAAAACTTCACACATATGAGACGGCTTATTTCCGGTAATTCACTAATGTCATGAATGGAAAACAATATGGCGATGCACACAAATACCGTTGCTAAGGCCTCTACTGCTTGAATCTCACATCGCAGACCTTGTAAACGAGCATTAATATTCTCTGAATCTAAATTGTGCAAACAATAAAATCACTGCTCTTATCAACAAACTACATTTCCAGAAAAATGTGGCCTCTTTGTTTGTGTTTACAAGTTTTCTCGAGCACCTGCCACTATTTTAAAAATAGATCAACTTGTGGAAATGTCGTCCTTGACATTATAAAACAACTTCCGGTTGTGTGCCTCGTTTTCCTTCTCTTCTTTTGGCCATCAAAACTAGGTACACGTTATTTTCTGTTGCTGGTTTTAAAATCGCCCACAGAATAACTCAATCACTCTCCAATCGATGATTTGAAAAGATCATGTTGATGCAAAATAAATTCATATATCCATTTAAAAACTTATTGTTCCTTTATCGCCAATTTATTAGAAAAAAATAGTGACTTTTTTTCCTGCTTGAAGACATTGTTGACATAAAACATTAACAAGTTAAAAATAAAAGGTTGCTGTTCGCAATTTTCCTTTTGTTCGCATTATTTATACCTTACGAATGGAATGAACGAGTGACACAAAAAGACAGTGAATGTTTTCTGTCACGAAATCTTACTATTAAGGGCCTATGTAAGTAATGAAATTTTGTTTATTTTGAAAATTCTCACCTCTGATATTCCTTCAATTCAAATTAAATATACACAAAATGTACATCAAAATGAAGGTTGGGAGGTATAGAACACGAAACACATGTGTAATCAACTCATAGAGTCGACTGTAGGCACCACTGGTTCCTGGAAGTCTGCTGCCGTATTCGCACCAGAACTGATAATTTAATAATATTTCACGAAAACAACTTGTTGCCAAATGTGCTTTACATATCCAAGAACAAAGCTAGGGGATAAAAGTTCTTCAAAACACCGTGACAGAGCTACATTGGGGAAAATTCCCAAGCCTTTGCTTTTGTTTATGTATGAGTATACTTTCGATTTCTGGTCGACGTCATCGGACAGAAAAAGCATGTAAAAACGCCATCTAAAATCAAATAATAAAAAAGATCGCCTTCATACAGTATTCTGTTATTAGATAGAGATTGTACAGTTGCCATATTCAGTGCAAGGTATCATGATACCTGTTGAAATTTCTTAGAATTACGATTTTGTTTTTCGATGGAAATTCGTGTTAAAGAGTGATTTGCGCATGTCTGTCGAGCATGGAAACCATCTTCAGTAAAAATTGCAGACAGTGTTGTCCTATTCCAAAATGCAGTCCTATCACTGTATTCGAAAGTGTTTTGAATGCCTAGCTTTCTTCTTGGATATATGAAGCACATTTGGCCACAAGTTGTTCTGATGAAATATTATTTTATTATCAGTTCTGGTGCGAATACGGTAGCAGACTTCCAGGAACCAGTGATGCCTACTGTTGACTCTATGAGTTGATTACATATGTGTTTCGTGTTTTATACATCCCCATCTTCATTTTGATGTATAATTTGTGTATATTTAATCTGAATTTAAGGAATATGAGAGGTGAGAATTTCAAAAAAAACAAAATTCCATTACTTATATAGGCCCATAATAATATTTCAAGAAAACAACTTGTGGCCAAATGTGCTTTATATATCCAAGAACAGACCTAGGGGATAAAAATTGTTCAAAACACGGCGACAGAGCTGCATTGGGGAAAATTCCAAAGCCTTTGCTTTTGTTTACGTATGAGTATACTTTCGATTTCCGGTCGACGTCATCGGACAGAAAAAGCATTTAAAAACGCCGTCTAAAATCAAATAATGAAAAAGATCGCTTTCATACAGTATACTGTTATTAGATAGAGATTGCACAGTTGCCATATTCAATGCAAGGTATCATGATACCTGTTGAAATTTCTTAGAATTACGATTTTGTTTTTCGATGGAAATTCGTGGTAACGAATGATTTGCGCATGTCTGTCGAGCATGGAAACCATTTTCAATAACAAATGTAGACAGTGTTGTCCTTTTCCAAAATGCAGTCCTATCGCTGTATTCGAAAGTGTTTTGAATGCCTAGCTTTGTTCTTGGATATATAAAGCACATTTGACAAGTTCTGATGAAATATTATTTTATTATCAGTTCTGGTGCGAATACGGTAGCAGACTTCCAGGAACCAGTGGTGCCTACAGTCGACTCCGAGTTGATTACATATGTGTTTCGTGTTCTATACATCCCAACCTTCATTTTGATGTATACTTTGTGTATATTTAATTTGAATTTAAGGAATATGAGAGGTGAGAATTTCAAAATAAACAAAATTCCATTACTTATATAGGCCCTCAAATTCAAATTACATATACACAAAATGTACGTCAAAATGAAGATAGAGAAGTATAGAACACGAAACACATGTGTTATCAACTCATAGAGTCGACTGTAGGCACCACTGGTTCCTGGAAGTCTGCTGCCGTATTCGTACCAGAACTGATAATTTAATAATATTTCATGAAAACAACTTGTGGCCAAATGTGCTTTACATATCCCAGAACAAAGCTAGGGGATCGAAATTCTTCAAAACACGGCGACGGAGCTGCATGGGGATAAATTCCACAGCCTTTGCTTTTGTTTACGTATGAATATACTTTCGATTTCTGGTCGACTTCATCGGACGGAAAAAGCATGTAAAAACAACGCCGTCTAAAATCAAATAATGAAAAAGATCGCCTTCATACAGTATACTATTAGATAGAGATTGCACAGTTGCCATATTCAATGCAAGGTATCATGATACCTGTTGAAATTTCTTAGAATTACGATTTTGTTTTTCGATGTAAATTCATGGTATCAAGTGATTTGCGCATGTCTGTCGAACATGGAACCCATCTTCAATAAAAAATGCAGACAGTGTTGCCATTTTCCAAAATGCAGTCCTCTCGCTGCACTCGAAAGCGTTTTGAATGCCTAGCTTTGTTATTGAATATCTGAAGCACATTCGGCCACGAGTTCTTGCGAAATATTATTTTATTATCAGTTCTGGTGCGAATACGATAGCAGACTTCCAGGAACCAGTGGTGCCTACTGTCAACTCTATGAGTTGATAGCATATGTGTCTTGTGTTCTATACATCCCAACCTTTATTTTGATGTATAATTTGTGTATATTTAATCTGAATTTAAGGAATATGAGAGGTGAGAATTTCAAAATAAACAAAATTCCATTACTTATATAGCCCCTTAATAATGACATTGACTAGCTAGTTTTTTGGGGTAACTGGACGATTCGTCGTGATAGAAGATTCGTCGTAACGATGAATCGTCCAAATTACGATCACGACGAATTGTCTTTTAGGAATCGTCCAAGGCATGGATCTGTAACACTGAATTATTTTTAAATTTTTGGTTGGTTGATTTCATTGAAGTTTCAGGTACTTTCATGTGGGATCTTTTGAAGTAACATCAGAAAGTGTTAAAAAAACAAGCTCATGCATATTCTTTTATACTGACATGAATGCTGATGAGTTTTTAATACCTCTTTGATGTGACTTCAAACGTGTTTATAAAAACAAGATTTGTGAATATATACCTGCAAATTCCCACCGAATGTCATTTCAGTTATTTCTTACAGTGGTAGAAACAATGAAACGACGACACGCCAATAATGGGTATATATAATAGCAAATTCCTTCTTTTTTCTTGACATTTCTCGTTCCAAAAATATATTTTTTTGACATTTCTCGTTCCAAAAATATATTTTTTTGAGGCGTGATAAGTTATATTTATCAGATCAGAAACAAGATATTCGGGGCGTCTTATAACAGAGCTGTGCGACGAGGGGGGGGGGGGGGAGGGGGGTATATAGGATTTATGTATGTTTCTTGTCTCAAAAATATAATTAAGACCCCTCCTTGAGGCGTGACAGGTTACATTTTTCAAATCAGAAACAAGATATTTGGGGCGTCTTATAACAGAGCTTTGCGACGGGGGGTGGAAATATATAGGTTTTAAATCTTATTTGTTGTCACAACCAGTTCAATTTGGTTGCCAACCCCGAGGCACCACAAATTAGCATTAAAGACTCAAAATTGTAATCTTCGGCGAATTGTCCAAAGAACAACGGTAATTACCGACGAATCGTCCATTGGGCGATTCGTCGGCAATTTCTGTTCATGACGAATCGTCCAGATTCAACGACGAATGTGCAATTACGACGAATCGGCCAGTAACCGTTTTTTTGCAGTATGTCGAATGACCGAAACGTGAGAGAAATTGATGGGGAAAAGACCGAACATGGAACTGGAACGGGACAGAAACTGACCGAAACGGATCAGCATGGGGGCAGAAACTAACCAACCTGTGAACAAGGTTCTATGGCGTTTTGGCCTTGGGACATTTCTGCCCGAGACGTTTCGGCCCCCAGTCTGGCCGAAACATCTCTGGGAAACATCTTAGGTTTTTGGTAATATTTTGATGAAGATTAGGGTATTATTTGTTTATATTTATAGTTTTAAATATAAAATAAATTTGATTACTCTAGTGATCCGAATAATCGTACCCGTACGATTATTAAATTTCAATAAAAATTCCAGCCCGTACGATCCTTATTTGAACCCCTACGATTATTAAATTTTTCATTTTCAAATGTTCTATTTAATTTATGATGGAATCTCAATCGCAAAACATGAACTCTCTAATGAAAATCGCATCGTAAAGTCAGCTAAATTTCTCAAGACAATAGACTAACACTTGGTTCAAAAGTGCAATTGTTCACGAAATAGAATAAAACTTGCGTCCCTCTTGCGGTCAGTTCCATTTTATACCGGGTGATTGTCTTAGTAAATTTCGAACACGTGCTTCCACTGTGAAGGTTGCAAACGAGTTCCCCCATCAAAAGGAGTGAGACATTCTGTTCGGGAGAAACTTACTTGCAAGCACATTGAGATAGGAATTTATTGAGGTACAAAGGGGGTAGTTATTACTTGAACAACATGCAAAAATAAGGCAACTTTACAGAGTCATTGGTCGGCGCTTTATTTCAGAGAACTTACCCACATTCCGGCAGTTAACAGCATCCAATCAAAGCATTTTTGTACGAAATGTCCGTAATGTTGGCACTCTCAGTCTTGAAGCTGCACAAAGCTCGGATCGGAAGTGTCCGCTCGCAGTATTCTGGGATTGTTGGGGCTTCCCCCTAATTGTTGACAAACATGTGCTTGCTCGTGAAAGTGTTTGTTTTTTGGGGGGTTTTTTGTTCAATCTTTGAAAATTCTCAGTTTTCATGTGGGAATTGGATGGATATCAACAACACAAAAACAAGACAAAATCAGTTTGTATTAAATATTCTATTCTTTCAAAAATGCAGAACAGCGACACTCACCTGGTTAATAATAATATATCTGCAATTCAAATCCACTCGATGTCTGTTGTATTTAAATTCTGGGAGGTTCGCCCCACTGGTAACCGGGTTCCCCGCCCGCGTGTCCCAAAAAATAGAGGGTAAAAATATATATTTCGGACAAAAATGGGGTTCAGGAATAATAACCGAAACCGATACCGGAATCCACTCTTTTTATAAAAAAAAAAGAGTAGAAACTGATACAGAGAGAAAATTTCATAACCTGCCATTTCCCAACATTTTATTTATTGGTGTTTTAGGTCATGCTAGTATTTGCAAAAAAGGCCAATCATGACCGAAATGCGGATATAAACTCAAGTTTAGCCAATTATTTATACCCATGTCGCCCATTTTAGAGGACTTCTACCCAAAGCATTGGTTACTGGGTCCTATTCTACCAGCAAAATAGCATGTTTACAAAAGTGAACAAGCACTACTCCACTTCCCGGGATCCCTACAGGGAAGCTTCCAACACTAATTTCAGCAAATTTCATTGATTGCCACTCTCATGCCTGCATTTTCCACCGCCTACTATTATTCAAACCCCTTACTATTATTAAAATTCCGAAATTTTTCCACCCCCTACTATTATTCAAACCCCTACTATTATTAAAATTCCGAAATTTCTCCACCCCCTACTATTATTCCGACCCCTACTATTATTTGGATCACTAGAGTATGGTTTTTATTAGCTCAACTTGACAAAGTCAAGCTGAGGTATTGCCATCACTTCTTGTCCGTCAGCGTATGTACGTACGTTAGTATGTTCGTCCACAATTTCCTTTGGCACACCTCAGGTCGCATTTATGATCAGATCACTTTGAAACCTGGTATGCTCATTTGGGGTGACATCTAGATGGGAGCTATCGATTTTCTTCAATTTCCGGCAAAAAATGTTGCCACGGCCAACGTTTTTCGAACTTAGTTTAGTCAAACCACAATATTTCCCTTTGGCACACCCTACAGGGCACATTTATGATTGGAATGCTTTGAAACCTGGTATGCTTGTTTAGGGTGACCTCTAGATGGTAGATATCGATTTTCTTCAATTTCCGTCAAAAAATGTTGCAGCAGCCAGTGTTCTTAGGACTTAGTTTAGTCAGACCTCAATATTTCCCTTTGGCACACCCTACAGGGCACATTTATGATTAGATTGCTTTGAAACCTGGGATGCTTATTTAGGGTGACCTCAAGATGGGAGCTATCGATTTTCTTCAATTTCCGTCAAAAAATGTTGCCACGGCCAACGTTCTTAGAACCTAGTCTAGTCAGACCACAATATTTCCCTTTGGCATACCCTACAGGGCACATTTATGATTGGATGGCTTTGAAACCTGGCATGCTTGTTTGGGGTGACCTCTAGATGGGAGCTATCAATTTTTTTCCATTTCCGTCAAAAAATGTTGTCGCGGCCAACGTTGTTAGTTTAGTCCGAAGACCTCAATATTTCTCTATGGCACACCCTACAGGGCACATTTATGATCGGATTGCTTTGAAACCTGGCATGCTTGTTTGGGGTAACCTCTAGATGGGAGCTATCGATTTTCTTCCATTTCCGTCAAAAAATGTTGCCAAGGCCAACGTTCTTAGAACTTAGTTTAGTCAGACCTCAATATTTCCCTTTAACACAGCCTTCAGGGCACATTTATGATCGGATTGCTCTGAAACCTGGTATGCTTGTTTGGGGTTACCTCTAGATGGGAGCTTTCGATTTACTTCAATTTCCGTCAAAAAATGTTGCTGCTGCCAACGTTCTTAGAACTTAGTTTCGTCAGACCTCAATATTTCCCTTTGACACACCCTACAGGGCACACTTATGATTGGATTGCTTTGAAACCTGGCATGCTTGTTTGGGGTGACCTCTAGATGGGAGCTATCGATTTTCTTCAATTTCCGTAAAAAAATCTTGCCACAGCCAACGTTCTTAGAACTTAGTTTAGTCAGATCTCAATATTTCTCTTTGGCACACCCTACAGGGCACATTTATGATTGGATTGCTTTGAAACCTGGTATGCCTGTTTGGGGTGACCTCTATTTGGGAGCTTTTTCTTCCATTTCCGTCAAAAAATGTTGCCTCAGCCATGGTTCTTAGAACTTAGTTTAGTTCAACCTCAATATTTCCCTTTGGCACACCCTACAGGGCACATTTATGATCGGATTGCTTTGCTTTGAAACCTGGCATGCTTGTTTGGGGTTACCTCTAGATGGGAGCTATCGATTTTCTTCGATTTCCTGCAAAAAATGTTGCCACTGGCAATGACCTTCAATGAACTTAGTAAACACTTAGTGCAGTTAAGCATCAATATTTCCCTTTGACACACCCTGCAGGGCACATTTATGATTGGATCGCTTGCAAACTTGGTGAGCTTGTGTGGGGTGACATATGGTAGCTGTCGATTTTCTTCCATTTCTGTCAAAAAATGTTGACCTTTGAACTTGGTTTAGTCAGACCTCAATATTTCCCTTTAACACAGCCTTCAGGGCACATTTATGATCGGATCACTTTTTTTCATTTCCATAAAAATTTATTGTCGTTATCACCAACCTTTGAACTTACTGCATTTGTACATCACCTTATCCCTTTTGCACTCTCTGCTGGGTATATTTATGAATTTCCATAAAAACAACCATTGCTACAAGCAATGACCTACTTAGTGCATTAACATCTTCCTTTGGCATGCCTCAGAGGACACATTCACTATCAGGTTGTTTTGAAACTTTGTATGCTTATGCAGGGTGACAAAGATAGGAGCTATTGATTTTGTTTTCATTTCAATCAAAAACTGTTGCTGTTAGCAACAATCTTTGAATTTATTGCATTTGTGCATCAACATTCTTTGACATGGCCTACAGGCCACATTTATCATAGGATTGTTTTTGAACTTGGTGTGCTCATTAGGTAAGAACTTTAGATAAGAGCTATTGATAAGCATTCATTTCTGTGAAAAAAGTTGCCTTTTACAATAACCTCTGAACATACTGCATTTGTGTATCAATATTCTGCCTTTAGCCAGTCTTACAGTTTACATTTAAAAATGCATGGATTACTCAGACATTGTGCACACACAAATCTGTTATGTTGAAATTTCATCAAATAACATTGGTACCAATGATCGTCAATTTTGCCATTTCATTTATAACTTAACAAGTTCAAGTTTGTCAAGTTGAGCTACAGTGTCATTGACACTTTCATTATGGTTGTACTCACTTTTAAGTTGGAAATCAAAGAATATATGAGAATGAAGAACTTTTCCGATATGGGCAGGACACGCATATAAATATACAATATTTTGAAACTAGACATCGAATTCACTTAAAATTTTCCACATTTTGAAATGAAGCAGAAATCTTCCTAAAGCTTTCACGTCTACACAGTACAATGTTGCACACATTTCTGACCCCAAATATTTTTCAAGTTGTGTGGGAGTATTATTGTTGTGATAACATACAAATGAGCTATGTGTGCGACAAACCTGTCATGATTCTAATACTTTTTTTTTTTTAACAATAGTACAAGTGCACTTCATCTAGTCCCGGTTTTTACATTGTAAATACATACATGTAATATATTATGTATCCTGCTCTTTGTCTTTCTATTTGTGTATTTATTTCTCTCGTTATTTTTTACATTGGTATTTCTGTTTGTTTATATGAAAAATTGTACTTCCAATACAAATACATTGAAAAGGATAAATAAAAAAAAATCTTCAGAATTTTTTGCGTTGTTCCATTTTCTCCTCACTCACAATTTCGCGAGTGCCTGATCACCTGTTCTTGTGTCCTCGACCCACTTCAAAAATTTTCTCCTTTCTCCAGTACCTCAATATATGGAGGCCGAAACGTCTCAAGGCCGAAACATCCCAAGGCCGAAACGTCCCAGTACCGTGATTAAAACACCAACCTGGAAAGGAGTGGAACAAAATCTCAATTCCAGAATAGAGATGAGCATTCGCAATTTTTTTTTTGGTGGTGGTGGGGGAGGCAGTCATTTGTTCAGTATTGAATCAGTTTGCATTAAGGTGCTATATAGGTAAGAGAATTTTGTTTATTTTGAAATTCCCACCTCGGATTTTCCTTTAATTCAAATTAAATATACATAAATTGTACAGCAAAATGAAGGTTGGGATTTATAGAACACGAAACACAGATGTAATCAACTCGTGGAGTTGACAGCAGGCACCACTGGTTCCTTGAAGTCTGCTACCGTATTTGTACCAGAACTGATAATACAATAATATTTCCAGAGAACAACTTGTGGCCTAATGTGCTTCACATATCCAAGGACAAAGCCAGGGCATGACAATTCTTCAAAACACAGCAGCAGTGGGGGGTAAATTCCAAAAACGCCGGCTCTGTTTACATTGTAAATTACTTTCGATTTCCGGTCAGTGTCATCGGACGGAAAAAGTATCGATATACAACGCAGTCAAAAATCAAATGAGAAAGTTCGCCTTAATACAGAATACTATTATCATATAGAGACTGCACAGTTGCCATATTCTATGCAAGGTATCATGATACCTGTTGAAATTTCTTAGAATTCCACTTTTGTTTTTTGATGGAAATTCATGTTATCAAGTGATTTGCGTATGTCCGCCGGACATTGAATCCATCATCAATAAAAAATGCAGACAGTGTTGTCCTTTTCCCAAATGCAGTCCTATCGTTGCACTCATAAGTGTTTGAATGCCTAGCTTTGTTCTTGGATTTGTGAAGCACATTTGGCCGCAAGTTGTTCTCTGGAAATATTGTATTATCAGTTCTGGTACAAATATGGTAGCCGACTTCCAGGAACCAGTGGTGCCTGCTGTCAACTCTTGAGTTGATTACCCAGGATTCTTCTGCCCTCTTTTGGAAAGGGTCCAGGGTCCATGCAATTGGTAAAATTCACATCATGAAGGCTCCAATTGGGAATTTGTTTGGGAGAAGAAACACACAAAGAATTAGAAATGTTACCTTCATATTGAACTGAGAACATTAATACAGAAGCTACTACATGTTTGTGTTGTACGGTTTACCGGTTTTATAAGTCGGTTTCGTTTTTGCTTTAAAACCGAAACCGTGTAATTGATAAATGAGTACGGTTTGGGTTTTTAGCTCAACTTTGGCGAAGCCAAATTTGAGCTTATGCCATGGCCAATTGACCGTCGCCCATCTGTCCATCAACAATTCAATACGGCTCGGGCTGGAGGCCGTATTTATGAACCGATCTTTACGAAACTTCTTGGGTACCTTTGTTATGACTGTGGGACGAGAACGAGTGTTTTTGGGTCCGATCCGAAATTCAATTTGGCTGCTGGCAGCCATTTTGTGCAAAAGTAGGTGCAGTCAGATTTTTGCGCAGAACTTCCATATGAAAGCGCTGATTTGAATAATTTTTTGTATGAATGTTTAGTACCATGGGATACATCACATATAATACAGGTTTTTTTCTCGTGTGTAAATTATGCAAATTAGACTAACTTTGATGTTTTTTGGTGTTACTTTCAGCACTGTAAGTGCAACTGCCAATACCACTCGGGCTAGAGGCCGTATTTATGAACCAATCTTTACGAAACTTCTTTGGTATCACCGTGGGACGAGAACGAGTGGTTTTTTATAGGTCCGGTCCGAAATTCAAGATGGCCGATGACAGCCATTTTGTACAAAATTAGGTGCAATCAGATTTTTGCACAGAACTTCCATAGGAAAGCGCTGATTTGAATAATTTTTTGCGTGAATGTTTAGTACCATGGGATGCATCACATAAAATACGGGTATTTTTATACTGTACCAATGACCCAGACTTAGCTGGTGCTAACTCCACAAAAACCAGGGCCAAACACAAATTTTGCCCCCCAATCCCCAAAATTTGCATCCAAAACAAAAAGAAATCATGTCCTAAAGGACCTCCATAGTACGACTCTACTGCGCATGCGCAGTGACGCAGTCGTCCCGAAATTGGCGCCAAATATCATTCTCTGTTTGGCCCTTCATCAGTCAACATCTCACTGATCTTTGTGCTTGTAAATCTCAGTTTAAAGGATGCCAGACACGTAATTCTTGGAGAAAATGTGATTCTAAGGAGGATAGAAGGAGGAGAGGAAAAAAGAAGTGGCAAAAAATAATCAGGGCTGTACTTAAAATTTTTTGTTGAAATTATGTTAAGTTGCCTATTTTCGAGGCAAACGCCTCTTGTTGTCATTCTTGCTAATTGTTGCACTGCTTATTCAGTGTTTCCTCTCCCCTAACCTTCTAAAGTCCCCCCTTGCAATTCTCCCATTCTTTTGGCATATTTTTGAGAAGTTTCATTTCTAAAAATTCCCTGGGAGAGTTGCTTGGTTACAGAATGTTTTCTGTTATTTTCCCCATAGTTACGTTTTCACCCATGGGTGTATAACGTTTGTGTTCTGCATCTTCTATCTGATGTTCTGCAGATTCTCCCCTGGGATTCTCTGTTTTGCATCAGATAGAGTGTAATTGATGACTGATTCCGGGCCAGTTTTTTCAGTGCCTGGAGTCATGTTTTCTTCTGTGTTTACACTGTTTGTTTTCATTGGCAACAGCCTTTTTTGAGGGGGGCTGTTTGCCTTTGAGGTAGTTTATCTCATTATAAGATACATTTATATTATCCGAAAGTGTCTCATTAATTATTTTATATAATTTTAAAATTTTTGACCACACTTTGCCATCGGATCCATCGGGGCTCAACGTTACTTTTCAGCAACTTGGGCTTCTCTGAAAAAATATTTTTTCAAAATTATTTTGTTTTGCAATTGTTTTTTCATTTATTAATGGATCATGTTATTATGTATCTTTGTGTCAGGGGTTTTTGCGAGTAACTAGGACTTATTGTTGTTCTTTCACAATGAAGGGAACTTGTTCAAATTGTAATAGGAAGAAATCTTCCTCTGACTTTCATGATTATTGCATTAATTGTAGTCAGTGTTCTCGCATTAATCCCTGTCCTGTATGTGAACATTGGGATGAGAAACATTGGAAACGTGTGTCACGATATGTTGTTTCTGGAGAAAGAGCGATGCCGGCTCTTTCTCCACAAGGTCACTCTACTCTCTCAGTTTCTATTTCAGAGGAACCAGAACAGGGTGATGTTTCCATGTTATCTTCTTCAAGTGTGCGTCCGTCGTCACAATTAAATACAGAGCTAGCGGCAAAAGTGCTCATGGAGATTAGACAAATGTCGTCCGCTAGCTCGCCCGGTGTAGCGTCCATTCACCGAATGGTTCGGCAGCCGGGTTCGTCCGATGCGGTCCAAGAGGAAATTTTGGGTGATGCGAGCACTATAAAAATAATAGATGCACACCCAGTGACGGCGGATAGTGAACGAGAACGGAGGAAGCCTTTTAGTCCGGTTCCTAGCTCGTCCAGGTCCAGCCGGGCCGCGAGCGAGAGAGGCCCCTCTCTCGTACAACAACATCTGGGACCAGATGTTGTGGTACAAAATGTGTCTTTAGCGGAGCATACGTCCGTCGCTCGGGACGCTCCGTTGTATAAGCAGTCCGCAGAGACTGTTAAGGCTTCCTCTTCTCGCCGGCGCACACGACCGCACCTTGGCTGCGTGACCTCCGATATTTTGCCAGCTTCGCCGATGAAGGATTATTCGGCGACCAGGTCACACCATCCGGCAGCCAGGGATTCGAGACCGATGGACTCCGGACGTTCGCATAGGAAAAGTATGCGGGAGCCATCTGATGCGGAGCTGCCCTCGGCAAAGCAGCGAAAGACCGCTCCTCCGCAGGTCTCGACGTCGGACATTCTAGTGCAGATAGCACAGCTTATCGCAGCATCCCAGCAGCCGACAGAGACGGTGTCGGATCGAGAATTATCCGACGGCGCTGGGTCGGTACGCTCCGCCGAAGCATCGGCGGCGGACGACCGGGAACATCGGGAGGTCCGACCGGATGGTGAAAGGGATACGGATGAATTGGAGCTATCCCTTTCGGAACAACACAAAGCTGCCGTAGACTTCATCCGGCACTTTCTTCCTCAAGTTGTTCCGTCGGGCCAGACTGCTGCGCTTCCGGACAGGAGAATTATAGCGTCATTGGACTCTGATTTTTTCGAGCGGTTCAGGGACATCGCTCCCGAGTTTCCGTCGCAGTCCAATAATGTTGCAAGAACATTTGAATTATTGAACGACGCTATTTTTAAACTTGCTTCCAGGACAGGGAAAGCAGGCTTCTTGTCCGCAAATACTCTCAACCTG
Organism: Pictodentalium vernedei; assembly: GCA_031216915.1. NCBI lineage: Eukaryota > Metazoa > Mollusca > Scaphopoda > Dentaliida > Dentaliidae > Pictodentalium > Pictodentalium vernedei. The sequence continues at coordinate 710,932,962 of CM062297.1, forward strand.
CCTTTCATTAATGCAAGGAATAAATTCGACACGGCAGGTCAGGGTATACCGAGAGTTCCTCTGCGTATGGACGACGAGGCGGAAGACTTAGAGCTATCATTACCGTCGTCAGCTTCTATTCCAACCGCAGTGTTGGAAACAGCTATTGCGTCTAACAGAGCCAATTTAGATGCCTTATCTTACGCAGATCACCTTACGAAGGCGTTATCACTGCGTCTTCAAGGGGAAGAGTTTCAGGATATACAATCCTCCTTAAGACTTCTTTCAAGGGCAGTAGCTTATTCCACGTGTAACTCCGCCCTTTCAGTGGCAAATTTGGAGTTGGTTAGACGTGACGCAGCCCTGTCTACATCCACACTAGTGGATTCTAAGGTGAAGAACTCTCTTAGAGTCGCTTCGGTCTCAGGAGATCTTCTCTTTGACGGCAAGCTTTCCGCTATTTATGATAATATTAAAAAGAAAGCTAGTGATTCTCTGTTGTTCAGATCCGCTCCTAAAAGGTCGGATACAGCAGACACGAATAAGGCGGGCACTTCTGGGTCTTATCCGCCCAAGAGAGGTGCCTATAGAGGTTCCGGTGCGTCCTGTAGCTCTTATTCGAGAGACCGTCAGGATAGCGACTCTCGTTCGGGACGTCCTTCAGGCCGGGACAATCGGTCGGACGCCCCGAGGTCGACGAGGCGAGGTGCGGGTCATGGAAGACGTGGTTTCTCCTACCGCAGGCCTCGCAGATCCAGGAGGTGATGGCTCAAACCTCTATCGCGTTCCGGTTGGCGGAAGGTTGTCGAGTTTTTCTCAAGAGTGGGCGTCGATTACGGACGACCCGTGGGTGAGAGGAGTGACTTCGGAAGGTCTAAAGATATCCTTCAAACGAAAGCCTCCTTTAACTCGAAGTCCAAAGTGGACTCATCTTCCGTCAAACCCTCAGAAAAGAGACGTTCTGCTATCAGAGGTGCAGTCTCTTTTAATGAAGAACGCGGTAGAGGTCGTAGAAAACCAGGAATCGCTGGGATTCTACAGCCATCTGTTTCTGGTTCCGAAACCAGACGGCTCGTTCCGTCCAGTCATAGATTTGAGCTGGATAAACAAGCTGATCGTCGCTCCGAAGTTTTATATGGAGACGATTCGATCGGTCAGAGCGAGTATTCGGGTGAACGATTATGCAACGAGCATAGATCTCAAAGATGCGTACTTTCACGTCATGGTACATCCGACATTCCGAAAGTATCTACGCTTCGCAGTCCTAGGAGTGGTGTATCAGTTCCGGGCCATGTGCTTCGGATTGAATCTAGCACCCTGGGCTTTCACTCGGGTAATGAACTCGGTAATGATCTACTTCCGAGCTCATTCGTCTGCGGTAACGTCGGCCTACCTGGACGACATTCTTCAGAGGTACGGCAACGAGTTAACGCTTCAGAACGATGTTCAGAATCTTCTTCTATTGCTCCGACGTCTCGGTTTCATAGTAAACGAGGAGAAGTCGGATCTGGTGCCGTCCAAGTCATTCACTCATCTGGGAATGAGCTTCGAGACGCACAACAATCTCGTTCGTCTGCCGTTAACCAGAGCGAAATTAGTCAGTTGTTACGCTCGCTATTATCTAAATACAGACAAAGTCACAGCGAGAGAATTTATGAGACTGATAGGTCTGTGCGGAGCCGCCGCGGATCTCATTCCGATGGGACGGCTACGCACACGGCCTCTTCAAATTTTCCTGACTCAGAATTGGAGTGTGAAAATTCATTCGCTCGATGTAGACGTTCTCTTGTCAGATCAAGTGAAACAAGAGATTCAGACTTGGGCAAACATTCAGTGGTTAACTCAAGGAGTTCCGCTGCAGTTGCCGGATCCGAGTTTTACCATTATGACGGATGCCAGTCAAACAGGTTGGGGTGCATCATTAATCCCAACGGATTCGAGATGCCAGGGTCTTTGGGATCCGCAATTCCTGTGCAAGCACATAAACATCAAGGAAATGATGTCAATTTGGCTTGCGTTACGTCACTGGATGGACATTATTCACGATGCTCATGTCCAAATCCTATCCGACAATACGACTGTAGTGGCGTATATACGGAATCAGGGAGGCACTCATTCAGTTCCGTTGTTCAATCTAACGGAAAGAATCCTTCTGTTTGCGTTGGAACATCACGTTCTTCTTTCGGTCCGTCACATACCGGGTCGTCTGAATGTGCTAGCAGACTCCCTTTCACGAAAGGGTCGCTTGTTGCCGTCGGAGTGGACTCTCAACAAACAAGTATTCAATCAGATTTGCTACCAATGGGAACGGCCAATGATAGACTTATTTGCGACACATCTCAACAATCAGTTGCAGACGTATGTGTCCCCGTGTCCGGATCCAAGAGCATTTGCAGTAGACGCTCTATCGATCCCTTGGGACGGAATGATAGGATATGCGTATCCTCCAGCGCCGTTAATTCAACAAGTATTGCTAAAGATAAAACAATCTCAATGCAAGATTCTGTTGGTAGCATCTCTGTCGCCACAGAGACCGTGGATAAATCTACTCAGGTGTCTGTTGTGGGACCTACCGCGGAAGCTCCCTCCACGAGAGGATCTTCTTTGGCAGGGGAAATCGCGCCAACTGCATCACAACCCGCAAGGTCTCAACCTTCACGTTTTTCCGTTGTGCGGTCCTTCTTGCATGGCAAGCACTTTACAGGACGAGCAGTGGACGCGATTTCTAATTGTAGGAGGACCTCCTCTTCGCTAAACTATGCGGCTAAGTGGAAGGTTTTCCGTCGTTGGTGTAGGGATCATTCTGTTGATTTATTTGATCCCTCTATACCAGACATTGCTAACTTTCTAGTATACTTGTTTGAAGAAATCAAACTGCAACCTGTTACTATAAAGGGTTATAGATCTATGTTATCTGATACCTATGCACATCATGATAGTTTACAAATTGGATCTAATGTCTCTTTATCGAAATTGGTTAGAAACTTTTCGATAAATAGACCCAGAACTCTTAGATTAATTCCTAAGTGGAATTTAGCTTGGGTTCTCCTTAAATTGAAGGAAAAGCCATTTGAACCTCTTGGGACAGTAGATTTCAAATTCTTATCTTATAAGACAGCTTTTCTCTTAGCTTTCTCTTCTGCCAGAAGAGTCAGTGAGCTTCATGCACTATCGGTGGATGATTCTCATTATCGTAGTGTTGGGAACACTATCACCTTCACTACTAATGTCGGTTTTTTAGCTAAGAATCAGGCTCCTAATAAATATCCGGAACCTATTGTTATTAAGGCTCTTCCGTCTTCAGACGGGCGTAGGCCTTTACTCTGTCCTGTTAGAGCACTACGTATCTATAAACAGAGATCTCAGTTCATCAGAAAGGGACGGAAACGTTTCTTTCTGTCTTTGATGCCTAATAGAAAGGACATTTCAGTCCATTCTATTGCTAGATGGATTCAGTTAACTATCCGTACTGCGTATGAAGATTTATCTTCTTCTCAGCAGTCTGTGCTTAAGATTTCTGCTCATGAAGTAAGAGCTCTTTCTACTTCCTGGGCTTATGCTAATAGTGTTGCTATTACAGATTTAATGAAGGCTGCTTATTGGTCTCAGCCATCCACATTTACTAATTTTTATCTCAGAAATATTGAGTCCATTTCTGGAGACCTGCATTGTTTAGGTCCGTTATCTGTTGCTCAGAATGTCGTCCACTAAACAGTTGCAACTATAGTTATGCAGGCTTTCTGTTCCGGCAGTGACTCCGTCCGGCTGCCCTCTTCGCTCTGGGCTATTTGACCCAGGGCAAGGGGAAGGGGGGGGGGCGGGTGTTCCCTTAGGTCACCTGCTTTATAGTGAAAAGCAAGGGAATGCCTCCTCCAAGACAGTATTTCTGAGTCGCTTCCGGGATGGTTTTAAAGTGTAATATTAATGTTTAATTTCATTCATGTCTTATTTTTAAAGTGTAGCTCGGTGTGAAGCATTTGTATATGTCAAGTGTCAAACGGGCTTTAATATACAATACTCGGTCACTTTTAAATGATTATAAAGAGTCTCAATTCTCTGGACTACTTTATTTATTGGCTTGTTTTAAAAATAATTAGTATAAAGGTTATACTGGATGTTAATAGAGAACATGAATGTTATTGTGCTCAATTATTAAGGGTAGTGTATCTTTCTAATTTAAATATTAAATAAGAAAGATACATGTAAAGCCTAATACTCCTTTTCTCCTTAAGGGGTTACCTCTTTATCTTATAATTGAGCTTATTGGATTTTCCTCTATGTCCTAGGCCCTCCAGCCTGTTTACTATTCAGCTAAGTCTGGGTCATTGGTACAGTATAAAAATGTTAAAAAATTTATAGTAATTTATATATTTTTTATACTTACCAATGACCCAGACGGGGATGGCCCTCCCTGAGTTGGGAACTCTTGCCTCCCCGCTGAGTACATAGCGCTGACCAGGCACTGCCAGTAAGAATGATATTTGGCGCCAATTTCGGGACGACTGCGTCACTGCGCATGCGCAGTAGAGTCGTACTATGGAGGTCCTTTAGGACATGATTTCTTTTTGTTTTGGATGCAAATTTTGGGGATTGGGGGGCAAAATTTGTGTTTGGCCCTGGTTTTTGTGGAGTTAGCACCAGCTAAGTCTGGGTCATTGGTAAGTATAAAAAATATATAAATTACTATAAATTTTTTAACTTTTTCCTCGTGCAGAAATTATGCAAATTAGATGGACTTTGATTTTTTCAGTGCTACTTACAAACAGTAAGTATTCATGTCAATACGGCTCGGGCTAGAGTCTGTATTTATAAATCGATCTTCACGAAACATCTTGGGTACCTTTGTTATCACCTTGGGACGAGAACGAGTGTTTCTGAGTGCGGTCTAAAATTCAAGATGGCTGCCAGTGGCCATTTTGTACCGAAATTAGGTCTAAACAGTTTTTTGTACACAACTTCTATACGGCTCAGGCCAGAGGCCGTATTTATGAACCGATCTTTACGAAACTTCTTTGGTACCTTTGTTATCACCGTGGGTTGAGAACAAGTGTTTTTGGGTGTGGTCCGAAATTCAAGATGGCCACCAGTAGCCATTTTGTACCAAAATTAGTGCAATCAGTTTTTTGTACAGAACTTCTGTATGAAAGTTCTGATTTGAATAAATTTCTGTATGAATGTTTAGTAACATGGAATACATCACATATAATACAGGTTTTTTTCTCTCGAGCAGAAATTATGCAAATTAGATGAACTTTGATTTATTCAGTGCTACTTATACACTAAGTGCACATGTCAATACAGCTCGGGCTAGAGTCTGTATTTATGAACTGATCTTCACGAAACTTCTTGGGGTACCTTTGTTATCACCTTGTGACAGGAACAAGTGTTTTTGGGTGCCTTTGTTTTCACTGTGCTATGAGAACAAATATTTTTGGATTCAGTCAGACCCACTCTGGGACTCAAAGATTTCTTTTCTAGTTTGGCATCTAACTGTCACCCCACCTTTACAATACTTTACCTATATATTTGTTACAAGCTACGGTCAGCATTTATGTACGGACTGTTACAATACTTTACATGTACCTTTGTTATCAGGTCATTACCTAGATGTTTGTCATTGCTGTGTCACACACTTTACATGTACATGTCTTAAACAAGTTGAGCTACAGTGTCATTGACACTTTCATTTGATACCCCAATCCATTCCTGCAGTATTAATAAACATATCTGTGAAGTTTGGGTGCATGAGGATCGATATTTACAACGCAATCATTGTTTGAAGTGGGCAGCCATATTGTTTACGACTTACTCAACGCGGCCCAGTTTTTTGGCAATTTCAGGATACACCCTCTAGGTTTCAATGGAATTTCTGCTAGGAACAATCAGCTTCAAGCTATGAACTAATGCCAGATTTATCTTCTTTGGAAGTTGAACTTTTAAATGGTGGGTGCAACTTTTCGGCTTTTTTTTCTTTTTACCGTTTTATTTATTGATTGGGGGTGCGGTGGCTCAGTTGGTGAGGTGCAGGCTGCAAGCCGAGAGGTCCTCGGTTCGAATCCCACCTGTGGTAGCCGCATTGTGTCCTTTTGCACGGTGACGTTGTGTACTAAGGTGTACTGCATGTCGATGGTGCACCTGTCTTCAACCAATGCTAACCCTGCTTGTGTGAAGTTGGTATGTTGGGGAGCTGACAGTTGCTCGGTGGTTCTCTCCGAGTACTCCGGCTTTCTCCACCCATAAAACTGTTACGGTCATGGTTAGCCATTGTGCAGAAATGTGACCTTAAACACCAGTAAATAAATAAATTTATTGATCAAAGTTTTTAAATGAATATTTTCCCCACAAAATCGACCTAACGAAGAAGAGCGATCTACTTCTATAGTTTTAGCCTCATTTTCATGAAACTTCACAAAAATGATCAACATGAGGGGAAGTGCGTGGCATAATTTTTTTCCTGCTCGGTTTCAAGATGGCCAACTGGTGGCCATATTGGATTTTTTTTTTACTTAGAAAAATTGAATGCCCCTTTTCAGTCACCCACACCAGGCGGTATGCCACAGTGGGAGTATACCGAGCGACAGACCATCTCTAGTTTTTGAAAGGCTTCATTGAGAACTAAATTTTATTATTTTTTACTTGGCAATTACTCTATTGTTTATACATGTTGTAATTTTTTATCCTGAAAGTTGTTTGTAGATTGATACAGAGTTGATTTTCTAATTTTATTTTCAGCCACCAAACATGGTGCGCATGAGTGTGTTGTCAGATTGTTTAAATGCGCTCTCTACAGCAGAGAAACGGGGCAAACGGCAGGTGCTGATTAGACCCTGCTCAAAAGTCATAGTGAAATTCCTCACTGTGATGATGAAACATGGTATGTTATTATCTTTTACTCTTGTACAATACATGTGAAGTGGTTTATTCCTAAAATACCTATGAAGATGTATTTAAAGCATGCTGTCAGTTATACAGGCCTGGCGTTTGGAGACGGGCGATGAGGTGATGAAACCGCCTGCCTACCGCCAGGATAAGTGCAATCCCAGGAGGGCGAAAAAATGGTCATGCAAATCTGTGAATTCCCAAAATGAAAGATCATCAAATGACTATTGAGACTGCAGTTCATTGTTATTGCTGATGCCCGACCTAGGTTAAATGAATCACAGAACACAGGTTTCATGGGAAAGAAGTGCAATCGTTAACTTTTATTAGCTCAACTTTGGCGAAGCCAAATTTGAGCTTATGCCATGGCCCGTCTGTCTGTCTGGCCGTCTGTCCGTCAACAATTGGATACGGCTCGGGCTAGAGGCCGTATTTATGAACCGATCTTTATGAAACTTCTTGGGGTACCTTTGTTATGACCGTGGGACGAGAACGAGTGTTTTTGGGTGCGGTCCGAAATTTAAGATGGCTGCCAGCCGCCATTTTGTACCGACAATGCAGAAATCTGTTTTTTGTACAGAACTTCCATATGAAAGCTCTGATTTGAATAATTTTTTGTGTGAATGTTTAGTACCATGGGATACATCACATATAATACGGGTTTTTTCTCGTGCCTAAATTATGCAAATTAGACTAACTTTGATGTTTTTTGGTGTTACTTTCAGCACTGCAAGTGCAAATGCCAATACGGCTCGGGCTAGAGGCCGTATTTATGAACCGATCTTTACGAAACTCCTTGGGTACCTTTGTTATCACCGTGGGACGAGAACGAGTGTTTTTGGGTGCGGTCCGAAATTCAAGATTGCTGATGGCAGCCATTTTGTACAAAATTTGGTGCAATCAGATTTTTGCACAGAACTTCCATATGAAAGCGCTGATTTGAATAATTTTTTGTGTGAATGTTTAGTACCATGGGATACATCACATATAATACTTTTTTTTTTCTCGTGCAGAAATTATGCAAATTAGATGAACTTTGATTTTTTCAGTGCTACTTACACACAGTAAGTACACATATCAATACGGCCCGGGCTAGAGTCTGTATTTATGAACCGATCTTCACGAAACGTCTTGGGTACCTTTGTTATCACCTTGGGACGAGAAAGAGTGTTTCTGGGTGCGGTCCAAAATTCAGGATGGCTGCCAGTGGCCATTTTGTACCGAAATTAGGTCCAATCAGTTTTTTGTACACAACTTCTATACGGCTCAGGCTAGAGGCTGTATTTATGAACTGATCTTTACGAAACTTCTTGGGTACCTTTGTTATCACCGTGGGATGAGAATGAGTATTTTTGGGTGTGGTCCGAAATTCAAGATGGCCACCAGCAGCCATTTTGTAACAAAATTATTGCAATCAGTCTTTTGTACAGAATTTCTGTATGAAAGTTCTGATTTGAATAAATTTTTGTATGAATGTTTAGTAACATGGAATACATCACATATGGTACGGGTTTTTTTCTCGTGCAGAAATTATGCAAATTAGACTAACTTTGATGTTTTTTGGTGTTACTTTTAGCACTGTAAGTGCTAATGCCAATACGGCTCGGGCTAGAGGCTGTATTTATGAACCGATCTTTACGAAACTCCTTGGGTACCTTTGTTATCACCGTGGGATGAGAACGAGTGTCTTTGGGTCCGGTCCGAAATTCAAGATGGCCGATGGCAGCCATTTTGTACAAAATTTGGTGCAATCAGATTTTTGTACAGAACTTCCATATGAAAGTGCTGATTTGAATAATTTTTTGTGTGAATGTTTAGTACCATGGGATACATCACATATAATACGGGTTTTTTCTCGTGCAGAAATTATGCAAATTAGATGAACTTTGATTTTTTCAGTGCTACTTACACACAGTAAGTACACATGTCAATACGGCTCGGGCTAGAGTCTGTATTTATGAACCGATCTTCACGAAACGTCTTGGGTACCTTTGTTATCACCTTGGGGCGAGAACGAGTGTTTCTGGGTGCGGTCCAAAATTCAAGATGGCTGCCAGTGGCCATTTCGTACCGAAGTTAGGTCTAATCAGTTGTTTGTACAAAAACTTCTATACGGCTCAGGCTAGAGGCCGCATTTATGAACCGATCTTTACGAAACATCTTGGGTACCTTTGTTATCACCGTGGAATGAGAATGAGTGTTTTTGGGTGTGGTCCGAAATTCAAGATGGCCACCAGCAGCCATTTTTGTACCAAAATTAGTGCAATCAGTCTTTTGTACAGAACTTCTGTATGAAAGTTCTGATTTGAATAAATTTTTGTATGAATGTTTAGTAACATGGAATACATCACATATAGTACGGGTCTTTTTCTCGTGCAGAAATTATGCAAATTAGATGAACTTTGATTTATTCAGTGCTACTTATACACTGTAAGTGCACATTTAAATACGGCTCGGGCTAGAGGCTGTATTTATCAACCGATCTTCACAAAACTTCTTGGGTACCTTTGTTATCACCTTGGGACGAGAACGAGTGTTTCTGGGTGCGGTCCAAAATTCAAGATGGTTGCCAGTGGCCATTTTGCACCAAAATTAGGTCCAATCAGTTTTTAGCTCATCTTGACAAAGTCAAGCTGAGCTAATCTCATCGCTTCCCGTCCGTCGTCTGTCAACACCATGTTTTGGTCTTCTCCTCCAAAGCCACTGGGCCAATTCAAGTGAAAGTTTGTGTGAGTGATGGTCCCAAAGGGGCATTTCATTTTTGTTCAACTCAGCATGCCCAGCCCCATAGGGAGGGAGTGGGGGAAAATGCTCCAAAATATTTTAAAAATCTTCTTCTCAAGAACCAGTGTGTACAATGACTTGATATTTGCTATGGAGCTTCCATATGAGGTGTAGAATCAAGTTTGTTCAAACGAAGTTCGGGAAGTAATATTTGGCTTTGTAATAGGAGGGGTAAGATTTTTGGCCCCGCCCAAAATTTCTATTTTCTGAACCGATGGTCCGGTATGAACCAAATTTGGTTTGTGGTAGTATTGGGTCATAAGTACTTGACCCATGCAAAAAAAAAAAATTCCCGCATCCCCATGGGAACCCTGGGAGCTAAAAATAGAAATATTTTCAAACGCCCATATTTCCCAAACCCCACGGAACAGAGAGCTTTTATTTGGTATGGAGTATCCTTATGACCAGTAGAATTGAATGGTAAAAAAAAATTGCCATCGGTTATGTTAGGGTGTTCTGTAATGGACATCGAAAAAATGCTGAGTCAGCATATTTGCAAAAATTTGAAAAAATCTTTTCTCCAGAACCAATCATCAGAATCTTTTGATATTTGGTATACAGCATTCATAGGGGGGTCAGATAAAAGTTTGTTGAAATAAAGCTCATTGGTTCATATTTGGGCTCTCTACAGGAGCCCAAAGTTTTAACATAGGGTAATATGGGGAATATTCTTTAAAAATCTTCTTAAGAACCACCAGTCAGAATCTTTTAATATTTGGTATACATCATTGTTATGAGGGTCAGATTCTAGATTGTTCAAACCAAGTCCCTAGGTTAATATTTGGGCTTCCTATGGAAGCCCAAATTTTATCTTTGTTCAATATGGAGGGTAATTTAAAAAAATCTTCTTCTTCAGATCCATCAGTCAGAATGCTTTGATATTTGGTATGCAACATCTCTATGTGGGGGCAGATTCAAGTTTGTTCAAATCAGATCCCTAGGTGTATATTTGGGCTCACTATGGTAGCCCAAATTTTTACTTAGTGCAATATGAGAAAATTTCTTTAAAAATCTTCTTCTTCAGATCCACCAGTCGGAATGCTTTTATATTTGGTATACAACATCTCTAGGGGGGTCAGATTCCAGGTTGTTCAATTCGAGTGCCTAGGTTAATATTTGGGCTCCATATGGGAACATGAAATTTAACTTAGTACAATATGAGGGAATTTCTTCAAAAATCTTCTTCTTCAGATTCACTTGTCAGAATGCTTTCACATTTGGTATACAACATCTCTAGGGGGGTCAGATTCAAGTTTGTTCAAATCGGATCCATAGGTCAATATTTGGGCTCGCTATGGTAGCCCAAATTTGAACTTAGTGCAATTCGAAGAAATTTCTTTACAATTTCTCTTCTTCAGATCCAACGGTCAGAATGCTTTCATATTCGGTACACAACATCTCTAGGGAAGTCAGATTTAACTGTGTTCAAATCAAGAGCCTGGGTTAATATTTGGGCTCTCTATGGGAGCCGGAATTGGCCATTTTGCTGAAGAATTAAAAATTTTGTATTCAGTACTCTCTAGAGGTACTAAGATTAATCCACATAGGTTGTATCAAGGGGCTTCATAGGGGAGCTCTACATTTTACTTACGATCAACTGAAGAAAAGGCATGATGCCTAGATTATTTTTGTCACTCCTGAGGGACTCAAGGATTGACAGTGTAGCCTATGGAGATGGCTTGCTTAATGTAGACTCATTCTTGGACTCTGTTTAAATTGTGTTCTGTACAAGATGAGCGCTTCAGGCCCTGTGGGGCCTCTTGTTTGTCACAACTTCTACACAGCTCATATTTGTGAACTGATCTTCACGAAACTTCTTGGATACCTTTGTTTTCACCTTGGGACAGGAATGAGTGTGTTTTGGGGTGCCTTTGTTATCACTGTGCTATGAGAACAAATATTTTGGGGTTCAGTCAGACCCACTCAGGGACTCAAAGATTTCTTTTTTAGTTTAGCATATGACTGTCACCCACCTTTACAATACTTTACCTATACATTTATTACAGGCTACGGTCAGTATTTATGTACAGACCGTTACAATACTTTATATGTACCTTTGTTATCAGGTCATTACCTAGATGTTTGTCATTGCTGTGTCACATACTATACATGTACATGTCTTTGTCTTGACAAGTTGAGCTACAGTGTCATTGACACTTTCATTCACTTAACAAGAGCTAAACCTAACACCACAAATTAGAGTTGCACAGTATTTCAATATTCTGAATATTTTCGGTATTGGAAACCATACCTTACCACTACCGTGAGTAAATAAAATATTTGGTATACCGAAATCCCGTATTACCGTGATGTAACATGGCGAGTAAACACAGCAAACAGTAATTACAGTATAGGTTTTTGCAATATAACTGCAAAGAAGCACCTATCAATACAAGAAAGATAATCCAGTTAACCAAAAAGAATGTCATCATCATTAAATGCACTCGTTAACCGGTGTGTAAACATTTCAAGTGAAAATATTGAAAATGGCTGATAATAGCTTGAAGTCAATGGGTTTAAAACAATTTATTGGAAACAGTAATGTAATATTTAATTTCACAATAAAATAGGTTACAGCATTAGCAGTCTGCCGATCTCACAACCTTTTTCTGTTCATTCACCTTCCGTTCCCCCCACTCTGATCATGCCGACGTGGCTCAATGTCTTAACTACGATAACCTTTCTTTTTGACCTGAAAGAAGTATATTTTCTTGTGGTCTGTCGACTGTATTTGAGTATTGAGTGATAACACTCATTACAAACAAGATTTATAACGAGTTTGAGACATTGAATCAAATTATTCAATAATTCGGTATACTACGGCAGGCCTGGCATTTTCAGGAGAATGATTTATTCGCTCGCCTAATGCTCGCCTTAAAAAAATTAAGGAGGGCGAAAACTAGCCCTCCTGGTCTTAAAAAAAAATGATTACCATAACAGTCTTTTCCTGAAACCCACATCTTTTCAGATCTCTGCTATGTTAGTGGTCTCTCTAAGATTGCCACACTGCCTCTCCCACACCTTCGAGGCTCGGAGATGTTGGAGGGGCAGTGTAGCCGTTTCACAGTGACTACCTTGTTAACAGCACCACAAGACAGAATTCATTAGTAGAAAAACTTCATTTTGACACTTTTAGCTTTTGTAAGGTTGAGTTGAGATCTAATCGCTCCCCCATGCGAGGGGAGCGATTTTTAGCCCTCCTGTATTTTTAAGAATGCCAGGCCTGTACTACGGTATATTTTCTTTGATACTGATACTGTAGTATTTTTGTTTATCTCAATACTGTGCAACTCGACCACGAATTTGTCAACATGTAAACTAAACTTTGATTAAAGTTCTTTTCTGCTCATCCGGGCCTGGCATTCTGAAAAATGCAAGAGGGCAAAAAATCGCTCTCCTCAATCAGCTTAGGAGAGCAATTAGCTTTACACAGCATTTTAAGTATCCAGTTGAACAAACTCATTGAAACTGAAACCAACAGACTACATCAGTGATTTTATTAACTTTACTAAGGTAAAGCGAAATCTCTTAGACATCTAGATGTCTCACTCAACAACCGAACACACACTTGACAAGACCTGTGTGTGTACCCAGACCTGTTGTCCTAGAAAGTCATACGCCTACCACTGTCACCTTCAACCCCCTCCCCCCAAGGGGAGTTGAAGGTGGTAGTGGTAGGCATATGACTTTCTTGGACAACAGGTCTGCTTGAATCTACAGCCACATCCTGGTGCAAGTGCTTCAAGTGACAGGATAGTAGTAATGGTAGTATATTATAGTGTCAATATTCCTTGAATAATTACCCCTCAAACTGTGATGTCAGTTGTTGAACTTGAAACTGACAGAAAAAAAAATATTGCTGTGACCCATTTTGCTTCAAATGATTGCAACTGTGTTTGGGTATGGTTGTAGCCATTACCTTTTACCACTAAACCACTTTCAAAATGAAATTACGTGATGTTATGTGACTTCGAAGTTAAATTACATTTTTGCTTTACAACAAAAATTTAATGTGACCATAATACATGTAATTTCAATCATCCCAGGCCAAAATATTTAGGAGGGCAATTTTTCGCTCTTCTTAATTCTTTCAGGAGGGCAGTTAGGAGAGCTAAAAAATCGCTCTCCTGAAATTGCCAAGCCTGCTCATCTCATACTATTGTAGTGTTACTGGAGCACTGACATGGTTCAAAGTTTGTCATTGCAGATAGTCCAGATGCACACAGTTACAAAATGTGGACAATCAAGTCAGTATGGAAATCAGAAAATGTGATGTACACATTTCATACCAGTGACAATGTAATGGCATCAAATTTGAAAACATTTTAATTTTATTCAACCTCACTCAAACAGTGCAATATTGTTTAACCCTGATTTATACAAATTTCTATGAATCAAATAAAATAGTGGCCCATTTTCTGTGTAAACTAAACCATTCAGTGTTATGTTGTTGCTACTGCCCATGTGTACGTATGTGCAGAGTGGTTTATTGCTAAAGGGATGTAATCAATTGATCAGGAATAACAGTCCAGCACATTGACCTTAAAATAGTAAGGGTGGCTGTGAGTATCCCTCCGTCTCAAGAATTTGGCAAGTAACATGAATAAACACCAAATTGGAAAATATCAAAATGACTGAATATGAATGGGTACGGTCTGTTTCATAGTTTTGGTATTCAGAAGAACAGCTAACACTATTAAGCTACATGCACATGTAGCTACTAGCTATATTTAAAGGACCTCATGGCTTTCTGTCGTATATCATTTGGGTATCTAAGTTAACTTACAAATCACATATGACTCGCGAGTCTGCAAATATTTGTTTAGCATTCATAATCTTACAGAGATCTGCAATGTATTGCCTCGATAAGACAAATCTCCAGTGACCTGTGACATTATTTAGTCCCAGTTAGGCAAGATATGAACCCATGTTGGCTCCTTGTGGCAAAATGTTGGAAAATTAACTGTCAAATTATGAGAAAAGGGACTTGGTCTGGATTCCAAGTGGCTCCCATAAATGTTTAGACCCTTTAAATGTTAACAACTTGCTACTGCATTTTATCCTGGATACACAGGTTATTCAAATTTCCATGTCTCTGACGCACTACAGTACAAGTCAAAATAGGTTGTAGCATAACCACAATAAACTGAGTATACCACTGCTGATCCTGCACTGATAAGAACAGAATTTGACATCATTTTCTGGAAAGCTCTCCAGAAAATGATGTCAGCTTCTGGTGTTATCAGTGCAGGAAGAGAAAGATACATAGTTTATAGTGATTATCCCACAACTTATTTTGACTTGTTCTGTACATGTATTCTTGAAAATAGCTTACATATGTTTTTGTGTTCAGGGGCACCATTGACTGGACAATTTTGAAATGAGCAAGCACATTGGCATGAGGGACATAGCACACTACAAAATCAAAACACTGTTTCCTATCAACCTACCCTACAATTGTTTACTATAGGCTTGCACTACAATGGAAGTCTCTAAATCGGAAAATATACTTTCTATTTTGATCTTTCTCAAAGGATTTCGGAAAGAAAGGTGGTGCAAAAGCACCAAGAAAAAATAAGCCAAAACTGGGTCGAGTGCTACCGGCGCACACCCAGTAGGGGGTGCTTTTCTCCTAGTACAGATCCACAGCTTCCAGTACCAGTGCGCAGGCGTGTAACAAATGACTCATTCTTTTTTCTTCCGCTGTCCTGGAAAGACGTGTGGCCATTTGCATTACAAAACGGTGATAATTCAACTCGTTGATAATGGTTACCTGTGACTAGGATTATGGATCTGAGTATTGTATAATAACAGGACTGTGTTTTATATATTCTCGTTATTATTTTCAACCACATTTTCATTGTATTTTGTATATTCTCCGTGTTCGCGCATGACTTTCGCGTTACGTGCAGTTTGGACGTACAATTTTTAGCTCAACTTTGGCGAAGCCAAATTTGAGCTTATACCATGGCCCGTCGTCCGTCTGGCCGACAACAATTGGATATGGCTCGGGCTAGAGGCCGTATTTATGAACCGATCTTTACGAAACTTCTTGGGTACCTTTGTTATGACCGTGGGACGAGAACGAGTGTTTTTGGGTGCGGTCCGAAATTCAAGGTGGCTGCCAGCCACCATTTTGTACCGTCGATGCAGAAATCTGTTTTTTGTACAGAACTTCCATATGAAAGCTCTGATTTGAATAATTTTTTGTATGAATGTTTAGTACCATGGGATACATCACATATAATACAGGTTTTTTTCTCATGCATAAATTATGCAAATTAGACTAACTTTGATGTTTTTTGGTGTTACTTTCAGCACTGTAAGTGTAAATGCCAATACGGCTCGGGCTACAGGCCGTATTTATGAACCGATCTTTACAAAACTCCTTGGGTACCTTTGTTATCACCTTGGGACGAGAACAAGTGTTTTGGGGTCCGGTCCAAAATTCAAGATGGCCGATGGCAGCCATTTTGCACAGTATTTGGTGCAATCAGATTTTTGCACA
This sequence comes from Pictodentalium vernedei, assembly GCA_031216915.1. Lineage (NCBI taxonomy): Eukaryota > Metazoa > Mollusca > Scaphopoda > Dentaliida > Dentaliidae > Pictodentalium > Pictodentalium vernedei. Next base: position 710,949,112 of record CM062297.1, read on the forward strand.
GAACTTCCATATAAAAGTGCTGATTTGACTAATTTTTGTGTGAATGTTTAGTACCATGGGATACATCACACGTAATACAGGTTTTTTTCTCGTGCAGAAATTATGCAAATTAGATGAACTTTGATTTATTCAGTGCTACTTACACACAGTAAGTACACATGTCAATACGGCTTGGGCTAGAGTCTGTATTTATGAACCGATCTTCACGAAACGTCTTGGGTACCTTTGTTATCACCTTGGGACGAGAACGAGTGTTTCTGGGTGTGGTCCAAAATTCAAGATGGCTGCCAGTGGCCATTTTGTACCAAAATTAGGTCTTATCAGTTTTTTGTACACAACTTCTATACAGCTCAGCGAGAGGCCGTATTTATGAACCGATCTTTACGAAACTTCTTGGGTACCTTTGTTATCACCGTGGGATGAGAACGAGTGTTTTGGGGTGTGGTCCGAAATTCAATATGGCCACCAGCAGCCATTTTGTACCAAAATTAGTGCAATCAGTCTTTTGTACAGAACTTCTGTATGAAAGTTCTGATTTGAATAAATTTTTGTATGAATGTTTAGTAACATGGAATACATCACATATAGTACGGGTTTTTTTCTCGTGCAGAAATTATGCAAATTAGATGAACTTTGATTTATTCAGTGCTACTTATACACTGTAAGTGCACATGTCAATACGGCTTGGGATAGAGGCTGTATTTATGAACCGATCTTCACAAAACTTCTTGGGTACCTTTGTTATCACCTTGGGACGAGAACGAGTGTTTCTGGGTGTGGTCCAAAATTCAAGATGGCTGCCAGTGGCCATTTTGTACTGAAATTAAGTCCACTCAGTTTTTTGTCACAACTTCTACACAGCTCATATTTGTGAACTGATCTTCACGAAACTTCTTGGGTACCTTTGTTTTCACCTTGGGACAGAAATGAGTGTGTTTTGGGGTGCCTTTGTTATCACTGTGCTATGAGAACAAATATTTTGGGGTTCAGTCAGACCCACTCTGGGACTCCAAGATTTCTTTTCTAGTTTAGCATCTGACTGTTACCCACCTTTACAATACTTTACCTATACATTTGTTACAGGCAACGGTCAGTATTTATGTACAGACCGTTACAATACTTTATAGTGCACACCCACGCAGTGGCGTGTGCGCACATAGGTAATGGGTACGTGTCCATGATTTTATAATTTTTCTATATACCATGCAACAGAGTTTGGGGTGCCATCTGGCGACGTGGCTCTCCCACTGGCAAAAAATCCAGAATCATTGTAACGGATACTTAATTGTTTTGGGCTTTTCAAAGGACATTATGTAAAATATATTGTTGCAGAATACTGGAAACTATGATAAATAATCAAGTAATGAAGTGACTTTCGAAGTTAGGTAGTTGTTGGCGAGTTAGGTATTATTTGAAAGTTCGAAGTGCCAACGCCGTCCGTTGCCGGTTTCGTCAGATTTGAAGCCCAGTTTCAATTTTAATTGAGAACGTACACTTCACAAATTGTTGACAACGAATAAAAAATAAAACAAGTGATTTATTGACACTTTTAGTGGGCTTTTTTTCATTTGTGGGGAACTTAGCGCGATTTCCTCAGAAACAGCCGGAGTTCGGATGAATTCAAGTTATGTTGATACAAGGTCTGGGGAAATCTTTGTTCTCAAAACACGGGCATGCAGTCTTGTTGTAGTAAAATTTTACAGAAACAGACATGCACGCAAACAGCGATACCTATTCATTTATTTCCTAGATTTTTCTTCACAAGTTCACAGGATCCAGTCTATGAACTATTTTTACCAATGATATAATACAATGTCAGTTTAAGACTGTCAGAATTACAGTGTAGCGTCCAGCTAATTTTGTGATCCGACGTGTTTTCCTGAAGACTAAATACCAGAATCACTCAGAACTCCAGTTTAAATTACATGCACACTTCCTCTGTGTTTTGGTAAACAATGTTTTAATTCCTGGATGCTTTAGGCATTGCAACCAGAATAGAACTGAATTCATCTTCAAACTGGTCAATGTCGCCCTCCTCGTCTGACCAACATCTGGGGGTGGGGATTCTGATATTTAGTCTTGAGTGTGTTTCTCCAAAAATGGCAAAAAACTTTTAAAAAGCCTAAATACCAACCTCCCCAGAACTGACCTCTAAATAATATTTGGCACTGCACTATAGAATCAATATTTGATGGTTTCAGGCATTTTAATGGTGCTATGAGATAACATATGACCTGCACTGTCATGCTGTTGGAATAAAATTAAAAAAATCAATGTGTAATGATTTATCAGAGACATACCATACCAATGACTCAAAGTACCTTTATTAAGAAATGTGAGGGATTTAAAAAAAAAATTTTTTTGTTAAAATATTGCAAAACATTCATCAAACACAATGTGAAATATCTTAAGAAGCCAGAATGTGATTTAAAAACTATCAGAAATGTGAAATTTAATATCATAAGAGGTTTGTTTTGTGTCAGCATCAATTAATTTATGAATTATATCATAATTTGTGATGAAAGTAGGTATGCTGGGGGTCCAGGGAACACATTCAGGGCTATATTTTACCGCATCAATATGTAGAAGAAAATTTGACATAATTTTTTAGGATAAAATGGCACTGTCTATTGATATTGGTGATTTATATAGCTGCAACACCAGTTTTTAAATCAAAATTGACATTCATTTTATGTGGAGTGGAGGGGGGGGGGGGGGGTGGGGGTGGTGAACACCACTCTTTCTCTTGCAGTATGGTTAAATGAAACAGATTTTCCCCCAAACTATTGTCTGCTAATGCAGATTTTAGTTTTATTTTGGGATTGGGCTAGTTTTTAAAGAAAGCAGTGAATTCTCATGCCAAAATGACTCTTTTATCAAATGAAAGAGATAAAATGTATCTTTGGAAGGATTAGAATGTAGGTTAAAATCCCCCCTACAAAAAATACCCCCAATCATTTTTAAACACTTAGAAAAAATTCCTCCCACAGTTTTTGAGTAGTATCACATTCCCTCACATTATTTTAAGAGCAGTACAAAAATCCCCCACCCGGCCTCTTACACCAAAAGGTTAAAAGGCAGTCCAAAAGGATTTAAAAACTTATGTATTTAATTTGTAAATTACATAAACACTCATCACTATTTACAAGAAAACATGCCTCAATAACTATTTATCAACACAGTTATTTAGTTATTGGAGTTTAAGGACACTTTCAACAGCCAGTGTCACCTCGTGTCGGACAGTTTTATGGGTGGAGGAAACTAAAGTGCACTGAGAGAACCACCTGGTAACAGTGAGCAATTATCCAACGTGCTAACTCCACACAAGCAAAGTTAGCATTGATTGAAGCGACAAGTGCTCGGCCTCAAGTGGTAAAAAGCTTTGGACATTTTTGTATGGCTTTAAATATACATGTACTTCTAAAAAATTAGGGAGGTGGAGGGGGGGGGGGGGGGGGGGTGTTCACCAGAAATTATGGAGGGTGGAATTTCTGTTTACCTGAAAAAAACATGGGGGGGTGGGGGTGATTTTTGCACATTGTGTGAAAATGATTGGGGGGGGGGGGGGGGGATTTTTGTCAGGGAAAAGTTTTGTAGGTTACCCTTCGAAAGGTTTGGGTTTGATTATAGGAAATAAGTACATGTACATTGTAAATGTACATTATTTTGGCTTCCAACACTGATTTAATTTATATTTTTTTTGGATATTACACATATTTCACTTTTAAATGTTCATTCGAGAACCACAGACTGAATAATACTGTTTTATTTTTGGAAAAGTTATATTTTTGTCACAGTCGGCAATAAAGGCCATATATTGCCAAAAATAATGCAGTTAAATGCATCTTGAGCAAGTGTGGCATCCAGAACTGAGAAGCACACTATAACCTCTGGCAAATGACAAATACATGTACACATGTAACCACCTTTTTTACCCTATTAACACATCTAATGAAACCATGCTTTCCCCTCATTGTACTTGTGAAAGAGGGGATTCCAATTATATTCCAATCCTCTCCCAAATCACCATCCAAACATTTAGCCAGAAAACCCATACTTTACTTGTATTCGCTGAAGAAGCTCATTCCAATAAGGGTGTCACTTGTATTCGCTGAACAAGCTCATTCCAATAAGGGGGGCATAAGCTATGTTTTTGATGCCAAAAAATGCAAAAAAAAATTAATATTGAATGGCAATTTTGGTGAATGGTGCTAGCCGGTTTTGGCCATTACATTGAGTGAATGATTAATAGAAGCTTTCTCCATTTTATGATGTTAACCCTTTACCTCACATGAAAAGAAGATAGCACTTTTGAATAACTAATTTCTTCTCATTTTTTTGCGTCAAAAACATAGTTATGACCCCTACTGGATTGAGCTGAACGAGCTCATTCCAATGAGGGGTCATAAGCTATGTTTTTGGTGCAAAAATAATGAACATTGAATTGCTGTTTCGGTGAATGGTGCTAGCCTGTTTTGGCCATTACATTGAGTGAGTGATTAAAAATGTTGAAAAACAATTTTTTCATTCACAGAGTATTTTGGAACATAAATTTGGGAAAAGGGGGTGGGGGTACAGTGCGAAAAGTAACAAAGTTGCAAATGTGAATGAATGGCTTCTGTGCACAGCTACCAATATAGTAGTCTGATACTAGTGCTGTTGGTCCCCATGTTATAGCACAAAACTGCATTGACAATTGTCCCTCTACCACCCATACTAAACCCTTCAGCTGATGAGAAAGTTAACAGCATGCACTCACAGTTTCCTATGATTTGCTTTAGTACTGCAGCACTCAGGGTTCACTGAGTTTTTTTCTGTTTTGATAACCCTGTCCTGGCTCTTCTCGCTATATTTTTCATTGTCTGTCAGTCAGTATTCCTATGTATATGTAGAATGTCACTTTGAAAATATGTGATTGCATGTCTGTCTGTCCATTATACCATTCCTATGTACATGTAGACTGTCTCTTTCAAGATATGTGATTGCATGTCTGTCTGTCCATCATGCAAAGTGTTGGTTTGTTTCCATTTGCAAAGTTCTACATTTTCAATAACTGGCAATTGACCCCCCCTCCCCACACACACACACACACCCATACACACACATACATAAATATATTAAACATAAAAGAGCACTACATTCCTGAAGCAAATATCTGAGTCATCCTCACTGGATACTAGGCATGCATGTATTTTCCCTAATTTCACTCTTTTTATTAGAATGGGTGCCTGCGGGGATTAAATCCAAGGTTGTAAATGAGCCCTTGTGGGTACATGTACTTGTAGGACATGCACATCACTACAGAATCAATATTTGATGGTTTTAGGCATTTTAACAGTGCTATGCTATAACATAGGAGCAGTGCTCAGCTGGTCATGCTGTTGGAAAAAATCAGTGTTTAATGTTGTGTCAGTGCCATACCAATGACTCAAGGTGTCTTAACTGAGAAAGTGAGGCTTTTTTCACAAGAATGGCAAAACATTCATCAAGCGATATGTGAAATATCTTCAGAAGCCAGAATGTGATTTAGAAATTATCACAAATGAGAAATGTAATATCACAAGCGGTTTGTTATATGTCAACATCAATTAATTTGTGAATTTTATCCTAGTTTTTGATAAAAAGGGGCATACTAGGGGGACACCTTCAGGGCTATATTTTGCCACATCAGTATGTAGAAGAAAATTTGACATCAGTTGTTAGGACAAAATGGTATTGTCTATTGATATTGATGAATTATATAGTTGCAACCCCAATTTTTGAATCAAATTTGACATTTATATGGTTTCATGGGGTTGGAACACCACTCTTTGTCTTGCTGTATGGTTAAAGGAGACAATGTTTTCCTCAAAGTATTACATGCTGATGCAGATTTTAGTTTCATTTGGGGATTCGGTTAGTTTTCAAAAAATCTACATAAATTCCTTTAGGTAACAGGGCAAAACAGAGTAGAAAAATGTATTGGAGGCAACAGCAGTTTTTAAGCCATTTGACACAGTTTGGACAGTTTTCTTTAAAAGAACAAATTTCCCATGTTTTTAACTCAGTGGAAGCCAAAAGCTGAATTCTCATGCAGAATTGACTCTTTTGTCACATGAAAGAGGTAAAATGTATCTTTGATAGGATTGGGGTTGATTAAGGAAATACATAATTTGGCTTCCGAACCTGATTTAATTATTATTTTGAGAGATTATTTCACATTAAAAAATTCATTGGGGTACCACACACCTTACAATACTTTTTTATTGTTTTGAAAAGTATGTTTTTGTCATCATCAGCAATAAGGGCTATATACTGCAAGCAAATTCACATTTTGAGCAAGTGTAGCCTCCAGGGGCACACTACAGCCTCCAGCAAATGCCAAATAACAACCAATTTTACCCTGCGTGTACACATGTATTAACAAATGTAATTAAACCATGGTTCCCCATCATAGTATTAGGGGCAGAGGGGGAGTCCAATCTTCCAACCCCCTTCCAAATCACCATTCAAACCCACAGACAGAAAACACATATTGCACTTTTATTTACTGGCATTTAGATGTTTGCCTGAATTATACTGTTAACCCTTTACTTACATGTAACATGAAAAGCTGATTACCCTTGCCCACAAACTTATTGACTTACTAATTTTTTGTGTCAAAAAATGACTTTTTACACCATTGGAATGACCCCATTCCAATGAGGGGTCATAAGTTATGTGTTTGACACAAAAAAACGAGAAAATAATGAACATGGAATGGCAATACTTGTGAATAGCACCAGCAGCTTTTGACTGTTATATTTGGTAAAGGGTTAAAAAGTGTTAAAAAATAATTTCTTCTTTGAAAGAGTATTTTAGAACACAAATTTGGGGGTGAGGTACAGTGGAAAAAATAACACAATAAAGTTGCAAATGTGAGTGAATGGCATTTGTGCACAGCTACCAGTAAAGTAGTCTAGTACTAAATTTTCCCTCTTATTTGATGCATGGCACCCTCTTTTGGGGTCGGAAAAAGTTCTCTGAAGGGTTATACTTGACAAAGATATTTGAATCCCAAAATTAAAGAGATGCAATCAAATTTTGTTCAGATTGAGCATTGTTGTCACGGTTCCCATGTTACAGCACAAAACTACAGTAACAGCTGTGAAATATTGTTCTTTCCTTGAATCAAGTCCCCACCCCCCCCACCCCCCCCCCTCTCCCCCCCATACTGCAGCCTCAGTTGATGAGAAACAATAGGAAAGACTGTACAGTATGTTTTGGAAACTAAAGTCAATCTCATACTCTCTCAGTTTCCTATGATTTGCTTAGGTACTGCAGAACTCAGGGTCCATTGAGGTTTTTTTTTCTGTTTGACAATCTTGTCTTGGCTCTTCTAACAAAAATTTTCATTGTATGTCAGTTTTTATTTCTGTGTAGACTTTCAAAACACTAAAAAAACAAATTTTTTAAGCAAATATCTCATTCATCCTCCTTGGAGACATATTTTCCACAATTTCACACTTTTTATTAGAATGGGTATTTGTAGGATTTTATCTAAGGTTGTGAAAGTGCCCTAATGGATACTTGCTGCTCAAGCACAGCACCACAGAATCAATATTGGATGTTTTTAGACATTTTAACAGTGCTAAGAGATACCACATGAGCAGTACTGGTCATACTGTTGAAAAAAGCAGTGTTTTATGTTTTTCTCAGTTCCATACCAATGACTCTAGGTGCCTTAACTGGGAAAACTGGCTTTTTTAGCTCATCTTGACAAAGTCAAGCTGAGCTAATCTCATCGCTCCCCATCCGTCATCCGTCAACAGGGTTCATATAAAATTTGCTCTCAGAGTTCAAGGGTTTTTCAAGGGCTTCTTCTTTTTTTTTCAAGGGCTACATATACTTTTCAGCTTGTTGTATGAGCTCTAAAAATCTAAGACTCACGTGACACGGATCTGACTTTGGAAGTCAGGAAGTTATTTATTTATTTATTTATTGGTGTTTAAGGTCACATATTTCTGCACAGTGGCTAATCATGACCATGACAGTTTTATGGGCGGAGGAAGCCGGAGTACCCAGAGAGAACCACCGAGCAACGGCGAGCAACTGTCAGCTCCCCATTTTACTGACTCCACACGAGCAGGGTTAGCATTGGTTGAAGACAGTGCACAATCAACGTGCAGTACGCCTTAGTACACAGCGTCGCTGTGCCCCCACGTGGGTAATGGTTGGCGTTCCTGAGAGGAAAAAAACCTATTATTTTGGACTCACTAGGTCAAAGGTCAAGGCCACAGTGACCCTGAACATAGTAAATCAAAACAATTGGTTTCCGGATGATAACTTGATAATGGTTCGACCCACGTTAATAAAACTTCATGGGTAGGATGGCATCAGTGAGATGAAGAACCCTATTTATTTTGGACTTGCTAGGTGAAAGGTCAAGGTCACAGTGACCTTCAACATAGTAAATTGTAAACAATTGGTTTCCGGATGCTAACTTGAAGCCACATTCATGAAACTTCATAGGTAGGTTGGCATAGGTGAGTGGAAGACACCTATATATCTTGGCCTCGCTAGGTCAAAGGTCAAGGTCACAGTGACATTGAACATAATAAATCGTAAACAATTGGTTTCCAGATGATAATTTGACAATGGTTCCACCCACGTTCATGAAACTTCATAGGTTGGTTGGCATTATTGCAAGAAAGACCCCTATTTATTTTGGAATCAGGAGGTCAAAGGTCAAGGTCACAGTGACCCTTCACATAGTAAATTGTAAACAATTAGTTTCCGGATGATTAGATGATAATGATTAAACCCACTTTTGTACTGTCACAACTCGACATTGGATCGGTGATCCTATCGGAATTATTTTTGTTTTGTGGGGGGGGGGGGGGGGGGGGGGGGTGGGTGCCCCCTGAACGCCCCCATGGCTGCGCCACCGTTTCCCCACTTGAGCAATCGTGATTAAGTGCCTTGTCCAATGGCACAACGCAGCTACCCCTGCTGGGGATCGAACCGTGTATCTCTCGGCTTGATGTTAGTAGTAGATCATGTACCCGATCGACCCACATTGGCCGGATCTCATGTGACGTCATAGACACATGGCCCAGTTACTTCATTTTTGGTTGTCATGGTAGCGTGTGTGAGCGCCATCTTGTGACAACATCTCCATAGTGATACGTGGTCCTAGTGTGCATGCGCAGCGCGTTTTGTTGAGGTGAGACGAGTGTACGTCGTCCATTTTGTATATCCGAGGCTGCCATCTTGGTTTCTATGGTAGCACATGTTTGCTATGTGACCCAAAACCTTCTAGTAGGAAAGAGGTGTGTTCGGAGGGTGTGTTCGATTGAATAGGAGTAATTTTAATTACAGCAATCAACCCAACAATCCCTCTTAATAATCCAAAACTACCGAGACAGACTTAGAAAACCCCCACCTAGGGTTTATAATAGTAGCACGTAGTGCTAAATGAATGATGAGAGGTCTCATGTGGATAAATTGAAGTGAACTAGAGTACGTACATCGATTTACCACAAACATCCAGCCAATCTCTCTAAACCATCAAAACAACTTTATTTGGCACGGATTCCTCAATACTGGACTTAAAAGAGTAGCATACAGTGCTTTAAGGTGCGTTTCCTGGTATGAGTAATTGTATTTGTTCGAATACTTTGTAAAATTACCCAAACGAATCAAACAGTTCTTTTACTAGTGCGGATTTCCCACTAAATATTCGGTTTCTATCTGTTGTCCCCTAGAATTCTTATTTTTGCCCAACAATAGACACATTCCTTTGTATAAGATTAACTTTATTGTTTCGGATGTGCACCATAGTCTCGGTATTTTATCTATCCAGATATTTTCTGTGGTTTATCCTATTTCGTGGCCTGTTTTGCCTTTTACTGGTCCCATTTCTGCCTATCCCAGCAGACTATTTTGTCTTGGCCGTCTCTGTTTTTGCCTTTCCTGTGTATAACGAAGTACTCTATGATCCTCAAACCCAAAATACAATCAAGCAGGGTTAGGTATTATTCGAACGACTCGAATCTTATCGAGCAAATAAGCTTTTGAGCAGTTACTGAAAAAGTCTACTCGAACGACTCAAATTCCATTGAGCAGATGAGTATCGAAAGAGCGATTTCTTTTACGGCTCTTAATGCTCATCGGGGTATAGGAGGATACCTATGATATGATGATGTAGTACTGTATATACCTGATCATAATTAAGCTCCTAGCATCTGCCCAGTTCTAGACCACTCCATGATCTTCATATCTCGAACAGCACGATTACTGATTTTCCCAATATTGTCATCGTCTGTCCTATGATTAGCTTTTACAGTAGTCACCAAATCCCGCAGTCTTCTTCCACTCTTGCGGCCTTGTACCATTACTAGCACTGGTACAGGCTTGCTAACCATCTCAGATTGCTCGAACGACCAGAATCCCATCGAACAAATGAGCCATAGAGTAATTGCCTGAACGAGTGACTCCACGTGCGACTATTTTGCTCGTCTAGGTATTGAAGGATGGGAAGGATCTTGAGAACTAACAACGTGATATAATAACTTTAGTTATTGAAATTGACGTACAATCCCGCTTATAATATAGCCTTGGTTTTTGAAAGTGTTGTTAAACCGTAATGAACCTATTTGCCATTGAATTATGATCTTTGTCAGTTTAAAAAATGAAGGTTTGTTTTACTATAGCTTGTCTGAAGTTTGATCCTTCCGCAATCTTTCAGAATTTCTCGATTGCCATATTTGTCGCCACAGTAACATATGAACATACATGCGTGGTTCTGTGTTTATTGCATGTCACTGTACAACACGTTTTGGCAAATTGTTATATTTCACATAACCGCTGCTATTTTTGCGATATATACCATCTCTTTCCTGAAAAATCATGCTTGGGGCCTGCAATATTTACCGAAATTAACTATTGGGTGTGCACCATTACGTGTCACGTATTTTCATATTATGTACCTTTGTTATCAGGTCATTACCTAGATGTTTGTCATTGCTGTGTCAAATACTTTACATGTACATGTCTTTGTGAAATTGTCTTGACAAGTTGAGCTACAGTGTCATTGACACTTTCATTTGGTTGATAAATTTATGTTATCCTTTTGGATATTATTATAATTGGAGTTAGATGTCGGTGGGGGCTGTATGGACAGGATTTCTCCTCTCTGTTGAGAGCAGAATTTCTGGGGTGTTTTGGGTTCCTGTTGACCGTTTGGGTTCAGTTGTGTTCCTGCCGGTCCTTATTTTCTGCCACCTTTCTCTCGTAGTTGGGTGTGTTCTTCTACTTTCTACATCTGTTGAGTTCCCCTTTTCTTCTACTGCTCTCACCTCTGTTATGCCCAGGACTGTTCCTTGAGGGCAGTGCCTTTTGCCCAAGCATGTGGACGATTCCCATGCTTCTTGTGCCGCTTGTAATGGGTGTTCTTCAGATCGACCCTGTGGGTCTTGGTCATCCACTTTTTGGGCTTTTGTGAACCGTGTGGTGTGTTCTCGTGGCCGTTCCTCCCGCACCTGCGGGAAAGGGGAATGCTGTTGTTCAAGGCCTCCCGACACGACCATGTCTGGTGAGCGTTATACCCCCTCCATGGGGGATGTGCAGTCTGTTGCGTTTCCGTCCATGGACTCTGGTCTGATGGCCAGTTTTGCGGGACCGACGCTTTTGTGCAGTCCGTACCTTCTGTCCCTCAAAGGTCCGCAGTGACTCTCCTGAGTTCCCGCACTGTTGATCCTCGGGGTCTGGTATACCCCTATCAGCATCTGCCTGCAGATGTTTCAGCTGCCACTCGTCTCCCCGCGTCGGATGTTCTGGAGGATCGTGACCCTTCGCTTATTAAGAGGGTCAGGAGTGAAGCCACTTTGCCGGTTCATTCCCATGTCGAACCGGCTGCCACGGGCTGTGAGCTTAGGGAGGCCCTCTCCTTGCTCACTCAGGTTCTTTCCAAGTGCCTTCCCGTTGCCTCCAGCGAGGCTACTTGTGGTTTCCAGGTGACCCCGCCCTCCCCCCCCCCTCATGGCGCGCCATCCGGAATTGGAAGCAGGCTGATTTCTGATCACCCCTCCCACCTCCCCCCCCCCACCCCCCGGTGTACCTACACCATGGGAGGCATGGGCTGGTTTGCCTGTGATGGGCTGTGATGGGCTATGTGTCTTCCGACTCAGAGGATGGGTCAGACATGCCTGACATTGAGGGCCAACAGTCTTCTGACTTGGGGGCAGCTCTTGACTTTGTATTTGAGTTCCTTCCGGATCTCAAACCGTCGGACCAACCAATGGTGTCGGCAAGGCCGTGATCATTGGTCGTGCGCCTCCTGCCTGTGGAGCAACCCGCATCTGGGCGCCTTCGACCGTGCCAGTCGGTACAGTTGGTTGTAACGTTTGCAGCTTTGGACTCTGAGTTCCAAGGCTATGAAGACTTCGTTCTTCACCAGGGCTGACACCTTTTTGCCTCCAGTGCGTTATCGTTCCTACGATTCCACCAAATCGTCAGTCTGCTAGACTTAGACGGTCTTCGATCAGGACTCCACCTCCCTCGGGCTTTCCAAGCCCAAGGCGGCCGTTATTCCTATTGCGACAATGGAGTCCCTGTTGGGCTTATCGAGAGAGATGCTGGGCATGCTTTCTCTCTCAGATCACGTCGTCTCTGCTTTGGCCGCTTATCTGCCTCCAGATAGGTTTGACGACGTACAGACTCCTTTGCGTGTGATTTCCAAGGCGCTCATGCATCTCACTCCCACGCATGCCTGTAACACGGCTAAATTGGAATTAGTTCGCCGGGACGCTGTGTTGGCCATAAGCCGTTCCCTTCCTGAGGGACAGCGCACTGCTCTTCGATCCACTTCTTTGGCGGGTCCATGACTTTTCCATAGTTCCGTGGCGACGGTCTGGGATGACGTCCTGCGTCATTCGAAAGGCCAGCTGCTGCTTCGCTAGCTTGATCAGCCTTCTGTTGGAGGCAGGGGCCGTCCAGAGACTAACAATCGTCCTTCTCCTTACTCTGCGAAGCCAAGGGCTGATCCTCCTGCCGCCGCTTCTACTTCTTACTTACATGGTAAGGGTAAGCATAGGCAGACCAGAGGGAGGAATCGGGATCATTCATCTAGTAGAGGAGGTGGTTTCTCCTCTCGTGGGCCTCGCCGGAGGGCGAGATGATCCTCACCTCGATTCGTCCGAGGTTGGGGGAAGGATATCATTGTTTGCCAACCAATTGGGCCACAATCACATCCGATCCTTGGGTGTTAGATGTTGTTCGGTATGGGCTGTGAATATCCTTCTGGAGGCATCCCACTCTGTCGAGAGAGCCTCTTCCAACACAAGTTCCTTCAGACGTTTCACGTCGGGAACTTTTGATCACAGAGATAGACAATCTGTCAAAGGGGGTTATCGATCTGATTATCCTGAACCAGTCTATCATTGCTCAGCATGGAGACTTTCAGGTTTGTTCACCGCTCCATTCACCAGGGAGATTTCACTTCCAGCATTGAACTGCGATTCATCGACATCGCAAAAGTATCTCAGGTTCGCTTTTCTGGGTCGAGTTTACCAGTTCAAGGCCATGATGCCTTTTGGCCTCAACCTGGCTCCTTGGGCATTCACCCGACTGATGTTGCATGTGATAGCCTTCCATCGCACACAGTCCAGGGTGACTACTTCGGCATATCTGGATGATATGCTCTAGAGGCACTCCAATGCTGTGTCTGATGTAGATACACTGTTGAGCTTGCTCACGTCGCTAGGGTTCAGAGTCAACAAGGAGAAGTCGGACCTGGTCCCTTCTCAGTTGTTTTGTCATCTGGGGATGGACTTGCGTACTCAGCTGGATACGGTGGCAGTTCCCCCAGCAAGGGCTGTGATTCTCTCGGCTTTCGCCCTGACTCTGTCCCAGTTCATGTCCGCAACAGCTCAGAGTATTCTCCAGTTGCTCGGTCTCTGTGGTTCGGTGACGGATCTCATTCCTCTCGCTCCGCTGCATGTCAGACCTCTCCAACACTTCCTTCTCAGTTGTTGGAGGCCGAATGTCGATCCTCTGGATCTGTTGCTTCAGTTACCAGACTTTCTTCGTCACCTTCTCCCCTGGATGGATGTTCAGTGGATTATGAAGGGAGTTCCGTTGGACTTCCCCACGTCCGATCGTGTTCTGACGGCAGATGCCAGCGATCTCGGAACATTGGATCCTCTAGATCTTTCCCTTCACGGTGTATGGGACCAGGATCAAGCAGTTCTTCAAATCAACCAGAAGGAGCTTCTTGCTCTTCTTCTGAGTTTCTGGCAGTGGATCCCCAACCTTTTGAATCGTCAGGTCCTTCTGTTGTCCGACAATTCGACTGGTCGCTTACATTCGGAGCCAGGGCGGAGAGCACTCGGTTCCCATGTACAAATTGGCTCGGGATCTTCTTCTGCTAGCTCAGGATGTCAACACCGGTGTGGTTGTTTGTCACATTCCCGGTCCTCTGAACATCCTAGCCGACTCCCTGTCCCGACGGGGCAGAGTCATTTCCACCGAGTGGATGCTCCACAGGGCAGTCTTCCAGTCGCTTTGCGATCTCTGGGGTCGTCCCCACATCGATCTCGTGGCGACTTGTTGGAACCATCAGGTGGACACTTTCGTGTCCCCGTGTCCATATCCTCTGGCTTTTGCCGTGGACGCTCTGTCACTCGATTGGAACGGTGTGGTCGGCTACGCCTTCCTGCCGGTTCCGATTCTGCCCCAGGTTCTGGCCAAGATCAGAACCTGCAGTTGTCGAATCATTCTGATCGCTCCCCTGTCGCCTCAACGGGTGTGGATCAATCAGCTCCGCTCTCTGTTCGCGGCAGTTCTGGCACGTCACCCTCTACATTGCGACCTTCTTTGCCAAGGTCACCCGAGGATGTCGACCCGACTTCATTGTGCCTTCATGCATATCTTTTGTCAGGTCCTGTCTCCTCCGTAGAGGTTTTTCAAGACAACCAGTGGAGTGCATTTCTTCAAGGCGGCACTCCATTGGTTAAGCCTATGCGGCTAAGTGAAAGATCTTCTGTCAATGGTGTGCTGATCACTCTGTTGATTATGCTAATCCTTCGATAACACAGATTGCGGAGTTTCTGGTATATATGTTTGATTCTCGGGGTCTCCAGCCTATTACCATCATAGGGTATAGGTCCATGCTTTCGGAGACCTTTTCATATGTGGGAAAGTGTCGTATCGGCACTAATCCATACCTCTCCAAGCTTATTCGGCACTTTTCTTTGAAAAGGCCTTGGATTTTGCAATCTTTCTTGAGTGCTGCTTTGCTTGGGGAGGGGGGGGGAGCGCTGTTCGAACCTTTATCCCAGGTGGATATGCGTTTTCTCACAAACAAGACGGCTTTTCTGATGGCTTTTGCCTCAGCCAGACAAGTTAGAGAGCTTCACGCCCTCTCCGTTGATCCGGCCTTTTTCAGGAGCTCGCCAACAGTGTTACTTTTGCCACTGATTGCTCCTTGAAGGCCAAGAATCTGATACCAGAAACAACTCCACCTCCTATCTGTATCAGGGCTCTTCCTTCTGCTGAGGGTAATCGCCCTTTGCTCTGTCCAGTTCGTGCACTTCGCATTTATCTCAACCGGACGCAGTTCATTAGAAAGGCAGGAAACGATTCTTTCTGTCTCTTATTCCTGGTCGACAGAAGAACTCTCCTCGGTCCATTTCTCGATGGATCAGGGCTCGATTTAACTGGATTAGCATAGCACTTTGCTCTCCAATTTCTGAATTTTGCTATTCAAGATTTATTAGTTTCAAGTGCTTTTGGATCAACTGCTAATCAATTTTCCAGGGTGAATAGTAAATTGCTATTCAAAATTTTCAGATTAAATCAAGCCCTGCGATGGATTTGTCTTGCTATTCGTGCGGCTTATGCTCGTCTGGTGATTGTATTACCAATCGTATTTCTGCCCACGAGGTGCGTGCCTTGTCTACCTCCTGGACTTATGCTAACTCCGTCAAGTAGTCGGATGTTATGCAGGCAGCTTACTGGAGAAATGCTTCTACTTTCTCCACCTTCTATCTCAGTCAGTTGCAGGAGCTGTCTGAGGACCTTTGGGCCCTCCTTGTTCTGCTCAGGCTGTTGCCTACCCTAGCCATTTGGCTTTTTCAAGGTCAGTTCCAGCCTTGTTTACTGTCCTTTCTATCTGTGCATCACACAGTGCGATACACCTCATCTCTCATTGTCTTTTACTAATCTTGGTGATGCTATGGTTTGATAGGCCTGGGGAACTCTTTAGAGCTGTAGGTTTTTAAATTTCTTGTTCGGTTTCGGTTTTTCAGGTGGAGAAAAACCTCGGTTTGGTTTTCGGTTTGTTCATGAGGCCAAGTAAAATTCAATAAAACTCATTCTTTTGTCCAGAGTCAAAACTGAACGGTAATGAAATTGAGTGAAACTCAATGAATGCCCGAAATAAGCTATAATACATGAAGAATCAGGAAGGCCAATATAATAATTACCTAAATATACAGAACTTTTATTGTGCTTGGCCATTTTTCGAGGTCTGACACCAGCACGCAACTCGAGGAAAGCTGCAAACACAACTAAACTGAAATGTCGGAAATTCACAGAATGTAGCCTTCCCAGAGTAGTGAGAGTACCCAGACACTGCCAGTGGCAGTGTCTGGGTACTCTCACTACTCTGGGATGGCTACATTCTGTGAATTTCTGCAGCAAGAGCTGGCAAGAGAATATTTAATAAAAAAACGAAAAACCTTAGATTACGGGATGTCGACTGTTTCGGTTTCGGTTTTTTAAAAAAACTAAAAACCTCGGTTTGGTTTCGGTTAACCTACAGCACTAGAACTCTTCTGTCCACGGTTCCAGTGCAGTCGGGTTATGTGGGGGTTGGTTATGTGATTCCCTTCTCCTATTGTCTATTCAGCCTGTAGTAAACAATTGTAGGGTAGGTTGATAAGAAATTTTATAGTAAATTTCCTTTCTTATTATACCTACCACAATTGTTTACATGGAGGCCCTCCCGTCTTCTTATTCGGGTAAGAATCCTTCCTCCCCGCTGATCACATAACTCCTATGTTGGTGGATTCAAAAGAATGAGTCGTTAGTTACACAACTGCGTACTGATACCGGAAGCCATGGATCTGTACTAGCAAAAGAGCGTCCCCTATTTTATGTGCGCCGGTTGCACTCGACCCAGTTTTAGCTTATTTTTATCTCAACTTTGGCGAAGCCAAATTTAAGCTTTTGTCATGGCCCGTCGTTCGTCTGTCCGTACATCAACAATTGGATACTTGGATACGGCTTGGGCTAGAGGCTGTATTTATGAACCGATCTTTACGAAATTTCTTGGGTACCTTTGTTATGACCGTGAGACTAGAACGAATGTTTTGGGGTGCGGTCCGAAATTCAAGATGGCTGCCAGCCGCCATTTTGTACCGATGATGCAGAAATCTGTTTTTTGTACAGAACTTCCATATGAAAGCTCTGATTCGAATAATTTTTTGTATGAATGTTTAGTACCATGAGATACATTACATATCATACAGGTTTTTTTCTCATGCTTAAATTATGCAAATTAGACTAACTTTGATGTATTTAGTGTTACTTTCAGCACTGTCGGTGCAAATGCCAATATGGCTTGGGCTAGAGGCTGCATTTATGAACCGATCT
Organism: Pictodentalium vernedei; assembly: GCA_031216915.1. Classification (NCBI taxonomy): domain Eukaryota; kingdom Metazoa; phylum Mollusca; class Scaphopoda; order Dentaliida; family Dentaliidae; genus Pictodentalium; species Pictodentalium vernedei. The sequence continues at coordinate 710,966,728 of CM062297.1, forward strand.
TTACGAAACTTCTTGGGTACCTTTGTTATCACCGTGGGACGAGAACGAGTGTTTTTGGGTCCGGTCCGAAATTCAAGATGGGCGCTGGCAGCCATTTTGTTCAAAATTAGGGGCAATCAGATTTTTGCGCAGAACTTCCACATGAAAGCTCTGATTTGAATAATTTTTTTATGAATGTTTAGTACCATGGGATACATCACATATAATACAGGTTTTTTTCTCATGCATAAATTATGCAAATTAGATGAACTTTGATTTTTTTCAATGCTACTTACACACAGTAAGTACACATGTCAATACAGCTTGGACTAGAGGCTGTATTTATCAACCGACCTTCACGAAACTTCTTGGGTACCTCTGTTATCACCTTGGGATGAGAATTAGTGAGATTAGTGAGTGCGGTCCAAAATTCAAGATGGCTGCAAGTGGCCATTTTGTACCGAAATTAGGGCTAATCAGTTGTTTGTACACAACTTCTATACAGCTCAGGCTAGAGGCCGTATTTATGAACCAATCTTTACGAAACTTCTTGGGTACCTTTGTTATCACCGTGGGATGAGAACGAGTGTTTTGGGGTGTGGTCCGAAATTCAAGATGGCCTACAGCAACCATTTTGTACCAAAATTAATGCAATCAGTCTTTTGTACAGAACTTCTGTATGAAAGTTCTGCTTTGAATAAATTTTTGTATGAATGTTTAGTAAAATGGAATACATCACATATAGTATGGGGTTTTTTCTCGTGCTGAAATTATGCAAATTAGGTGAATTTTGATTTATTTATTGCCACTTATACACTGTAAGTGCACATATCAATACAGCTCGGGCTAGAGGCTGTATTTATCAACCGATCTTCACGAAACTTCTTGGGTACCTTTGTTATTACCTTGGGACGAGAACGAGTGTTTCTGAGTGCGGTCCAAAATTCAAGATGGCTGCCAGTGGCCATTTTGTATCGAAATTAGGTCCAATCAGTTTTTTGTCACAACTTCTATACAGCTCGTATTTATGAACTGATCTTCATGAAACTTCTTGGGTACCTTTGTTTTCACCTTGGGACAGGAATGAGTGAGTTTTGGGGTGCCTTAGTTCAAGAGGGAAATGTACATGTAAGGAAATGTTCGACTGACGCCCAATGCAGAGTGCACTGATGGTGACAGTTAACAGTACAATCCAGGATTATTCCTGGTATTTTTTTTTTTTATCTTTCATCAATGCATACCCAACTCCCTGTCTCGCCATGCATCAGTTTACGGTTAACCAGTAACTGAACGATAACCAGTTACAAAATTTACTAACCGTTTCAGCACTCATGTAAATCCAGAGTTTTATTTTTGGTTTTCGTGTATTACTTTCAGGTTATATAGGTGAATTTGAAATAATTGATGACCACAGAAATGGGAAAATTGTTGTAAATTTGACTGGAAGACTGAACAAGGTTAGTAGTGTCATATGATGATGACAAATGCACGCTTTAATGTGCGCCAAGAACCATTAAGGTCCGCAAAATTTCGCTCTCCTGGGTGCACAAAGATAAGTACCGTATATGTCTGTGTATAAGTCGTCCTCATGTATAAGTCGCACCCCAAACTCACACTTGGAATTCCTCCCTTTTGCCTAAAGCCCATTTATAAGTCGCACCCCCATTTTTAAATATATGCAGTCAAAAAGAATTAGTTGCAAGTTAAGTTTTGCCAATTTGGGTCAGTTTAGGATGCAACAGAAATAGGTATGTTTTCACGAGTTACCACGTGGTGAATAACATAAAAGAATAAAGGAAAACTATAATTAAAGACTTAAAGAATGCTCGCATTTATTTGTTTTTCGTTGTTTGTTTATCACCCCAATGTCTTCATCCGTGACAAGAAAATCCAACGCTCGTTTGTGACTGAAACTTCATAGTTTCAGAATCAGAGCACCATTTGTGCAACCTGTGCAGTTGTTGTGATAAAGTTGTTTTTTCCGGAACGTGAGAACGTTCCAGAAAAACCAATAAAAATACAACAAATGCGCAGGTTACAGTGCAAATTGTTTTCAAATTGTTGTCCCACTTAAGCATTGTTGGTGCTATTGAAACTAACTTTACCTGGTGTTCGTGTTTGTAATTTCTAACCTGACATTACACATCAGTGAATTGCAGTTCATGGAATAAATAAATACTTCTCTCCAGGTATTGCTGGCATACATTCAATATGTTATTATTTATTTTTTCGTTGTTATTTTGATGATTTTGTATTTTTTATGGTTTCATCCATATTGGCCCCACAAACCTGTTGATTTCCGGTACACGCACTGATGTAAACACATGGGCCGATTGAACAACGACTAAATAGAATATTTCTTTATTATTATTTATGGATAAAAGTAACAGAAAACACACATAATATTTTATTGACAATTTATTTTCTGAAGTATTTAAACTGAAATAAAATGAAAAGAAAATAATTTTGGTGAATCTGCACTCAGTCAAAACCACACGACTGTACTGTCCGTTATACAATTGACAAACGGTAGGAACAACATTTGTCTGAAGAAGTCAGTGCTTTGAAAATTCTCTGAAACAAGTCGTACCCATGTATAAGACGCACCCCTGATTTTGACATAACATTTCAGGTAAAACAGTGCAACTTATACACAGACATATACGTATGTTATGTTATGTACTGTACTGCTGGCTCAGGTGCAATGAACTGAAATTCAAAATTTTTCTGATGGGATGAACTTGAAGGGGATGAAGTTGAACCGCGATTGGCTTGTGACAGTTGTGAGTTGTCGGTACCGACGACTTCAACACAGTATTGAGTAACTTTCAAAGTAACATGTATTACAACTATCCAAATACGCAATGCAACTTTGTGAGTAGAGCATGCCTGGTCACAGTGTTGAACTGCCTTCATATGATATATCATGGTTCAACTGCCTTCCATGTCAAAAAAAAATTAGAGCCATTGGCTCTCCTAGATCATTTCAGGAGAGCGATTTTTAGCCCCCCTGTTTTTTTCAGAATGCCAGGCCTGAAATCTTTGTTGGCACTGGAAGTAAGTTGTATGGTTTATTTGTACACTACGATTTTCTCCATGAGCATAGTAATACTGCCGTCTGTTCGTCTACATATCCCCTTACAACTTTTTAAAGCTTTGCATTCAAGCTGTAATTATCCCACGCCAAAACAAAGGAGCATATAGAAATGGGGTCTGTCCATTCGTTCATCCGTAATGACTTTAGACCATTTCTCAGTCAGTGGATGTTGGATTTAAATGATCTTTTGGTATGCTGATAGATCGTCATGGAGGAAAGGATATTCACAAGTAATAGGTTTTGTCCGTTTTTCGCTCCCCTGACTGCAAGTCAGTGGGAGCTATTGCCATCACTTGGCGGCCGTCTTCGTTAACGTTTGCAAACTTGACTACTTCTTCACAACCACAAGGCCAAATTCAGACATTTGTTGCACAGACCATCTATGGAGTATACCCTTTCTATTTTGTTCAAATGAAACAGCTGCCATCTTTGGGCTCTGGTTAATGCCCCAAAAGCTTAAAAATCTTCTCATGAACCACCAAAGGGAATGCCTTGATATTTGGTATGGAGCATCCTTTGGTGTAGAAGATTAAAGGGAAGTTGGTAGGTCAATGTTTGGGCTCTCTGGGGGGCATATCCATTTTGGTCTTCACCCCAAATTTCTATTTCAAGAACCGGTGGGCCAATTTCAACCAAATTTGGCCTGTAGTATAAGTGGTTCCTAAGTAACTGATTGATGCCCAAAAAAACTTTTACACAGCCTCGTGGCAACCCCAGGGGCTAAAAACAAGAAAAAAAATTCTAAAGCCCATATTTCCCAAACCACACTGAACAGAGAACTGTTAGATGATATGAATAATCCTTAGGACCAGTAGAATGGATTGGTTAAAAAAAAAATTGCCACCGGTTCTATCGGTGAACTGTAGAGGGTATTGAAAAAATGACGAGTCTGCATTTTTGCAGTATGATTTCCCTATACAAATTGTTAGTTTCCAATTTTATCTCTTCCTTCTTCCATCAACTTCTGTCAACATCTACCTGTCAAACACACGTTTATTATTGTAAGCTAATACCAGTGGCATTGCACTTTATTTTTGAAGTGGGACTATCAAATGTGCACACTTTGGGTCTTCAAGTGATCCTCTTGCCTATATTTCTATATTTTGACAGAAATCTTTCTGCTTTTTTATCTTGATTTCAGTAGGGAAAAGTAAAATTTCTTAAAAGAAATACTGAGAAGAGAATTTCATTTAATATCTCAAAATTCGCCAGTAGACCTGTCAAACACTGAAAATAAAGTTGGTGGGATCCAGTGAAGCAGCCATTGGATTTCTAGGGAGTCCCAAATAAGTTTTCATTGACATACTGCCGACACAAAAATTCAGACAATTCTCTCCACAAACGAAATATGACTGGAGAATGCAATTAGTGAAATGGTTACCAGTCTGTCACTTTGTAATATTTATTTATTGGAGCTTTATCGACACTTTTGACTGCTAGGATCACCCCATGTCGGACAGTTTTGTGGGTGGAGGAAGTCGCAGTGCCTGGAGAGAACCACCGAGCAATGGCATTAACTTCCAAACTCCCCAATGTACTAACTGCACACATGCAGGGTTAGTATTGGTTGAAGACAAGTGCACCATCAACATGCAGTACACCTTAGTACACAGCACCACAGATTTTTCAACAATATAAGTATTGGTATTTGTCTACTTGACTTGCGCAAAATTTCTCAGATATGGCATTTTATAGAATTTCCTTGATGTTCTTACGTTTATGATTCCGTTCATTTAAAGTCGAACGCCTTGACGGATCGACATCAAACTTTCAGAAGTTGTTTTTAGCATTAAAATACAGGTCAAGTTCGATATTGGTGTTTCTCAGTCCATCTGCTGCAGAGATATGGCCCTTTGAAAACCCAATATTTTTATACTGTACCAATGACCCAGACATAGCTGGTGCTAACTCTTAAAATATAGGGCCAAACACAAATTTTGCCCCCCAATCCCCAAAATTTGCATCTAAAACTAAAGAAAACATGTCCTCAAAGGCCCTCCACACTTCGCCCCCACTGCGCATGCGCAGTGTCAAGGACGTTCCGAAATTGGCGCCATTTATCATTCTAAGTTTGGCCCTTCATCAGTTAACATCTGACTGATCTTTGTGCTTTTAAATCTCAGTTTAAATGATGCCAGACACATAAATATTAGTGAAATGGTGATTCTAAGGAGGATAGAAAAGGAGGAGAGGAAAAGAATGTGTGACAGAATATTATCAGGGCTGTAACTTAAAATTTTTTAATGAAATTATGTTAAGTTACCTATTTTCAAGGCAGCAGCCATTTTGTTGTCATTCTGATTATTTAGTTACACTGTTTTTTCAAGTGTTTTCCTCTCTCCCTGTCCTTTAAGTTCCCCCTTGCTATTCTCCCATGCTTTTGGCATAGTTTCTGTAATTATTATTACTAAAATTTCTTGGGAGTTTTAGCTGAATAACAGAATGAATTCTGTTCTTTCCCCATGTTTACGTCTTCACCTACGGGTGGTTAGGCGTTGTGTTCTGCATCTACCATCTGATGTTCTGCAGTTTCTTCCCTGGAAGTCTCTGTTTTGCATCAGATAGTGTATTTTTGGTAACTGATTTCGGGCCTGGGTGCCTGGAGTCTTATTTTAGTGTTTTTACACTCATTGTTTACATTTACAACAGCCCTCTGTGTGAGGGGGGGGATTTCTAAATAATAATATCTTTGTTATTTTAATCATAACTAGATACATTATTATTGTTCGTAAGTGTTGAATAAATTGTTTAAAATATTTTTAAAATTTTTGTCCACACTTAGGCTTGGGATCCATTGGGGCTCAACGTTACTTTTCAGAAACTTGGGCTGTTCTGAAAAAATATTTTGATTTCAATTATTTTTTCTATATTAATGGATCATATTATTATTATGTATTTTGATTGCCAGGGGTTAGTGCGAGTACCAGGTCTTGTTTTCTTTTCACATTGAAAGGATATTGATCAATTGTTTTAAGAGGAAGTCTTCCTCTGACCTTATTATCATTCTATATGTGGTCAGTGTACTCGCATTAACTCCTGTTCTGTATCGTATGATTTCGATGACAATATGGGAAAGCGTATGTCACGGTATGTTGTTGGGGATTTGGACACTCCGGTCCTTTCCCCGCAGGGTCACTCTACTTTATCAATTTCTATTTCAGACGATCAAGATTAGGGTGATGTATCTGTGATGTCTTCCAACAGTGTGCCTCCGTCGTCACAATTAATGAAGGGCTAGCGGAAAAGTGCTCATGTAATACGCCAATTGCCTAAGAGGACCCTAGTAGGTTCGACGGCCTTTGACGTCCGCTAGCTCGCCCGGTGTAGCGTCCATTCACCGAATGGTTCGGCAGCCGGGTTCGTCCGTTGCGGTCTAGAAGGAATTTTGGGGTGATGCGAGCACTATAAAATTAACTTAATGCACACCCAGTGACGGCGGATCGGAGGGAGAACGGAGGAAGCCTTTTAGTCCGGTTCATAGCTCGTTCCGGTCCATCCGGACGGCAAGCGAGAGAGGCCCCTCTCTCGTTCAACAACATCTGGCCCCAGATGTTGTGGTACAATTGTGTCGCTAGCGGAGCATACGTCCGTCGCTCGGGACGCTCCGTTGTATAGGCAGTCCGCTGAGACTGCTAAGGCTTCCTCTTCTCGTCAGCGCACACGACCGCACCTTGGCTGCGTGACCGCCGATATATTACCAGCTTCGCCGATCAAGGATTCTTCGGCGACCAGGTCACACCATCCAGCAGCCAGGGATTCGAGACCGATGGACTCCGGACGTTAGCATAGGAAAAGTATGCGGGAGCCATCTGATGCGGTGCTGCCCTCGGTGAAGCAGCGATAGACTGCGCCTCCGCAGGTCTCGACGCCGGACATTCTTGTGCACATAGCACAGCTTATCGCAGCATCCCAGCAGCCGACAGAAACGGTGTCGGATCGAGAATTATCCGACAGCGCTGGGTCGGTAGCCGGGGACTCGAGGCCTGCAGACTCCGGACGTTCGCATAGGAAGTGTGCGGGAGTCTACGTACACGGAGCTTCCAGCGGCAATGCATCGTAAGTCCGCTACTGCACAGGCCTCGGGAACGGACATGCTTTCCTTAATAGCACAGTTTATCGCAGCATCCCAGCATCAACTGAATCTGTCGCATATATTTTATCCGACGATGCTGGGTCGGGACGCTCCGCGGAAGCGGGTACGGACGTCCGAAAGTTTCATCCGGTCCGACGGGATACCGAAAGGGATTCGGAGGATTTCAAGCTTTCCCTTTCGGAACAACATATGCTGCGATGCCGGATAAGAAACTGATAGCGTCGGTGGACTTAGAAATTTTTGGTTCGGTTCAGGGACATCGTCCCTCAGTTCCGACATAGTCCAATAATGTCACACAAACTTTCGAATTATTGAACGACGCTATATATATTATTATTTTATGCTTGCTATCCAAGAATTTCTGGTTTCTTGTTCGAAGAGTTATGGAGATGTCTTTCTAAAGTGTGCCTCTGTCGTCATAGTTAATGAAGAGTTAGCGGAAATAAGTGCTCATGGAATATGTCTATCGCTTACGGAGTGACATTCGCTAGCTCACCCGGTGTAGCGTACATTCATCGAATGGTTCGGCTGCCGGGTTCGTCCGTTGCGGTCTAGGAAGGAGATTTGGGTGATGCGAGCACTTTAATTACTTTAGTACTCACCCAGTGACGGCAGATTGAGGACAGATCGGAGGAAGCCAACAACATAGGGGACCGCATGTTGTGGTTCAGATATTTTACATTCGGAGCATATGTCCGTTGCTCGGGACGCTCCGTTATATTGACAGTCCGAGAGACTGTCTTTAATGCTTCCTCATCCTCACAGCAGGGCACACGACCGCACATTGGCTACGTGACCTCGAGTATCCGATCAGTTTCGGCATTCAGTGATTCCACGGCGAATAGGTCGCGCCATCCGGAAGCCAAGGGACACGAGGCCTATACACTCCGTTCGCTCGCATATTGGAAGTATGCACGGGGTAACGATCTCGGAGCTTCCTGCGGCAATGCATCGTAAGACCGCTTCTCCTCAGGCCTCAGTGACGGACGTGCTATCCGAGTTAGCACAGTTGTTTCGCAGCATCCCAGCAATTGACAGTTTCTCGGTCGAATCAGGAATTATCCGACGGCGCTGGGTCGGTGCGGTCCGCGGTTGCATCAGCTACGGACGACCGAACGCTTTATAGGGTCCGACAGGATGGCGAAAGGGATTCGAAAGATTTCGAGTTTTCCCTTTAGTAGTATCGGAAGATGCCTTTCATATCTTCTGGCATTTCTTCCAGTGATTATTTTTCGGACTTCATTGCTGCGATCTTGGATAAGAGACTTATAGCGTCATTGGACTCGGATTTTTCGATCGGTACAGGGACTTTGTCCCTGACTTACCGACGCAGTCCAATATTGTCATTACAACATGTGTTTTATTTTTCGACGCTATATATTTATATATATATACAAGCCTGCTACTAAGCATGATAGTTTAGTTTCTTGTCCGCGTGGCTCATTTCTGCCATTTTATCATTTTTACAAATAGTTTATTTTGGCAGAGCAGGGCATACCGAGAGTTCATATGCGTCTAGACGGTGTGATTAAAGACTGCATATATTCTTTTTCGCCGTTTATGTCTTTTCCAATTTCAATGTTGGGAACGACATTATGTATAGTAGACTTAACTTAGACGCTTTATTATACGTAATCCGCCTTACTGAGGCGTTATCATTACGTCTTCAAGAAAAGATTTACGGGATATTATTCTCAATGTAATTTCTTTTGAGGGCAGTAGTTTGTTCACATATAACTCCGCCCTTCAGTGGCTGATTGGAGTTGGTTAGACGTGACGCAGCCCTAGCTACATCCACGCGTGGATAGTAGGTTAAGAACTCTCTCAGAGTCGCTTCGTTCTCGGAGGAGCTTCTCTTCGACGGCAACTTTCCGGCAATCCATGAATTGCTCGATTTATACATTCTCTTGTCTATCTAGTGTTACAAGAGATTCAGACTGGGGCAAACATTCGGTGGTTGACTCAGAGAGTGCCGCCGCAGTTGCCGGACCCGAGTGTGGCTGTTATGACGGTTGCCAGTCAAACAGATTGGGATATATACTGATCCCTACGGATTCGAAGTGCCAGGGTCTTTGGGTTCCGCAGTCTTTTAGCTATCAGTTTAACTTCCGCGGAATAATGTTTTTTAGGCTTGCTTTATGTCATTGCATGAAGATTATTCAGAAACGCATGCCCAAATTTCTGTCCTTTAATTCGACAGTAGTGGCGTATCTCCGGAACCAGGGAGGCACTCTTTCGTTTCCATTATTCAATTTAATGGAAGGAATCCGTCTGTTGGTTATAGTACACCAAGTTCAGTTTTGGTCTGTCATATTCTGGGTCGTCTGATTGTTTTATCGCACTCCCGTTCTCTTACGGGTCGCTTGTTGCTGTCAGAATGGACTCTCAACAAACAAGTATTCAATCAGATTTGCTATCTATGGGAGCGCCCAATGATGTTTTATTTATGACACAGCTTGCTAATCAATTGCAGACGTATGTGTTGGCTTGTCCAGATCTCTGAGCTAATACTGTTAACGCTCTATTGATCTATAGGACGGAATGATAGGATACGCGTATCCTCCGGCGCTGTTGTTTTAGCAGGTATTGCTAAGATAAACAACCACAATACATTTCTGTTGATAGCATCTCTATCTTCACAGAGATCATGAGTAATTTACTCTCTTGTCTACTGTGGATCTTAACGTGAAATCTTCCTCTATGTGAGGATCTTTTTTCACTGGGTAAATCGTGTCATCTTTATCACAACCAGCAAGGTCGCAACCTTCATGTATTCCGTTGTGTGGTCCGTATTGCATTGTAAGCACTGTACTGGACGAGCTTTGGACGCGATTTCTTACTATAGGAGATCCTCTTCTTCGCTATTCTATGCGACTAAAGTGGAGGCTCTTCCGTCGTGGTGTAGGGATCATTATGTTCATATTGTTGATCCCTCCATACTACTCATTGCCATTTTTTTAGTATACTTGTTTCACAAGATCTACTGCTTATTATTTAGGTTATAGGTTTATGTTACCTCATACCTATGCACTCTACGATAGTTTACAATTGAGTCTTTTGTCTCTTTATCTAAGTCAGTTAGTAACTTTTTGATAAATAGACTTAGAATCTTTAGATTAAATTCCTATACGGATTTTAACTTCGGTTCTTTTTTTAGCTAAGTAATCATTTGAGCCTCTGGAAACAGTAGTTTTCAAATTCTGACCTTTTAGACAGTAATTCTGTTGGTTTCTCTTTTACTGTAGAGTCAGTGAGTTTCATGCACTATCGATGGATGATTTTCACTTTCATAGTTTCGGAATCAATACTTCCGTTACTATTTAGGGTGGATTGTTGCATAAGAGTTAGGCTCCTATTATCCGGAACCTATTATTTTAAGGTCCTTCCGTCTTCGTATGGGCATAGGCCTTTACTCTTTCCGGGTACAGTTTATGTATTTATAAACAGATATCTGTTTATTACAAGGGCGTAAGCTTCTTCTGTCTTTGATGTCTAGTAGAAGGACGTTACGCTCCATTTTATTGTTAATGGATTCTATTAACTAGCGTACTGCTTATGGTATATCATTGGCTTAGCAGTTGTGCTTAAGATTTCGGCTCATGAAGTAAGAGTTCTTCTACTTCTTGGGCTTACATTAATAGTGTTGCTATTATAGATTTTTGAAGGCTGCTCATTGCGCTCAGCCATCCACATTCATGAATTTTATCTCAGAAATATCGAGTCCATTTCTGGAGGCCTCTATTGTTAGGTCTATTATCTACTGCTCAGAATGTCATTCACTTAACAGTTGCTACTATAGCTAGGTAGGCTGTCTGTTTCGGCAGTGTCTCCGTTTGGCTGCCCTCTTCGCTCTGGGCTATTTGACCCAGGGCAAGAAAAAGGGGGGGGGGGGGGGAGGGTGTTCCCTTGGGTCACCTGTTTTTACTATGAAAACAAGGGGATACCTCCTCCGGAGTTAGTAATTCTGAGCTGTTATTGGGATGGTTGTTTAGTGAGAAGTTTAAGTTTATAAAATTCATTCAAGTCTTAGTTTTTAAAGTATAGCTTTTGAATATTGCATATGTCAACGGACATGATTATGCAATTCTCACACACTTTTAGGAGTTTAAGAGTCTCTATTCTCTAGACTTACTTTATTATTGGCTTACTTTAAAAATTATTAGTATAAGGATTATTGGATATTAATAGAGTACATGGATGTATGAAGCTCAATTTTTGAAGGTGTTGTATCTTTCTAATTATCATAAATAAGAAAGATACATGTAAGGCCTATTACTTCTTTTCCCTACAGGGGATGACTCTATTTTATTTTATTGAGCGTATTCCATTTTGCTCTATGTCCTTGGCCCTCCAGCCTTTTTACTATTCAGCTATGTCTGGGTCATTGGTACAGTATAAAAATGTTGAAAAATTTATAGTAATTTATATATTTTTTATACTTACCAATGACCCAGACGGGGATGGCCCTCCCAGGAGTTGGGAACTCTTGCCTCCCCGCTGAGTACATAGCGCTTACCAGGCACTGGTTATTAGAATGATAAATGGCGCCAATTTCGGAACGTCCTTGGCACTGCGCATGCGCAGTGGGGGCGAAGTGTGGAGGGCCTTTCAGGACATGTTTTCTTTAGTTTTAGATGCAAATTTTGGGGATTGGGGGGCAAAATTTGTGTTTGGCCCTATATTTTAAGAGTTAGCACCAGCTATGTCTGGGTCATTGGTAAGTATAAAAAATATATAAATTACTATAAATTTTTTAACTTTTCTAAAAAAAATTGGTTTCCGTTCATTTAAAGTCAAATGCCTTGACGGATCAACATCAAAATTTCAGAAGTTGTTTTTATCGATAAAATACAGGTCAAGTTCGATATTGGTGTTTCTCAATCCATCCGCTGCAGAGTTATGGCCCTTTGAAAACACAATTTTTCTAAAAAAATTGTTTTCCGTTCATTTAAAGTCGAACGCCTTGCCGGATCGACATCAAACTTTCAGATGTTGTTTGTAGCAATAAAATACAGGTCAAGTTCGATATTGGTGTTTCTCAGTCCATCCGCTGCAGAGTTATGGCCCTTTGAAACCACAACTTTTGAAAAAAAAAAATTGGTTTCCGGTCATTTAAAGCCGAACGCCTTGACGGATTGACACCAAATTTTTCAGATGTTGATTTTATACACCCGTTTGAAAAACGGGACGTATTATGTGAATGGTCTCTCCACCCATCTGTCTTTCTGTCCGTCCATGGACACATTTCGTTTCCGGACGATAACTTTAGTTGTAATGGATTGAGCCGAGTTAAATTTGGCATGTGGATTTAGTATGACAAAATACAGGATGGGTTCGATTTCCGTTTATAGCGGCCCATTTGCAGTAGAGTTATGGCCCTTTATTTATGAGAATTTAGCCCAACATTTCGTTTCCGGACGATAACTTTAGTTTGCCTTGACCGATTTATTTCAAATTTTCAGTTTTTTTTACCACAAAATACAGCTCAAGTTCACTTTTGACCACAATCGCATATACCTTTCCAGAGTTATTCCCCTTGAATGATTGCAAATTTGTGGATTTTGTGGTTTCCAGATGACAACTTTAGTTTGCCTTGACCGATGTTTTTCAAATTCTCAAGATTTTGTTTTTGACCACAAAGCACAGCTCAAGTTCACCTTTTGCCTTAATCGCATGTACCTTTCCAGAGTTATTCCCCTTGAATGATTGCAAATTTGTGAATTATGTGGTTTCCGGATGATGACTTTAGTTTGCCTTGACTAATTTGTTTCAAATTCTCAGATTTTGTTTATGACCACAAAGCACAGCTCAGGTTCACTTTCGGCCAAAATCGCATGTACCTTTCCAGAGTTATTCCTCTTGAATTTGTGCATTTTGTGTTTTCCGGATTATAACTTTAGTTTGGCCTAACTGTTGGACATAGAATGCATCAAATATTTGGTTTCTGGATGATAACTTTTATTATTTGTTTTCCGATTGGTTCCAGACTTGGTATGTTGTTTAATCACAACAAAATACAGGTCAAGTTCGAATATGGGGTTGGTCCAAACAATTTTCACCCTCACCCCCATCCTTACCCCAACCCTTCAAAAATACAAAACGGGCATATATTGTCCCGCTATGCGGTGCTCTTGTTGAGTTTTGCCACTGAACTGGAAAACTGAAAAATTGCCCAGCTCTATGGAACCACATCTAACCCTTCACATGTCATTAGCTTAATTATCAAATGGTGCCAACCACTCAAACCATACTATGTACACCACCATCCTTATAGGGATTGAGGGGTTTACTTATTACACACATTATCCTTCTTTGTGTGCATCTGTCCCTTTGTGCCTTCATTCAGGTTTCGGATTGAAGAAATTCTGTTTGATTAGTTTCTTGGGGTTAGAAAATTTCAATTATTTTCATGTATGCCATGCATTACCATGGTATTGAAATCTGATAACAAGGACTAATATGTGATACTGTAATAAAAACTAACATTATCCTAGAGGATAAAAGTGCTCAAAATACGCTACAAGTGGTACCGCATATGTTGAACTATAAATAAGGTTGTTTACTTATGAATTCCAGAATATTGGGCAAAAAAGTAAAGCTTTTGACCCATGGGCAATCCCTCATTGAAATTGAACTCCCTCGTTGAACATTTAACATTCGTATTCGCTTCAAGTATCGTGAGATATAAACATTTTTACCAATATTTTTTGATTGATGTATATTTATTTGCATGTGTTGGCATTAAAGTATGTTTCAAATACAGTCTGTTATATTTGTTTTGTGAGGGCGCGGTGGCTCAGTTGGTAAAGGTGCAGGCTGCAAGCCGAGAGGTCCTCGGCTCGAATCCCACCTGCGGCAGCCGTGTTGTGTCCTTGGGCAAGACACTTCACCTCCATTGCCCACGTGGGGGCCCGGTGACGTTGTGTACTAAGGCGTACTGCACGTCGATGGTGCACCTGTCTTCAACCAATGCTAACCCTGCTTGTGTGGAGTTGGTATCTTTGGGAGCTGACAGTTACTCGCCGTTGCTCGGTGGTTCTCTCCGGGTACTCCGGCTTCCTCCACCTGTAAAACTGTCACGGTCATGGTTAGCCATTGTGCAGAAATATGTGACCTTAAACACCAATAAATAATAAATAATATTTGTTTTGTAACCATCCAGTTTTCGTTTTGCAGAGAATAACTCAAATATTATGTGGATGGTATTGATTTTTCGAAAAAAGGTGCATAAGCATAACAAAATAAAATAAAAGCCTCACTCCCTCCCTCAGTGATTTGAAACCAAATGCATTTTTTTGTTTGAACTCTGGCCATTTAACAGTTTAGCAATTTGAATATAATGACTGTTCACTTGTGGATGGTCACTACATTAAATTGGCTGAACAATCATAAACGTAAGAACATCAAGGAAATTCTATAAAATGCCATATCTGAGAAATGTTGCGCAAGTCAAGTAGACAAATACCAATACTAATATTGTTGAAAAATCTGTGGTGCTGTGTACTAAGGTGTACTGCATGTTGATGGTGCACTTGTCTTCAACCAATGCTAACCCTGCATGTGTGCAGTTAGTACATTGGGGAGTTTGGAAGTTAATGCCATTGCTCGGTGGTTCTCTCCAGGCACTGCGACTTCCTCCACCCACAAAACTGTCCGACATGGGGTGATCCTAGCAGTCAAAAGTGTCGATAAAGCTCCAATAAATAAATATTACAAAGTGACAGACTGGTAACCATTTCACTAATTGCATTCTCCAGTCATATTTCGTTTGTGGAGAGAATTGTCTGAATTTTTGTGTCGGCAGTATGTCAATGAAAACTTATTTGGGGCTCGGCAGTTGCTGTATGCTGATGCTAATTGACAAAGCTGTTTGCACTAATATTAAATTACATTATATATGCTAAAGTGAAAAACAACATGATGCATGTTCTACATGAGATAATTACAAATATTAGGGAGCGCAGTGGCTCATTGGTAGACTGTCAGACTTTTATGCTACAGATCCCGAGTTTGATCCCCGTCCGGGACGACCCGCGTTGTGTCCTTGGGCAAAGCACTTTATCCCGGTTGACTACATGGGGGCACGATGACGCAGTGTACTGAGGCATACTGCACGTCTATGGTGCACATGTCTTCAACCGCTGTAACCCTGCTTGAGTGGAGCTTGAACAGAGAATGTTGAGGAGCTGACAGTTGCTTGTCGTTGCCCTGTGGTTCTCCCCGGGAACTCCGGCTTCCTCCACCCATAAAATTGTCACGGTTAGCCATTGTGCATAAGTATGTGACCTTAAACACCAATAAATAATTAGAAATATTAGCAATTTAGCACATTATCATACGAAATCCCCCGTGGGCACCCAGGGAAGTGAAGCAGTGCTTGTTGACTGTGGTAAACAAGCTCTTTTACTAGTAAAATAGGACCCAGTTGGCAATGCTTGGGGTGGAAGTCCTCTAAATGGGCGAATTTATCTCCATGTTGCGGTCACAATTAGCCATTATGCAGAAGTAGTCCCTTAAACACCAATAAATAAATTAATCATATGAAATGCAGAGCCTTGAGCTGTGAATGCATATAATACTATGAGACCAAAGTTTGAAGTCTGTCTTTCAGAAGTACAAAAATTGTTAAACAGGGACCAAGAGGTTTACAGAACACCAACTAGCAATATTGAAACCACTCAACATGTCAGCAGGTTCAAAATAGTTATGAAATTTGCAAAATGATAGAAACTGATTGCCTTAAAAAATGTGCCAAATGATAGATAACTGTTTCGTTTAACATATGATTTTTTTTTTTCTTTTTAAAGTGTGGTGTTATTAGTCCAAGATTTGATATTCCTATAAGAGATATGGAAAAATGGACAACAAACCTCCTGCCATCCAGACAGTTTGGGTATGTGTTTAAAGCACAGATATTGAAAACTTGATCGCTGTACACTTTTAGTGGTAATTCCTAGTGTTTTATTTTTAGCTCACCTGACTTTCAGTCAGGAGAGCTATAGTGATCACTCACCGTCCGTCGTCTGGCGTCCGTCGTCCGTGAACATGGTGTTTGCATCTTCTCCTCCCAAACCGCTGAACCAATTTAATTGATATTTGAGATAATAGTTTGTTATGACATCGCAATTTGATTTTGTTCAAATCAAGTTGCCCCGCCCGTGGGTAGGGCCACACCCAAAAAGTGAGCTGAAATCTTAAAAAATCTTCTTCTCATGAACCAGCAGTAGCAGAGACTTGATATTTGGTGTGCAGCTTCCTTTTGAGGTGTAGACTCAGATTTGTTCAAGAGAAGTTTGTGGGGCTATACTTGGCGTCGTTATGGGAGGGGCAAAATTTTTGGCCCCGCCCAAAATTTCTATTTTCCAAACCGAGAGGCTGATTTGAACCAAATTTTATGTGAGGGCTTATTGGGTCATAAGTACCTAATTTATGCTGATTTTTTTTTCCCCGTAGCCCCATGGGAACCGTAGGAGCTAAAAATAGAAAAAAATTAAAACGCCCATATCTCCAAAACTGCACGGCACCGAGAATTTTTATTTGGTGTGAAGCTTCCTTAGGACCAACAGAAAGAATTGGTAAAAAAAAATTGCCATCGGTTTTATCATAGGGTGCAGTTTCGGGACTTTGAAAAAGTGCTGAGTCAGCACTTTTTAACACTGTAGGCAATGGGAAAAACATTAAAAAAAAATCTTCTCCAGATCCAGCAGGCAGAATCTTTTGATATTTGGTATGCAACATTGGAGGGTGGATCTGATTCAAGTTTGTTCAAATCGGCCCCCTGGGTTCATATTTGGGCTCAGTATAGGAGCCCAATTTCGAACTTAGTGCATTTCAGGCAAATTTCTTAAAAAATCTTCTTCTCCAGATCCAGCAGGCAGAATCTTTTGATATTTGGTATGCAACATTGTGGGGTGGATCTGATTCAAGTTTGTTCAAATCGGCCCCCTGGGTTTATATTTGGGCTCAGTATAGGAGCCCAAATTTGAACTTACTGCATTTCAGGCAAATTTCTTTGAAAATCTTCTTCTCCAGATCCAGCAGGCAGAATCTTTTGATATTTGGTATGCAACATTGTGGGGTGGATCTGATTCAAGTTTGTTCAAATCGGCCCCTTGGGTTTATATTTGGGCTCAGTATAGGAGCCCAAATTTGAACTTAGTGCTTTTCAGGCAAATTTCTTTGAAAATCTTCTTCTCAAGATCCAGCAGGCAGAATCTTTTGATATTGGGTATGCAACATTGTGGGGTGGATCTGATTCAAGTTTGTTCAAATCGGCTCCCTGGGTTTATATTTGGGCTCAGTATAGGAGCCCAAATTTGAACTTAGTGCTTTTCAGGCAAATTTCTTAAAAAATCTTCTTCTCAAGATCCAGCAGGCAGAATCTTGTGATATTTGGTATGCAGCATCCTTAGGGGGGTGAGATTCAAGTTTGTTCAAGCCATGTCCCTAGGTCCATATTTGGGCTCACTGTGGGAGCTTGAATTGTAACTTTGTTCGAAATGAGGAATTTTCTTAAAAAATCTTCTTCTTCAGATCCAGCAGTCCGAATGGTTTGATATGTGGTGAGTAGCATCCTTAGGGGGGAGGGGGGGGGGGGGATTCAAGTGTGTTAAATCCAAGTCCATGGGTCCATATGTGGGCTCCTGTGGGAGCCCAAATTATAACTTAGTCAATATGAGGAATTTTTCTTTAAAAATCTTCTTCTTCAGATTCAGCAGTTGGAATGTTTTGATATTTGGCATGGAGCAACCTTGGGGGCTGAGATTCAAGTTTGTTCAAGCCAAGTCCCTTGGTTCATATTTGGGCTCACTATGGGAGCCTGAATGACAACTTAGTTCAAAATGAGGAATTTTCTTTAAAAATCTTCAGATCCAGCAGATGAATGCTTTTGTTATTTTTTATGCAGCATCCTTAGGGGGGTAAGATTCAAGTTTGTTCAAGCCATGTCCCTAGGTCCATATTTGGGCTGATTGTGGGAGCTCGAATTGTAACTTGGTTCAAAATGAGGAATTTTCTTTAAAAATCTTCTTCTTCAGATCCAGCAGTCGGAATGTTTTGATATTTGGTGTGCAGAATCCTTAGGGGTGTGAGATTCAGGTTTGTTAAAGCCAAGTCCCTGGGTTCATATATGGGCTCCCTGTGGGAGCCCGAATTATGACTTAGTTCAGTATGAGGAATATTCTTTAAAAATCTTTTTTTAGATCCACTGGTCAGAATATTTGGATATTTGGTTTCAGCTTTTCTTAGGAGGAGCAGATGCAACTTGTGGAAATCAATTCTCTGGGTTGATATTTAGGCTACCATGTCAGGTGAGCGCCCTCAGGCCCCCTGGGGCCTCTTGTTCTTGTTTCGGTTCGTTTTTTTTTTAAAAAAACTCGGTTTATAGGTCGGTTTTCGGTTTTTATAGTAAGACATCTGCAGTTTCCAACAGAAACTATGTAGTGTCGATATAATGCCCATACTGTCATATTTTCAATGATGATTTAATTGGCATTGACTAGCATTTGTGCTAAGTGTATAAATGGCAGGCATTATCAAAACAAAAAAATATAAAAGAAAATAAAATGTAACAGTGTTCGTAGAATATCACCACTCACCAATTCTAGGCACATGCCCCTCCCCCCCCCCCCCCCCACACCTCTGGTCTTTAAGTTCAGGCATAGAGAGTCTATGATGAATTGATATTAACACATGGGTGTGAAAAGAGCTAATTCACAATTTCCCAGGGCTCTGTTCAGTGCTCATTCCTGGGTGGGGCCCTGGGCAGCCTAACAAAATGACCCTACCAGGCATTGCAAATAATAACAAGCGTTGCCAAGTGGGTCACCTAGACACCCATCCTAACATATTTGACAATGAACTGATGTATGGACTCTTTTCAATACTCCCCCCCCCCCCACCACCCGCCCCAGTAAAATAATCAGCAATCATTTCATGTCGGCCTGGAATGGGAAAGTCATATTGTTTGTAGCTGGATGGGCTTCAAAATGAACCACTTTACCAAATACCTATTGTCTCCCCCTCCCCACCTTGCACACGCAATGGTTTTAGCTCAACGGAATTGATTTCACAAATTCACTGGTGTACTGTTGTATATTGTAACTTTTTTGCGTTTGCCTCTTGCCATTCCAATTTCTACCGCTGATTTGTTCCTTTAAAGTTGTGTGGGAATGCAACCGTGGCACGTTGACAGCAATATTATGGAACACAGCTTTTTCCCGTAGATATGGACGATTTGGTCTTGGTACGTTTTGGCCTCGGGACGTTTCGGTTCAAGACGTTTTGGCCTTCATATATTGAACTAAATAGAATAAGACGTTTTGGCCTTCATATAGTGAACTAAATCGGAACGTCCCAAGACTGAATTGCAGTAAAACCTCTTCCCAGATAAGCACATCAAGGGAGGCAATAGACTGCATCTGAAACACGTGGTGGGGCAACCCGTGTCAAATGTTATTTTCGAATATGACAATGAAATACCAAGACCTTTTTCTGATATGATATTATTCCCTGTCCAACAGATTGTAGATAAGTAATTTTAATTAAACTGATTGACTATGTCATACAAACCTGTTCAAAAACGAAGCCAATTGCGCAAGGTATTTCCTGTAATCAGTGAAATGTAGGCGTGTTGGCTGTCTGTTTTGTCATTCTCACAGAAAACACAACCCATTTTTACGTCAACGATGTGTGATTGACAACTTGTCATACATCATTCTCGAGTGATCTGGACATGCTGCAGTGGCCCCTTTACACCCAGAATGTGGCGTGCATTGACGACACTGTTATTTCCTGATAAAGCTTGACATTTCAGACATTGTTAGTGCAAACTGAATAAAGAAAACATCTCTTCCCGACATTTTAGGAAAAAACCAAAACTGTACTCATTTACCAGTTACACGGTTTCGGTTTTCAAGCAAAACCGAAACCGACTTATAAAACCGGTTAACCATACAACACTAGTAATTCCCCTCGAGTAAGGCTTCAGCATTTAAATGGCGACATTTAGATATGCTAAACGTTGATGAATCTGGTAAACGTTTACATGCAACACAGTCCAGGCTTCGTGGAAAGGAAGCCGAATCAAACTCACGCTTCTTGAAAAAAAGAGAAGTGCTAAAATACCCGCCCATCTGCACTCAGTTTTTAGCTCACCTGAGCGAAGCTCAAGGGGAGATTTACTGATCACTTTCTGTCCGTCGTTAACTTTACATTATCGACTTCTTCTCACAAACTACTCAGCCTTATTGAACCAAATCTGGTGTGCATGTTCCCTATGATATGTCAGTTCAGGTTTGTTCAAATCAATTTGACCTGCCCCTTGGTAGGGGCCACGCCCAAAAAGTGAGCCCAAATCTTAAAAAATCTTCTCATGAACTAGCAGTAGCAGAGACTTGATATTAGGTGTGCAGCTTCCTTTTGAGGTGTGGACTCAGATTTGTTCAAGAGAAGTTCTAGGGTCTATATTTGCCATCGTTATGGGAGGGGCAAGAATTTTTGCACCGCCCAAAATTACTATTTTCCAAACTGAGAGGCTGATTTGAACCAAATTTGACATGAGGTTTTATTTGGACATAAGTAGTTAATTTATGCAAAAAAATATTTTCCTTTCGCCTCATGGAAACTGCAGGAGCTAAAAATAGAAAAAAATTAAAACGCCCATATCTCCAAAACTACACAGCACTGAGAATTCTTATTTGGTGTGAAGCTTCCTTAGGACCAACAGAATGGAATGGTCCAAAAAAATTGCTATCGGTTTTATCATGGGGTACTTTTTGGGGACTTTGAAAAAGTGTTGAGTCAGCATTTTTAGCTCAACTTGACAAAGTCAAGCTGAGCTATTGCCATCACTTCTCGTCCGTCGGCATATGTACGTACGTTGGTATGCTTGTTTGGGGTGACCTCTAGATGGGAGCTATCGATTTTCTTCAATTTCTGTCAAAAAATGTTGCCGCGGTCAACGTTCTTAGAACTTAGTTTAGTCAAACCACAATATTTCCCTTTGGCACACCCTACAGGGCACATTTATGTTTTGATTGCTTTGAAACCTGGTATGCTTATTTAGGGTGATATCTAGATGGGAGCTATGGATTTTCTTCAATTTCCGGCAAAAAATGTTGCCACGGCCAACGTTCGTAGAACTTAGTTTAGTCAGACCTCAATATTTTCCTTTGGCACACCCTACAGGGCCCATTTATGATCAGATTGCTTTGAAACCTGGTATGCTTGTTTGGAGAGACCTCTAGATGGGAGCTATCGATTTTCTGTAATTTCTGTCAAAAAATGTTGCCGCGGCCAACGTTCTTAGAACTTAGTTTAGTCAGAAGACTCAATATTTCCCTTTGGCACACCCTCCAGGGCACATTTATGATCGGATTGCTTTGAAACCTTTCATGCTTGTTTGGGGTGACCTCTAGATGAGAGCTATCGATTTTCTTCAATTTCCATCCAAAAATGTTGCCACAGCCAACATTCTTAGAACTTAGTTTAGTCAGACCACAATATTTCCCTTTGGCTCACCCTACAGGGCACATTTATGATTAGATTGCTTTGAAACCTGGTATGCTTATTTACGGTGACCTCTAGATGGGAGCTATCGATTTTCTTCCATTTCCGTCAAAAAATGGTGCCACGGCCAACGTTCGTAGAACTTAGTTTAGTCAGACCTCAATATTTTCCTTTGGCACACCCTACAGGGCCCATTTATGATCAGATTGCTTTGAAACCTGGTATGCTTGTTTGGGGAGACCTCTAGATGGGAGCTATCGATTTTCTGTAATTTCTGTCAAAAAATGTTGCCGCGGCCAACGTTCTTAGAACTTAGTTTAGTCAGAAGACTCAATATTTCCCTTTGGCACACCCTCCAGGGCACATTTATGATCGGATTGCTTTGAAACCTTTCATGCTTGTTTGGGGTGACCTCTAGATGAGAGCTATCGATTTTCTTCAATTTCCATCCAAAAATGTTGCCGCAGCCAACATTCTTAGAACTTAGTTTAGTCAGACCACAATATTTCCCTTTGGCTCACCCTACAGGGCACATTTATGATTAGATTGCTTTGAAACCTGGTATGCTTATTTACGGTGACCTCTAGATGGGAGCTATCGATTTTCTTCCATTTCCGTCAAAAAATGTTGCCACGGCCAACGTTCTTAGAATTTAGTCTAGTCAGACCACAATATTTCCCTTTTATACACCCTACAGGGCACATTTATGATCGGATTTCTTTGAAACCTGGCATGCTTGTTTGGGGGGCCTCTAGATGGGAGCTATCGATTTTCTTTGGTTTCTGTCAAAAAATGTTGCCATTGGCAAAAAAAATGACATTGGTACCAATGATCTTCAATTTTGCCATTTCATTTATAACTTACCAAGTTCAAGTTTGTCAAGTTGAGCTACAGTGTCATTGACACTTTCATTAACTTTGGTAAAATATTTTTATTTTTTTAAGTTTGCATTGGTTATAAAAAGACAGCATGTGGCAGCCAAAAGGACCAAGCGGGAGGGCCAGAGAAACAGACTTTTTAACTTTTTAGGCCTAATTAATGTTAAATAAAAAGACAGCATGCAGCAGCCAAAAGGACCAAGCGGGAGGGCCAGAGAAACAGACTTTTTAACTTTTTAGGCCTAATTAATGTTAATTTCTATTCACTTACCAAGAGCTTTACCTGCTGCCCCCAACTTAACATGTAACCCATACTTGATTAATGTTCTTTTATGCTCGTCTTGCATATTATTCTAGTGTTGTTGGAGAGCTAGCAAGGTTGGAAATTTGTCATTGCAGATAGTCCAGTTGCACACATTCGGACAGTCAATATGGAAATAAAAAATGTGAAGTACATATTTCGTACCAGTGACAACGTAATTGCATCAAAATCTGAAAACATTTTAATTTTATTCAACATCACTGGAACAGTGCAGCATTGTCTTACCCAGATTAATGCAGACTTCTCCGAATCGAATAAAATTATTGGCCCATTTTAATGGCAACTTCTCTGAATCAAATCAAATAATTGGCCCGGTTTCTATGTAAACTAAAGTATTTAGTGTTGCATGTTCTGGAATATCCCAAGCATGTCTTATAGATAGTTGCTACTGCACATGCGCATGCACGTGCAGAGTGAATTATCACTAGAAGGATACAATCAATTGAATGAATTGATCAGGAATAACAGCCCAGGACACTGACATAGAAATAGTAAGGTTGGCTGTGAGTGTTAACACTCACAACTCTGGTATGAGTTTCATTTTAGTTTATTTCATACCATTATTTAAACCAAATAAAGTTTTATTTTGTCCCAGTTAATGTACAAAGATGCCCAAGAACACACTAAATGCTTACGTTTGAATTTTATTCAAATTAAAAATATAATGGCTTGTATTTTTACATGTACTCCAGGAGAAATAGTTTTCTTGTACAATTCATCAATCACAGTTGCAGTTGGCTGATCAGAGATTCTACTGCAAAGACATGAGTACTCTGAAATTGTGAATGCGATAGAGTAAATTCGCCCTTGTCCTTTTCTTACGTTGATGACTTAAAAACATGGTAACCAATTTTTATTCAGAGTATTCAGTTGTCATCCACTGCTGTGAAACCCGTGTTTTTGTGCCATAGGAAGGGATTCATGTAAACGGTTATTTTTTTCTTTTACTTTCCCCCATTTAAACTGTCAGAATAATTCCTAAACATTGATGAGTAGACATCGGACAATACACGTACACTTACTCACTAGACCAATTTGTTGCTTATTCATCTCCGGTAGACTACCTAGTAGTCCATGCACTGTCCCTATGGGAACCCAGGGAAGTGAAGCAGTACTTGTTTACTGTGGTAAGTAAGCTCTGTTTTACTGATAGAATAAGACCCGTTAACCAAAGCCTGGGGTAGAAGCTCTTTAATATGGGCAGCAAGGGTATAAATGATTGACTGTACCTGACTTTATATCCATGTTACAGCCACAATTAGCCATTGAGCTGAAAAATGTGACCTTAAGCACATATAAATAAATAGTCCATGAGCTGCAAATGTTTTGTTTTGCCCTTGTGCTTGGATTGGATTATCGATAAACTCCAGCGGATAGTTTTCGCATTCTTTTGGTCACATAAGAAAGACAAAATCAAATGTTCTACCATGATAAACCCAGTGGAAAAAGGTGGTCTCAAAATCCCGCATATTAAAACCCTATGTAATTCATTAAAAATTGTTTGGGTTAAGAAGCTCTTAGACCCGGAAAACTCATCAGTGGAAAACACTGGCACTTGATAACTTTGAAAAATTTGGATTCAACAATGTTTGGCATTTTACAAAAGACGGTTTACAAAAACTATCGGAATGAATGCCCCCATTCTGGCGAGATGTTGTAATTTCGTGATCACTCCTTCAAGACTATTCTATATCAGCATATAAAGATATTTTATCACAACCAATATTTTATAATAAAAGTATCAAATTAAGTTATGTATGCTATCATTTAGAAAAATGGTTTGCAGCTAGTGTGTTTTTTATAAACGATATTGTAGATTCTAACAGAAATTTCTTAACACATGGCGCCTTTAAAACCAAATACAACTTAGATATCCCGTTCACTACATATTTGGGATTGATAAATGCAATACCCCAAAACTGGAAAAAAAATAATCCAAGAATGTACTTAAAAAATTGATGTTGTGGAGAATGCATTAGTATCCCGTTTAAAGTCAACTGCCAAAGTTAATCAAGATTTTTACGGTCTTTATCTGAACGAAATAGCTGTACCTGCAAGAAAATCCGAAGCAAAATGGAGCGATGAGCTTAGATATGATATAAGCCCAGATGAATGGCAATATGTATACAAGTTAACATTCACTTCTACCAGTGACACATATTTACAGACACTACAGTTCAAAATAAATCATCGTATATTATACACCAATTCTAAACTATTTCGTAGAGGTCTTTAAGAAACTAGGCTCTGACGCTTTTGTTTTAACACAAAAGAATCTATAACACATCTCTTTTACGATTGTTCACATTCAAAAACAGTTTTACTTCAACTCATAGAAAAGGTTAATATTGTTTGTAATTCAAATGTTCAGGTTAGCCCTAAGGAAGTAATATTAGGAATGCAAACAGAAGCTCAGTTATCCGACATACTGTATACATGTTTACAAATTTTTAAAAAATATATATCTGCATGTAGTCTTGAAAACCGGCTACCCAACTACACCACGTATACAGAAGTTTTAAAGAATTACAGAGCTATCGATATATCTCACAAAATTTATACTCATTCGGCAAGGCAAACAAAATCAAATTGAGGTGGGAGACCATATCTGAAATAATTAGTCAAATCTAAGTGTCCTCTATAACCACACAAGCCTATGTTGAATTTAGATCGGAAGAACTCATTCTTTACACATTGTATTTTTGTTTTGTCCTTAGATATATGTGTGTTAGTGTAATTTACTGTGAAAAAAAAAAAAAAAAAAAACGTGCATCCTCAATCCAGCTAAGAAGCAAGTAACAAATTCAGGCTTTGGGTTGGGGCATGAGTGCCACATTTCAATCATGCACTATGAAGCTAAGCATGGGCCTCCCCAGGGAAATTTGGGGAAAATGGAAAGCCAGTGGCCTTCCTGTGGCATCTTTGCACAGGACCACAGTGTTTTCCAGACAAAATACCCTGATCATTTTATGCAAACACACAACGGTTCATGTAGCAGGACGGGGACTCATGAGAAGCTTCAGGGGGGACAGTACATCAGGCCTGTCCGTTTGAGGGGAGCTATTGCTCCGGCTGTCCTTGGCACTCCTAAAGGCAAATTGAGGAGAGCCATAATTACTCTCCTTATACTGTAATGGCTCTCCTCAATTTTCATATTAATAACCTTGTATAATTGATATTAGTGTAGAATAGCTCCCCTGAAACAGATAGTGGCTCCCCTGGATTTTTCAAAAGGCCAGGCCTGGTATTTACTTTTGTCACTGACCAGAAGGAGTGAATTTTAGAGAGAAGTAACTTCTCCCTCTTAGAAAATTAGGGAAAGGTGAAATTTCTAAAGAAAGCAGTGCAGAGAGGAGAATTGAATTTAATATTTCATAATACATCAATAGATCTTTCAAACTCTAAAAATCAAATTGGTGAGATCCAGTGGTGGAGCCATGGGATGCCCAGTGAGCCCTTCCTAAGACTTGACTAGAAGGTGAAGGTGACATGTTGAATATGATGTGATATACCTGAACTATTCTTTATCTCTAATGAAAGGTAGACTTTAAAAAATAATATTACTAGGCTAAAAGGGACAATAAACCTCTTAATTTGAAAATATCAACTCTCAGACTGTGTTTGTATGTGAAAGTGCATATGATAAAAACACTATGCAAAGTACTATGCAAGGTGTAAAGTCTTATGTTTTTAAATTTTTTTTACAGATACCTTGTGTTAACAACTTCAGGAGGGATTATGGATCATGAAGAAGCCAGACGAAAACATCTAGGAGGCAAAATTCTTGGATTCTTTTTCTAACCATGTAATATATGCAAATAAACTAAAAAAAAATCCCAATCTGTTTGTCCCTTGTTTTTATGCATCATTCCCCAAAAGTATGAAATGTTTCCTATACATGATTAAGAAGGACAGTGGTGTGTATTTTTCTTGACAGATAACCTGGATAATTTAGCTTTGTGAATCTCCTGTATAAAAAGAAGTATTACAGTTGAATCCTGTTTATTGAATAACCTTTTAACAGTGAATTATTTATTTATTGGTGTTTAAGGTCACATATTTCTGCACAATGGCTAACCATGACCGTGACAGTTTTACGGGTGGAGGAAGCCAGAGTACCCGGAGAGAACCACCGAGCAACGGCGAGCAACTGTCAGCTCCCCAACATACCAACTCCACACAAGCAGGGTTAGCATTGGTTGAAGACAGGTGCACCATTGACGTGCAGTACGCCTTAGTACACAGCATCACCATGCCCCCTTTTAAACAGTGAAAAATATTCAATTAACAAAAGTATTTAATTAGGAATTTAGTCTTCTTTTTTTTTCTAGTGATAATCTAGCATTTATTCTATCATAACTTGCTGGACAGAGCTCATAGAGCCCTGTCAAACAAGATATAAAAAATTCCTACAATAGAAACAGGGTATAAGCGGACAATCGGCTGAAACGAAAATTGTGAGCTGTCTGGCGAGACTCACCTAACTGAAACGTAAGAAATTGAAAGATTACACGTGGGTTACTGGTCATCTTTAGCTCACCAACTAAGTTGTGTGATCTTATGTCATGACCCGAGGCACATCGGCGTCAACACTGTGTTAAAGTTATTGTACTAGCGCACTTTGACTCTCAGCCCTGTTGCTATGCACCTCATACTGTGTTTCTATGGCTTACAATTACCTACAGACTCTTAACCAGTGATATTTTATTGATTTTTAGTGTTTTTGCAATGTTTGACTTTTTTTGTCAGTGTGGACTCTGAAAATTTCTGACCTGTTTTGCTGTACATGAGTTGGGGCTACCACCGGTATGCTGTGGCTTTCATATTTCATATATGTGTTAAATGCATGAATATAAGATGACATTAACCCTTCACCAGACATTTTGGATTTTTTTAATGCAATGTTAGACTTTTTCGTCAGTGTGGATTTAGAAAATTTCTGACCTGTTTTGCAATGTTAGACATGTTTGTCAGTGTGGACTTAGAAAATTTCTGACCTGTTTTGCTGTACATGAGTGGAGACTACTACTGGTATGTTGTGGCTTTCATACTTCATATATATGTTAAATGGATCAATATAAGATTACATTAACGCTTGGCCGCACATTTTTCGGAGGTTTTGCACTTTTTTAATGCAGTGTTAGACTTTTTTGTCGTGGAGTTAGAAAATTTCTGATCTCTTTTGCTATGCTTGTACATGACCGGACATTTTTTGCAGATTTGTAATAAGCCTAGATTTATTGCATGCCATGTGTTGGTGAGCTAATGAGGATGGACACACCCCACTTGTTGTGAGTTTATGTTCATTTAGTGGATGTATCTAGGAAATTCAGCCCACACACCTAGTAGAATATTTATCTGTGATTTCTAGAACAAACTGAGGCCAGATTCTGTGTGGATTTGTCTTTAAACGTAGAATTGGTTGACTTGACTCACGACAATATTTGTATTTTTTGCGAACGAGAATGAGATAAAAGATGTTGAAATACAAGACCAGTGGCATTTTAAATACATTTTACTCTCAAAATGCTAAATAGAGTCACTTACCACTTCTTTGGGCCCTCCATATGGTATATCTGTACTAGATGAATCGTAAGCCAGACTCATATCTGGGGCCACTGTCGTCTCCTTGACTGTACGACTAATTATAAAGTACCTGCCCGACTAACTGAAATGTACACAATAGTTTTTGTCCGCCAAATTGTACAATATAACTAAGAATCCCGGTATATGTTGCAGTGCTTCTCTGCTTTGCAGGTTAGTCATGCCACACTAGAAGAAAATTAAGCTATTAACGTTATAAACACTAGTAATACATATTTAATCAACAGTTCCACTGGAATCTTCGAAAATTCGATAGTGCCTATTTGCTTATGTAAACTAGTTCTGTCATACTGAAGCATACACGTGTAATATTTGATATTCAATCAACATCTCTGGGAAACACAGGACAAATATTTCTGCAAAAATCTTGATTTTTATGACGTGTTTTGTAGCAGAATTCTCAGTTGGATTCTCACTGAGGTGAACAAAATATAAACCCTGGTTTCCGAACACGGTGTTAATAAAAGCTGATTTGTATTTGAGCACTAATTATTCAGATTTTTCTCTTTTTGGATGAAAATGTAGGTCTGTGGTAGTAACTCAGTGGTTCATTGAGAACGAGAGGCGAAGATATTGGAGATGTACAGAGATAAAGAGAAGCAGAGAGATAGAGGGTGGTGGGGAGAGATTAGAGAGGCTTGGAGAAAAATTAACTTTTGATAAATTTACCATGAAATGATTTATGGGGGGTTGTGATCAAATATAGTCAGATGTGGGTGCAAAGGACACTTGTTAAAATAAGCCCACCTGGTCCGGAAGGGGTAATGACTGGGTCATTGTGTGATTTTAATTTTGCTTTAAAATTATTTTTAAAGGTCTTGGACACATTTTGTGGCAAGCACATTCTTGCCCTATTGCCCCTATTGGGTTTTGTGTGTGGGATGGGCTGGGTGGGGAGTCATTTTTTCAAAACTTGCGAGGTATATATTGTTCAAAGTGCTTGTGGCTTTCATCTTCCTTTATTATCTTATTCAAGTGCAGAGGGGGTTTAGGATCTGAAATGTGTTTACGAGAGATGGTAAGTTTTGTGTTGACTAAAATTTACTTGCCAAAAGTTCCTGCCTATCTGCTAATAAGGCAGAGATCTGAGTTTAGTATTTCTGCAGCTAGAATAGCATTTTCTACAACTAGGGACACCTGCATAAAATGATCTATTTGATTGTATATCATTCATGATGTCTTTTATGTATATATCAAACAGGAGGGGGCTCAAGACGGACCCTTGTGGAACACCTGTAGTTAGAGGTTGATTCTGAGTTTTGACCATTTATCACCACCATCTGACATCGGTTCGTAAGATAGTCTTTAAGATAGTCTTTAAACCAAATCAACAGAGTACTCTTGATACCCAGTACCCTTGCTACTTGATAACATGCAAATCAAGCCTCCGTGCAACTCACGATCAAAAGCCTTATTATTTCACAGAAGATAAGCCTTATTTCCTTATTAATTGACAGATCGCACTGCCCTACTCTGTGTCATACTGTCACATTTGCATGTGTGCATACCCATGGGAAAGCACCTTGGGACAAGGATGTATTGAATAATCGAGTACAGGTGGTGGAAAGTTCAGCACTGAACAATTTCAGTATTCTACTTTGCACATTATCCGACCTGCTTGCTTTCTTAATATCAAGTTTGGAAAATAGAACCTTCTCTTCGATTGATTCTATTGAAAGTGGATCAGTACATAGATCCAATTCAGTAACTCGAGGAACATCTTTATTTTGTACAGTCTTACACTGTCTTACCAAATAATCATTAAATATAGTTGCAATTAAGGAGGGATAACTTATAACTTCTTTCTCAAGGAGAGGAGGGAACTGCAGGTTGTTAGTACATAATTGACGAGAACTTTTTACGGCCACTGATGACTCGATTTTCATATCGTATTCCAATTTTGCAATCCGGACACATGTTATAGTTTCATTTTGAATTGCCCTAAAGTTCTCCCAATCCACAGGGCTGTTGGTCCAACTTGCTTTTTTGTATGCCTTTTTCTAATACTCATTTGCCTTCTAACCGACACAGTCATCCACGGTTTATCTGTAGGTCGTTTGAGAACTGTCTTGGATGGAATAAACATGTTCGATACTTCTGTGACACGAGTAATTAAGGGTTCACAAATAGTGAGTACGTCACCAGACTCAATATATGAATTCCAAACTGTTGGACAGTGTTGACTTCAAACCGATAGCATCATTGTTAAACACTACCCGCCTATAGGGAGCATACTGCAGGGACTTGCTTCCCAAGACTACACCCATGGAATGTCGATCACAACAAAATGGTGGGATAACTTCACATTGTACACTAAGTTAGGACTTGAAGTCAGTATAAGCAATGATTCTGCTATGGCTGTCAGTGAGCCTTGTTGGTGAATCAACAATTTGCACAAGACCATAAGAATCCTCAAAATGCTTTATTTTGGGGTGGGTAGTCGGATAACAATTGGCATTAAAATCACCAATAGGACAAAGTCAAGATAAGCTATTGTCATCACATGTGCGGAAGTGAGTCTGTTCACATTTTCCTTTAGCACAGGCTACACCTCGTCTTTCTTGTCAGATTGTCACAAAATTCCATATGCAGGTTTGAGGTTGTGTCTAGATGAGAACGTCCCCTTTTGGTCGCAATCGGTAAACCGTGATGGCTGCTCTAGCCCAAAACCCAAAAACTTTTAGCACAGTCTACAGGTCATATTTATACTACTCAAAGTTTGTTAAGCACCAAGTATATCCAACTACCTGTTTTACGTTTTAGTTGAAATATTGTAATGAAAAGTGTATATATTTTTTATTTAATTATATCTTTAATGATTTAAGTACAGAAATTAAGATTTTATTTGTGTTTGACATTATTTTTTCGCATTTGAATTCGATAACCATGGAAAATGGATATTATTGATAAAAAAGAAAATTTTTCAATATGGAAAAAAGTTGACTGAGCAAACTGGTATGGGTTCAATAACGAGTATGAGACGCATTACTGTTAATTACAGCTTGACAACGCCTCCTCATGCTTCCAATCAGGTTCCTGGTGGTCCTTTGTGGGATGTTGTTCCATTCTTGGATCATCATGGCACCAAGCACCTGAACACTTAATGGCTGAACTGTACGGGCCGAAATTGCAAGCTGCAACTCATTCCAGACATGTTTGATTGGATTGAAGTCAGGGGATCTTGCTGGCCAGTCCATACGCTCAATCCCCTCCCTCTGTCGTTCCCCCAAACAGCATGGGCAACATGAGGACGGGCATTATCGTCCATCACCCACTGCACCTGCATACTATCTGACGTGGACATCCAGAATCTCATCAGTATACCGCTGTGCAGTCAATGTACCACGTTCAAGAACACACAGCTCTGTACGTCCATCCCTGCTGATGCCACCCCAGACCATGATTGACCCCCCACCCTAGCGGTCATGCTCAGCAATGTTGGCTTCATGGAATCGCTCTCCTGGCCTTCTCTATACCCATGAACGCCTATCTATGTGGTCTAGGCAGTACCTTGACGCATCTGTAAAAAGGACAGGTCGCCAATCTTCTCTGGTCCATCCAACGTGGTCCATGGCCCATTCAAATCGTTCCTGGTGGTGGTTCTGGGACAGTGGAATGCGAATACATGGTCTTCTCGATCGGAGACCACCTTCGTGCAACCTTGCCCGGATAGTCTGCGTCGAAACATTTACCACGGATGCATTCTGAAGGTCACTGCGAAGCTGAGTTGCTGTGGCAAAGCAGTTCCTACGAGCCTGAATAATCAAAAACCGGTCGTCAGCTGCAGATCTTGCCTTGTCTCTGCCACCACCATGCTTTCCATGACGGTCACGAAAAGTCTTTCTGTCAAGAGAGCTAATGTAAACACTGGGGACCCTCTCAATATATTCCTCAATCATATCCACCAAAAATATCGCAAATATGTCACAAGCAAATTTCACAATGATGTGTCAAATATTTGGTGCTAAGCAAACTTTGAGTAGTATATAAAGGGATTTCATGGTAACATGGTAGGATGACTGTATAATATCTAGATGAGAACGTCCGTCCCCTTTTGGTCATGATCTGTCAACCGTGACGGCTGCCCAAGCCCGAAACCCCAAAGCTTTTAGCACAGTCTACATATCATATTTAATATGGAGTGATTTCATCGTAACTTGGTAGGATGACTTCGTATGATGTCCAGATGAGAACTTCCCCATTTGGTCACGATCGGTCAACCGTGACGACTGCCCGAGCCCAAAATCTGAAAACCTTTAGCACAGTCTACATACAGGTCATATTTTTGGAGGGATGTCATTGTGACGTGGTATGATTATTCCATATAATGTCTAGTTGAGCACGTCCCTGTATGGTCGCGATTGGTCAACTGTCACGGCTACAGGGGCCCGAAAACCTTTAGCACAGTCTGCAGGTCATATTTATGAAGGGATTTCATCGTAACTTGGTAGGTTGCGATCGTTCAGCCATGATGGTTGTCCGAGCCCAAAACCCGAAAACCTTGAGCACAGACAACAGGTCGCTTTTATGAAGGGATTTCATTGTAACTTGGTAGGATGACTCCGTATAATGTCTAGATGAGGACATCCCTTTTTGGTCGCAATCGGTCAACCATGATGGCTGCCGAGCCCAAAAGCCTTCTACACAGTCTACAGGAAATATTTATGAAGGGATTTCATGGTAACTTGGTAGGATGACTCTGTATAGTATCTCGACGAGAATGTCCCCTTTTGGTCATGATCTGTCAACCGCGATGGCTGCCCAAGCCTGAAACCCAAAAAACTTCTAGCACAATCTACAGGTCATATTTAATATGGAGGGATTTCATTGTAACTTGGTAAGATGACTGTATGATGTCTAGATGAGGACGTCCCCATTTGGTTGCGATCAGCCAACCGTGATCGTAACAGGCCCGATGTCCAAAAACCTTTAGCACAGACTTCAGGCCTGATTTATGAAGGGGTTTCATTGCAACTTGATAGGATGACTCATTTTGGAATAATTTCACTGTAACATGGTAACTTGAGTTGACATACATTAACTGTGAGGGCCACATTAACCCAACCCTCAGTTCTTGAGTACAGTTAACCCAACCCTCAGTTCTTGAGTACAGTCTACTCCTCAAATTATTTTTATTGAAAACATGGCGGGAGGCGGTGGCTCAGTAGGTAGAGGTGCAGGCTGCAAGCCGAGAGGTCCTCGGTTCGAATCCCACCTGCGACAACCGCGTTGTGTCCTTGGGCAAGACACTTCATCTCCATTGCCCGCGTGGGGGCACGATGACGCCGTGTACTAAGGCGTACTGCACGTCGATGGTACGCATGTCTTCAACCAATCTAACCCTGCCTGTGCTGCAGTGCGGAGTTACGATGTTGGGGAGCTGGCAGCTGCTCGTCGGTGGTTCTCTCCGGGTACTCCGGCTTCCTCCACCCGTAAAACTGTCACGGTCATGATTAGCCATTGTGCATAAATATGTGACCTTAAACATAAATAATAATAATTGAAAACATGGCATACAGGGAACAGAAATTAACATATTCCCAATTACCACAATTCTTGTCTTATTAGCTCACCTGACTGCAAGTCAGTGTGAGGTATTGCCTTCACTTGGCATCCGTCATCTCGTCCGCCGTCCACTAACTTTTGCAAACCTGGCTTCTTCACAGCCATTCAGCCAAATTCAAACATATATTGCACAAACCATCCCTGGCGTATACCCTTTCTATTTGTTCAAATGGAGCGGCTGCCTTCTTCGGGCTCTGGGAAATGATACCAAAGCCTAAAAATCTTCTCATAAATCACCAGAGAGATTGCCTTGATATATGGTATGTAACACTCTTTGGTGTTGAAGATTAAAGTTTGTTCAAAAGAAGTTGATAGATCAATATTTGGGCTCTCTGTGGGCACATATCCATTTGGGCTCCGCCCAAAATTTCTATTTCAAGAACCACCGATGGGCCGATTTGAACCAAATTTGGCATGTAGCATAAATGGGTCCAAAGTACTTGATTGATGCCCGAAATGGGTTTTTTTTTGTTGTCCTGTGGGTACCCCAGGGGCTAAAAATAGAAAAAAATTCTAATGCCCTTATTTTCCAAACTACACGGAACATTTCTCTTTGGATGGGTTTGAGTTGTCAAAATGTGGGTGCGAGCTATCTAAACATGGGCACAAATTGTTAAGACTTAAAATGCAGAGGAGTTGTCCAATTGTGGGTACGACTAGTCTGGTACGACTTGCTGTATTTTTTTTTTTTTTTTTTTTAATCAGGGTTTAACGACACATTAACAGCCAGGGTCATATCATGTCGGTGACAGTTTTACGGGTGGAGGAAGCCGGAGTACCCGGAGAGAACCACCGAGCAACGACGAGCAACTGTCAGCTCTCCAACATCGTAACTCTGAACCCTGCACCGCGGCGCAGGTAGGGTTAGATTGGTTGAAGACATGCGTTCCATCGACGTGCAGTACGCCTTTGTACACAGCGTCATCGTGCCCCCATATAGGCAATCGGGGTTAAGTGACTTGCCCAAGGACACAACGCGGGAGCACGAATCCTATTGAGGTGTCGACTCAGATTTGTTCAAGAGAAGTTTGTGGGGCTACATTTGCCGTCGTTATGGGAGGGGCAAGAATTTGTGCCCCTCCCAAAATTTCTATTTTCCAAACCAAGAGGCAGATTTGGACCAAATTTGATATGAGGGCTTTTTGGGTCATAAGTACTTAATTTATGCCCAATTTTTTTCCCGTCACCCCATGGGAACCGCAGGAGCTAAAAATAGAAAAAAATTAAAACGCCCATATCTCCAAAACTACACGTCAGTGAGAATTCTTATTTGGTGTGAAGCTTCCTTAGGACAAACAGAATGGAATGGTAAAAAAAATTGCTATCGGTTTTATCATGGGGTACTTTTCTGAGACTTTGAAAAAGTGCGGAGTCAGCATTTATTTTTTAACACTGTGGGTAATGGGAAAAACATTTAAGACTACTTTTCTCCCAAACCACCGTTCCAAAAGCTTTCAAATTTCACACATAACATCTTTGGAAGATTGTTTCACATGTTTATTGAAAGCAATTCCCTGGGTCTATATTTGGGCTCTCTATTGGGAGCCCAAATGTTTAAATTAGTGCAGTATGAGGAATATTCTTTAAAAATCTTCTTTTCAAATCGACCAATAAGAATCTTTTGATATTTGGTATGCAGCATCCCTGGGGGAGGAAGGGGGAGGAGGGGAGATTCAAGTTTGTTCAAGTCCCTGGGTTCATATTTAGGCTGAAAATTTGGGGTCCCGTTCCGGACTCATAAAGTTTGGACCAAAATCCGGAAATTTTGTTTTTGTTTTTTATGCGTTTCGGTGAATTTTAAGACAAATAAATTTTTTTTTTTGCACTGAAAATTTGGGGTCCGGGTGGGACTCGGAAAATTTAGTTTTTTTATGCGTTTCGGTCAATTACGGAAGCCTACGGAAGCCTATTAGCTTCACGTCGTTTTTAGTTATTAAATTGTAACTACAATTTAATAAATTGTAACTACAATTTAAAAAATTGTAGTTACAATTTAGCTAAATTGTACTTACAATTTAATAAATTGTAACTACAATTTAGCTAAATTGTAGTTACAATTTAATAAATTGTAGTTACAATTTAATAAATTGTAACTACAGTTTAGCTAAATTGTAACTACAATTTATTAAATTGTAACTACAATTTAGCTAAATTGTAACTACAATTTAGCTAAATTGTAGGTACAATTTATTAAATTGTAGCTACAATTTAATTACTAAAAACGACGTGAAGCTAATAGGCTTCCGTAGAATCCTGTATTCTGAATATCAAAATATTCTGACTGGTGGATCTGAAGAAGGCTATTTTTCAAGGTATATTTCTCACACTGCCTGAAGTTACAACTCCGACTACCATACAGAGCCCAACTATGAATCATGGGACTTCATCTGAAAAAGGATGCTGTATAACAAATAGCAAAAGATTCTTACTGCTGGATCTGAACAAGAAGATTTTTAACAAAGTCAAATTTGGTGCTCTGATAAGAAACCATAATATGAACTTACAGGCTTGATTTGAACAGTCTTGATTCTGGCCCCCATAAAGATAGTGCATATCAGATATCAAAAGATTCTAACTGGTGGATCAGAAAAAGATTTTCAAAGAGTATTCATGCTGACCAAATATGAATGGAGAGACTTGATTTGAACAAACTTGAATCGGACCCCATATGGATGCCGAAGACTAAATATCAAAAGATTCTCACTGGTGAATCAGAAGATTTTCAAAGAGTGTTCCTCATATTGTATCTAGTTAAAATTCAGTCTTCCATAGGGAGTCCAAACATGAACCATGGACTTGATTTGAACAAATTGGAATCTGTCCCCAAGGAAGCTATGTAGCAAATATCAAATAATTTTTACTGGTGGATCTGCAGAAGATATTCAAACAATATTCCTGATATTGCAATAACTTAAAATTTGAGCCCAAAGATGAACCCAGGGACTGGATTTGAACAAACTTGTATCTGATACCCATAAGGATGCTGAATATTAAATACCAAAATATTCTCACTGGTAAATAAGATGATTTTCAAAGAATTTCCCCTCACATTGCACTGAGTTAATATTTGGGGTCTGATAAGGAACCCAAATATATGAATGCTGCGACTTGATTTGCACAAACTTGGCTCTGCTCCCCTCCCCCTAAACGTGAATACCAAACATAAAAATTCGAACAGATGGATCAAAATGAAGATTTTCAAACAATATTCCTCACAGTGCACTAAGCTGAAATTTGTGAACTCTGGGACTTGATTTGAACAAACTTTAATAATAAGTGAAAATAGTCTGGCTTGTGCTTAAGGAGAAGAGATTTTTTTAATTTTTGAAAATATGCAGACTCGGTATTTTGTCTATTCCCCTTAGGGTACCCTTTGGTACAACTGATTGCAATATTTTTTGCCCATTTGGTTCTATTGGTCCAGAGGATGCTTCATACCAAATAAGTTCAGGACATATGGGCAGGATGGTGTATACCAAATATCAAAATGATTCTGTCAAGTGGTTCTGGAGTGGTAGATTTTTAAAGAATATTCCTCATATTGCACTATGTTAAAATCCAGGCTCCCATAGGGAGCTCAAAGATGGACGCAGGGGCACGAGTTGGGCAAACTTGAATCTCCCCCCTTAAGGATGCTGTATACCGAATAACAAATGATTTTTACTGGTGGATCTGAAGAAGAATTTTAACGATTATTCGTGATATTGCACTAAGTTAAAATTCGGGCTTCCACGGGTAGCCCAAATATGACGCATGGGAGTTGCAAAAGATTCTGACTGGTAGATTTGAAGAAGAGTTTAAAGAATAGTCTTCAAATGAACTAAACTAAAATTCGATCTCCCACAGGGAGCCCAAATATATTCCCAGAAACTTGACTTGAACAAAAGTTTGGACAGGTGGATCTGAAGATGATGATTTTTAAAGAATATTCCTAATATTGCGCCAAGTTAAAATCTGGGCTGCCATGGGAACCTAAATATTAATCCAGGGACTTTATTTGAACAAACTTGAAACTGACCACCCCGAGGATGTTATATACCAAATAGCAAAAGATTCTGACTGGTGGTTCCTACTGGACTGGGAAGATTTTTAGTTCTGCCTGACAAAAGTCAGCAGAGCTTTTCTAATGCTAAGCTGTCAGTCATGCATCCATCTGTCGTCAACATTTTGTTTGCCTGGGCCATAACTTCTTAACCACTGAATATTTTTCAATTAAACTTCATAACAATATGTATTCTCAAAAGACAGTGTGTCGCGAATTATAAGGTATGTTACCCTCAAGGTAAAGGTCACAGGCCCTGCTGAAAGTCTGTTGTGTTAAGATGACAGAAAAACTTCGACATTTCAATGTCACTTTTGTCCGATCCATATAACTGGGTATGATTGACAGATCTTATTTATGCTTGCTACAATTATTGCCCAGGACTCAGAGGTGTGTCACGACGTTGATCTAAGGTCATATAATCAAAGTCAAGATCACAGACAAAACTTTGCTATTGTTATACAGCCCTTGGTATGATTGACAGATCTTATTCATAGTTGGTACAGTTATTGCTCATGACTCAAAGGCATGTCGTGACTTTGATCCAAGGTCATGCCAAGGTCAAGGATACAGACAGCAAAACTTATATTGTTATACAGCTCTTGTCCGGTCCATATAACTTGGTATGATTGATAGATCTTACTCATAGTGTGGTACAATTATTGCTCATGTCTCAAAGGTGTGTCATGACTTTGATCTAAGGTTATATCACCAAGGTCAAGGTCAGATGGCAAAACTTTGATAGTTATATAACCCTTGTCCGGTCGATTTAACTTGACAGATCTTATTTATACTTTGTACGGTTATTGCTCCTGACTTATAGATGTGTCACGACTTTGATCCAAGGTCACATCGTCAAGGTCACAGACAGCAAACTTGGCTATTGCTATACAGCCCTTGGGCAGTCCATATAACTTGGTATGATTGACAGATCTTATCCATACTTTGTACAGTTATTGATCAAGACTGAAAGGCGTGTCACAACTTCCATAGTCATATCGTAATGATCAAGGTCACATACAGCAAACTTGGATAGTTATACAGCCATTATTATACAGCCCTTATCTGGTTTGTATAATTGAATCTATGTGACAGATCTTGTTCATACTTCACACAATTGTTACCCATAACCTAACGTGTCTTGACCTTGACCCATTGTCATATCATGAAGGTTAATGTCACAAGCAGTAACAGCACTTGGATTCTTGTATTGTATTTAGCTTCCCCTAAAAGTAGTGGTCCTGGGCAGATCTGTCTAGGCTGAGAGGCTTCTTGTTAAAGGATATTTCTCATATTGCACAATGTTAAAATTCTGGCTCCCAAATATGAATCAAAGAACATGATTTGAACAAACTTGACAGCAAGGCTACAATAAGGACCATCGTATTTATTATGCCTTTGACCTCCATAGGAGGGTTTGGGAGGCATGTAGTCAAGAGCTCTGTCCATCCGTGCATCGGTACAAACATTTCGCATTGCAACTCAAGCATCAGCTGTAGGATTTTCATGTCCTTTGGTGTGGCGGCAGACCGGCATGGAGGAAAGAACACTCACACATTGGGTTTCGTCCACACGTGTGCTAACAGTTTTCATTACAACTCCAACATTGCTTGTTGGATTTTCATGTTCTTTGGTATGGTGAGAGACCAACATGGGGAAAGGACATCCATATATTGCAGGTTTCATTAAGGGCCCTGTCCATCCTCCATCCGTACAAGCATTTTTTATTTTTATTTTTATTTTTTTTTTTTTGGGGGGGGGGGGTGGGGTGGGCGGGGTAGTATACCCACATATTGGATACAAACCAGAGTTCTGGCCTTCTTTACACTTCGAAAACTTTCAATACAACTCAATGATTCGTTGTCGGATTTCGATGTCCTTTGGTATGTTGAGAGACCAGCTTTGGCTAAAGGACATCCACATGTTACAGATTTCGTTCATGCATACCTACCCAAGTTATGGTCCTAGTATGGAACAGACATTTTACTTTATATTACAAACACTGGTTGTCATGTGTTGATGTCCTTCTGTATGGTGAGAGACCAGTGTGGAGAAAAGGATATCCACATACTGTGGGTTTCGCCCACACAAACATACCAGAGTTTTGTCCTCGTTATACTTCCCAAAACTGTCCCTATGAATGTGTTGCCTTATATCTACAGTATTGGTTATAAGGTTTTGATGTCCTGATATCGTGGTTATACTGATAGACCTGCTTGGGGAAAGGATATCCAGATAGTGCTGGTTTTGTCCGTGCATACATACCACAGTTATGCACCTTGTAAGACTTAAAAAATGCCGATAGGATCACCGATCTAATGTTGAGTTGTGACAGCACAAAAGTGGGTTTAATCATTATCAACCTATCGTCCAGAAATCAGTTGTTTACAATTTACTATGTGAAGGGTCACTGAGACCTTGACCTAGCGATTCCAAAATAAATAGGGCTCTTTCTTGCACCAATGCCAACCTACCTATGAAGT
The DNA here is from genome assembly GCA_031216915.1 of Pictodentalium vernedei. Lineage (NCBI taxonomy): Eukaryota > Metazoa > Mollusca > Scaphopoda > Dentaliida > Dentaliidae > Pictodentalium > Pictodentalium vernedei. Next base: position 711,007,299 of record CM062297.1, read on the forward strand.
TTAATGAACGTGGGTGGAACCATTATCAAGTTATCATCCGGAAACCAATTGTTTTCGATTTATGTTCAAGGTCACTGTGACCTTGACCTTTGACCTAGCGAGTCCAAAATAAATAGGGTCTTCCACTCACCTAGGCCAACCTACCTATGAAGTTTCATGAATGTGGATCAAACCATTATCAAGTTATCATCCGGAAACCAATTGTTTAGGATTTACTATGTTGAAGGTCACTGTGACCTTGACCCTTCACCTAGCGAGTCCAAAGTATATAGTTTTCTTCCGCTCACCTAGAGAGTCCAAAATAAATAGGATTCTTCCTCTCACTGATGCCAACCTAACTATGAAGTTTCATGAACATGGGTCGAACCATTATCAAGTTATCATCTGGAAACTAATTGTTTTGATTTATGTTCAGGGTCACCGTGACCTTGACCTAGTGAGTCCAAAATAAATAAATCTATGTGTCCATCTTGCATTGGAGTGACTGAATGGGGGATATTTTTCAAAACAAAATCTTGAGGGGAGGGGGAGGAGACATGTCAAGGCCAGAATAAACTACAATTTTCACCTAGCGGGGTATGTCATCATTTATAATTTCATTAGTTGACATCAGGATTTTTAGGGAGGGTTGTGGGTATTTCAGGGGAGGATGGGTCCACCAAGGCTACGTCACTGCTGAAAGTCTGTTGATTGGTGAACATGGATGTGTCGGGGAGCACTTTTTTAGGCTGCTGGTGAAAAAAAACACAGGAACCAAAAATCATCCAAATCATGACTGCTTAAGAACCATGGATACACAAGCAGCAGGCACCATTTATTTGGAATCCAGTTTTGTGCTCAGCTTGACGAAGTCCTGCTGAGCTATTGCCGTCACTTCTAGTCAATTTTCTTCGGCACACCTCACAGTTCGCATTTATGATCAGATCGATTTGAAATTTGGTATGCTTGTTTGGGGTGACCTCTAGATGGGAGCTATCCATTTTCTTCCATTCTCATCAGAAAACATTGCCGTTGGCAACGACCTTTGGTGCAGTTATGCATCAATATATTCCTTTGACACACCCTACAGGGCACATTTGTGATCGGATCGCTTTGAAACGTGGTATGCTTATGTGGGGTGACCTCTAGTTGGGAGTTACTGCTTTTCTTCCATTTCTGTCAGAAAACGTTTTCGTTGGCAATGACCTTTAAACTTAGTTTAGTTATGCATCAATATATTCCATTGGCATACCCTACAGGGTACACTTATGATTGGATCTCTTTAAAAATTGGTATGCTTGTTTGGAGTGACCTCAAGACGGTAGATATCAATTTTCTTCCATTTCCATAAAAAAATGTTGCTGTCAGCAATAACCGTTGAACTTAGTTTAGTCAGGCATCAATATATTCCTTTGGCACACCGCACATTTATAATCAGATAGCTTTGAAACTTGGTTTGCTTGTTTGGGGTAACCTCTATATGAGAGCTACCGATTTTCTTCAGTTTCCAACAAAAACGTTGTCATTGGAAACAACCTTTGAACTTTGGGAATTTGTGCATCAATTTTCCTTTGGCACGCCCTGTAAGGTGCATTCATGAATGGGTTGCTTTGAAACTTGGTATGCTTATTTGGGGTGACCTCTAGATGGGAGCTATTGATTTTCTTTTCGTGCATGTACATCGGGTTTCCTTTGGTTCGAAACTTGGTTCGCATGTCTGGGGTGTCTTCTAAATAGCTTTCAATTTTCTTTCATTTCAGTTGAAAAATGTTGCCGTTACCTTAAATTTTGTGGATTTGTGCATTAATATTTTCCATTGGCACGCCCTGCGGGGTGCATTCATGAATGGATAGCTTTGAAACTAAGTATACTTGTTCGGTCTGACCTCTGCATGGGAGCTTTTGATTTTATTCCATTTCCATGAAGAAACGTTGCCGTTGGCAACGACCTTTAACTTATCTGTTTGGACATCTACAATTTCCTTTGGCACACTGCACAGGTCGCATCGATTTTTTTCCATTTTCATGTAAAAAGTGCCGTCAGCAACGACCTTCTAAGTGTGTTTGTGCATCAGCATTTCCCTTTGGCCTGCCATTCAAGCTACATTCATGAATGGATTGTTTGAAACTTTGTATGTTTTCTTAGTTGACCTCCAAAAAGGTTGCCGTTAGCAATGATCTTCAACTTTGCCCTTTTGTGTATTGACAATTTCCTTTGGCACACTGCACAGGTCACATTTATGATCGGATCGCTTTGAAACTTGATGTGCTGGGTTGGAGCAACCTTTAGATGCGAGCTATTAAACTTTCATTTCCGTCAAGAAACATTGCTGTTTGCAATGATCTTTGAACTTTGCTGTTTTTGCATCAACATTTTTCTTCTACATGGGAGCTACAGGTTTTCTTCCATTTCCGTCAAAAAATGTTGCCGTTAGCAATGACCTTCTACTTTGCCATTTTGTCTGTCGACAATTTCCTTCGGAACACTGCACAGTTCACAATTCGATCGCTTTGAAACATGGTGTGCTTGTTTGGAGCTTTTGATTTTCTTTCATTTCTCTCGAAAAATGTTGCCGTTAGCAATGACCTTTGAACTCATAGCATTTGTGCATCAACATTTTTCTTTTGTAAGCCCTGTAGGGTGCGTTTATGAATGGATCAGTTTGAAACTTGCGCATGCATGTTTGTAGTAACCTCCAGATGTGAGCTATCGATTTTCTTCCATTTCCATTGAAAATGTTGCCGTCAGCAATGACCTTTAAAAATAGTGCATTTGTGCATCAACATACTCCTTTGGCATGCCCTACAGGATACATTTATGAATGGATTACTTTGAAACTCGGTTCAAATTTGTCAAAAAAACATTTCTGTAGAAACGGCATTTGAACTTGGTGCATCAACATATTCATTTGGCACCCTCTATAGGGCACATTTTTGAATAGATTGCTTTGAAACATGGCATGCATGTTTCGGTATATTGATTTTCTTTCATTTCCATTAAAAAACATTTGAACTTAGTGCATTTGTGCAGCAACTTTGAACTCGGTGTATTTGTGCAGCAACTTATCCCCTTTGCATACCCTACAGGCATATTTAGAGGGTGCATTCATTATCAGGTTGTTCTGAAACCTGGAAGGCTTGTTGACGATGACCAAGATAGGAGCTATCGATATTTCCATCAAAAACTTGCTGTTAGCAAAGACCTTTGGATTGTGTCCATTTGTGAATCAACATTCTTCTCTGACATAGCCTACAGGGCACATTTATCATAGGATGTTTTAGAAGTTGGTGTGCTCATTAAGCGAGATCTCCGGATAAGAGCTATCGATTAGCATTCATTTCTGTGACAAAAGTTATGGTTTTCAATTACCTTTTTAAACTTGCTGTATTTGATTTGTCTATCAACACTCTTCCTTTAGCCAGTCCTACAGTTTACCTTTACAAAAATGCATGGATTGCTATGACTTTGTGCATACACCATGTTGTTATGTTGAAGTTTCACCAAATAACATTGGAACCAATGATCTTCAATTTTGCCATTTCACTTGACAGGTTCGTCAAATTGAGCTACAGTGTCACTGGCACTTTCAATTACAAATGCACGCTTCACACAGAGCCTTGGATTAAAGGAATAGCCTTGCATTTGACTTCGGGCTGTTCAAGGACATAGAAAAGCCTTGAATTTTCATGAAACTGCAATGATGCTTCTTATTAATCACAGTCTATTTTTTCCAGGTTTATAGTAACTTTGAGTGAGATAATAAGTAAAGAAGGGAGTTTTGTCAAGCTTTGTCACTGCTTGCTTTTTTTTACTAATACATCAAAACCTGCATTGTATGGATGGTCTGCTTTATATAAAAATAATTTATGCCATGAGGCGACTGGTCATCGAAAGTGTTGTTAAACCATAATAAAAAAATCTGAATAATTTTCCATCAAATTGAGACCGCTGCAAGGTCAGGAACATCACACACAAGGTGGAATAGAGTGTTCTGAAGAGAAAGCAGTCTCTGACTGCTTTCTCGTCTGAACACCAAATTCCAACTTGTGCCTTGAATACATAGTTTCATTTACTACTATTTTATCACTGTTCAATTTTATATACCATAGTTCATAGTTCATGAAGGTTGGCCGTGGAAATACTTGAATTTAGATATTGAGGGGGGGGGGGGGGGGGGGTGAAAAGTGCTTAAAAATTTTGAGAAACAGCCTTGAATAGCTTTTACCTTTATCAGTCCAGGTATGCAGGAACCCTGATGTGGTACTATTTGCTCGTACAATGCGTCCTTTAATGGCTTTACTGGGGGCTCGTGGTATTTATTTGTTTTTAACAACACTTTCAACAGCCAGGATCCCATTGTATTGGACTGTTTTACAGATGGAGGAACCCAGAGAGATCTGCCGAACAGTGGTGAGCAACTGTCAGACTCTTCAATTTACTAACTCTGCACAAGTAGAGTCAGTGGTAAAAAGCAAGAGCACCATCGAAGTGCACCGTATGCCTTAGTACACAGCACCCACATGAATAATAGGGATTAAGAGTCTTGCCCGGGGACAATGCAGTTACCGCTGGTCAGGATCGAGCCGGTGACCTTTCAGTTTGAAGTCCAATGGTCTAACTAATGAACCATCTTGCTCCTTGACTTCTAACTGAAACAGCTATGGAAATAAGGAAATACGTTTGCAACCTGTTTGCAGTTTACGTCACGTTTATCGTCATAACGTGTGGTTTGAGTTGTGTTGGGTAGAATTTCCCAATACCTTTATACACGGAAACTAAAACTAAAAGTCTCATCTTGGGAATGACAGAATTCTTGTGGCCCATATTTGGTGGTATGAGAACTGCAAATGAGGGTTACTTTTTGGTTCAGTCAACGATAAAATGCAACTGCAAACGGTTCGCTGAAATGATGATCACTTTTCAGTTCAGACAACGATGGAATGCAATCGTGAAAGGTTTGATGGTTGGATTTTGAAATCCTTGTATCCTCCATGTAACCTGAAAGATCACTTGTGACTTATTTCCGGTTTCCAGGCCTGTTGAAAGGTTGTTAGTTTGATCCTGATCCACGTCATCTGCATGTATCCTTTCCAGTGGCGGAGCTAGGATTCACAAATAAGGAGGGCCTGGGCAATATTCACGGTGGGGGTGGGGGGGGGGGGGCACGGCATGACATGCCATGTCCCAAGGATCGAATGGGTGGTGGGTTTGGGGAGGGGGCCTCTACCTAGAGTTGGGGTCCAGAGCCCTCCCCAGGAGAATTTTGAAAAATCTAGTGCTCTGAGAGCGAATCTGGGGTAAAATTCGCTTCCAACTGGAGGCAATTATATGTGCAGAGAAGACAAGGAAATTGTGTGGACAGACCTGCTAATAATGCCTGTATCATTCTCACAAGGAACAGATTCTCAAACTGATCTCAAAAAAGCAAAATGAATGGCGATTGTTTGAAGTTTCACAAATATGCAAAGCTTTAGAATTACAGACACATGTTACCCAGTCTCTAAATATCAATGACCATGTCACTAAATATCTGCATGCCAATATTCTCTCTAAATCTTCCACGTAAATGACTTACATATCAAATGTGAAGAAAATCGGTTCATTACTCAAGTTATCATACGAAAACCGAATAAGTATGGATGGAAGGTTGGACAAACCATTTACATACGACCGGGTTTCAAACCATGATAACAGCCTATATTGACTTCGGAGTCGTGTTTGTGCTTTATTTTCAAACGAACAATAATGAACGTTCCCCATCACCAAACACTGTATCGGTGTTTTTGCCTCAATCTGGGTTTAACATGTGCTAAATGGGTGAAAATAGTTGAAATGAGGTTTGAATGGGGGGGGGGGGGGGGGGGCTAAAATGATCACCTGGATCAAGTTATCTACACAGAATAAGGATATTAGTGTAGAAGGGTCAGAAAAGTGGAGGCAAAAAGGAAGTGTCACCTTTTACATGTGTACACACTGCAATGACTGTCAAAAAAAAAGTTCTCAGCATGATGAGATCAAGTTATCTACACAGAATAAGGATATTAGTGTAGAAGGGTCAGAAAAGTGGAGGCAAAAAGGAAGTGTCACCTTTTACATGTGTACACACTGCAATGACTGCAATGACTGTCACCTGGATCGAGTTATCTACACAGAATAAGGATATTAGTGTAGAAGGGTCAGAAAAGTGGAGGCAAAAAGGAAGTGTCACCTTTTACATGTGTACACACTGCAATGACTGTCAAAAAAAAAGTTCTCAGCATCTCAGTACACAGCACCACTGTGCCGCCATGTGGGAAATCAGAATTGAATGTCTTACCCAAGGACACAATGCAGTTATCGCTGGTCTAGATCGAACTGTTGACCTTTTGGTTTAAAGTCTAGTGCTCTAACCACTGAGTTCTGCACTCAACCCCATGTAATACACTGTCACTTTTTTATCAAGTCAGAATGAGGAATTTCTACTCAATGGCATATGAAACATGAGGTACTTTTGTATACAGAGTTTACATGTTTCAAAGGAACAAGAGTTTTTCTTCAAAATTTTGAAGTGTTAGATCTCTTGAAGAAACTGAAAGGTAAAAACATATTCCATGTGTAATTGCACATTACATACAGTACTGTGATTGCATTTATTTATTTATTGGTGTTTACGGTCATATATTTCTGCACAATGGCCGGAGGCGACCGCATCATGGATACAGAGTCAAGTCCAGCCAATCATTTATACCCATGTTACCCATTTTAGAGAACTTCCACCCCAGGTAATGGTGACTGGGTCCTACATTACCAGCATTGTGACCAGGTCCTATATTACCTGTAAAACAGAGTAGCTTGTTTACCAGAGTAAATAAGCATTACTTTACTTCCCAGGATTTGCAAAAGCATTGTCTTTGTCGATGAGATCCAGTCACATTTTTTTACACCAGTGGATTAAGATTTAATACAAGAAATATTGCAAAATCAAGACCAAATAAAGTAAAATAAGTGAAAGTTGCATCCGAGATGCAATATTTTCACATTTATTTTTCCACGAGTGTGATTCTACAACATTGTGGGCAGGAAAGTGGACAGAGAATATGGCTTTAGTTTAGATTAGTCTAATTTGGGCACAACAGCAAATGAGGATCCACTGTATTGTAGCCTGGTGAGAGAGAGACCAGTGGCAGTTTTCATGCCTTCTTGGCATTCATTTCGTATACTTTGCAGGTTTTTGTTCCCACAGAATCATAGTTTACAGCCTCTTGTTATGGGTCTTCACTGTTATAAACGGTTCGCCTCCTTGGGCTAAAGTTTACTCGAGAATGATTCTTATATGCCATTTACATGATCAGATTTAGTCTCCAAGTAAACCGTCACAGGGACTAAATATAATAGTCCGGATCCAAAAATCGCCATGTAAATGTAAATAGTCGGGAACTATATTATTTGGTCCCCGGTGGAATTAAAAAATTGAGGTGGACCAAATTCAAGTAGTTGGGGACCAAACAGTCGATATGCGTGCATGTAAATGCCCACATGAATTAGTCAAGCAGTTTTTTTTCCCGCGTTAAATTCTACAACACTGTTCATGTGCGGTTCATTTATATGGATGATGCAATATCTCGTGAGTGCATTGTTCGGCTGCTCACTCTGGTGTCATTTCACAGATCGAACATTTCTCGAATGTATCAGAATAACATTCAAATCTCTCCATTACTATGAGCGAAATAACACCTGGTGGCAATTTTCAAGGATATAGTCCCCCTGACAGCGAATGACAATATAAATGAAGACTATTTTCAGAAAATAGTCCCGGATGAAAATCACGCACTATCAGAGTACACGGCAAAATTTTCATGCCCGACTAAATCTGATCATGCGAATGGCATAGGCCCTATTAGTTTTGTGAATGGCATATTAGTTTTCAGGTGTCATGCCCAAATCCATTAAAAATATAAATTAAGTATGATGCTTAACTCTTAGAAGCCAGGAGTCGAGTTTTCTTGCCTGTGATGTAATATGGCAGGTAATCTGGCTGTGACGGTTCGGCTGTCTTTGGGCTCGGGGAGAATTGAACACCGAGCAGGTGCTTCCAATCAAGTGTCGAATAGGCAAACGACACTTGACCAGAAGCACCTGCTTACTTTAAGTTTTTCGCAGTTTGACATGTTCAATAAATTCATTCTGATTTCCCGGCTTCTAAGAGTTAAAAGGAAATGTCACAAATATGAATATATTCAATTTCAAGCTTTGAGTACCTGCTCATACAGAGTTTGCCAGTGGAAAGACACCGTCGATGCAGATTAATTTTCACCGGCGAACTCTTAAGGTTTTTTAGACTGATTTGTCTGTTACTTTGCTTCAATTCACAAGTAGGTTCTAAATTATACAGCATGCATCGGGAAAACTTGACCAAACTATGTGTAGCCAAACACTGGAAAACAATTCCAAACGTCGCATATATTGGACACTATTACATTATTTGGGAACATTATTTACCGTCACTATTTTGGAGGAATTTGAAGGCCTGGATAATTTTGACCAGACTGCGAAATTCTCTGTCCACTTCTGAAACAACAAAAGAGTACATGTAATGCATTTCCATTGACACCATGTATTGTCCACTTCAGTTGATTCCCTCAAAGGTTGTGAATAATGGGTCCTATAATACATGCAAATTTTAGTAAATTCTGTTTCTTAACATACCTACCACAATTGTTTACAATTGGCTGTAACGTAAGTGCAAGCCCTACTTTGGAACTAACTCAAGCTTAAGAAACTTTTCCAAACAAGTTGGAAAGGTAATAGAGTGCAAAAGCTCGAAAAAGGGTCGAGCGAGACCGGCGCTCGAAATTACAGGTACTCTCTCTGCACACCTCTTGCGTTTGCCGAGCGCATGCGCAGCAACCGTGATGTCAATTCCGTATTTCCGCCAACGAGAAGTTTGTGATTTAGAGGGGAGGCATCGATATCAAAGATATCCCTAAGGAGGGTGGCCTCCGGTAAACAATTGTGGTAGGTATGTTAAGAAACAAAATTTACTAAAAATTTTTAATTTCTTCTCAACCTACTCACAATTGTTTACAACTGGCTGAATAAACAATAGGAGGAGGTGAATCACATAACCAATACCAACAAGAGCAGCAGAAAGAAAACCAAGGAGGGCAGAGAACAATAAGCGGAACCTGCAATGAAGATAGAGAGAAGGCACCTGAAAAGAACAAGGACGAGCGAAGCACAAACCCGATAAAAAACAAAGTTAACGAGGGTGCACAACAGCCTGATTAGCAACGAGAGGGCCTAAAGAATAAAGGTCCTCAGATTGCTGCTGTAGGTGGCGGAGATAAAAGGAGGGGAAGGTAGAAGCATTCCTCCAGTAAGCCGCATTCATAACATCCCGGAGCGAAACAGAATTGGAGAACGTCCAGGATGTAGAAATGGCACGAACCTCATGAGCATTAAATTGGTTCAAAACAGGATCCGAAGCAGACAAGCGAGAATAAGCCAGCTTGATTGTAAGACAGATCCACCTGGAAATAGAATGGGAAGAGATAGACTGCCTCTTAGTAATGAGAGACAGAAAGAATCTCTTCCGACCCCTCCTACTGAACTGAGTGCGATTAATGTAAGTCTTGATCGCACGAACAGGACAAAGAAGAGGTCTCCGGCCATCGACAGCAGGGAGAGCCCGAATGCAGATGGGAGGAGGTACCGAATCAGGAAGTTGATTCTTGGCCAGAAAAAAAACAATCAGTAGTGAATGTGACACTGTTAGTCTCATGTCTGAAGAAAGCAGAATCACCAGAAGCTCACTGACACGTCGAGTAGAAGTAAACGCTAGAAGGAAAGTAGTTTTATAGGTGAGAAAACGCATATCGGTCTCAGATAAAGGCTCGAATGGCGCCCCCTCCAAACAGTGCAACACACATGCAAAGTTCCACTTGGGTGTAAGACGCAAAACTCGAGGCCTCTTCAAAGAAAAGTGCCGAATAAGTTTGGAGAGTAAAAGATTACAACCGATGCACCGCTTTCCCACATAACAGAAAATATCAGACAGCATAGACCGATAGCCCTTTATCGTAATAGGCTGGAGGCCCTTGGAGTCAAAAAGGTATACCAGAAATCCGCAATTTGAGCGATTGGCGGTTCACGGTAATCCACACTGTGATCTGTACACCAACGGCAGAAAACCTTCCACTTCGCAGCATAAGTCATGCCAGTGGAATGTCGCCGCAATGCAGAAATGCACTCCACTGTTTGTCTCGAAAAACCTCCACGTTGGAGACAGGACCTGATAAAAGACAGGCGTGAAGGGACAGGCTCGCCAGGTTGTTGTGATACTTCCTGGGATGACCCTGGGAAAGAAGATCGCGACGTAGAGGTAGACGAATCGGCCGATCTGCCAACAGAGGCCGCAGCAGATTGATCCACACCCTCTGTGGAGACAGAGGTGCGGTCAGAATGATCCTGCAACTGCAAGCACGAATCTTCGCCGATACTTGAAAAATCTGCGCAGAAGGGAAGGCATAGCCGATCCAACCTGTCCAGTCCAGAGATGGGGCGTCTACCGCAAATACCAGAGGATCTGGACAAGGAGAAACAAAGGTCTCTACCTGATGATTCCAGCGAATGGCGAAAAGGTCGACCAGAGGACGCCCCCACCGCTCGTAAATCGCCTGAAACACCGACCGATGTAGCATCCATTCGGTTGGAAGGACACTGTCGCGTCGGGACAGGGAGTCTGCTAGGACGAATGGACACCCGAGCGTTTACATCCCGCGCCAACAGAAGAAGACCCCGAGATAGCCGATACATGGGAATCGAATGTGTGCCTCCTTGATTCCGTATGTAGGCCACTACAGTCGAATTGTCCGAAAGTAGGACAATGTGGTCCGACAGGTGAGGGATCCAAAGCCGAAAACTCAACAGAAGAGCAAAGAGCTCCTTCTGGTTGATATGAAGGCCCACCTGCTCGCTGTCCCACTCGCCGTGAGAGGACAGATCGAGAGGATCCAATGTCGCACCCCAACCCCGATCGCTGGCATCCGCAGTAAGGATGCGATCAGCCAAAGGAAGATCCAACGGAACACCCTGTGTTAGCCAGGGAAAATCGGCCCAAGGGTGAGGGTGACAAAGCAGGGACCGAGGAATATGAAGTTCCAGGTCCAGCGGATCTACATTCGGACGCCAATGATCCAACAGGAAGTGTTGGAGAGGCAGGACCAACAAGCGACCGAGCGGCATGATATAGGTCACCGAACCGCAAAGGCCCAGCATCCGAAGGAAAGTCCTGGCCGAGACCGAGGAAGATTGAAGCAGGTTCCTTGTCAAGCCGGAAAGAATCGTCGCCCGAGCATTGGGAACCGACACCACATTATGAAGAGTGTCGAAATCCATCCCCAAATGACGAAATTGCTGAGAAGAAAGGAGATCCTACTTCTCGCGATTGACTCTGAAACCCAGCGACGCTAGTAGGCAAAGAAACTGCCGGACATCGGACTCGCGAACAGCAGCATCGTGGTGCCATTGGAGGATGTCGTCCGGGTAGGCTGACGAAGTCACAGCCGACTGAGTACGGTGAAAACCAAGCACATGTGACATCACTCGGGTGAAGGCCCAAGGAGCCAGGTTCAATCCGAGCGGGAGAGCTCTGAATTGATAGACTCGATCCCGAAACGAGAACCGAAGGTATTTCCGTGACGTCACATGAATGGGTACATGGAAGTAGGCATTCTTCAGGTCGATACTGGCAGCAAAGTCGCCCTGATGAACTGAACGGCGAACCGACTGAAAAATCTCCATACTGAAACGAGGTGCTATAATGTACTCGTTCAGGATACTCAGATCGATGACAGGACGAAACTGGCCGTTTTTCTTCGGCACCAAGAAAAGTCTAGAGTAGAACCCCGGTGAAAGGGTGTTCCTGACCACCTCGATCGCCCCTTTGGAGAGGAGATTGTCGATCTCCTGCACCAGAAAGTTCAGACGTAGAGAATCGGAAGGGACCTGAGTCGGGAGGGGCACCCGAGATAAACAGGGGTGCGATGAAAGGACAGTCTCAGACCGGATTGGATGACGTCGAGGACCCAAGTGTCCGACGTTATCTCTGTTCAACGGTCGTAAAACAGCGACAGCCTTCCCCCGACTGGAGGCGAATCGAGGTGAGGACCTTCATTTGCGGTCTCGGCGAGGCCCCCGAGAGAAGACCCCCACCCCCGGGAAGCAACAGAGTCCTGAGACTTTCCTCCCTGAGGCTGTCAGCGAGCCTGGCCGCGTCGGCGCTTCATCTGTGCAGAAGGAGCAGACGAAGTCGAAGGAGTAGCCGACGTCACAGACGCAGCAGGGTGCTTGGCGGGCCTGGAACGACCACCACCCGCAGCAGAAGGTTGGTCCAGCTGTCGTAGCAAAAGCTGGTCCTTCGAATGACGAAGAACCTCACCACGGACAGCTTCCACGGAACCATGGAACAGCTGAGGTCCAACCAAAGAAGCAGACCTCAGAACAGCACGCTGCTCAGAAGGAAGGGATGGAGAAGAATCCACCACCACATCCCGGCGTGCCAGCTCCAAAGTAGCCGTGTTACAGGCATGAGCGTGTGTCAAGTTCATAAGAGCCTGTGACAAAACGCGAAAAGGCGCCTGAGCATCATCAAACTCCCCTGGTGGAAAATATTCAGCCAGGGCAGCGACGACATGGTCCACGAGAGATACATACCCAGCATCTCTCGGGACAGGCCCACCATAGACTCAACTACCGACATCGGGAGAACTGCCGACTTAGGCTAAGTCAACCCGAGGGAAGAAGAATCCTCATTCACAGTAGTCATCCCTTGGAAGACTGGTGGACAGACGGAATCGTAAACACGAAACCGCGATGGAGGCAGAAAGGCATCAGCTCGTGAAAAGAAAGAACCCTTGAGGGCCTTAGAACGCATTTTGGCGTCCAAACCCTGGAAGGACTCAACAACCTGTGCCGATTGCAGAGGACGCAAAGCCCCAGAGCTAGAAGGCTGAACAGGGTTATGGCACTCCACAGAGGACCGCGGCCGGATGGTCACTGATGGCTGGTCTGAATGTGGAATGTTCGGCAATAAGCCAAATACAAAACCCAACGCCTGCCCCAAGACTGACGAGGGGGCCCATCACCTTCAAGAAAATCGTCATCCTCTGTAGCAGAAGAGACGTAGCCCAACTCGGGCTGACCACCAGAAACCTCCTGTGAATACTGTGCAGTATCCAAAGGGCCAGGCGAGGCATCTCGGCGACCGACCAAAGGAGATTGTGCCTCAGGAGGCACAGGGAAGCTAACTTGAGGGTTGCTAGAAAGCAACCGGGTGAGCGCCAAAACAGCCTGACGCAGGTCACCCTGAGAATCCGTCGCAGCAGCATCGCCCGACGGAGTGTCGCCCCAATGGACCCTTCTGATAGAAGAACCCAGATCATCAGAAGGGACTGACGACGAACGTCGATCGGCAGACAGGAATAGGGAGACAGTGAAAAGACACCGGAGGATAGTCCCGACTGTGACGCCCAGGGGCAATCACTGACCTCTGCGGAACAGAAGGCCCTGCCTGCAAATCCTCTAAAGAGACCGACGGCGTACGTCGATCGGTAGCTGGACCTGGGACACGAGAAGACACCGGAGGATTGTCCCAAGAATGACAGGAACCTGTCACTGGCCTATGCGCGGCAGAAGGTCCCAACTGCCCATCCTCTGAGACCGACGGCAAGCATCGATCGACAGCCAGACTCGGAACACAGTGAGGAATCATCGGAGGAAGGTTCCAAGAGTGACAGCTAACCGGAGCTGTCACTGACCTCTGCCGAACAGCAGGCCCTGGATGCCAATGTCTCAGCCCCATCCTGCTAGTCGGCACACTAGCAGGGGAAGGAGGAACAATAAACGATTCGCTCGATGGGCGAGGAATCGCTGCCGAAGCGACCCAACGGCTCAACCGACTAGGAGCAAACCTAGCCAGATGAGAGGGAGCAGACAGCAAACCCGCACAGCTTCGCCGCGAAGCCAGGGGAGGCTGAGGGCTCATAGACACACCAGCAGATACAGTCTTGGACCCCCGATACTGTATACCATCCCCAGAAGAGATGGAAAAGCCACCATCATACAGAATAGGATCTGTAGTAACAACTTCCTCAGTAACTGTCGACGGCATAGGAGGCAAGTCGGAGAGTGTCACCGAGCTGACCTTGGAGAAGCTCTCGACGAAAACAGACGCCTCAAGAGTGACACCAGAAGACAAAGAGACCACGTCTCCACTTCAGATATCACCACACTAGCACCGTCAACAGTTGCAGAGGAACTCGCCACAGAAAAAAGACAGATCAGCATCCTGTGTGACAGAGTCACCACGTGCACTCACAGAAATGTCTGATAAGGCACGGCTACCCTTACCCCGAGAACGAGGGGTTCTAGCTCTAGACAGAACCACCTTGTTTACAGATGCCCAGAATTTTGAGGACCAAACCCCACAAATACCACATGATTGGGCCTGTGTACAACTGTTGCAAGTGACACATGTGGAATGAGAGTCGTCCACATGTTTCACATGCAAGCAAGAGGAACAAGGAATAGTCTTAGGCATAATATGATAAAAGAAATCAAGCTTCCCGCCGACGGAAAACAGAACGATGGTTGTGTTCACACGCGGGGGAAAAACAAGACTATGTGTGAAAAAGCAAGCAAAAAGTATCAAAAATATCATCAAATGGTGAATAATTTAGAAGCTTGAAAAGGAGACAATCCACTTGCACATAATCAGATAAGATAGCACCATACAAATAAGTTGTTCACGAAGATAACAGCTAAATAATAGCACGAGTCACAAAATTTCCGACCAGCGCAATAGCGGAAATAGAAGGAATTGACGTCATGGTTGTTGCGCATGCGCTCGGTAAATGCAAGAGGTGTGCAGAGAGAGTACCTGTAATTTTGAGCGCCGGTCTCGCTCGACCCTTTTCGATCTTTTTCGTGCTTTTGCACTCTATTACCTTTCCAACTTGTTTGGAAAAGTTTCTTAAGCTTGAGTTAGTTCCGAAGTAGGGCTTGCACTTACGTTACAGCCTATTGTAAACAATTGTGAATAGGTTGAAAAGAAATGGTTGTAGTCTACCAGACCAGATGAACGCATCTTCCCTTCTATGTGCCCCACAGTGCATTCAAGATATGATGTCTATATACCACCTCTAAAGGAGAAAAAATAATAAAAAGAATAACTAATTTTATAAAAAAAAACGAATATATAAATTAAAATATATGAATTTATGCTATGACAAATGAACCTGATACTAAAACGTTATAAATATCAACAACCTGTATTAGAAATATGAGTTAGTAAATATGTAATACTGGAAACGTACATCTTGTCTTAATATTTACACAATATGAAGTAGCTTAGGTCAACATTCTTAAGACATGCCATCCTTCAAAAACATAAAATTATACCTGGTGTAATTTTAACCCTTTACCCAATGTAACAGTCAATACCGGCCAGCGCTACTCACAAAAATCACCATTCAATTTTCATTATTTTTTCAGGATTTTATTTTTTTGTCTAAAAAACATAGCTTATGACCCCTCATTGGAACAAGCTCATAGTGCTTGTTCCAATGAGAGGCCATAAGCTATGTTTTTGACGCAAAAAAAATTAAAAAAATTAGTTATTCAATAATTTTATTTACCAGTGTTGTCTGCCTTTCATGTTAGGTGAAGGGTTAACAAGTAATCGATATCGAAGTATCTTAGTGTCACCTGTCAGACACCATGTAACTTTATTTGCAGCACAAGCATATTTTTATATACAAATACATTGAATGCGTAATAGTTTCACAGAGAACATTAAATCTACCAATATAAAATGAATTCCACGTGCTGCTGGGAATGACATAGCCAGATTGGCTGTCGTGTTAAGGGGAATGACATAGCCAGATTGGTTGTCTTCCTGCCATTCCCGGTGTTTGTTTTCAGATTGGCGGGACAAATTCAGAAGATAATTAAGAGATCAAAGTATCGTAGGTCGAATAATACATATCAGATGAATTATAGAAAGATTATAAAAATGAAAATGTTTAGGTAATTGGTAGCTGGTAACAGACCGACGTCATATAGATACATGTGTGTGCGCGCGTGCACACACAAACACACACACCCTCACACACAAACACAGAGACAAACACAAACACATATATATATATATGTACATATACATGTGAGTACGTGCGTGCATATGTATGTGTGCCCCTGTGTGTGTGTGCTCGCACACACACATGTACATTAATACAAAAAAAATATATATGGATACTAGGATTGTGCGTATGTATGCATATCTGTGCATATCAATATACATATGTATACACATACACGCACACACAGTCCCAAGGAAACACAAGTAACATCTATGTAGAGAGTACACACCTAACACAAAGCAGTCACCAGAGACAACCCCACCCAACAACCTATCTCGATACATTCATCTCCTCAGACCTATCTGAAGAGATGAATACACCGAAACATACCAGGCGAAACCATCCCCGGCGACCGTCCCATGACAAGTGTATATACTATTATGCAATATATATATATATATATATATATATATATATATATATATATATATATGTTTAAACTTAGTTAAGGAGAACGATACAGACACTACAGTGTCTATTAGTACAATCTATCGCAGTAGGGTATTGTCCCAATATTCTGTTCATAAGAGATTTTTTAAAGACCTTTCTGCTAAGTATTTTCGTAATGGCACTGTCCATGTTATTCCACATTTTAGGGTACAGAGTTACCGGGAGTTGGTCTTGGGCTTCGTTTCCTGGTTTTCTTACTTCAAGGTTTCTGGACTGTCTGGTTATTGTTCGCAATGGGTTCTTAACACAGAAATAATTGTCGAAGATTGGTGGAAGTTTGTTGTGCTTCCAGTCATTTATAAGTAGTAAAACATGTAGGGTATGAAGATCTTGTAGTTTGAGAATTTTGTCTTTGTGGAATAAAGGATTGGTATGGGATTTATAATATTTATTGTTTATGATACGAACCACGCGTTTTTATAATAAATATAATTTATTGACCGATCTAGAGTGTCCTCAAATTTGTATTCCATATAGATGACTGTGAACTAGAGCATCATAAAGGCAAAGTTGGGCGCGATGGGTTAAGATATTCTTCACGCGACTGATTACATTAAGAGACATGGACACCTTTGAACATATGGTGGATATGTGCATCTTATAAGAAAATCTATCGTCAATATGTATACCAAAAAATCGAATGGTTTTGTCAATTTCCGATGCTCCTACCCTACCGACTTGTGTACCATTAATATCCATTTGTCTTGATGTATCGGTTATATTGGAATGGGGAGGGTTGATTAATATAAATTTGCTTTTATTTGCATTTAGTTTTAATTTGATTGTTGAACACCAATCGAAAAATTAAAATTATGAACATATGCTTTGTAAAATGTTTTATTCTCAACTGTTGGGTACTTCAATTGTTTTTTGTATTGTTCCATTTTCTTACGAGAGGAGTTTCGGAGTCCATTTGTGACCCAAGGGTGCCGCCTAACATATTTCCTTTTTTAAATCTTTTTCAATGGAAAATGTAAGTTAAATTATTCCATGAAGAAATTCATGTAGGCGTCATACGCATTATCAGGAGTTGTGAATTCAGTTTGGGCGTTAATATTGTACCTTGATATCCTAGTTTTGAATCTGTTTATGTTTTGATGTGAAAACGTTCTGAAGAATTTTGAGTTCTCAGGTTTCTGGTGCTTAGAATTTATCTCAAAGTAGAATGCTGCAAAATGGTCGGACAAGTCAATTAACTTATTATTACCTATGACCTATTTTGTATAATTCAGGTCAGCATGACCTACTTATACTGCATGCCACTCATCCTTCCCAAGATGAGTGGGAAATGGAAAGAAAGAAACTGGAAAAAAAAGAAATGGAAAGAAACAAACAATTTTGGCATAGGAAAAAATGTAACAGGAAAATTTGAAACAGAAAACATCTTGAAACAGATCAATAACAAGAATAGAATGGGTGTGATTTTTCAATCAGAAAATTGATTTCAGTTTTGATAATCAAATCTAAAATATTATTTTTACAACCTGAACTTGCATAAAAATGGTCTTTCAGGGAAATAAATTTTTAGATTTGAATTTTCATGCAAATTATTGGAAATGAATTGCTGGTAGCATATAGGTATTCAAATCTAAATGTTTTTTATTTCAATAAATGTGGATGAAAATGGTCTGAAAGACTATTTTCATGCAAAACTAGGGAACAATTGTTTTGTTTTGATGGAAATGAATTTGCAAAAATTATCCGGCTGTTTATTACAAACAAGTTCGATCAGATGATCCCTGTACTAACACAAATCAACAACATCTTCAATATTGTTCCCAAATTTAAAAAAAAAAATCATTTTTTAAATCCAAACCATAGCTTATGCCCTTTCACTGGAATGATCTCATAAAGCTTGTACCAATGAGGAGGGGGGGGGGGGGTACATGAATGACCTTGTTGAGCTCCTTCCAATGAGGGGTTAGAAGATCCACAGTCATTACAATCTATGGTTATACCATGACTGGTGTGACAGCAAAACAAACCTAATATTTAGAAAAAATCGGCAATGTTCCCTACACATATTGATAGGACTGTCAAATTAGCTTGTTTATCTATTGGTGTTTAATTTTACTTTTGACATCCAGGCCTGGCATTCTGAAAAATGCAGAAGGGCAAAAATCGCTCTCCTCAATCAGCTTAGGAGAGCAATTAGCTTTACCCAGCATTTTAAGTATCCAATTGAACGAACTCATTGAAACTGAAACCAACAGACTATCACATCAGTGATTTTATTAACTTTACTAAGGTAAAGCGAATTCTCTTAGACATCTAGATGTCTCACTTAACAACCGAACACACACTTGACAAGACCTGTGTGTGTACAGAGACCTGTTGTCCAAGAAAGTCATACGCCTACCACTACCACCTTCAACCCCCCCCCCCCACACCCCCCCCCCCCCCCCCAAGGGGGTTGAAGGTGGTAGTGGTATGCGTATGACTTTCTTGGACAACAGGTCTGCTTGAATCTACACTCACATCCTGGTGCAAGTGCTTCAAGTGACAGGACAGTAGTAATGGTAGTATATTATAGTGTCAATATTCCTTGAATAATTACCCCTCAAACTGTGATGTCAGTTGTTGAACTTGAAACTGACAGAAAAAAAAAATATTGCTGTGACCCATTTTGCTTCAAATGATTGCAACTGTGTTTGGGTATGGCTGCAGCCATTACCTTTTACCACTAAACCACTTTCAAAATGAAATTACGTGATGTTATGTGACTTCGAAGTTAAATTACATTTTTGCTTTACAACAAAAATTTAATGTGAGCATAATACATGTAATCTCAATCATCCCAGACCAAAATATTTAGGAGGGCAATTTTTCGCTCTCCTTAATTCTTTCAGGAGGGCAGTAAGGAGAGCTAAAAAATCGCTCTCCTGAAATTGCCAAGCCTGGACATCAATGAGCACAAGTCTTCCAGTGAAGTTTAGCCAACTTTAAAGGACTAAGACACCATGTGTTGGTGATGTGACTGTGTTGTATTATACCAGTAACCAGAAGTTGTTTATCAGTATACAAGCACAGCTCCACTTCTCGCAGTTATAATAAGGTGTAGAATTACTAACCCCCCTTCAATTAAAAAATAGCTCCACATACTTTACTGCAGATGATATTGGACAGGACAATACCCATGCTCCCGGGCCACAGTTAAAATCTGTAAGTCGAAATCTCAGTAAGGAATTTGATGCTGCTATGGGCAGTTTGTTTCCCCAGTTTGTGTGCAGACTAATGTTGATGTAACAAGATTCCCTTTTACTCAAAAAGATACAGAGATATTAAATTGTGCTCTAGTTACAGATATTTCAATCAATAAGTATCCATTCACCTTGAAATCATCAAGTTATTAACACAAATAGAGGAACTATATGGTTAAATCATAAAAATATAGCTGTGGTGTGGTTTCAATATCATGATGGCAACTGAGTATGGGGGCGCGGTGGTGTTGTGGTAACCGGTTCTCGTCAGATCACCGAAGTTAAGCAACGTCGAGTCTGGTTAGTCCTTGGATGGGTGACTGTCTGAGCGATCGATTCAGACTCCAGCGTTGTGTCCTTGGACAAGGCACTTAACCCTGATTGTCCACATGGGGGCACGACGACGCTGTGTACTAAGGCGTACTGCATGTCGATGGTGCGCATGTCTTCAACCCTGTCTGTGCTGAAGTGCGGAGTTACGATGTTAGGAAGCTGACAGCTGCTCATCATTGCTCGGTGGTTCTCTCCGGCTTCCTCCAACCGTAAAACTGTCACGGACAAAATATGAACTTGGCTGTTAAAGTGTCGTTAAACATTAATACATAAATAATAGCAACTGAGCCCAAAGGCTACTGGGCAAGTCGTTTTAAGAAATTTGATGCTGTTATGGGCTATTTGTTTACCAATTTTATGTGGAGTTTGCCTACGGACTACTGTTTGATGAAATATGATGTCCCTTTGCTCACAAAATATGCAGATACTCTTTTGTGACTAAAGTTATAGATATTTCAATCAATAGGTATTCAGCTTGAACACATCAGGATATTAACACAATTATTGCGGTGTAATCATAAAACTACAGCTGTGGTGAATCATTATTCATAATTATTTGGTAAACAAACATGTCAAATAGTATTTGCAATTATTTATTTATTTATTGGTGTTTAACCCTTTACCCAAAGCAGGCGATATCAAAATTATTTTAAATATCATTTTTCAAAATTTAAAAAAAAATTCCAACCAAACCATATCATGTGACCACTCATTGGAACGAGCTCGGTGAGCTCGTTCCAAAGAGGGGTAACATGATATGGTTTTGTTAAAAAATAATATTTCTTCAGCTGCTGAATTTGCATATTATGCGGGCGGATGTGGTCGATTCGTTGGGTAAAGGGTTATGGTCACATAGTTCTGCACAATGGCTAATAGTACTTGCAATGTAATTAGAGATTTGATCAAATAAAGTCTGCGTTGAGAAAATGAAATATTTCTTGCACTGATTCAAAGAAAATGAATGTTTAATTTTCTATTTAAATATTTCAGTTGGTCAGAATAGCTAACCATCGATTCGCTTATCTCATAAAGTGATATATTCCATTCAAATGAATCTAAAAATAGATGACTGACTATTTAACTGGTTGAGTAAAAAATTATTTTTAGTCCTTTGTGCATCTTTTACCTTATTATATTTTATGGGACAGTGCCAGTAGGCAAATCCTAACAGATAAAATAATATCACTTCAAAGATAATGATGCCCATCCCCAAAATATGAAGCCTTTAAATTCTGGTACCAGCACTTTAGAATAAAGCCCAAATATGGGCTTCCAGCACTCTACCCGTTATGAGACAGGCTGATTCCATGCCATAATATTGTCAGATTCATTTCAGAATTTGACAGGTGGCTTGAGAACATGAATGGCACTATCATCAAAGATTTAGTTAAATCAGGTCTTGAATGATAAACATTTCTTGCATTAAGCATTAATTCAAAGAAAATGAATGGTTATGGCATTTTTAAATACAACTGGATGGAATATTTCAGTTGGTCAGAAAAGTGAACCATTCAGGTTCACTTTTCCAACCAACTGAAATATTTCGTCTGCTTCAATATAAATGTTGGTAATGGACTATTCAAGTGCAAGACTGGTTCCAGGCCTTAACAGCATCAGATTATTTAAGAATTTGTCGTTTTGGGAAGCTTGGGCAAAACCATCCAGGAATCCAGACTGAAAGGACTAACCCAGTAGCTAATATGATTAGCAACTGACATTATATATGTCACAGACAACATCACAGAACTGTGATCAGAAAAGTGACCCTTTTCTCAATCAGATCGTGATCTGGTCGTGACATAATTATTCCAGAGGCTCGAAATTTCAGAAACAAAATTTTGTGAAATCAGGATTGAACCAATAAAAATAGCATCTGAGATTCAATGTATTTGAATTTCTTTTTTCGACAAGTGAGATTCTACAGTATTGTTGGGAGAGTAAGTAGACAGGATTCTGACCGAATCACAACCCAGTCACAACTCAATCAAAATTCTCTGTCTGCTTTTATTATGGACCCCTGTTATGAATTTATATGTCCTTGGTTATAATATTTTCTAAAATTATTTTCGATTAGTATAAGCAGACTCTTGTTGGACAGCCCACTTAAGTTATTTACACTGAGTGACCTTTGAATGTATGTATCAACAGAATTAGAAATACTATTACACACGATCTATTTTTAGCTCACTAATTATTGTTTATTTGGGTCACACTTATTCATTTGAAATTAGAATCATCTAGAAACTTAATGAGGTGATTTAATTGAGCCAATCAGCAATAACTGGAACAAAAGAACACTGGATAAGATTCTCTTTCTGGAACAATGAGCTCTGTTGAACAAGATTGTACTGGTTAAATCCCAAGTTGCATTATAAGACAAATTTGCAGATTTAAATTTAGGTATTTTGACATCAGTGTGCAGAGGGTTAAGTTAAAAGACTCCATACACTGTAGATGTGCTTCAAATATTTACAAAAATATTTTGTCCAAGAAAATTTGTCTTATTACAATTTATTGCTGTAGTTAACTAGTTGGCAGCACCTGCAAAAATACAAGACGGTTTAAATAAGGACCTGATCTATCATACATGTGGCTGTATCAGTCAAAGATTATAACAATTAAGTATGGAATGCCAGTCGCTTCCAGGAACTGCTGTCGAAACGATACAAAGCAAATATTCTTAACCTCAACAAGGGTGGATTTTATTTTCTCCATGGATTATCAACTAAATCCTATCCATGGATTAACAACTAACATTTTAGAAAGAAAATCAATCAATTCTGAAATAAAGGTGTTACTGATTTCCTTATTGGAGTTTATCTCCTTGCATAATGCTGCTGGATATTGCTACTGGAAATCTCTTGCAACTAAAAGAAGTGAAGTTTGAGCATATTTAATCAATTTTCCCTTGCACCCTCTATTGAATTTTTTGACC
Organism: Pictodentalium vernedei; assembly: GCA_031216915.1. NCBI lineage: Eukaryota > Metazoa > Mollusca > Scaphopoda > Dentaliida > Dentaliidae > Pictodentalium > Pictodentalium vernedei. The sequence continues at coordinate 711,030,374 of CM062297.1, forward strand.
AGCGATTTCTTGAGACAAATTTTCATGATTTTTTTTTATCAAATTTAGCCATGGGTGCTTCACAGTAGCCAAGACTCTATTAGAGATCAGGTGACTTTCAGTATCTTTGGCTACATGACAACACAAATATAATGTAAAGTGTAGTCAATCGTTCATAATTACATTAGAGCTGTGCGGTATTGTACGGCGGCGTAGAAGCGACATGTGATGTTTAGTTACTAAATTGAATATTCAATTTACTAAATTGAATATTCAATTTATTACAAGACTGTTTATTCAATTTATTACGAGACTGTTTATTCAATTCATTACAAGACTGTTTTTTTCAATTTAGTAAATTGAATATTCAATTTAGTAAATTGAATATTCAATTTATTACAAGACTGTTTATTCAATTTATTAGGAAACTGCTTATTCAATTTATTACAAGACTGTTTTTTCAATTTACTAAATTGAATATTCAATTTATTACAAGACTGTTTTTTCAATTTATTACGAGACTGTTTATTCAATTTATTACAAGACTGTTTATTCAATTCACTAAATTGTATATAATCGGTATGGTCCTCGGTGTCAACAACATACATGTACTCACGCTAATAACAAATTCGAATGTTATTTTTAACAGCAGACAAAGCTGTTGAATTGTAACAGTAAAATTGTTGTAAATAACATAGGCACTCTCCATCAATCATTTGATGTAACGAAAAAAGCTGAGAGAAAATACCCCCTGAGGTATTTTCTCTCAGATTTTTTGTTACATCAAATGACCGGAGGCGACTGCCTTCAGAAGTACACAGACCATGGGCTCTTCCTGTCATTAATTTTGCAAAATGTTCTGTTGATTGCCCTTTTATTTTTTAACAAATGTTGGGAATATTTTTTCAATACCCAATTTTCGGTAGTTTGAGACTCCGTTGGTATGGTAAATCGGTATTGACTAGATACCGACACCAAACGGTATTTACAATATACCGCCCATCTCTAAATTACATTACCCACACTGGAGGACTTGCACACACAGACACACCGAAGGTGTTGGTTGAGGCCCTACCATACCGAGAAAGCAAAACGTCCAACTGGAAGAAAATGCTGTGCCACTTCCTGGGGTCCCCAATAGGAAAAGTAAGGGTAGAAGTTTTACTTCTCTTTACTGTTACTGATGAATTGTTGTTGCTCCACTGTTATTTATTTATTTGTGTTTAAGGTCACATATTTTTGCACAATGGCTAATCATGACAACAACATGAGTATCAACTCAAAACCAGGGGTGAGTGTTAATAAGCCATGTTGCCCATTTTAGAGAGGGTTTGCACCTCCCAAGCACTGGTGACTGGGTCCTATTTTACCAGTAAAACAGAGCCTGTTTACCGCAGTAAACAGGCACTGCTTCACAAACTGTTGGAAAGGCCTCTCTCAACAGTGTTACACAGAAACAAAGCTTCATTTCATAAAATCTATGAAAGGAAAAAACAAATAATTCTAGGTCAATCAGCTCAAGGTTGGCAGTAAAGGATAAATTGTTGTAAATCTCTTTGCTTTATGCATTTTGCAAAACCTGTCAACAGTTTTATGCATTTATAACCCATTGCTAGCTGTACACTCCATCAGTGGCGAAGCCAGCCAAAAGCAAGTGGAGGGACAAACTCGCAGAGCCTGGCTTAGAGCCATTTTAATGGGGTGGGGGGGTGGGGGGGGGGGGGTGGGGGGGGGGGGGTGAGGGTGTTGTGTGCGAGAAAAGCTTTCCAAGCCTTCACATTTCAAAATTTTGCGTCCCTAAAGTTTGAGCTAGCTAACCAAGGTAACAATAATCAGGGTTTCGACCAGAGGGAAATAAATGTGTTCGATATAGGGCATCCAAGGGTCGTCTGTACCATGGACTGACCATGCATGGTTCAGCCCGTGTTAGAAAAATGTTGAATTCCAGGTTTCAAAACCCCCCCATCTCCTTGCATCTGAGCAGATATTTTGAGGTTTTTCATGTACTGATGACTGTCTACCTTTTCACGGACACAGATATTAGGACAAGCAATCTACAACCTAACCCTCATGGACCTGAACCCCCTACGATTTAAAGTCGATTTTTATGCCAAATTTTGAGGACCCCCCCCCCCGCCATGGCCACGCCACTGCACTCCGTGTTTTCCTGAATTTGCTGTTAAAAAGCAGTCATGATTTAAGTAATTGATTTCAACTATAACACACATATATCACCTCACAGTAACACAATTTCATTCAAATTGTGGATAAAAATTAATTGACAAGACAAAAATTAGCTACAGTAGTCTGATCAGAATACATGCATGGGCAGTCATGTCTGCGCATGCATTTACCAGGTAATAAAAATCATTACATGTATCAGCAAAATTTTAATTAATGAAGCACCAGGTTGTACCTGGTGCTTCATTAATTAAATTTTTTATGATTATTCATATAATTGGTGTTTGGAATTTAATATTATTGCGTCTGTGGAAATATTGCCCATCCGTGAAAAGCGACCAGTCCATGGCAGCTGTACTGTTACTCTCCATCAACCTCAGAAGCAGATGGTATTTATCCTAAAATCCTCAAGATTAATTTTATGATAACAACTACCAAATGTATATATCTATGCAGCTGCTGATTCCTTAACAGCGTTTCTACATTATTGATGGCTGTCTGTATAGGCAGCGTACAATGATGAAAAAGCACTATCAAGATAATAGCAGTTTTTAAGGAAGAATACACTTGTAACCTTTTCAAATCTATATAAAAGAAGCAGATTGTGACCGTGTGGGACTGAGGGGTTAAAAGGCAATGACCGGTTTCATAATAGATTCAAGAATACTGGTTCTAAGTCGTCTGTTGGTAAATACACTAACTAACAGTAAACTAGAGTCATATACATTATGAATGACAAAAATAATTAAAACAAAATAATCTGGTCTCTGTTAATTGGTTTTCATGTGATCCTGTTGTGATACACTTGGATCAGTGGGCCAAGATTTCATGAGTAAAATATTGTGAATTCAAGCCCAGAGAAAATAATACAAACAAAAATAGATCTGATTTTCCAAGTCGTTGCATTTTTTTTGTGTTGTTGGGAGGAACGCTGACATGGAGTTTTCACAGGATTTCATCTGGGTCATGACCCGATCAAAATTTTCTGTCTACTTTATAATCACAATACTGTACCAGCGCACTGACATAAATTCTAAAACTGAATTCAAAAGTTTTCACCAAGCCTGAATATAATCAGACTGTCATCTGCTAAATGATGTCCCCAGAGGGTGAATTTGGTGATGCTACCCTGCATAGCAGAGTAGCATCACAAAATTTACCCCCTGAGAATCTGTTTGAATCAAGGTATGCAGGGTAGCATCACAAAATTTACCCTCTCAGAATCTGTTTGAATCAAGGTCTCAAGCTAAAACAGAAAGATGTACCTACATGTAGAGGATAAATTGACACACTGTAGGGGATAGCATCAGCAAATTCACCCCCAGGAACCTCACTTTGCAAATGATAGGTTGCTTATATTAAGGCTTGATTTTCACATGCTTTTTGGATTTGAATTAAAGAATTCTAAATCATGTTTTCAACCAAATTCAATAATTTGTAATGCTTTGGTACTCGCTTGTTCAGCGCCCAGCTTTCTGGAAGCTTGATATATATACCTTTCTTGATCATGGGCATAAGGAGTGTATGAATTTTGAAGGACAAAATCATGTTTTGAAGGAATTTAGAATGCTGGCTTCTGATCCTCCACCAGGAAACAAACTCATAGCAATCCTTCCTGGCAATCAGGAGTTCAACACCTAAACCACCAGACCACTGCACACTGGCAAAAAATGATGGCTGGAATCTCAATCTAACTTTTTTTTAGATAAAGCTCTCAGGATTTCTTGATGCATTTTCATTCCGGCAGCTGCATGAATGTGTGAAACATGCTAGCTACAGTTCAATGAAAATGCTATGGTTGGCCTCAGACGAAGACTGGCACCAGCATGTGTGTGTATTTTGAAGGACACAAGCATGTTTTGGAGAAATGCAGTGTGTTGGTTTCTGATACCCTTATGGTAATCCCACCCGGCATTAGGAGTCCAACACCTAAACCACAAAAAATTATGGCTGGAATCAAGCTTGTTAGATGAAGTTCTCATGATTACTTGGCTCACTGTCCTTTCGGCAGCTGCATGAAAGTGTGAAACGTGCTGGCTACAGTACAATGCCCAGCTTTCTGACAACATGGTATACACGTTTCTTCATCAAAGACATATAATGTGTGTGTGTGTATGTGTCAGTTTGTGTAGCTGGGGGCCAGAGCCTCTGAAGAACCAAACATGCAAGAGACCGGGTACATAACACAAAGTGGTTCAAAGAAGTGTTTGGGGTCACATTCAGTTAGACATGATTCATCAACACTACAAAGAAATGAAGCCATGCAAGGGCAAATTTTATGGAAATGGATCTGAACAAACCTGAACATAACATGCTCCCCTGCGCCCCCCCCTCCCCCAACCCTGCCCAAACAGTGCCCAAATAATAAGCCAGGGACTCAAATTGAACTAACTTGAATCTCATCCCTCTTGAGATGTTACAAATGTATATACTAAATATTAAAGAATTCTGACTGGTGGATATGAACAAGGAGGTTTTTAAAGTAATGTCCTCACATTGCATTAAGTTAAAATTGGGCTCAAATAGGGAGCCAAAATATTAACCCAGGGACCCGATTTGAACAAACTTGAATTTGACCCACCTAGAGATGTTGTATACCAAATATGAAAGGATTCTGATTGGTGGATCTGAAGAAGACTTTTAAAAGAAATTTCCTCATATTGCACTAAGTTAAAATTCGGGCTCCTATAGGAAGCCAAATATCAACCCATAGACCAGATCTTTACAAACTTGAATCAGACTCTCCTAGAGATGTTGTATACCAAATATGAAAACATTCTGACTACAGGGTCTAAAGAAGATGATTTTTAAAAAAAAATCCCCTATATTGCACTAAGCTGATATTTGGGCTCCCATAAGGAGCCCAAAAATTTACCCAGGTAAGCAATTTGAACAAACCTGAAACTGACGCACCTCAAGATGTTGTAAACCAAATATGAATGCATTCTGACTGGTGGATCTGAAGAAAAAGATTTTTAAAGAAATTTCCTCATATTTCACTAAGTTAAAATTCAGGCTCTCATAGGAAGCCCAAATATAAACCCAGAGACTCGATTTGAACAAACTTGATTCTGATCACCCCCCACCACCCCCCCTATAGATGTTGTATACCAAACATGAAAGGATTCTGACTGGTGGAGCTGAAGAAGATTTTTAAAGAAATTTCCTGAAATTGTACGAAGTTAAACTTTGGGCTTCAATAGAGAGCCCAAATACTAACTCAGGGACCCGATTTATACAAACTTGAATCTGACCCCCTTTTGATGTTGTATACCAAATATGAAAGGATTCTGACTGGTGGATCTGAAGAAGATTTTTAAAGAAATTTCCTCAAATTGCATGAAGTTAAACTTTGGGCTCCAATAGAGAGCCCAAATACTCACTCAGGAACCTGATTTGTACAAACTTGAATCTGACCCCCCTATACATGTTGTATACCAAATATGAAAGCATTCTGACTGGTGTACCTGAAGAAGAAGATTTTTTAAAGAAACTTCCTCATATTTCACTAAGTTACAATTCGGGCTCCTACAGAGATCCCAATTAATAACCCAGAGACTCAATTTGAACAAACTTGAATCTGACCCCAATAGAGATGTTATATACCAAATATCAAAAGATTCTAAATGATGGTTCTGGAGAAGAAGATTTTTTTAATTTTAAAAAAAGATTTATGGGTGCTATCAGAGTAATGTCCCTTGTGGTGCCCCATGTGGACGCGGAAAGTTTATTTGTACAAGCTTGAATTTACATATGACAAGGAACATGCACACCAAATTTGGTTCAATTTGGTCCAGCAGTTTGGGAGGAGAAGTCGATGATGTAAAGTTCATGACAGACGACGACGGACGGCGACGGACGGAGCCGGACGACGATGGACGGCAAGTGATAAGTTAAGCTCCCTTCGGTGAACTAAAAAAGGGAAAGAGGACATTGTTCCTAAGAATTTATGTGGAGATTTGATAAATTTTTTGTTTAGTTTTTGGGTGTTCAACATCTTCAGGCACCCAAGTCGTTTTTTCAAGAACATTTAAAACTTACAAAAACAATTCAATCATTTATAATTTATAATATAATTGATTAAATTTGCTGTTAGACCAAAATATAAATTATACACATGTATATAAATAAAATTTAAATGAGTTTGGTACAATAGTTGTACATGAAATGCACTTCAATGGAGCAGTCACAAGTCAATCAGATGACTCTGCGTGCAATTCATGAGGGAAGAGACAGTGAGTGGGTAGCATTACAGGCCTTTTAAGTTTGTTGAATTATGTTGTTTACGTACATGTACCAATTCTTGGAAAGTGAAGTTCGATTAGTTTGAAGACTTGGAATGCAACAGTTTATGCTTTGTGGTAAATTGTCCACATTTCCAAACACACATTCTATTATTTGACCCCCGAACAGATTTTAACACTTTACTCAAAGCACATGATATCAAAATTTGTTATTTTAATCTTTTCCCTTAAATTCTTCAAAACATTTCAACAAAATCACATCATGTGACCCCTCACTAGACAAGCCTGACGAAAATTTTTTTTAAATTTCTATTTCTTTTTCTACTACAAAATATGTATATTATGCAGTTAGATGGAGCCTATTCATTAGGCAAAGGATTAATCACTCAATAGGTGGGGCAGAGGCATGCTGTTTACTCGCAAAAAAAATATTTATTGTTCATTTATTTTTTGGTGTTTAAGGTCCCATATTTCTGCACAATGGCTAATCGTGACCACAACATGGAGATAAAGTCAAGTTTAGTCAATCATTTATACCTATGTTGCCCATTTTAGAGGACTTCCACCCCAAGCATTGATGAATGGGCACTGTTTTACCAGTAAAACACAACCTATTTATCTCAGTAAACAAGCACTGCTTCACTTCAGGGTGTTCTACTCACAAAAAATAAAAACTACGGCTGTGATAGTGTGCGTCAGCTCGCCTCAAAATTGAAATCCTGTACATGTATTTCTCCAGAAAGTTAAAAAATTTATAGTAATTTATATATTTTTTTTTACTTACCAATGACCCAGACATAGCTGGTGCTAACTCTTAAAATATAGGGCCAAACACAAATTTTGCCCCCCAATCCCCAAAAATTGCATCTAAAACCAAAGAAAACATGTCCTGAATGGCCCTCCATACTTCACCTTTACTGTGCATGCGCAGTGTCAAGGACGTTCCGAAATTGGCGCCATTAATCATTCTTATAACCAGTGCCTGGTAAGCACTATGTACTCAGCGGGGAGGTATGAGTTCCCAACTCCTGGGAGGGCCATCCCCGTCTGGGTCATTGGTAAGTATAAAAAATATATAAATTACTATAAATTTTTTAACATTTTTATACTGTACCACAAGCACAACTGCTGAGTCAATGATATACCATAAGCAGTATCGATAGTTAATTGAATCCATTAGCAATAGAATGGAGCGTAACGTCCTTCTATTAGGCATCAAAGACAGAAGAAGCTTACGCCCGTAGTAATAAACAGATATCTGTTTATAAATACGTAAACTCTAACCGGACAGAGTAAAGGCCTATGCCCGTACAAAGACGGAAGGACCTTAATAACAATAGGTTCCGGATATTATTAGGAGCCTGACTCTTATGCAAAAATCCAACCTAAATAGTAAAGGAAGTAGTGATTCCGAAACTACGAAAGTGAGAATCATCCACCGATAGTGCATGAAGCTCACTGACTCTTCAGTAAAAGAGAAGCCAACAGAATTACTGTCTAAAAGGTCAGAATTTGAAAACTACTGTTCCCAGAGGCTCAAATGATTACTTAGCTAAATAAGAATCGAAGTTAAATTCCGTATAGAAATTTAATCTAATGATTCTAAGTCTATTTATCGAAAAGTTACTAACTGACTTAGATAAAGAGACATAAGACTCAATTGTAAACTATCATAGAGTGCATAGGTATGAGATAACATAAACCTATAACCTTAATAGTAACAGGCTGCAGTAGATCTTCTCAAACAAGTATACTAGAAAGTTGCAATGACTAGTATGGAGGGATCAACAATATCAACATAGTGATCCCTACACCAACGACGGAAGAGCCTCCACTTTAGCCGCATAGTATAGCGAAGAAGAGGCTCTCCTACAGTAAGAAATCGCGTCCAAAGCTCATCCAGTACAATGCTTACAATGCAATAAGGACCACACAACGGAATACGTGAAGGTTGAGACCTTGCGGGTTGTGATGAAGATGATACGATTTTTCCCAGCGAAAAAAGATCCTCTCATGGAGGAAGTTTTCGCGTTAAGTCCCACAGTAGACATCTGAGTAAATTAACCCACGGTCTCTGTGAAGACAGAGATGCTATCAACAGAAATGTATTGTGGTTGTTTATCTTAGCAATACTTGCTGAAACAACAGCGCAGGAGGATACGCATATCCTATCATTCCATCCTATTAGATCAATAGGGCATTAACAACATAAGCTCAGAGATCCGGACATGTAAACACATACGTCTGCAATTGATTAGCAAGTTGTGTCGTAAATAAATTATCATTGGGCGCTCCCATTGATAGCAAATCTGATTGAATACTTGTTTGTTGAGAGTCCATTCTGACGGCAACAAGCGACCCATAAGTGAAAGGGAGTCCGGTAGTACAATCAGACGACCCGGAATATGACGGACCGAAGCAGAACTTGGTGTACTATAACAAACAGAAGGATTCTTTCCATTAAATTGAATAACGGAAATGAATGAGTGCCTCCCTGGTTCCGGAGATACGCCACTACTGTCGTATTATCGGACAGGATTTGGACATGCGTTTCTGAATAATGTTCATCCAATGACATAAAGCAAGCCTAAAAAACATTATTCCGTGGAAGATAAGTGCTTGCCTAGAGACTGCGGAACCTAAAGACCCTGGCACTTCTAATCCGTTGGGATCAATATTGTATCCCAACCTGTTTGACTGGCAACCGTCATAACTATAAAACTCGGATCCGGCAACTGCAGTGGCACTCGCTGAGTCAACCACCGAATGTTTGCCCCAGTCTGAATCTCTTGCGACACTAGATAGACAAGAGAACGTGTAAATCGAGCAATTCATGGATTGCTGAAAAGTTGCCGTCGAAGAGAAGCTTCTCCGAGACCGAAGCGACTCTGAGAGAGTTCTTCACCTTACTATCCACGCGCATGGATGTAGCTAGGGCTGCGTCACGTCTAACCAACTCCAAGTAGCCACTGAAGGGCGGAGTTATACGTGAACAAACTACTGCCCTCAAAAGAAATCACATTAAGGATCATATCCCAGAATTCTTTCTCTTGAAGACGTAATGATAACGCCTCAGTAAGGTGGATTACGTATGATAAAGCGTCTAAGTTAAGTCTATTAGACATCATTGTCGTTTCCAACATTGTGGTTGGAAAAGACATAGACGGCGAAAAAGATAATTTCCAGTCTTTAACCACGCCGTCTAGACGCATATGAACTCTCGGTATGCCCTGTTCTGCCAAAATAAATTATTCCTATAAATGTTAAAAGGCAGAATTGAGCATTGCGGACAAGAAACTAAACTATCATGCTTGGTAGCAGGCCTATATATATATATAGCGTCGATAAATAATACACATGTTCTAATGACATTATTGGACTGTGTCGGTAAGTCAGGGACAATGTCCCTGAACCGATCCAAAATTCCGTGTCCAATGACGCTATAAGTCTCTTATCCAACATCGCAGCAATGTAGTCCGAACAACCACTGGAAGATAATGCCGGAAGAAATGTATGGCAGCTTCCGATGTTCCGAAAGGGAAAACTTGAAATCGTCCGAATCCCTTTCGCCATCCTGTCGGACCCTATAAAGCGTTCGGTCGTCCGAACCTGATGCAACCGCGGACCGCACCGACCCAGCGCCGTCGGATAATTCCTGATCCGACCGAGAAACTGTCGATTGCTGGGATGCTGTGAAAAACTGTGCTAACTTGGATAGCACGTCCGTCACTGAGGCCTGTGGAGAAGCGGTCTTACGATGCATTGCCGCTGGAAGCTCCGTGATCGTTACCCCGTGCATACTACTATTATGCGAGCGAACGAAGTGTATAGGCCTCGTGTCCCTTGGCTACCGGATGGCGTGACCTGTTCGCCGTGGAATCACTGAATGACGAAACTGGTCGGATACTCGAGGTCACGTAGCCAATGTGCGGTCGTGTGCGCTGCTGTGAGGATGTGGAAGCATTATCGACAGTCTCTCGGACTGTCAATATAACGGAGCGGCCCGAGCGGCGGACATATGCTCCGAATGCAAAATATCTGAACCACAACATGCGGTCCCCTATGTTGTTGGACGAGAGAGGGACCTCTCTCGCTCACAGCCCGGACTGACCTGGACGAGCCAGGAACCGGACTAACAGGCTTCCTCCGATCTGTCCTCAATCCGTCGTCACTGGGTGAGTACTAAAGTTATTATCGTGCTTGCATCACCCAAATCTCCTTCCTAGACCGCAACGGACGAACCCGGCAGCCGAACCATTCGATGAATGTACGCTACACCGGGTGAGCTAGCGAATGTCACTCCGTCGATCCTACAAGGGACCTCTTAGGCGATAGACATATTCCATGAGCACTTATTGCCGCTAGCTCTTCATTAACTAAGACGACAGAGGCACACTTTGAAAGACATCTCCGTAACTTTGCGAACAAGAAACCAGACATGCTTGGTAATAGCAAGCATATAATAATATATATAGCGTCGTTCAATAATTCGAAAGTTTGTGTGACATTATTGGACTATGTCGGAACTGAGGGACGATGTCCCTGAACCGAACCAAAAATTTCTAAGTCCACCGATGCTATCAGTTTCTTATCCGGCATCGCAGCATTCTGGTCCGACGAAAGAACCTGTAGAAGATCAAGTCAGATGACATACACAACAGCATATGTTGTTCCGAAAGGGAAAGCTCGAAATCCTCCGAATTCCTTTCGGTATCCCTTCGGACCGGATGAAATTTTCGGACGTCTGTACCTGCTTCCGCGGAGCGTCCCGACCCAGCATCGTCGGATAATACATTATGCGACAGATTCAGTTGTTGCTGGGATGCTGCGATAAGCTGTGCTATTTGGGATAGCACGTCCGTCCCCGAGGCCTGTGCAGTAGCGGTCTTACGATGCTTTGCCGCCGGAAGCTCCGTGTACGTTGACTCCCGCACACTTTCTTATGCGAACGTCCGGAGTCTGCAGGCCTCGTGTCCCTGGTTACCGGATGGTGTGACCTGGTCGCCGATGATTCTCTGATTGGCGAAGCTGACTGGATATCCGAGGTCACATAGCCAAGAGCGGTCGTGTGCGCTACCATGAGAATGAGGAAGCCTTATTGACAGTCTCTCCGGACTGACTATATGTCGGAGCGTCCCGAGCGGCGGACGTATGCTCCGAATGTGAAACATTTTGTACCACAACATCTGGGGCCAGATGTTGTTGTACGAGAGAGGGGCCTCTCTCGCTCGCCGTCCGGATGGACCTGGACGAGCTAGGAACCGGACTAAAAGGCTTCCTCCGTTCTCCCTCTAATCCGCCGTCACTGGGTGTGCATTTGGTTGATTTATAGTGCTCGCATCACCCCAAAACTCCTTCTAGACCGCAACGGACGAACCCGGCTGCCGAACCATTCGATGAATGGACGCTACACTGGGCGAGCTAGCGGACGTCAAAGGCCGTCGAACCTACTAGGGTCCTCTTAGGCAATTGGTGTATGTACATGAGCACTTTTCCGCTAGCCCTTCATTAATTGTGACGACGGAGGCACACTTTTGGAAGACATCACGGATAAATCACCCTAATCTTGATCGTCTGAAATAGATATTGATAAAGTAGAGTGACCCTGCGGGGAAAGGACCGGAATGTCCAATTCCCCACTAACATACCGTGACACACGCTTCCCATGTTGTCATCGAAATCATCACATACAGAACAGGAGTTAGTGCGAGTACAATGACTACATATAGAATGATTATAAAAGTCAGAGGAAGATTTCCTCTTATTACAATTGACCAAAATCCTTTCAATGTGAAAAGAAAACAAAGTCCTAGTACTCGCACCAACCCCTGACAAACAAAATACATAATAATATGATCCATTAACATAGAAAAAATAATTGAAATCAAAATATTTTGAAAAAATATTTTTCCAGAACAGCCCAAGTTTCTGAAAAGTAACGTTGAGCCCAATGGATCCCAAGCCTAAGTGTGGACAAAAATTTTAAATATTTTAAACAATTTATGCAACACTTACAAACAATAATAATGTATCTAGTTATGATTAAATTAACATCAAGATATTATTTTCAAGAAATCCCCCCCCACACAGAGGGCTGTTGTAAATGTAAACAATAAGTGTAAAAACACTAAAATAAGACTCCAGGCACCCAGGCCTGAAATCAGTTACCAATAATACACTATCTGATGCAAAACAGAGACTTCCAGGGAAGAAACTGCAGAACATAAGATGGTAGATGCAGAACACAACGCCTAACCACCCATAGGTGAAGACGTAAACATGGGGAAAAGAACAGAATTCATTCTGTTATTCAGCTAAAACTCCCAAGCAATTTTAGTAATAAAATTACAGAAAATATGCCAAAAGCATAGGAGAATAGCAAGAGGGGACTTAAAGGTAAGGGAGAGAGGAAAACACTGAACAATCAGTGTAACTTGATAACAAGAATGACAACAAAATGGCTGCTGCCTCGAAAATAGGTAACTTAACATAATTTCATTAAAAAATTTTAAGTTACAGCCCTGATAATTTTCTGTCACACATTTTCCTCTCCTCCTTCTATATCCTCCTTAGAATCACCATTTCACTAATATTTATGTGTCTGGCATCATTTAAACTGAGATTTACAAGCACAAAGATTAGTCAGATGTTAACTGATGAAGGGCCAAACTAAGAATGATTAATGGCGCCAATTTCGGAACGTCCTTGACACTGCGCATGCGCATTAGAGGTGAAGTATGGAGGGCCATTCAGGACATGTTTTCTTTGGTTTTAGATGCAAATTTTGGGGATTGGGGGCAAAATTTGTGTTTGGCCCTATATTTTAAGAGTTAGCACCAGCTATGTCTGGGTAATTGGTACAGTATAAAAATACAAATTTCTTGAGTTTCTGAAGTATAGTCCCAACTAACCAACAAATATATTTTGATTACATTGTTAAGGCAGGCCTTCGATGAAGACATGCCTTGAAGATGTGGATGAAATTTTTTATCAGCCAGGACTTGGGACAGAACTGTCAGAGCAAATTGGATTTACACCTTCCACCCTTAGCAATCTATCATCTTTGTGACACCCCTAAGTGCATCATCCTCATCCAAATCGTTGATTACTAATTAACTGTTTATGGTCTTTAACCCTTTACCTAATATAATGACGCCATTTTGGCGAGCACAATTCACAATCACCATTCAATATTTCATTCTTTTTTTTAAATGTAAGTCAAAACATTGCTTATGACCACTCATTGGAATTACCTCAGCAAGCATGTTTCAATGAGGGGTCATAAGCTATGTTTAGAAAGAGAAAAATAAAAAAAATTTAGTTGTAAGAAAATTGTTTGCAACTGTTATCTTCTAGTTGTGTAATATAAGGAGTGTAAAGTCAAGGTTAGCCACTTGTTTACAATGTACATGTATACCCATGCTTTAGAGGACATCTTACCCCCCCCCCCCCCCCCCCCAGTGTTGGTTACCAGCATAATGGTTTATCATCTACCCTCTCCCTCACCCCCACACACCTGATTTCTTTCTTCTTTAACAGAGAGTCAACATTTTCCTTTCAAAACTTGATACGGCAGCTTGATACCAGAGTGCACAATGAGAAATTTGTTGGTCAAGGTTTTGAGATGGACACACTTTGGGGAAACATTTTTCTCTCAACTTCCATCAAACACAATCAAAACCTGTTTTGTTTGAAATACTGTAAAAAACCCATATCACGATTATTGACAACACATCAGTGAGACATTCTACTGAGAAACATTTATGATGGTGGGTGGATGTGGAGTTAGATATTGTGGCCTGCATATCCTATCCACACCTGGTTATCAGAGTTGTGAAGTTGTTTTTTCTAACTTCTTTTTGACAATTTACATACATGAAGCTAATATTTATAAGTATTGGCATATTGATGACACTCAAGCGAGATATTTTGGGGAGAAAACTTATGTGGTTTGAAAGGGGGAAATGTCCTGACCTGCATATCACTCAACCAGGGTATTTTTTGTTTTTAAAAATTTGATTAGCAGTTTCCATGTTGGTTTCAAAAAGTGATGATAAATAGTGAATATAAGGCCAATATGAAAGAAAAATGGTTAGCGTTTGGACATTTTTGAAAAGCATTTTGTGATGTGAATCCAGTCATCAAATACCCTGTCAACAGAAAATCTCTCTGAGTGTATTCAATATGCAATATATGGGCTACATGTATGTTGAATCTGAATATGAATGTTCTGGGAAAACATAATTTTCATGACTAAGATACCCCACTTTGGGGAGCGGCAGGGAGACATGCTGGGATTACAGGCCATGATATATATCTCCTCTCCCTCCCCAAAATCGTTCTCAACAGGTTACCTCCCTGGGGCTCCTCAGTGTGCAGTATATGAGCTACATACAAAATAAGAATGTTTTGAGAAAAAATTAATTTTCATGACTCTGATGCCCAGGTAGGGTGGAAGGAATACACAGGTCATTAAAATGTTTTTTTGTGCTGTTCAATTTTGATAAAAGGTTAAACAACTCAATTTTTTAAGAGTTAATAAGAAATTAAGGCCACACCCAAAACGTTTATATTAGCGATCAGTTTTGCAAGTAACCCATTTTTCATATTCTCATGCATGAGAAATGCAAATGTAATACTGATATATCTGTCATTGTGAATGTACTAAGGTGAAAAATGTAGCATGCTGTGGCTAAATCAAGAGTTTCTTTCAAGCTGATATTGTATTTTGAAATACACAGTTTATTACTTATTTATTGATGATTGAAGTCACTTTCAGCGTCTATTGCCATATTATGACTGCCACATAGGTACTGAGTCAATTTTAGCCAATTATTTGTACATATACAGTATACACGCCAATGCTATTCAACCCAGGTGTTGGCTACCGGGTCCTATTTTACCTGTGAAACAGTCTTGTTTACCACAGTAAACAAGCACTGCACCACTTCTTAGGATTCCCATGGAGGAATACACTGTTGGAAGATTTTGCTCTTTCTAACAAAGCCAAACATCACTATCTTTAATCACTAGAATCAACATTAACTTTTATCTAACTTAACAGCTATGTCTGGCCAATGCTATTCAACAAAATCATCATTCCAAATTTAATTATTTTTAAGAATGTTTGCCTCCAAAATGCAGCTTATGACCTGTCATTGGAACCTGCTCAATCTGACAGTCCCATTGAGCGGACATAAGCTCCAGTTAAAACTAGAAGTCCTGTCATGAAATGCACACAGATAGCGCGTTAATCTACGCGTTATGACCATAGTAAGGCTATCAAATTCTGTACATATGGACTGTGCACAAGCAATGTTTTAGCCAATGGGCCTCCGGGTTACCCAGAGGGCCATTGGCAGAAACATTGCCTGTGTTTGCTATGAGTAACCAGGAGAACCTGCCATGCTTTGGATGCCATTCGATATGGCAATTGCGCGCAATTCCTACCCGCAATTAAGCCTAGATAAGACAAAGACAGGACTTCTAGTTTTAAATGTATATATTGGTGGCAAAAACTGAAAACTGTCACTAATTTAAGGATAAATGTTTACAAGTACAGTACAGCTGCCATGGACTGGTCGTAATCCACGCAAGGGCAGCAATGTGCACAGATGTGTTTACCAGCTAAAAAACATCATCATCAGCAAAATTTTAATTAATGAAGCACCGCAATGTACCTGATGCTTCATTAATTAAATTTTTGATGATTATTCCTGTAATTAGTGTTTGGAACCAATATTTTGCATCCACGGTAATATTGCCCACCCATGGAAAGTGACCGATCCACGAAGACTGTACTGTATCCTCTGTTGGTCATGTTAGCTAAAAAGTAAGCAAATTATACCAAGGGCAATTTGTCTGAGTCTGAGGTTCAGTCATCTTGGTGAATTAATAATAGGTTGCCACAATTCTTTAACCTGTAAGTCCCCATACAGCCAAGTCTGAAAATAAGCAGACTGTCATCTATAAAATGAGGTTCCCAGAGGGTGAATTTTGTGATGCTACCCTGCACTGCAGGGTAGCATCACTAAATTTACCCTCTGTGAACTTCAATCTGAATCAAGGTCTCAAGCCTAAACAGAAAGAGGTACAAAGAGGATAAATAAGCCAACTGTATGGAATAGCATCAGCAAATTCACCCTCTGGGACCTCATTCTGTAAATGACAGTTTGCTTATTTTCAGGCTTGCATACAGCCAAAGACTGTGACTTTTATATTACTTTGAAAAGGTTGCCCCGAACCAGGGCTTATATTTCGATGAGAATCCCAGAATCGATTCACGCAAAGTTTCATGCAACAAAACCTGTGAGAATCCATACAGATTCTCACTGGACCACTGCTAGGATTGCATTAAAACAGATGAGTCAATATAACCCTTGACCTAACATAGCAGTAGCAAATTAACCAATACAAACCAACAGTAACGTGACCTGAAATATCCTGACACTTTATCAATAAAATTGTACAAATATTGCTGTTATTGGAAGCAACTCAATGAGCCGGTTTCAGTGACATCCATATTTGTGGGATTTTATTGGTAAATATTGTTTATTTTTTAAAATATTATAAAATTCAGTTCAGGTTTTAAAAATTAAAAAGCTGTGTTGGTAAAAAGAACCTGTACAGGGGTTCAACCATGGTGGCCTCATGGGATCCTGGGACACTCCTAACAGGTAAGGATTCTCGCAACCATTTTCATGAGAATCGAAATGGATTCTCACAAATTTACATGAAATATAAGCCCTGCAAAGTGTATTCTTCCCAGAGAATACAACTGGTAGGCTACATTTATCTTAACAATGTTTTTATATCCTTGTTGGATGTCTGTACAGGAAGTCAATAATGATGTAGAAATACTGCCAAGTAACAAGCCTGAAAATAATTTTCATTGTGCTTCCAGACAAAATGTCAGACACCAAATGAATCATGTCTGACATTTAAAAATGATATCTGACATGTTACAAAATGGAGTTTGAATATTCGAAATAATGTGTTTTGGGTGTACATGTACCTTCATCTTAAAACTGCTTAGAATTCATCCAACCATACCTTGTTTGGCAGGGCTTAATGAGCCCTGCCAAACAAGGTATGATTGGTTTCATTCTAAATTGGAAATGAACTACCCTTCAGACATAATTTAGATACATGTGTGGCTATATCAAATCATATTCCTTCACATGCTGTTAACACTGATGAGCTGTATAGTCACGTTTTTCACACTTCCCAACTTGTCAGAACCAGAAATCACAATAATCATTAATTTTAGGCTTGTTAGTTTATGTACATGATTTCCAGCATGCATGAAGTTCTGATCACTGAACTTCATTGATAATTTTGGCATCAGACATTTTGTCTGATGATTTTAAACCTCAGTCTGACATTGGCCTTTTTGTACCTGACATTGTCCTTGTCTGACCACTTATTTTCTGGTATGCCAAGTAATATGCAGTTATGTACATATATATACGGTAGTGATTGTCATAAAATGAATCAGAGTTTTAAGAGATAAGGAGAACGACAGGCTAAGAAATTAAAAAAAATTATTGTTTTTCCAATTTATGCAGGCCTTCAACTAAAAGGTTACTAACTCATATATGATCATGGCCAGAACAATCACCATAACAAAAAGAAGTACAATAAATAGTGTATCAGGTTTCAAGAGCCATAGCAATAACCGTCATAAGGTTATTATTGAGCTTGGACCTGAATTGGTTTGATCGACCTTTGATGATGAGCTACTTGTAAAGGCCTCTTTTTGTTCACCTGCATCTTCTGAAAAACTCCTGGCCTTTTCACTTCTTAATCTTCGCAATCGCCTAGAAAAGCGTCTCTGCATCAACTCTATTTTATCTCCAAAATACGACAGGACAGTGTAGATCACAAGAATGATAAGAGCAAGATGAGCCAAAAATTTTAACCAATCTCGATATTGCTTCCATTCTTTTAATTCTTTTATATGAAGGAACCGGTTTCTATAGTCTTTAGGAAGCTCAAATTGAGATGGTATGGGAAGAATAGCCTCATAAAAGTCTTGTAAAATGGCTTTGACTGTTTTGGCATCTTCCTCTCTGTGATGTTCTATGTTATCATTTAAACAAATAAACTTTTTGGGGTTTTTCCGAATGTCATCTAACTGACCTATAACACTTGATACATTTGTTTTTATCATTTTGAATGCAATTTCAGAATCATCCAATGTTTCAAACTTGTATTTACCAGTGGTTGTAAACTTTTTCTTCAATATGTCAATCATTTCAGTGCAACCAAGAAACAAACTTTGAGTTACTTGTGGCATATTTTTATCATAATAAGTTTCTAATGGAGAGCTTGGATACTCCATCTGAAGTTCTAATGGAAGTTTCTTGGAACAGTTAATGAATATATTTTCTAAACCAACAAGTGATGGTAAATCTAATGGAAGATCAAACAGTTTAGTAGCAAGAGTTCTAATTTCTCGATCTGACAGAACATTAGACTTATCGGTGTCCATTTCACTGAAAATTTCATCAGGTGTTATTTCCTTAGATACACCCATCAAATAATAAAAGTAAGAAAATGCATATTGCATGTCATCTCCTTGACGAATTTTGTGAAAGGAAGTGACATCCCACTCTTCTGGGAATCTATTTTGTAATTCTAACATAATGTGTTTATCTATCATGTGTGGCATGTGTCCAGGTACTTTCCTAGCTGTGTAGCCAAAGGCCTTGTTAAATAGTTTATTAACATGTTTCAATGAGTCAGCAAATGTATCCAAAGTTTTTCGAGATCTAACACTTGGTGTTCTATATGCCTCCATTTCCAGTCTACTTTTCTCTAACAACTGCCAAGTAGTATCATCTTCAACTGAGAATTTTTTGTATGGATAATTATTCTTAGAGGGTAAGTGACCCAGTATTTCATCTGATCGACTCATGTTAAACAGATCACCTTCTTCCCAGCGAAAGAAATTGTTTGTTTCCTCAACAAATTTACTCTCTTCAGATAAACTCTTGATGAAAGACAACAATTTTCTCCTGTGTATGCTGTGAGATCTTGATGCTTGATTTTGTGTTTTTGTAAATAATTGCATGTCTTTCTTCAGTGCCACACCAATGCTGGTGTTGTGCTGTTCTGTTTTCTTCATTCCAGTTTCATGCTGTATTTTTATTATGTGTTTATCAAAGTATTCAGTAATAGTCCTTTTTTTTATTTTGAAACCTGTTTCGGTTATATCCCCTGCTTCTAACTGTTTCAACAATTCTTGTAAAGTTTTCCTCAAATGTTCCTGATATGCCACTTCTGTTTCATTCTTGTGCAATGGAAGCTCAAAATTATAAAATTTATTTTTTGTATTTGGATATCTTTTTTCCAATGGGATATCTTTGAATTTAAAACTGGAGTCTTTTAAGGTGGTTTTATTTGTCAGTATTGTAATATTGCTCAATTCATTCTTCACATGTTCAGAATTATTAACAGTAGGTTTTTTAATCGAGGTATCAATGACAACTGTAAAATTTTTACTAGAACTATTTTTCCCATTACCTTCATTATATTTTAGTTCAAACTGCAGTTTAGTTGAATTATGACCGGTATACAAAAGAACTGTCATTATATGGAATTTAAGAGACACAGCTGCTGCACGAATAACATCTTGTTTTTCATAAGCAGCTTCTTCAATAGAAAAATTAGATGAAAACATGTGAGTTAAGTTAAAGTAGAAGATATTAACCCCGGATGGTAGTATATAATTGTTCACAGCTGGCCTGAAAGGTACTTGATGTATCTCTGCAAAGCGATCTATTCCACAATCACCAGCATCAAAACCACATTTTTCCACATTACAAGCTGTATCACAGTATTTGTCTGCAAGCCAACTGTTTGCACATCCAGTGTTACAGTACATCTTTTGTTGTTCACCGGTATTCCAACTGTGAAATGCTCCATCCCAACCAGCACCTGGCTGTAAACGACTTGCAGAACCTGAACAATCACCACCATCCCATTCACATTCTGAATTGTTACATGCCTTATCACAATACCCATCCAGTATCCATGTCCCTGGACAACCTTCATTACAATTTGGAATTGGCCATGTTAAGTATACTTTTTGTCCTTTAGAATCTGTATAAAAATCCTCTGGCCATACTTCTTTTCCAAAAATGACATCATCATTGAGATAAATGAATTTATCTGATAATCCTGGAATTCTATGCAGATGAGCTTCTATTGCTGGAGATGAGAAGGTAGGCAAGTGGCTTTTATTCGTAAAAATCTCCTCATGTGTAATTAGGGTTATTCTTGGACTGTCCATGTTCATCCAGTGAGGTATCTGACCATTTGTTACAATATAAACATGTCTTATCCAAGGTGCAAACCTTTCCAGTGAACGAAGTGAATATCGTAACTCTTCATTGTCTTCAAACCTACTAGCTGAGATGTCATCATTTCGTGACATATCACGTAAATCCCAAACATAATTTGCAACATTAAGAGTTGGTTGTTTACCATCAAGGGTAAAATTTCCTTTCAGTAAACCTTCAAAGTCAGCATGGTTATCCACAGTGATTACTCCTAAACCTTTCTCTTCATATAACTCTATGTGTGCAATACTTTTTCTGTATTTTTCAGGTAAATTCTGGAGTATTTCACTAGAAGAGAACTTGACAGGGTAACCTGATATCACAAGTTTATCTTTCGAGACAATGCTATTTTGAATTGATTTGTCACTTGTAACATAAACTCTTTTTAAAGGAATACTCTGGTTATTCAAATGCACTTTACGCAACACATTAAATATGTTTTGAATGTGAGATTCATTATAAAAGGTAACAAAGCTCACAAACTGATCTTCATGCAGTGGTGACTTCATAGATGATATAGTTTTTGCTGTTTGGAATGAATTATAATTCTGCTTCAATCCTTCAAGAGAAATATTTGGCGACGAGTGACCTTCCAAAACTATTTTATTTATTGCAATGCAATTGCTAAATTTGCAAGTTGTGTTCGAATTAGATACGTTCATCTCTTCTTCGAATTCATGTTTAACAACACGAATTGACTGCAATAATGCAGGATCACTTCCATTCACCCATGTATATACCACATCTATTGGGACTGGTGAGCAGAGTCGCTCCCTGTAAGAACGCCCACCCAAATTATCACTGAATGAATTGAACACAGAAGCATATTTTTCTCTGCTCCATTCTAAAACTGCCTCTCCAAATTGCAAGGCAGAGATAAATGTCAGTAAAAGAACGAGCAGAGTGATGAATACACCATACTTATGAGAGATTATGTCATATAGTCTTTTCTGAATTAATTTTCGCATAGATATCTGAACTGACATTTTTATAAATTTCTGGGCAAGGTGGAAGCCACCCAACTTGTTTTTAGAATCATCACGCGTGGCGATCAAGGGAATTGATTTTAACAACAAATCCTTGGAGCAGATTACGCCCCCTTTGTATGAATTCAAATTACAGCCAATCGTATCGCTGTTTATTTTGTAATGCGGAATTTCAGAATTCCAACTGGATTTCCGGGATCCAAGGTAAACAATTTGGAAAGGAAATACAAATGAAAATGCCAAAAAAAGTATGAAATGGAAGGACGATTAAAAACAAGAGCACCCGGTACAGTTCCGGACACGCTGGGGAGACAGCTAGCAGTATTGCCACTAGGAACGAAACATCGGGTGCACCAGCAAATAACTAGGTTATAAACAGTTTTGACTTCTTTGCTCGTCAACGCAGCATTTCCACGGGTTACACTGGAGTAAAAGACTTGCATTGGCGACAGTGCTTACATTTTAATGTCTCCTAAGCTCATCAAGGTCATTTGTGGAAAACAGTCCTGAATCCACTTTGTATAATATGAATTAGGTTAGACCTAGAAGAGAACGCAGTCGCAAAGGACTCTATTGAGTATTGTATCACAGACATAGAAATGAAAAATGATTATTGCTACCGTCGTTAGTTTTATCAACTTTTGATACTGGCAGTAAACCTAAATTCAGGCTAAAGAGAAAAGATTCGTTGTCAAAAGTATGATTTTAAAATTTTCAAGTAACAAGAATCAATTTAATACTGAATTCTAGGAAGCCAGTGTTCAAGTTGAAATAAATAACGTCATTTATTCAGGACGATTGATGCGGCCAACACACAGTGCAGTCTCTTGTTTTTATTGCTATTTTTATTTTCAACTACCGGTATCCCAGAATTCAATATCAAACAAAAACACAGTGGTTCTCTCTGGGTACTCCGGTTTCTTCCACCCGTAAAACTGTCATGGTCATGATTAGCCATTGTGCATAAGTATGTGACCTTAAACACCAATAAATAAATAGATGGACACTGAATTGAGGACTCAGACTCAAAACACGTACTGAATCGAGGACTCAGACTCAAGTTTAGCGTTCAGATTTTTTGTTGAATTACCAGTGATTAACCACATGTAATCTTGCCGTTGTGATGATCAGCAAAACTCGTTTAACTGTTAAACTGCTGTAACATATTCCCAATAGCCATCATACTTTGTGGAATGCCTCTATATTTTTATATAAAGACTATCATTCATTTATTTAGTTGGGATATCATCGGGATATGATGTATTGTTCTGGCGAGGCAACGTATGAATTGGCAACACATTTGGAACACAAAATTGATATGGTGTATGCTAGAAACAGTGAGGTTTTGTCACACAGAAAGAGAAGATATTACGATCTCTGGGTCCAAGCATTGGCGGCGCTTCATGGGTGGGGATGGGGGGAGGGGTGATGACATTTTACCCCATAAGCATAGACTTTGCCTCCTCCCTGTCACAAACACGCCCATTCATTCAGCCATGTGCGCCGGAAACGTGAACCGATTTCCTCAATTACAAGGTTGGAAAGGCAGCTGGCGTGTGGGACTCTACATAGATTAGTCATAAAATTTTTCAAACTTTCCCCACCAGTGCGGTGGGGGGGGGGGGCATCACATTCTCCCACACCCAGCATGACATTACGTGCCTCGATGATGCCCGCGGGATCACTTTTCGAGCAAAATCTTTCAACTCCCCCCCCCCCCCCCCCCCCCCGCCCCAGACCACTGGACGCAAACAGACAGCAAGTGATTTTTATCAAAAATGTATAAACATTTAGACCATAGTACTCACACAATAGTTTAACCCTTTACCCAACGAATCGGCCGCATCTGCTCGCGTAATATGCAAATTCAGCAGTTGAAAAAATAATATATTTAAAAACAATGTCAACAAAACCATATCATGTGACCCCTCGTTGGAACGAGCTTGTTGAGCTCGTTCCAACGAAGGGTCACATGATATGGTTTTGTTGACATTTTTTGAAAAATTAAAAAAAATGATATTTAAAATAATAAATTTTGATAACGATTGCATTGGGTGAAGGGTTAAAAGACTAGCAAATGGCCGGTCGTCCATCTGAAACACTTGCAACTTCGCTTAAGGCTACACCCAGCTGCTATATCCATTATATTTTTGGCAAAACGTCTTGTCATAAAAATTCGACTGGTATCAGAACATAGGCATACCATACATCAAAATTAAGGTTGTGTTGCATAGAACATGAATAAATGTATATCATGACTACACTGGCAGAAACGGGTTCCAGTGGTTCCTGAAAATCGGCGACAGTGCTTCCATCATAAGTTCATTACTGGACATGTTGAGAAGTTATACAAAAACTATCTGCGGCCAAAGCTGTCACTGCTGTGTTGTCCCAAAACAAAGCCAGGACATCAAACAAATTAAATTTGCAACACCTTTCATGTTTTAATAAAATATTCAAAATACCCAAAATCAAAGAATTAGAATAATTAGAATACTTTGTACAAACACAAAGTGTTGCGAAGTTAATTTGTCTGATGTCCTTAATAATTGATTTGATACATATTAAAGGGTGTATTTTATTAATTTCGCTCTAAAATAAATTATCAATTGAGTTTTCTTACTAAATGGTTCAAGCTTTTTGCATTTAACCAATGAAATAGTTGCATGGAATAGGCCATTCCCACTTTACTGACATATTTCGGCAACCTATTTTCCCTTCTCTTTTGGTTTCGGCATATATACACAGATGGTATATGGCAGTGAAAAAAATAATAGAAATTCTAAAACAAAAAAAAAAAAATTAAAATAGAAAAAAAACGCTCGGTTTATCTCTAGAATACAGGAAAATTACCAAATCCCTGTTAATTGAATACTCTTGTTAATTGATTTTTTTTTTTTTTTTGGGGGGGGGGGGAGTTTTGTTCTATTCAATTAACAGGGTTCCACCGTATCCCAATTTGCGTTTTGGGATCAGCACACACTATTTATGGACTAACTAAACTAAGATACCTCAGCCTGCTACAAAAATAGAAATCGGAGGCCCCAAGTGCTAGGCATTTTTAACAACTGAATAAACTATTTGTAAACTGGCTACATTTGTTTTCTACACCCCCCCCCCCCCCCACCCCCGACACACAAACACACACACAGGTGAATGGACCAGAAATATATTATATGAAAACGTACTGAGGGCGTGGGTATGTACTGAGAAATACATTATATGAAAACGTACTGGGGTAGGGCTTGCATTTTCACCAGGCCTATCAGCCCAGATATACATGGTGTGGACAGTGGATGGACAGATACCACATGCAAATGGTTAAATGGAACAACGTGGATAAAGGCGTCGATAGATAGTTCTTATGAAATCTATTAATTCTAACTTTATAATTACTTAAAAAACTCTAGGGCACTCCCCCAAGTACGGCAACCACCGGCAAAATGTCATGGCAGTTTGACATGTTAACTCTCTGGACTGATCTCACAGGGATGGTTAATTTTTATTTTCGGCACAATGATTAATGAAGATCGCTATAACGTGGTAAATCACTGGTAATTCAACAAAAAAGTAAGCACTTAACTTGAGTCCGAGTCTGAGTCCTTGATTCAGTATGTGTTTTGAGTCTGAGTCCGAGTCCTCAATTCATATTTAAACAAATAAATAACTCCTTTTTTAAACATGTTTTCTAGACTTAGTTTCTTAGTATTTGAAATTAGGCTTTGCCACAAACTTCGTTACTTTATTCTTACATGGTCAGTACCACTTAATGATTGCATTTACATCAATAATTTCTTTTATTGGTCTTTAGGAAATATTTAACCCCGTTTTTACTGTCAGTTTCACTTAGTATTCCCAGCTTAAAGTTTTGCTTTTCAAGGTTGTACCTTTCATTCTTCAAACACTGTGTTACGTCATTGTTTTTCATTTGGGCAAGGTCTACTAAACCTGTATGCAGTGGTTTCAAATAATATTGGCATTAATTTAACTCTTTTCAAAATGGTTTTTTAACTTAGTTTCTCTAAATTTGAAATTAGGCTTCTACTACATACTTTGTTACTTTTTATCCTCTCTGTTACAGTGTGGAAATATTAATGATATTGGTAACAGAAAGAAATCTGAGAATCAGCAACAATAACTATGAATTTAATTATTCTGAAATTTAATTACAAAAAAAGAAATATATAGGAAAATGATATAAAGATCTTTTACACTAATTGGTTTACAGAAAATAAAACAGTTGTACTTATCAATTATAGAATTAGTCCAAAATACAGTTTGATAGAATCCAGTGGTGAAGAATCTTGTGAAGAAATTTTCCAGCTGGTAGTATTAAATCCCAGAATGTGTCTTCAGAAACGGTATCCCGTAGATTTGTAATAAAATGTTCACTTAGAAATTTCAGCAGTCTCCAATAAAATATAATAAAATGCTCAGCAAAATTAAAAAAGAGTACAAATCCAATAAGTATTGGCATCACAGGTAATTTCCAAATAATCCAGTAGAATCCTGGCTTTTCACAAAATATATTCTGTTTCAAAGAAAGTATAAATTCTCTTTTACAAGATGAATAAATTCTCTGCAAAATTCTCTTTTGGAATCACTTTTCCAAATTCACAAAGAAGCACTGCTTCTATAATGAATGCACTGTTCTGGAACAATAATAATCTCTAATGAAAACAACTGCTCTGTTATAGAATATCTATTTTAACTGAAATGAATCTTTCTGAAAATGAGTTCCTAAATTCTGTTGACAAACCTTTAAATAGTACTCAGACAGAAGTCCTAGAAGATGAATTTTCTCCAAAGTTCTGTTTTCTATCAGTTTCTAGGTGATTCTGTCTTAATTGATGTAAACGAGGTCCTTGACCTACTTAAACAATTGACCAATCAACAGCTATATGTACAATGATTTAAAAATAGATTATGTGTAACAAAGATGAAAACATGCACTTAAAGGTCACTTAGTGCAAATGAGTCAGATCAGCCAGAATATGCAGAAAAATATCAACTAAGGATATATCAAGCTCGATATAATATGGGGACTATAACACACCCCACCTTAAAAGAAAAAGTTTGAAGGTACTGAAAACTTTCAGTGATGCATGGAAAAGGCGCACGATTCCTCTCGCGCACCATCGCTCACGCAAAAATTGTCCAAGGTGTGCAAATAATTGCTCGCCTCTATTCTTGGGTGTGTTTTCATCCTTTTGAGTTGCGTCTACAGAAACATTCAAATAAGTTTTGATGTTGGGAAATTTTTAAGAATCCCTCACAATTTGAAGCGTTTAAAGTACAATTCCAAACAATTTCCTTTCCGTCGTTACAAACATGACACGCAGTAGTTCGCTTATACATTCACACACGACACGCTAACAATAAGCGGGTTGAACATTGATAACTCGCCCAGAGCTTACTCCAACCACAAAATGAACACGCATGTTCAGATAAAAAACGGTGGCCATTCTGAGATCTGAGAAACGTTTTAATACTTCCGTATCTTTTTTTATCAAAGACATGCAGAATGTTGCCCCGTTCCTTATTTTCTTTTATACACATGGCACCTGTCGCTTCAATTCACTAGTGACATGAACTAATGTGCCCGATTTGGAATTTACACATCCATTTTCCATGATTTTAATAAGCTGCCTTTTAAAATCCAGTCCTAATTTTAGTGGGCGACATATATTTTCACCGTCAAAATTTCCATCCGTGTTCAGTTGTATTCATGTATTCATTTCGAAGGACGTTTGTCAGTTGAAGTTAAACATTGAAATCAAAACTCTCAATTAAAATCACTCTCCTCACATTTTTCACTCTCGCAAACTGTATTTGAGGTGAGCGATTTCCCACTCGCCTCCATTTTGCTCCCATTTGTCACTGAACTTTTCTTTTTTTTTTTATATAACTTTTGCAAACTCTGACTGGTTTACAATATACACACATGAGAATCTTCACAAAATTTTAATAAACACATATATATATATATATACACTTAAGTGAATGGGAACCGATCAGATCATTTTATATTAGGATATTCTGGAAAGAGCATCAGCTACAACATTATCTCTTCCCGAAATGTCAAATATGCCTAATATCTAAATTGTATTCTTGAAGGGTTTTAAGCTCCACAGCAATAATCTTTGATTCTTGTTTTTTATTTTATTGATAAAAGTTAAGGGGTTATGATCAGTGTAAACTGTAATTGGGTATTGAGTGGTTCCTAGATACACATCAGAATGGGTTAATGCCAAAATTAAAGCCAAAGTTTCTTTTTCTACTGTAGAGTAATTC
Organism: Pictodentalium vernedei; assembly: GCA_031216915.1. Classification (NCBI taxonomy): domain Eukaryota; kingdom Metazoa; phylum Mollusca; class Scaphopoda; order Dentaliida; family Dentaliidae; genus Pictodentalium; species Pictodentalium vernedei. The sequence goes on from CM062297.1 coordinate 711,058,403, forward strand.
TTTTAATGCTTGAGAAATTTTCTGGAGAAATAACATACAAGGTGGATCAATACATGTACCTTGAGAATCTTCCTGGGTAATATACCCACCTGCTCCATTGTCACTTGCATCTATAAATAATTTGAAGGGCTTTTCATAATTGGGACTGGCCAGGTCAAGGGAATTATTTAATAATGTTTTTATTCTGTTAAAGGATTTCCTCAGTCCAAACAAACCTAACCCTTTTGCTCAGTAAACTGGTCGAAGGGGAGACAACAACTGAGAAATTTAAACAAAATTTTCTATAATATCCAGCCATGCCTAAGAATCTCATGAGCACTTTTTTTAGAGCTTGGCACTGGAAAATTTACAATGGTATCAACTTTTCCGCAATCGGCCTCACCTGCCCCTGACCCACAACATGGCCTAAATAATTTACAGCTGCTTTGCCAAATTCTGATTTGACCAAATTAATAGATTGGCTTGGGTGACTTTGTCACAGAATTCTTGAATGTGCTTTAGGTGATTTGTATCGGTGTGTATAATAACATCATCAATATTAGCTTCTTTGTGATCTACATGTAGATCTGCAGTTAAGTGGTTAACCATGCGATGGAACGTTGCCAGAGATTTTTTCATGCCAAAAGGGGTAACTTTATATTGATACAACCCAAAGGGGGGGTGACAAAAACAGATATTTCTTTTGCTCTTTTTGTAAAAGGGACTTTCCAATAACCCTTTAACAAGTCACATTTTGTCACAAATTTAGCTTGGCCAAGTTTGTCAATGCAGTCATCATTTCTTGGAATTGGATAATTGTCTGTTTGGTGAGGCTGTTCATTTCTCGGTAATCCGTACAAAATCGCCCCCCCCCCCCCCCCCCCATCAGGTTTTGGGACGCGTATACAGGGCAAACTTCAGTTACTTTGGCTAGGTTCACTGATATCATTGTCCAGCATATACTCTATTTCCTTTCACCTCATCTCAGCTTTGAAAGGGTTCAATCTGTATGGATGCTGTTTGATGAGGTTTGCTCCCCCACATCAACATCATGAAAAATAACAGATATCCTACTAGGCAGTAGGCACATTGGGAAATAAGTGTGGATATTTGAAAATTAAATAAACTAAATCTTTTCTTTGGTCAGGCAGTAAATAATCCATTTTACTTTGTAGATGTCTCAGAACATCTGAGTTCTGTAACTTCAGAGGTACATATTTGCTTTCTTCATTAATATCCTCTACAGGATTTTCCACCTCATCCATGTTGGTGACTCTTGAGACTGGTAGAAAGTTTGGTTCTCTCTCATAATATGTTTTCAACATATTTATATGGCACAGCTGAGTATTTTGAGTCTATCAGGAGGCTAAACAACATAATCAGTATCACTGATCTTGTGCTTAACAATATAAGGGCCTGAATATCTAGCTTGCAAAGTATTGCCCCTCACAGGGAATAATACTAGCACCTTTTCCCAAGGTTTAAAGGTGCGAAAGTTTGTCTTTTTATCATACCAGGTTTTCATATGACTCTGGACTTTCTGTAAATGTTTATTTGCCATTTCTCTGGCCTGGTGCAATTTTTCCTTAAAAGTGGACTCAGAGTCCAGGAAAGAAATTTAGGGTGGCTCGTCCTCAAGCCATTTCTCCTTCAAAGCAGTGAGTGGACCCCTCACTGAGTGTCCAAACACTAATTCAAAAGGACTGAACCCCAGAGATTCCTGCACAATCTCACAGACTGCAAATAGGAGATGTACTCCTTCATCCCAATCCTTCTTGTTTTCCTCCCAGGTTGGAAGAAGGATAGCAGAGTTTGCAGACCGTTGGGCCACCATCACAACCGATCCTTGGGTGTTAGATGTTGTTTGGTCCGGGCTGCGAATATCCTTCCGAAGACACCCCACTCTGTCCAGGGTGCCTCTTCCAACCACAGTTCCTTCAGACATTTTACGTCGGGAACTTTTGTCTACGGAAATAGACATTCTCCTGACAAAGGGGGCGATTGAGGTCATCAAGAACATTAGGTCAGTGGGTTTCTATTCCCGCCTGTTCTTGGTGCCGAAGAAGGACGGCCGACTCCGACCGGTTATCGATCTGAGTTTCCTGAACCAGTCTATCATTGCTCCCAAGTTCAGCATAGAGACTTTCAGGTCGGTCCTCTGTTCAATTCACCAGGGAGATTTCGCTTCCAGCTTCGACCTGCGAGAAGCTTACTTTCACGTTCCGATTCATTGGGCGTTACGGAAGTATCTCAGGTTCGTTTTTCTGGGGCGAGTTTACCAGTTCAAGGCCATGCCTTTCGGCCTCAACCTGCTTCCTTGGGCCTTCACCAGACTGATGTCGCATGTGATAGCTTTCCATCGCACACAGTCCAGGGTGACTACTTCGGCATATCTGGACGATATCCTCCAGGGGCATTCCAATGCTGCCTTACTGGAGTCGGATGTTGCCACTCTGTTGAGCTTGCTCACGTTGCTAGGTTTCAGAGTCAACGAGGAGAAGTCAGACCTGGTCCCTTCTCAGTCGTTTTATCATCTGGGGATGGCTTTCTGCACACAATTCAATTTGGTGGCGGTTCCCCAGGCCAAGGCCGTGATTCTCTCAGCTTTTGCTCTGACTCTGTCCCAGTCCACTTCCGTGATGGCTCGGAGTATTCTCCGGCCAATTGGTCTCTGCTGTTCGGTGACGGATCTCATTCCTCTAGTTCGGCTGCGTGTCAGACCTCTCCAACACTTTCTGCTCAGTCGTTGAAGGCCGAATGTAGATTTTCTAGATCTGGTGCTTCAGTTTCCAGAATATCTTTATCCTCACATTCTCCTCTGGGCGGATGTCCAGTGGCTTTCGCAGGGTGTTCCGTTGGACTTACCCACGTCCGATCGCGTTCTGACGGCAGATGCCAGCGATCTCGGATGGGGTGCGACGTTGGATCCTCTAGGTCTTTCCATTCACGGGATGTGGGACCAGAATCATGCAGCTCTACACATCAACCAGAAGGAGCTTCTTGCTCTTCTGAGTTTCAGACAGTGGATCCCTCACCTGTCGAATCGCCAGGTCCTTCTGTTGTCAGACCATTCGACGGTGGTTGCTTACATTCGGAACCAGGGCGGCATGCACTCTGTTCCAATGTACGAATTGGCTCGGGATCTTCTACTGCTCGCTCAGGATGTCAACGCCGGAGTGGCTGTTCGTCACATTCCCGGTCGTCTGAACGTCCTAGCCGACACCCTGTCCCGTCGGGCAGGGTCATTTCCACCAGGTGGATGCTCCACATGGCGGGTTCCATCGATCTCTTGCGACTCGTTGGAACCATCCGGTGGACACTTTTGTGTCCCCGTGTCCAGATGCTCTGGCTTTCGCTGTGGACGCTCTGGCCCTCCTTTGGCATTGTCTTGTCGGCTACGCCTTCCTACTGGTTCCGATTCCACTTCAGGTTCTTGTCCAGATATGAACCTGCAGTCGTCGAATCCTTCCGATCACACCCGTCGCCTTGGTGGGTGTGGATCAGTCGCTCCACTCTCTGTTAGCGGCGGTTCCGGCATGTCTCCCTCTACCTCACGACTTTCTTTGCCAAAATCGCCCGAGGAGGTTTTACGTTGACCCGACTTCATTGTGCCTTCGCGTATGTCTTTTATCGGGTCCTGTCTCCTCCGTAGTGGTTTTTCGAGACACGCAGTGGAGTTGCTTTTCTTCTTCAAGGAGGCACTCACTCCACTGGTTTAGCCTCTGTGGCTAAGTGGAAGGTTCTTCTGTCGATGGTGTGCGATCACTCTGTTGCTTCTGTCACTCCTTCGATCACACCGCTTGCAGAGTTTCTAGTATATGTTTGTTTCTGGGGGTCTCCTGCAATGGGTACATGTCCATGCTTCGGAGACATTTTTTCATATGTGATATTGCATTGTTTCGACACTCATCCTTGCCTCTCCAAGCTTGTTCAGCTCTTTTCCTTGAAAAGGCCTAGGACTTTGCAGTTTCCTCCAAGATGGTCACTTTCTTGGGCGCTCCTCTGCTTGGGGGTGGGGGGCATTCACGCCTTTATCCTGGATGAATATGCGTTCTCTCACATGCCAGATCTCTCCTGCATCCATTTCTTGATGGATTTGTCTTGCTATTCGTGCAGCTTCCGCTCGTCTAGCTACTGGTGATTGTATTACCGATTGTTTTTTCTGCCACGAGGTGCGTGCATTGTCTTCCTCTTTTAATAACTCTGTCATGTTGTCGGATGACGGATGTTATTCTGGCAGCCTTCTGGAGAAATGCTACATTCTCCTTTTATCTGCGACAGTCGCAGGAGCCGATAGAGGACCTTGGTCCTTGGGGCTCTCTTTCTTCGGCTCAGGCTGTTGTCTATCCCAGCCTTTCAACTTTTTTCAGGGTCAGTTCCAGCTTTGTGCTGTTACTGCCCTTTCTGTCTGTGCGTCGCACTTCACCATACACCTCATCTTTCATTGTCTTTTCTAATGTTTGTGATGCTATGGTTTGATAGGCCTAGGGATCTCTTCCTCTGTCCACGGTCCCAGTGCTATTGAGTTATGTGTGGGTTGGTTATGTGATTCCCTCCAGCCTTTTGTCTGTTCAGCCTGTAGTAAACAATTGAGGTAGGTTGATAAGAAGTATAAATTTTATAGTAAATTTCATTTCTTATTATACCTACCGAAATTGTTTACATGGAGGCCCTCCCGTCTTCTTATTCGGGTAAGAATCCTTCCTCCCTGCTGATCACATAACTCCAGTGTTGTTCGGAATCAAAAGAATGACGAATTGACGCATTGCGCACTGTTTTACGGAAGTCGAGGATTTGTACTATGGAAGAGCGTCCCATACTGGGTGTGCGCCGATGGCGCCTGACCCAGTTTTGGCTTATTTTTTCGTGGTGTTTTTACACCACTTTTCTTTCCCAAATCTTGGGAAAGATTAAAATAGAGAGTATTTTATCCGAGTTAGGTTCTTCCACTGTAGTGCAAGCCTGTAGTAAATAATTTCGGTAGGTATAATAAGAAATGAAATTTACTATAAAATTTATACTTCCAGATCTTGTTCTAGGCAATGGGCCAACACAATCAATAATAATTCTACTAAATGGCTCCTCCAATGCAGGAATTGGTTGAAGGGGAGGAGGAATCTTCTGGTTGGGTTTCCCTACAATTTGACAGGTGTGGCAGGTTTTACAAAATTCGACAACAACCTGTTGAAGCTTGGGCCAGTAGAAACATTGTTGAACTCGAGAGTAGGTTTTCCTAACTCCCAAATGTCCAGCCATTGGATTTTCATGAGCCAGGCTTATTATTTCATTCTTGTATTCAGTGGGGACAACTATTTGACAAATAACCTCTCAATCACTATTGGAAGGTACTTCTGGTGGTCGCCATTTCCTCATGAGTACACCAGTTTTTGTGAAATAACAGACAGGGGAGGTTTGGGCTTCAGCCTCTGTTAGAGCCTTTTCACATGCCTTGGCAAGGTCAGGATCATTTTCCTGTTCCTGAATTGAAGAAGTCCGGGAAATGACATTCAAGGAGGTTCCCCTATCACTCTCAGTTGTAGTGACCTCTTTACAGTTTCTGGAGGAGTCATCACATTGACTCAAAAATGTCTGAGACAAATCAATGTCTTCAGAATTAATAATTCTGTGACTGTCATTATCCTCAGCTTTGCTGTTCAAATCAACACAATTGAGGTTGTTATCAGCCTCAGTTTTCTTTGCCATGGACCGAGTCACAGCATATGTTGGAAAGGCAAGAGGAAAACATTCCTTCAAATTACTAATATTTTCATCTGTTCTCAGCTTTTCCACCACTTGAGGTTCTACAGTCACTTTGTCACCAGCTAAGTTATTTCCCAATAATAAAGAAATACCTTTTACAGGTAGAGTAGGTCTGATTCTTACTGTCACAGTTCCATTTACTAAACTACTTGTTAAATTTATCTTATGAAGTGAGACATTCAAAGAGCTTGACTCAATACCGGAAACTAGAACTTGTGCACCTGCAGCACTTTCTTCAGAAAATGGCAATATGCCTTCTAACATTGAATTATTGGTAAGGAACAGTACTTATGCCGCCAAGGGAAACAAAGCCTTCAGAAGTAAATGGCTTATAATTTTCTAAAGCATCTTGCTTTATTACATATTTGTGGAAGGATTTCATTGTAACTTGTTAGGTTGACTCCATATATTTCCCTAGATGATGACATCCCCTTTTGGTCGTGATTGGTCAACTGTGATGGCTACAGGTGCCCGAAGCCTGAAAACCTTGAGCACAGTCTACAGGTCATATTTATGAAGGGATTTCATTGTAACTTCATAGGATCATTCCAGATGATGCCCAGATGAGAATATCTCCTTTTGGTTGCGATCATTCAACCTTGATGGCTGCCCGACCCGAAGCCCCAAAACTTTTAGCACAGTCTACATGTCATATTTATGAAGGGATTTCATTGTAACTTGGTAGGTTGATTTCATATAATGTCTAGATGAGAACGTCCCCTTTTGGACACGATTGGGCAACTGTGATGACTACACAGGCCCAAAGCCCAAAAACATTTAGTACAGTCTACAGGTCATAATTATGAAGGGATTTCATTGTAGCTTGGTAGGATGACTCCAAATAATGTCTGAATGAGAACGTCTGTAGGTTGTATTTATGGAAGGATTTCATTGTAACTTGTCAGGTTGACTCCATATAATGCCTAGATGATGACATCCCCTTTTGGTCGTGATTGGTCTTCTGTGACAGCTACAGGTGCCTGAAGCCCGAAAACCTTGAGCACAGTCTACAGGTCATATTTATGAAGGGATTTCATTGTAACTTCGTAGGATCACTCCAGATGATGTCCAGATGAGAATGTCCCCTTTTGGTTGTGATCATTCAACCATGATGGCTGCCCGAACTCGAAGCCCGAAAACCTTTAGCACAGTCTTCAGGTCATATTTATGAAGGGATTTCATTGTAACCTGGTAGGCTGACTTCATATAATGTCTAGATGAGAACATCCCCTTTTGGACACGATTGGGCAACTGTGACGGCTACAGGGGCCCGGAGCCTGAAAACCTTTAGCACAGTCTACAGGTCATATTTATGAAGGGATTTCATTGTACCTTGGTAGGATGACTCCAAATAATGTCCAAGCCCGAAAACCTTGAGCACAGTGTACAGGTCATATTTATGAAGGGATTTCATTGTAACTTTGTAGGATTACTCCAGATGAGAATGTCCCTTTTTCGTTGGGATCATTCAACAATGATGGCTGCCCGAGCCCAAAGCCTGAAAACGTTTAGCACAGTCTACAGGTCATATTCAGGCCTTCCCAAATTTAAATTTAAGATAACCCATTTAACGGGTTACCTTAACATTTTTAGGTAACCCTTTTCATATAAGGTAACCCTTTTCATTGACCTCAAAACTAAAATCAGTTGAATTTGTCCACTATTTGAATGTTTTCACACCCACAGACTAAGTCGTTTGTTTCACTTTTAATTTACTTAACATGGTTTGTATGTAAGTATTTTATGCACAAATAATTGAGTGTTTTACACTTTTACTGTCATTCATTCAATAGAATGCTGAAACATGGAGTGCTACTCTCACAATTTCGAAAGTACACGTGTAACAGTGTTTGTTCCGCTTAATTAACATAATATTCATGCGATTTTTGTGTCACTTTTGCGATAATATTTATAAAAATAGTAAAATATTTAAAGTGTTTTTCGTAAGGGAAACTATACTTATATTCTTTTATTTAGAAAATGCTAAAACATTAGTTTGACATTGGAAATTTATTGCAAAAATGAAAGGTCAACATCGAGCATGGCGTTGAAGACAATTGTGCACGATCGCTGCGAAGTTTTTTTTAACATTCGCAAGGCAAACTCAAAGTCACTGGTCTATAAATGAATTTAGCTCAGTGCATAGAATCAACTATGAATTCAACTATGATAGAATGAATTCGGAATTGCTGATTACGAAATAAAATCACAATGATCTGAGCATGATTTTTTGGGATCACTTTTATTTGTTTGGTTTACATGTTTTAATTTGGGCGAACAGAAAAATGGCTCACCTTAAAAAAAATTAGATAACCTTTAGGCGAACGAAACGACCGTTCGCCCAATTCGGGAAGGCCTGATATTTGTGAAGGGATTTCAGTGTAACTTAGTAGGATGACTCCAAATAATGTTTAGATGAGAACGTTCCCTTTTGGTCGCGATCCTTCAGCATCGATGGCTGCCTGAGCCCAAAAACCTTTAGCATAGTCTATAGGTCGTATTTACGGAAGGATTCCATTGTAACCTGTTAGGTTGACTCCATATAATGCCTAGATGATGACATCCCCTTTTTGTCGAGTTTGGTCAACTGTGACGGCTTCAAGGGCCCCAAGCCCCAAAACCTTGAGCACAGTCTACAGATCATATATATGAAGGGATTTCAGTGTAACTTCATAGGATCACTCCAGATTATGCACAGATGGCAACGCCCCCTTTTGGTCATTATCATTCAACCATGATGGCTTCCCGAGCCCAAAACCCGAAAAACTTTAGTACAGACTACAGGTTGTATTTGTAAAGGGATTTCATTGTAACTTAGTAGAATGACTCAGTATAATGTCGAGATGAGGACGTCCCCTTTTAGTTGCAATCGGTCTACCGTCATGGCTACATGGGCCTGTAGCCCGCAAACCTTTAGCACAGTCTGCAGGCCATATTTATGAAGGGATTTCAATGTAACTTGAGAGGATGACTCATTTTGTAATAATTTTACTGTAACTTGGTAACTTTCGTTGACATATGTTAACTGTGAGGTCCACATATATTAACTGTGAGGTCATATTAACCCACCCCTCAGCTCTTTAGTACAGTGTACACCTCATATTAATTTTTATTAAAAACATAGCATATAGGGAACAGAAATTAACATATTCCCAATTATCACAATTCTTGTCTTATTTCATAATCCTTTCATCAACATTAAACATTATCCTTTTCATCAAACACAACACACAGACAAGTTAAGCTACAGTGTCATTGACACTTTCATTCCTTTTTAACAGCCAACAGTCAGATAGTAAATGCCCTGGTTTCTTACAGTAATTACAAGTTTTAGTTGAACTGGTGTAGGGCTGGCATTAGAGGACTTATTAGCTCACCTGACTGAAAGTCAGGGTGAGCTTTTCTGATCACTTTTCGTCCGTCGTCCGTCGTCCGTCGTCCGGCGTGAAGGTGGTGTTTGGGTCTTTTTCTTCCAAACCACTGGCCGCATGTTAATGAAATTTCATGTGAGTAGGGGTTATATAGCGGCATTTTGATTTTTGGGCAAATTAGGTTTCGGCTCATATTGAGCAGAGGGGTGGGGCAAAAATGCTCCAATTCTTAAAAAATCTTCTTCTCAAGAACCAGCAATAGCAGAGACTTGATATTTGGTATGCAGCTTCCTTTTGAGGTGTAGACTCAAGTTTGTTCAAGAGAAGTTTGTAGGTCTATACTTGGCGATGTTATGGGAGGAGCAAAAATTTTGGCCCCACCCCAAATTTCTATTTTTTAAACCGAGAGGCCAATTTGAACCAAATTTTATGTGAGGGCTTATTGGGTCATAAGTACCTAATTTATGCAGAATTTTTTTTTCCTGTAGCCCCGTGGGAACCACAGGAGCTAAAAATAGAAAAAAATTAAAACGCCTATATCTCAAAAACTGCACGGCAGTGAGAATTTTTATTTGGTGTGAAGCTTTCTTGGGACCAACAGAAAGGATTGGTAAAAAAAAATTGCTATCGGTTTTATCATAGGGTACTTTTTCGGGACTCTGAAAAAGTGCTGAGTCAGTATTTTTTAACACAGTAGGCAATGGGAAAAAAATAAAGAATTGTTTTCTTCCAAACCACTGCTCTAAAAGCTTTCATATTTTACATATAACATCTTTGGAACATTGATTCACATATTTGTAGAAATCAAATTCCTCGGTCCATATTTGGGTTCCCTATGGGAACCCAAATGTTCAAATTAGTGCAATATGAGGGATATATTTTAAAAATCTTCTTCTTCGGATCCACAAATCAGAATCTTTTGATATTTGCTATGCATCATCCTTAGGGGGGTGAGATTGATGTTTGTTCAAGCCAAGTCCCTGAGTTCATATTTGGACTCCCTTTGGGAACCCAAATTGTAACTTAGTGCAATACGAGGTATATTCTTTTAAAATCTTCTTCTTCGCATCCACCGGTCAGAATCTTTTGATATTTGGTATACAGTATGCTTAGGGAGGTGAGATTCAAGTTTGTTCAAGTCAAGTCCTTCGGCTCATATTTGGTCTCCCTGTGGGAGCCCAAATTATAACTTAGTTCAATATGAGGAATATTCTTTAAAAAAAATTTTTTTTTCAGATCCACCAGTCAAAATGTTTTGATATTTGATGTACAGCATTCTTAGGGGCTGAGAGTGAAGTTTGGTAAAGCCAAGTACCTGGGTTCATATTTGGGCTCACTGTGGGAGCCCAAATTATACCAAAATTTTTATTTTCCAAACCAAAAAGTCGATTTGAACCAAATTTGATATGAGGGCTTATTGGGTCATAAGTACCTAATTTATGCCGAAAATTGTTTTCCTGTCCCCCACGGGAACTGCAGGAGCTAAAAAATTTTTTTCTTTTTAAATGCCCATATCTCCAGAACTACATGGCACTGAGAATTTTTATATGGTGTGAAGCTTCCTTAGGACCGGAAGAAAAAAATGGTAAAAATTTTATCATAAGGTTCTTTTCTAGGACTAAAAGTGCCGAGTCATCATTTTTTAACAGTGTAGCTAATGGGAATAACGTTGAAGAATCTTCTTCTCCCAAAACACTGCTTCAGAAGCTTTTATTTTTGGGCTCCCTATGGGAGCCCATGTATAACTTAGTTCAGTATGAGAAATATTCTTAAAAAATCTTTTTTTTCTGTTACTCCTGTCAGAATCTTTTGATATTTGATTTTTGATTTTCTTAGAAGTGGCAAATTGAAGTTTGTTCAAGTTCTGCTTTATTGATAAAATTGGGCCCAGTAGTAACCAATTCCTGCATTGAAAGCCCTGTAAAGTGGGCAGTGATAGGCATAAACGATTGACCAAACTTGATATTATAATTACGCCTCTGTAAGATGTAGCCTTAGATGCTGAAAGTGACCTTAAATTCCAATAAATAAATAGATAAATTATTGAGTACCCAATATGGGTATCTAACATATGAACACTTTGGGTTACTAAGTAGGGTAAACAATTTTATGTTGAAAAACTGATAACAAGGCAGAATCCCTTGTTTAAATTATACATGACTACTTTGCGGTAATGACAATCTAAAAGTACAGTATCTTGAAAAGACTTTGTGTTGTTTTTTATTAGTTCAATTTTTAGCTTTTCTTGACAAAGTCAAGCTATGCTATTGTCATGGGGCATGCGGAAGTCTGTGAGTCTGTCTGTCCACAATTTGTTCGGCACAGGCTATAGGCCATAGTTCTTATCTATCATCACCAAATTTGAGATGCATGTTCGCGTTGGTGTCTAGATGAGATCGTCATATTTTGGTTATGACTGGCTGCTTACATTGGCTGCTGCAGCAGCCATCGTGAATTTTGTATGGCGCAGCCTACAGGCCGTAGTTCTCATCTGATCATCACGAAATTTCATCTGCATATTCGGGTTGATGTCCAGATGAGAACGTCCTATTTTGGTCTCAGTTGGCTGCACACAGTGGCTGCTGCAGCAGCCGCAGTGTGGGTTGATTTTAAAAATTGTTATCTTACGCAAATTTCTTGAAATTTGGCAGGTTGTCTTAGATTGATGAGTAGATGAGACCTTCCTATTTTGATCGTGGCTGCCCCCAGGGTGGGTGAATTGAGGGGTGAAGTTGTTTTATCTTATTTTTGTTATACCACATTTGGATGAAAAAGACAATAATACGCTGAAAGAAATTGTCTTTGTGTGGTGAATGTAATATGATATTTCAGGCATGTAGGACACTGTTATGACTGCGAGTGTTTAGATCAGCAAGTACATTTTAAATGTGTATATATTTTGCCCACTTGATGAAATTTGATATGCAAGTTGTTTTTTTTTTTGTTTCAACCATGACTACTTTTCCTAAAGTTTGACTTCAAATCCGCCAATGGTAGCATGGCTGCTTCAGCCATGATTTTTTTTCTCCCAATTTCAACGAAATTTCATATGCAGGTTTAGTTTTATCAGTACTTTTCATAATGGTTGGCTTCAAATCAGCCAATGGTAGCATGGCTGCTGCAGCTGTGTCATTTTTCTTCCAATTTTGACCAACTTGGTCTGAGATGGGTAGTTTCACTGGTAGATTAGCCTTGAATGGGGTCGAAAACTAAGAGTCAACCAATGTAGCATTGCTGCTTCAGACATATATTTTTCACTCCAATTTTAATGGAATTACCAAAAAAAAGTCAATAATTATGGCGCAATTTACTTAAATGTTACGTAAGTTAAGTAATTATAACATTACTCTTAGAAATATACCATAAGATCAAGATAAGCTACAGTGTCATTGACACTTTCGAAACTGCACTGGTAAAGGGATTAACACAACATTGAATGCAGTTGGGACCCAAGCCATGTCAATATCCTTGTCAAATTACGCCTGGATGTCAAATTGTATACTGATCAATCCATAAATGGTGAGACTATAGCATAATAAAAAGCCATGTAGAAACTGCACTTTTAAAAGTCTACGCAACATTGCATGCTTTCGGGACCCACCCATGTCATTTTTCGACTCCTCCCATGGGCCAACTTTGTTTGGGGCCAACCTCTCCCTTGGGCCAACTTCTTTTTCGGGTTGTCTTTGTTTTGGGCCGACTTCTCTCGTGGGATGACTTTGTATGGGGCCGACTTCTCTTAATAATAATAACTCTTTGGCCATCCACTGATTTGTGGCTGTTCTCATAAGAGAAGGCCATCATTCCCTCTGCCCCTCACCCCCTCCTCTCCTCCCAGCATTCAGATATAAAGTGTTTAATAGTGTCCCTCACTTCCCCTTTTTCAACTTCTTCAATCAGATCAGCACTCCTACCCTGTCCCTCGTGTCCCCCCCCCCCCCCCCCTCAGCCATCTATCCTTTGTTTCTCCACCCCATTTCTTTATTATTCTTCCAGTAAATTTTAATCTATGAGGTATATACTATGGGCATTCCAAGAGAAAATGTCCCAGGGTCTTCACTACTCCAGAGTGCCACATTTGGCATCCCTTTTCCCCATCTCTCCCAATTTCCCCCCTAAGCTCCAGTGATCTTGATCTCAGTTTGAACAGTAGTGACCCCCAAAGGTGCCATCTAGGTACTTTTCAAAGTTCTTTATATTGTAACCCCTGCAGTGATCTTTTCACGCTAACTCCTGCTCGCCAGTTTCGATTGCAGTATATGCTCAACCAGCCTGGAAACCTCATACATGCGTCTTGTGGGCCAATTTGTTTTGTGCTGACTTCTCTCGGGGATCGACTTTGTTTGGGACGACTTCTCTTATGTTCAAAAACATGTGGTCAAATGACTTTTTAAAAGACCCAAAAGACCCGGATCCTCACACCTAATTTTGGTAAACATGGCTTCCCCAGGAATTAGGCACGGCAATAGGCAATGTAGTTGTTAAACATGCGGCAATCTAGCATGGGTTCTACCACGATATTGCCGATTGTCGAGGCTAATTTTGATAAACATGGCACCCCAGGCAACTTGTGGTATTTATTAGCTCACCTGACTTTCAGTCAGGAGAGCTATAGTGATCACTCACCGTCCGTCGTCCGCCGTCCGTGAACATGGTGTTTGCGTCTTCTCCTCCCAAACCGCTGAAACAATTTAATTGATATTTGAGATAATAGTTTATGACATCGCAATTTGATTTTGTTCAAATCAAGTTGCCCCGCCCGTGTGTAGGGCCACACCCAAAAAGTGTGCTGAAATCTTAAAAAATCTTCTTCTCATGAACCAGCAGTAGCAGAGACTTGATATTTGGTGTGCAGCTTCCTTTTGAGGTGTAGACTCAGATTTGTTCAAGAGAAGTTTGTGGGGCTATACTTGGCGTCGTCATGGGAGAGGCAAAATTTTTGGCCCTGCCCAAAATTTCTATTTTCCAAACCGAGAGGCTGATTTGAACCAAATTTTATGTGAGGGCTTATTGGGTCATAATTACCTAATTTATGCTGATTTTTTTTTTCCCCGTAGCCCCATGGGAACTGCAGGAGCTAAAAATAGAAAAAAATTAAAACGCCCATATCTCCAAAACTCCACGGCACCGAGAATTTTTATTTGGTGTGAAGCTTCCTTAGGACCAACAGAAAGAATTGGTAAAAAAAAATTGCCATCGGTTTTATCATAGGGGACAGTTTCGGGACATTGAAAAAGTGCTGAGTCAGCACTTTTTAACACTGTAGGCAATGGGAAAAACATTAAAAAATCTTCTCCAGATCCGGCAGGCAGAATCTTTTGATATTTGGTATGCAACATTGTGGGGTGGATCTGATTCAAGTTTGTTCAAATCGGCCCCCTGGGTTTATATTTGGGCTCAGTATAGGAGCCCAAATTTGAACTTAGTGCATTTCAGGCAAATTTCTTTGAAAATCTTCTCAAGATCCAGCAGGCAGAATCTTTTGATATTGGGTATGCAACATTGTGGGGTGGATCTGATTCAAGTTTGTTCAAATCGGCTCCCTTGGTTTATATTTGGGCTCACTATAGAAGCCCAAATTCGAACTTAGTGCATTTCAGGCAAATTTCTTCGAAAATCTTCTTCTCAAGATCCAGCAGGCAGAATCTTGTGATATTTGGTATGCAGCATCCTTAGGGGGGTGAGATTCAAGTTTGTTCAAGCCATGTCCCTAGGTCCATATTTGGGCTCTGATTCAAGTTTGTTCAAATCGGCTCCCTGGGTTTATATTTGGGCTCAGTATAGGAGCCCAAATTTGAACTTAGTGCTTTTCAGGCAAATTTCTTAAAAAATCTTCTTCTCCAGATCCAGCAGGCAGAATCTTTTGATATTTGGTATGCAACATTGTGGGCTGGATCTGATTCTATTTTGTTCAAATTGGCTCCCTAGATTCATATTTGGGCTCACTATAGAAGCTCGAATTTGAACTTAGTGCATTTCAGGCAAATTTCTTCAAAAAAAATCTTCTCCAGATCCTGCAGGCAGAATCTTTTGATATTTGGTATGCAACATTGTGGGGTGGATCTGATTCAAGTTTGTTCAAATCGGCCCCCTGGGTTTATATTTGGGCTCAGTATAGGAGCCCAAATTACTGCATTTCGGGCAAATTTCTTTGAAAATCTTCTTCTCCAGATCCAGCAGGCAGAATCTTTTGATATTTGGTATGCAACATTGTGGGGTGGATCTGATTCAAGTTTGTTCAAATCGGCCCCTTGGGTTTATATTTGGGCTCAGTATAGGAGCCCAAATTTGAACTTAGTGCATTTCAGGCAAATTTCTTTGAAAATCTTCTCAAGATCCAGCAGGCAGAATCTTTTGATATTGGGTATGCAACATTGTGGGGTGGATCTGATTCAAGTTTGTTCAAATCGGCTCCCTGGGTTTATATTTGGGCTCAGTATAGGAGCCCAAATTTGAACTTAGTGCTTTTCAGGCAAATTTCTTAAAAAATCTTCTTCTCCAGATCCAGCAGGCAGAATCTTTTGATATTTGATATGCAACATTGTGGGCTGGATCTGATTCTATTTTGTTCAAATCGGCTCCCTAGATTCATATTTGGGCTCACTATAGAAGCTCGAATTTGAACTTCGTGCATTTCAGGCAAATTTCTTCAAAAATCTTCTTCTCCAGATCCTGCAGGCAGAATCTTTTGATATTTGGTAGGCAACATTGTGGGGTGGATCTGATTCCAGTTTGTTCAAATCGGCCACTTGGATTCATATTTGGGCTCACTATAGAAGCCCAAATTCGAACTTAGTGCATTTCAGGCAAATTTCTTTGAAAATCTTCTTCTCAAGATCCAGCAGGCAGAATCTTGTGATATTTGGTATGCAGCATCCTTAGGGGGGTGAGATTCAAGTTTGTTCAAGCCATGTCCCTAGGTCCATATTTGGGCTCACTGTGGGAGCTTGAATTGTAACTTTGTTCAAAATGAGGAATTTTCTTAAAAAATCTTCTTCTTCAGATCCAGCTGTCGGAATGGTTTGATATGTGGTGAGTAGCATCCTTGGGGGTGAGGGGGGGATTCAAGTGTGTTAAAGCCAAGTCCATTGGTCCATATTTGGGCTCCCTGTGGGAGCCCAAATTATAACTTAGTCAATATGAGGAATTTTTCTTTAAAAATCTTCTTCAGATTCAGCAGTTGGAATGTTTTGATATTTGGCATGGAGCAACCTTAGGGGGCTGAGATTCAAGTTTGTTCAAGCCAAGTCCCTTGGTTCATATTTGGGCTCACTATGGGAGCCTGAATGACAACTTAGTTCAAAATGAGGAATTTTCTTTAAAAATCTTCAGATCCAGCAGATGAATGCTTTTGATATTTTTTATGCAGCATCCTTAGGGGGGTAAGATTCAAGTTTGTTCAAGCCATGTCCCTAGGTCCATATTTGGACTGATTGTGGGAGCTCGAATTGTAACTTGGTTCAAAATGAGGAATTTTCTTTAAAAATCTTCTTCAGATCCAGCAGTCGGAATGTTTTGATATTTGGTGTGCAGAATCCTTAGGGGTGTGAGATTCAGGTTTGTTAAATCCAAGTCCCGGGGTTCATATATGGGCTCCCTGTGGGAGCCCGAATTATGACTTAGTTCAGTATGAGGAATATTCTTTAAAAATCTTTTTTTAGATCCACTGGTCAGAATATTTGGATATTTGGTTTCAGCTTTTCTTAGGAGGAGCAGATGCAACTTGTGGAAATCAATTCTCTGGGTTGATATTTAGGCTACCATGTCAGGTGAGCGCCCTCAGGCCCCCTGGGGCCTCTTGTTCTCATTAGGCTTCCTATTAAATTTTGGCAGGGAAAGGTTTGGAGGATTAAATGGATGACTTTTATCTGAATTTGATCTAGGTCCACTTTGGAAAGAATTCTTGTGGGGCCAAAATTTTTAGAAGTTACGACTCATTTTATTAGTTAAGGCATAGTCATCTGCTAGTACTGCAGCTCTGTTTAAAGTGTCAACTTTTTGTTCATCCAGGTGGGCCTTTATGTCTGAATGTATCTTTCCTTTAAACTCTTCAGTCAGCATTACTTCAATCAGCATCATTTCTTTTAATTTTGAGAAATCTTTCTCTATTTCTTTGGAATGGCACCACCTGTCATATAAATTTTGCTTTTCTCTGGCAAATTCCACATGAGTTTGATTTTCGTTTTTATAATAATTTCTGAATTTCTGCCTGTAGGTCTCTGGAACAAGTTCACATGCCTTAAGTATAGCCTTTTTAACAGTGTCATAATTATTGCTTTGCTCAGAAGATAGAGCAGAATAGATTTCTTGGGCCTTCCCTTTCAAAACACTTTGCAATAGCAAAGTCCAGACATCCCTTGGCCATTCTAGACTTGTTGCACTTTTTCAAAATGTGAAAAATATTTATCAACTTCTTTTTCTTGAAAGGGGGAACTAGCCTAACATGTTCAGTTGCATCAAATCTACTTGGTGAAATTACATTTGAGCTTTGACGTTGAGATTCCAATTCTTTTATATTTATTTCTTTTTGGGCCTGAATTTCCAGTTCTCTTAAATGCATTTCCTTTTGGACCTGAATTTGTTCTCTTTCTTTTTGACTTTCAATTTCTTTTAATTTTAATTCCCTATCCTCTTTTTCTTTTTGAGTCTGAATTTGTTCCCTTTCTTTTTGGGCCTGAATTTGTTTCATTTCTTTTTAGCTTGAATTTGTTCCCTTTCTTTTTGAGCTTCTAATTCTTTTAATTTCATCTCATTTTCTTGCCTTTTCATTTCTTGTTGCATTTCTAATCTCTTTTGTTCCAATTCTAACTTTTTAAGTTCAAGGGCATCAGTAGGTTGTGTTTCAGAGACAGGTGCCTCAGACTGAGGCAAAAGACCCTCCTCAATATAATGATTAACAATAGGCTGTTTAAGTTTATGTTTGTTCAGACCAGGGGTGGCAGGTTATTTTAGATACTTAGCAAGTTGGAAGAAATCCTCCTTTTTAAGAGATTCTAAAAGGGCCAAACTAGGAGAGCTTTCATACTCAAATTTTGTCACAATATATACCATGATGAAAAGGTTTGCTGGTTCTCAGATTATATAAATAATATTACTGTAATTTTCTAAGAAAATTGAAATGTTTTGAAAGTGAGCCAGAATAATAATTGCAATATGCAAATAAAACTTTTTCGTTATTTAATATTCAATCTCTGCAACGAGTCCCCAATTTCTGTTACGGTGTGGAAATATTAATGATATTGGTAACAGAAAGAAATCTGAGAATCAGCAACAATAACTATGAATTTAATTATTCTGAAATTTAATTAAAAAAAAAGAAATACAAAATGATACAAAGATAGTTTACACTAATTGGTTTACAGAAAATAAAAACAGTGGTACTTATCAATTATTGAATTAGTCCAAAACACAGTTTGATAGAATCCAGTGGTGAAGAATCTTGTGAAGAAATTTTCCAGCTGGTAGTATTAAATCCCAGAATGTGTCTTCAGAAACATTATCCCGTAGATTTGTAATAAAATGTTCACTTAGAAATTTCAGCAGTCTCCAATAAAATATAATAAAATGCTCAGCTAAATTCAAATGGAGTAAAATTCCATTAAGTATTGGCTACACAGGTAATTTCCAAATAATCCAGTAGAATCCTGGCTTTTCACAAAATATATTCTGTTCCACAGAAAGTATAAATTCTCTTTTACGAGATGAATAAATTCTCTGCAAAATTTTCTTTTGGAATCACTTTTCCAAATTCACGAAGAAGCACTGCTTCTATAATAAATGCACTGTTCTGAAACAATAATAATCTCCAATGGAAACAACTGCTCTGTTATAGAATATCTATTTTAACTGAAATGAATCTTTCTGAAAACGAGTTCCTGAATTCTGTTGACAAACCTTTAAATAGTACTCAGATAGAATGTCGTCCTAGAAGATAAATTTTCTCCAAAGTTCTGTTTTTAGCTCAACTTGACAAAGTCAAGCTGAGCTATTGCCATCACTTCTCGTCCGTCGGCGTACGTACGTATGTACGTACGTACGTTAGTATGTTAGTACGTACGTCCACAATTTCCTTTGGCACACCTCACAGGTCGCATTTATGATCAGATTACTTTGAAACTTGGCATGCTTGTTTGGGGTGACCTCTAGATGGGAGCTATCGATTTTCTTCAATTTCCGTCAAAAAATGTTGCCGTGGCCAATGTTCTTAGAACTTAGTTTAGTCAGACCTCAATATTTCCCTTTGGCACACCCTACAGGGCACATTTATTATCAGATTGCTTTGAAACCTGGTATGCTTGTTTGGGGAGGCCTCTAGATGGGTGCTATCGATTTTCTTCAATTTCTGTCAAAAAATGTTGCCGCGGCCAACGTTCTTAGAACTTAGTTTAGTCAGAAGACTTAATATTTTCCTTTGGCACACCCTACAGGGTCCATTTATGATCAGATTGCTTTGAAACCTGGCATGTTTGTTTGGGGAGACCTCTAGATGGGAGCTATCGATTTTCTTCAATTTCCGTCAAAAAATGTTGCCGCGGCCAACGTTCTTAGAACTTAGTTTAGTCAGAAGACTCAATATTTCCCTTTGGCACACCCTACAGGGTACATTTATGATAGGATTGCTTTGAAACCTGGCCTGCTTGTTTGGGGTGACCTCTAGATGGGAGCTATCGATTTTCTTCAATTTCCGTCAAAAAATGTTGCCGCAGCCAACGTTTTTAGAACTCAGTTTAGTCAGACCACAATATTTCCCTTTGGCACACCCTACAGGGCACATTTATGATTTGATTGCTTTGAAACCTGGTATGCTTGTTTGGGGAGACCTCTAGATGGGAGCTATCGATTTTCTTTAATTTCCGTCCAAAAATGTTGCCGCGGCCAACGTTCTTAGAACTTAGTTTAGTCAGAGGATTCAATATTTCCCTTTGGCACACCCTACAGGGCACATTTATGATCGGATTGCTTTGAAACCTTTCATGCTTGTTTGGGGTGACCTCTAGATGGGAGCTATCGACTTTCTTGCCGCAGCCAACATTCTTAGAACTTAGTTTAGTCAGTCCACAATATTTCCCTTTGGCTCACCCTACAGGTCACATTTATGATTAGATTGCTTTGAAACCTGGTATGCTTATTTACGGTGACCTCTAGATGGGAGCTATCAATTTTCTTCCATTTCTGTCAAAAAATGTTCCACGGCCAACGTTCTTAGAATTTAGTCTAGTCAGACCACAATATTTCCCTTTTATACACATTACAGGGCACATTTATGATCGGATTGCTTTGAAACCTGGCATGCTTGTTTGGGGAGGCCTCTAGATGGGAGCTATCGATTTTCTTCGGTTTCTGTCAAAAAATGTTGCCACTGGCAAAAAAAATGACATTGGTACCAATGATCTTCAATTTTGCCATTTCATTTATAACTTATGTGTAACAAAGATGTAAACATGCACTTAAAGGTCACTTAGTGCAAAGGAGTCAGACCAGCCAGAATATGCCGAAAAATATCAGTCTCGTAGAATTATCAACTAAGGATTTATCAATCTCGATATAATATGGGGACTATAACACCTCGAAAGGGAATGATATAGCATAGAGCTCCGTCTGTCAGTCCATCCATCCAAACTTTTGTTTATGGCATAACTTGAACAGTAGTTAACAGATTTCAATTCTTTTTGGTCTTTGTCTCTGCAACAACAATGTCTGCATCAAGTTTGATGACCACCATTATCCAATGAAAATTGTCAGAGTTATCCTCCTCCCCCCTCCACCCCCCCTCCACCCCCCCCCCCACCCCCCACCCCCACCCCCACCCTTGCCAATTAGGGATTTTTTTTTTTTTTGCTCCAAAATGCATTTTGAAGGATTTAGATTAACTACATGTGGAAAAAAATGGATTTCTATGTGTTTTTACACTAAATTTGCTTGTGTTTCTCAATACTAAAGAACTTCAGATTGGCACTTTTTCAAGCTGTCCTCAGAGCTTTGATTACCCCAATATCATTCCAGATTATAAATGTAGGCCTGTTGTGTGATCTGGGCACTTTTAGAACTACCGGTTCCAGGTTGGTGAAGGTAGTCCACAGATGCACTAAAATTGTCAAGCTTAAGGTAACTTCTGCTGTTACAAATTTTTACATCAGTTTCTGGATGAGTGTCCCGGAAAGTCTGCTTACATTTCAAAGTTAGGCTAAAGTCTGCTTACATTTCAAAATTAGGCTAATATATTAACTAAACTAATGCACACTATCTGCTGTTCATGAATATCAGGTCTGGCACTCTTAAAAATGCAGGAGGGCTAAAAATCGCTCCCCTCGCATGGGGAGCAGTTTGCTCTCCTCAAGCTTACAAAAGCTACGAGTGGCAAAATAAAGTTTTACTATTAATGAATTCTGCGTAGTGGGCTTTGTACATCTTATTTGGTGCTGTTAACAAGGTAGTCTCTTTGAGACGGCTACACTGCCCCTCCAACACCTCTGGGCCTAGCCAAGGCCCGGAGGTGTCGGAGGGGCAGTGTTGCCATCTTACAGAGACCACTAACATAGCAGAGATTTGAAAAGATGTGGGTTTTAGGAATGGGCTGTTATGGTAATCATTATTTTCTAAGGCCAGGAGGGCTAATTTTCGCCCTCCTTAATTTCTTTTCAACCTACTCACAATTGTTTACAATTGGCTGCAACGTAAGTGCAAGCCCTACTTCGGAACTAACTCAAGCTTTTAAGAAACTTTTCCAAACAAGTTGGAAAAGTAATAGTGTGCAAAAGCACGAAAAAGATCAAAAAAGAGTCGAGCGAGAACGGCGCTCGAAATTACAGGTACTCTCTTTGCACACCTCTTGCGTTTACCGAACGCATGCGCAACAACCGTGATGTCGATTCATTTTATTTCCGCCATTGTACTGGTCGGAAATTTTTGTGACTCGTGCTATTTTTTAGCTGTTATCTTCGTGAACAACTTATTTGTATGTGCTTTCTTAATCTGATTATGTGCAAGTGGATTGTATCCTTTTCAAGCTTCTAAATTATTTACTATTCGATGATATTTTTGATAATTTTTGCTTGCTTTTTCACACATAGTCTTGTTTTTCCCCCAAGTGTGAACACAACTATTGTTTTGTTTTCCATCGGCGGGAAGCTTGATTTCATATATCATATTCATATTATGCCTAAGACTATTCCTTGTACCTCATGCTTGCAGGTGAAACATGTGGACGACTTCCATTCCACATGTGTCACTTGCAACAATTGTACTCAGGCCCAATCATGTGGTATTTGTGGAGTTTAGTCCTCAAAATTTTGGGCTTCTGTTAACAAGGTGGTTCTGTCTAGAGCTAGAACCCCTCGTTCTTGGGGTAAGGGTAGCCGTGCCTTATCAGATATTTCTGTGAGTGCACATAGTGACTCTGTCACACAGGATGCTGATCTGTCTTTTTCTGTGGCGAGTTCCTCTGCAACTGTTGAAGGTGCTAGTGTGGTGATACCTGACGTGGAGACCATGGTCTCTTTGTCTTCTGATGTCACTCTTGAGGCATCTGTTTTCATAGAGAGCTTCTCCAAGGTCAGCTCGGTGACACTCTCTGGTATGCCTCCTACGCCATCGACAGTTCTGAGGAAGTTGTTAATACAGATCCTATTCTGTATGATGGTGGCTCTTCCATCTCCTCTTCGGATGGTATATAGTCTTGGGGGGTCCGAGACTGTATCTGCTGGTGTGTCTATGAGATCTCAACCTCCCCTGGCTTCGCGGCGAAGCTGTGTGGGTTTGCTGTCTGCTCTGTCTCATCTGGATAGGTTTGCTCCTAGTCGGTTGAGCCGTTCGGTCACTTCGGCAGTGATCCCTCGCCCCTTGAGCGAATCCTTTGTTGTTCCTCCTTCCCCTGCGAGTGTGCCGACTAGCAGGATGGGGTTGGGACATTGGCATCCAGGACCTCTTATTCGGCAGAGGTCAGTGACAGCCCCAGTTAGCTGTTACTCTCGGAACCTTCCTCTGGTGATTCCTCACTGTGTTCCGAGTCTGGATGTCGATTGATGCTTGTCGTCGGTCTCAGAGGATGGGCAGTTGGGGCCTTCTGCTGCGGAGAGGCCAATGGCAGGTTCCTGTCATTCTTGGGACAATTCTCTGGTGTCTTCTCACCGTATCCCAGGCCCAGCTACCGATCGATGTACGCCGTCTGTCTCATTAGAGGATTTGCAGACAGGGCCTTCTGTTCCACAGAGGTCAGTGATTGCCCCTGGGCGTCACAATCGGGACTATCCTCCGGTGTCTTCTCATCGCCTCCCTATTCTGTCTGCCGATCGACGTTCGTCGGCGGTCCCTTCTGAGGATTTGGGTTCTTCTACCAGAAGGATCCATTGGGAGGACACTCCGTCGGGTGATGCTGCTGTGACTGATTCTCAGGGTGACCTGCGTCAGGCCGTTTTGGCACTCACCCGGTTGCTTTCTCGCAACCCTCAAGTTGGCCTCCCTGTGCCTCCTAAGGCACAACCTCCTTTGGTCGGTCGCCGAGATGTCTCGCCTGGCCCTTTCGATACTGCACAGTATTCACAGGAGGTTTCTGCTGGTCATCCCGAATTGGGCTACGTCGCTTCTGCAACAGAGGATGACGATTTTCTTGAAGGTGATGGGCCCCCCTCATCAGTCTTGGGGCAGGCTTTGGATTTTGTCTTTGTTTTATTGCCGGACATTCAACCTTCAGACCAGCCATCTGGGGCTTTGCGTCCTCTGCAATCGGCTGAGGTTGTTGAGTCCTTCCAGGGCTTGGACGCCAAAATGCGTTCTAAGGCCCTCAAGGGTTCTTTCTTTTCTAGAGCTGATGCCTTTCTGCCTCCATCTCGGTTTCGTGTTTACAATTCCGTCTGTCCACCAGTCTTCCAAGGGATGACTACTGTGGATGAGGATTCTTCTTCCCTCAGGTTAACTAAGCCTAAGTCGGCAGTTCTCCCGATGTCGGTAGTTGAGTCTATGGTGGGCCTGTCCCGAGAGATGCTGGGTATGTTATCTCTCGTGAACCATGACGTAGCTGCTCTGGCTGAATATTTTCCACCAGGGGAGTTTGATGATGCTCAGGCACCTTTTCGCATTTTGTCACAGGCTTTTATGAACTTGACACACGCTCATGCCTGTAACATGGCTAATTTGGAGCTGGCACGTCGGGATGCGGTGTTGGATTCTTCTCCATCCCTTCCTTCTGAGCAGCGTTCTGTTCTGAGGTTTGCCTCTTTGGTTGGACCTCAGTTGTTCCATGGTTCCGTGGAAGCTGTCCGTGGCGAGGTTCTTCGTCATTCGAAGGACCAGCTTTTACTACAACAGCTGGACCAACCTTCTGCTGCGGGTGGTGGTCGTTCCAGGCCGCCAAACGTCCTGCTGCGTCTGCCTCGTCGGCTACACCTTTGGCTCCGTCTGCTCCTTCTGCTCAGAAGAAGCGCCGACGCGGCCAGGCTCGCTGGCAGCCTCAGGCAGGAAAATCTCAGGACTCTGTCGCTTCCTGAGGTGGTAGTTTCTCCTCTTAGGGCCTCATTGAGGTCGCAAGTGAAGGTCCTCACCTCGATTCGCCTCCAGTCGGGGGAAGGCTGTCGCTGTTTTACGACCGTTGGACAGAGATAACGTCGGACACAATCCGGTCTGCGACTGTCCTTCCATCGGCACCCCAGTTTATCTCAGGTGCCCCTTCCAAATCGGGTCCCTTCCGAGTCTCTACGACGGGACCTTCTGGTCCAGGAGATCGACAATCTCCTCTCCAAAGGGGCGATCGAGGTGGTCAGGAACACCCTTTCACCGGGGTTTTACTCGAGACTTTTCTTGGTGCCAAAGAAAAACGGCCAATTTCGTCCTGTCATCGATCAGTATCCTGAACGAGTACATTATAGCACCTCGTTTCAGTTTGGAGACTTTCCAGTCGGTTCGATGTTCAGTTCATCAGGCCGACTTTGCTGCCAGTATCGACCTGAAGGATGCCTACTTCCATGTACTCATTCATCTGGCGTCACGGAAATACCTTTGGTTCTCGTTTTGGGATTGAGTCTATCAATTCAGAGCTCTCCTGTTCGGTTTGAACCTGGCTCCTTTGGCCTTCACCCGACTGATGTCACATGTGCTTGCTTTTCACCATACTCAGTCAGCTGTGACTTCGTCAGCCTACCTGGACGACATCCTCCAATGGCACCACAATGCTGCTGTTCTGGAGTCAGATGTCCGGCAGTTTCTTTGCCTACTAGCGTTGCTGGGTTTCACAGTCAGTCGCGAGAAGTCGGATCTCCTTCCTTCTCAGCAATTTCGTCGTTTGGGGATGGATTTCGCCACTCTTCACAATGTGGTGTCCGTCCCCAATGCTCGGGCGACGATTCTTTCCGCCTTGACTCGGAACCTGCTTCAATCTTCCTTGTCACGGCCAGGACTTTTCTTCGGATGCTGGGCATTTGCAGTTTGGTGGCAGATCTCATTCCGCTTGGTCGCTTGTTTGTCCAACCTCTCCAACACTTCCTGTTGGATCATTGGCATCCGAATGTAGATCTGCTGGACCTGGAACTTCCTATTTCTCGGTCCCTCGTTTGTCACCTCCACCCTTGGGCCGATGTTTCCTGGCTGATACAGGGTGTTCCATTGGATCTTTCTTTTGTCGATTGCATCCTTACTGCGTATGCCAGCGATCGGGGCTGGGGTGCGACGTTGGATCCTCTCGGTCTGTCCACTCATGGCGAGTGGGACAGTGAGCAGGTGGGCCTTCATATCAACCAGAAGGAGCTCCTTGCTCTTCTGTTGAGTTTTCGGTTTTGGATCCCTCACCTGTCGGACCATATTGTCCTACTTCTTTCAGACAATTCGACAGTAGTGGCCTACATACGGAATCAAGGAGGCACAAATTCGCTTCCCATGTATCAGCTATCACGGGATCTTCTTCTGTTGGCGCAGGATGTAAACGCTCGGGTGTCCATTCGACACATTCCCGGGCGTCTCAGCGTCCTAGCAGACTCCCTGTCCCGACGCGACAGTGTCCTTCCAACCGAATGGATGCTACATCGGTCTGTGTTTCAGGCGATTTGTGAGCGTTGGGGACGTCCCCTGGTCGATCTTTTCGCCACTCGCTGGAATCATCAGGTAGAGACCTTTGTCTCTCCTTGTCCAGATCCTCTGGCATTTGCAGTAGACGCTTTGTCTCTGGACTGGACAGGTTGGATTGGCTATGCCTTCCCTCCTGCACTGATTCTTCCTCAAGTATTGGCGAAGATTCGTGCTTGCAGTTGCAGGATCATTCTGATCGCACCTCTGTCTCCACAGAGGGTGTGGATCAATCTGCTGCGGCCTCTGTTAGCAGATCGGCTCTGTCTCTGGACTGGAAAGGTTGTATCAGCTATGCCTTCCCTCCTGCACCGATTCTACCTCAAGTATTGGCGAAGATTCGTGCTTGCAGTTGCAGGATCATTCTGATCGCACCTCTGTCTCCAAAGAGGGTGTGGATCAATCTGCTGCGGCCTCTGTTAGCAGATCGGTCATCCCAGGAAGTATCACAACAACCTGGCGAGCATGTCCCTTCACGTCTGTCTTTTATCAGGTCCTGTCTCCAATGTAGAGTTTTTTCGAGACGAACAGTGGAGTGCATTTCTGCATCGCGGCAACCTTCCACTGGCATGACTTATACTGCGAAGTGGAAGGTTTTCTGCCGCTGGTGTACAGATCACAATGTGGATTACTGTGATCCGTCAGTCGCTCAAATTGCAGATTTTCTGGTATACCTTTTTGACTCCAAGGGCCTCCAGCCTATTACGATTAAGGGCTATCGGTCTATGCTGTCTGATACTTTCTCTTATGTGGGAAAGCAGTGCATCGGTCGTAATCTTTTTCTCTCCAAACTCATTCGGTACTTTTCTTTGAAGAGGCCTCAAGTTTTGCATCTTACACACAAGTGGAACTTGGCATGGGTGTTGCACTGTTTGGAGGGGGCGCCATTCGAGCCTTTATCTGAGACCGCTATGCATTTCCTCACCTATAAGATGGCTTTCCTTCTAGCTTTTGCTTCTGCTCGACGAGTCAGTGAGCTTCATGCGCTATCTGTTGATTCTGCTTTCTTCAGAAATGAGGCTAACAGTGTCACCTTCACTTCTGATTGCTCTTTTCTGGCTAAGAATCAACTTCCTGATTCAGTACCTCCTCCCATCTGCATTTGAGCTCTCCCTGCTGTCGATGGCCAGAGACCTCTTCTTTGTCCTGTTCGTGCGATCAAGACTTACATTAATCGCACTCAGTTCATTAGGAGGGGTCGGAAGAGATTCTTTCTGTCTCTCATTTCTAAGAGGCAGTCTATCTCTTCCCATTCTATTTTCAGGTGGATCTGCCTTGCAGTCAAGCTGGCATATTCCCGCTTGTCTGCTTCGGATCTTGTTTCGAACTGGTTTAATGCTCATGAGGTTCGTGCCATTTCTACTTCCTGGGCATTCGCCAATTCTGTTTCGCTCCGGGATGTTATGAATGCGGCTTACTGGAGGAATGCTTCTACCTTCTCCTCCTTTTATCTCCGCCACCTACAGCAACAATCTGAGGATCTTTATTCTTTAGGCTCTCTCGTTGCTGCTCAGGCTGTTGTGCACCCTTGTTAAATTTGTTTTTATCGGGTTTGTGCTTTCGCTCAGCCTTGTTCTTTTCAGGTGCCTTCACTCTATCTTCATTACAGGTTTCGCTATTATTCTCTGCCCTTCTTGCTTTTCTTTCTACTGCTCTTGTTGGTATTGGTTATGTGATTCACTTCCTCCTGTTGTTTATTCAGCCAATTGTAAACAATTGTGAGTAGGTTGAAAAGAAATTAAAATTTTTTAGTAAATTTTATTTCTTAGCATACCTACCACAATTGTTTACTGGAGACCCACCCTTCTTGGGGATATCTTTGATATCGATGCCTACCCGCTAAATCACAAACTTCTCGTTGGCGGAAATACGGAATTGACGTCATGGTTGTTGCGCATGCGCTCAGTAAACTCAAGAGGTGTGCAGAGAGAGTACCTGTAATTTCGAGCGCCGGTCTTTCTTGACCCTTTTTCGATCTTTTTCATGCTTTTGCACTCTATTACTTTTCCAACTTGTTTGGAAAAGTTTCTTAAAAGCTTGAGTTAGTTCCGAAGTAGGGCTTGCACTTACGTTACAGCCAATTGTAAACAATTGTGGTAGGTATGTTAAGAAACAAAATTTACTAAAATATTTTTATTTTTTTTAGGCGAGCAGTAGGTGAGTGAATAAATTGTACTCTTGAAAATGCCAGGCCTGGAATATAGTTACAGACCTTGAATGTTGACCATCATAACTAAAGTTTTCAATTTTAAAACCATTTCCCTACCACGGACATACATGTAAATAACAAAAAATTTCTGTGTTAAAAAAAAAAATGGATTTTCTGGCACAAAAATTTAAAATTTGGAGTAGAAAACCTTAACTACAGGTATATAGTGATGAATGGATTCCAAAAAGTACCCAAGTTCCCAAACTAGAAGTCATTATACACATGTACATGATATAATCCAATGTATACCTATATCCTAAGATGCTGACATGGTTGAAGACTAATAGCTGGTGCAAATTTCCTCACTAATGGAAGTTTACCATCAGATATGAAAAATAAAGTGTAATAAGAAACCTTTAACTGAAAGCATTCGCCAACTGCAGCAGATGATTGGATGACAGCTCATAAAAATCCTTCTATTTCTCAATTTTTTGTACACATCCCCCTCCATTTGACCATAATTAAAGAGAATTACAATAAGTAAAGAAATGTATTCAACTGAAAAAATGTATACAACGTCTGTGATGATTCAGCCACCCTGGAGAGACAAATCCTAAAGTAGTTTGAGGTCTAAAAACATCCACAACTTTCAGTTATCACTTCATCACCAACATGATGTGAAGCAACATTAGCAAATATTAAAAACTAAAATGTGTCAATTAAAGAAAAATAAAAATTTTGGATAATCCTTTTAGATTGAGGAAAAAGAAACAATTGAAGTACAGCCCAAACATTTGAGAGGAATGATTTTATCGTTCCTCTGTTGGTTATCTAAATGAAAAAAAAACAGATAACCGAAATGTTGTTTGTCTGGAACTACAAACAGTTCATCAAAAAATTGTATCTTATCACCTTATTTTTTTTTTTTTGATAGCACTGTTTTAAAAAGTTCCTGTGGGAAGATCCCTCTCTTCTATGCTCAAACTCTCTAAGGCAGCTCACACCCTCCTGTGCTTGCCGCAGATGCTTTCGTAATCTGTTATGTCATACAGTAGGGCCATCGTAGACCGATCAAAATCCACAGTTTGCCATTTTTTCCATGCACATAATTCAGAGATGATCCACTATGACACCTAGCAAACTTTCCACCAATGAAACACCAGGATTACCCTGGTGCTTCATTGGTGGAAATTTCGCTAGGTGTCAAAGCGGATCATCTCTGAATTATATACATGGAAAAATGCCCACCCATAGATTTTGACTAGTCCACGATGGCTGTACTGTAATCGGTCCTCTTTATTATATCCAGATGAATGGTAAATAGGTTATCTCAAAATTTGAGTTTTTATTCTCTGAAGCAAATAATGAATAATTTTCTGTGCTCCATAAGAATATGTTCCAATGGATGATCTTAGGCAGTATCTGAAATAAAATGCTGAAGAAGACAGGGTTGGGGATTTTGTCACCTGATATCGGTAGTCCACTAATTCCCTAAAATCGTCCAGATCATGCAATATGCCTACACTGTGTAATCTGGCATGATATAGGGGAAGTCACTACCAGCTCGAATAATCACGGACTCGAAAAGTAAGCCTGTTGGTATTAAGGATGACAACATTGGAATGCCAAGCAAATCAATCATTATCAGTGTATAAACACATAAGCTGAGATAATAATAAGAGTGTTGCCAAAACTCATATTCGCTTACTATTTTCAAATATTTCAACATTGTTGAGTGAAAGTATGGGAGAGGGTGCTCCCCTCCATCTCCGGCTTCACAGCCTCTGATAGTGACCGAAATGACTACCAAGAATGCAGTGTCTTTGCAGATGGTTTGGCTTGATTTGGGGATGCAGTGATGAAACCCAACAGCTAAAAGCCGAGCTTCTGGTATCGGCAGAGGTCTTTTTGAATAAAAGTGATAATAAATGTTTTGTTCATTAAGTTTATTTTAAAATGATGAAAATATATGTGTTGTCTGCATGATAAATCTTTTTCCAACAAAACAGTGCTTAGAAGTTAATGAATGGGCATAACTTGAATGTATTTTGCTTAAACAGTTTAAAAAGTCGAGATAGGAATTCTGTGTCCTCCCTTGTGTTATATATTATACAGGTATAGTATTTATAATGGGGGTATCCAGTTTTGCTTGTCTATTGTCATTTTATTATTAAATTATTGTTTGTAATGGGCCTGTGTGTCCCAAACCAATGCAGTTACTTATTCAAAACAATAGAGATTTCTGACCTGGAAGAGGCACAGCCCAATGTAAAAGATTTGTCAGTGCGAGAATCATGAAAGATGGTAACCGAGATTAGATATTAGTACATTTCAATTGTTGAACTTTTGAAATGGTAGCTCATTTTCGCTTTGCAACTTTGCAAGGAAACAAGGATGCATGACTCGATTCCAATTGCGCACTCACCTTTCAATGTGGCCTCAACCTAAAGTTTTGTTTTCAACATGGATTTACCATATTATTAATAATATTACAATTGATGCTTACTGTAAAAGTTAATTTTAACACAAATGATCAAATGTGTAATATATCAATATGTATTTATTTGATGCTGAATCAAGTTTACATCAGCCATATTTGTGTCTGTTAATGAATCTATGAGTGATTTGTTTTGGAAACAAATGTAACATATGCCTCCTCTCCCCTTGTCCCCCTCCCTCTGCCCCCATGACCAAACATGGGAAATGATGATCTCCTTTTTACAGATGCACTGTGGAATATCTGATGCAAATCTTTCCATCTGCCTTACCTTATCAATATCAGAAGAATACAGCTTATCCAGTGGCGGCGCCAGGATTTCCCTGACAAGGGGGCTAGGGTATTCCCTGGCAAGCCCACAATGAAGGAGTAGTTTCCCTAATGGAGGTGGATACCTCACTGACAGAGGGGCTGTAGCCCCCGGCATGGTTTCTGGATATTTCATAGATAAGATGTTTTGTGGACAAGTCATTTCATAGGCAGACTGGGATGTTTCATAGAAAAACAATGGTGGTTTTGTAGAATATATTATTTTTATTTAATTGATTGATTGTATCTCCTCCCACTTCATTCATTGGTTGTTGCATTGAAACACAATCATATTCAACCAGCCTGATAATTAATTGTGAGTAATTGGTACATGAATTAGACATGTGCTGTTCAAAAATTGCATCAATACAAGAGAAACATATTTCCGAGAAAAAAACTCAAGTGCCATCAGCGCAAAGTGGCAAGAGTACAATGTTAATTTGAGGAGTGCTGGTAGCTGTATTTATCTGGCCATATAACTCAGTAATTTGTTATATTACTTCCAAGTGAAACATGTTTCTATTAGTGCAAAATACATTGTATGGTTTTGTATTGTACTCTTGTCGCTATGACACAAATTTTGAAAAAATATGATGTATCAAAACTTATATTTCACTCATTCAGTATGTGGAGAGTGTATTATCACTAACTCACCCATAGAGTGAAGATTCCACCCAAGCAATAATTGCAAATTTGTTGCAAAGCATAACAAGCACAAGTAAAGTTCCAGCCAATGGACCTCTGGGTTAATGGCTGAAACATTGCTAGTGTTTTTTGTCCATATGTACAGAACTGGAAAGTGATACTTTGGGTGATAACTCCACTCCACAGGTGATTTAGTTACAATCCACTCTCCAGATGCTGTTAGAAGTTTGGAAGACATATATTTCATACTTAGGATTATTAAATTTGTATGTACTGTACATACAGTTCTGTAAATTTGTGGATACCGGTAACTTATTTTAAGCTCATCAGAGCGAAGCTCAAGGGAAGTTATAGTGATCACTTTCCATCCGTCGTCTGGTGTCCATCATCTGCCCATCCATCCAGCATGAACTTTACATTATTGACTTCTCATAAACTACTATGCTAAATTGAACCAAATTTGAGGTGCTTGTTCCTCATCATGTGTCAATTCAAGTTTTGTTCAAATAAAGTTGCTGTGCCCTCTGGGAGCATCGCAAGAGGCATAATTCTGTTAGTACCCCTAAAAGATTTTTAAAATCTCTAGAACCTACGACTAGAATTTTGATATTTGGTATAGAGCATCCTTAGGAGGGTCAGGTTCAATGCTGTTCAAATCAAGACCGATTTTAACTTGGTGCAATATGAGGTATATTTCGATTTTAACTTGGTGCAATATGAGGTATATTTCCTAAACAATTTTCTTCTTCAAACCCACCCTGTCAGAATCTTTTGATATTTGGTATAATGCATTCTTATGGTGGGCAGATTCAGGTTTGTTCAAATCAAGACCCTTGAACAGTACAACCTGATAAAACTTCTTTAAAAATTGTCTTGAGTTCCACCAGTCAGAATCTTGTGATATTTCTAATAAAGCATCCTTATGGAGGTCAGATTCAAATTTGTTCAAATCAAGACCTGGATTAATATTTGGACTCCCTACTGGAGCCCATATTTTAACCTATTGCAGTTTGAGGAATATTCTTTAAAATTCTTCTTCAGTCATAATCTTCTGATATTTGGAATACAGCGTCCTCATGAGGACCAGATTCATGTTTTTAGCTCAGGATGAACTATAGTGATCACTCACTGTTCGTCGTCCGTGAACATGGTGTTTGCACCTGCTCCTCCTAAACAGCTAAACCAGTTCTTGTTAAATTTGAGATGATTGCTTGTTCTGACATTGCATTTTGGATTTTTTTGCAAATTAACTTGCCCAGCCCCATGGGAGGGGGGGGGGGGGGTGAGGGAAAATCCTCCTAATTTAAAAAAAAATCTTCTTCCCATGAGGCAGTGGGTATAATGGGTATAATGACATGATATATGGTACGGAGCTTCCATTTGAGGTGTACAATAAAGTTTGTTGAAACGAAGTTCGTGGTGCAACATTTGCCTTTGTAATGGGTTAGGCAAGATTTTTGGGCCTGCCCCAAATTTATATTTTTTGAACCGATGGTCCAATTTGAACAATTTGAACAAAATTTGGTATTGGTAATATTGCATCATAAGTACTTGATTCATGGAAAAAAAAATGTTGACGTACCCTTGTGGAAACCCCAGGAGCTAAAAATTTAAATATTTTCAAATGCCCATATTTCCCAAACCACGCAGAATAGAGACTTGTTATTTGGTATGAAGGTTCCTTAGGACCTGTAGAATTGAATAATAAAAAAAAATTGACATTGGTTGTTTCCCAGGAGGGCATCGAAATATTGCTGAGTCAGCATATTTGCAAAAATTTAAAAAGAAATATCTCCAGAACCACTGATCAGAATCTTTTTTGATATTTGGTATTCAGCATCCATTGTTGGTCAAATATAAGTTTGTTAAAATGAAGCCCCTTGGTTCATATTTGGGCTCAATACATGTGCCCAAATTTTTAACTTGGGGGCAACATGGCAAATAATCTTTAAAAATCTTCTTCAGAACCACCAGTCAGAATCTTTTAATGTTTGGTATACATCATTGTTATGAGGGGCAGATTCAAGATTGTTCAAATTAAATCCCTTGGTTAATATTTGAACTTCCTATGGAAGCCCGAATTTTAACTTAGTGCAATATGGGGGGAAATCTTTAAAAATCTTCTTCTTCATGTCCACTACTCAGATTGATTTCATATTTGGTATACAACAGTTCTAGGGGAGGGGGTTAATATTTGGGCTCTCTATGGGGAGGGAGGAGGGGCCAATTTTAACATAGTGCAAAATTGGTAATATTCTCAAAATCATTTTTTCCAGAACCATCAGTCAGAATCTTTTGATATTTGGTGTACAACATCCTTCAAGTTTGTTCAGGTCAAGTCCCTAGGTTGATATTTGGACTCCCTGGTTTTCCATTACTGAAAATCTGGGAATTATTTCTGTGATAGCATCCAAATACTAGAAAAAAATCATATGGCATGGACAGCAAAGTTATAAATAATTAAATAACTTCATTCCTCTGTTGTGTTAACTAGCCATGGATGGTAATTAAAACCTTGTTTTAAACAACTTTGATCAGGTGAGCACCTCAGGCCCCATGGGACCTCTTGTTTTTAAATCAAGTTCATGGGTCCATATTTGGGCTTCTTATGTGAGTCTGAATTATAAGTTTAAGTTAGTACAATATGAGAAAATTTCTTTAAAAATCTTCTTCGGATCCACCAGTCAGAATATTCAGACATTTGGTATACAGTGTCCTCAAATCAAATGATGGAAGAGCTAAAATTTGTGAAACAACTGAAAAAAAAAAAAAAAAATTCTTTGTTTAACACATTAGCGGTGCTAGCTCATTTGTTTCATCTTCACACCCAAAAATATCACCTACCTTTTGAGAAAATGAATTTCATCACTTGAAAAAAACTTGTCCCTCAACAAACCTTTTTATTCACCCCCTGTTTATTGACAATGACATTGTGATTTTTTTTTCATCTACTGATTTGATGTGGGTGTTATAAGGAAAATTATTGGATATTCAAATTTCTAATACAGATCTGGAGGTGCAGTAGTTCAGTGGTTAGAGCATTGGACTTCAAACCAAAAGGTGCACATTTCGATCCTGACCAGCTTTGTATCCTTGGCCAAGGAATTTCATCCTGATTGCCCATGTGCAGATACTGTGGTGCTGTGTACTAATGCATACTCAAACTGCAAGTTGATGACACCCATGCCTTCAGCCAGTGCTATTGTGCTTGTGCTGAGTTAATTTTTTTTTCATTGAGGCTAAACCTTTGGATAACCAAGGTCACCTTGTGTCAGAGTGTTTTATGGATGGAGGAAGCCAGAGTACCCAAAGAAAACCACTTAGCAGTAGCACACAATTGTCAGACTCCCCAACATACTAACTCTTCACAAGCATGCTAAGCATTGGTTGAAGACAAGTGCACCATCAAAGTGTAGTACGCCTCAGTACACAGTGCTACCATGCCCCCACATAGTCTATCAAGATTAAATGCCTTGCGCAAGGACACAATGCAGTTACCCCTGATTGGGATCGAACCGTAGACCTTTTGGTTGAAGTCTGAGCTGCTGTGCTCCCGTACTGAGTTGGTATTTTGGGGAGTCTGACAGTTTCTTGTCATTGAGCTATGGTTCTCTCAGGATTCTCTGGCTTCCTCCACCCATAAAACTCTCAAACACAAGGTGACCCCTGCTGTCAAAAGTGTTTTTAAAGCCCCAATAAATAAATAAATCTCATATCCTTTGCAGTGGAGATAAACAGAAATCTATTCAGAGAATTCCCCCACAGTCTCCCCTTGTCACTCCACCAAGTACAGGATCAAGTATATCTTCAAACAGAGTGAGACGAAAGTCTTCCAAGACTGACATTTCAAAAAGGAGAAGTAGCAGTGGATTTCATACAGATGAGGAACAGGAATATAATGGAGGTCAAGAAATCAAATTTATCAATGTACCAGATTTTAGATGTTCAAGCCGCCTTTCTGCTGATGCAGGGGAGAAGAAAGATATCAGCATTATCAGTGAGAAGGACATTGTAAGTGAAAATAAGAAAACCAATGTTTGCCCTTAAAGTTTTCATTTTTAGCTTAACTTGGCATAGTCAAGATAAGCTATTGCCATCACGCGTGCGGAAGTCTGTTAGTTTGTGAGTCTGTAAATCTCTGAGTCTGTGACGTCTGTTCACATTTTCCTTTAGCACGGGCTACACCCTGCAGTTCTTGTCTGATCATCACAAAATTTCATATGCAGGTTTGGGGTCATGTCTAGATGAGACCGTCTCCTTTTGGTCGCGATCGGGCTACCGGTATGGCTGCCCGAGCCCAAAACCCGAAAACCATTAGCACAGTCTACAGGTCGTATTTATGAAGGGATTTCATTGTAACTTGGTAGGATGCCTCTGTATAATGCCTAGATGAGAACGTCCCCTTTTGGGCATGATCTATCAACCGTGATGGCTGCCCAAGCCCGAAACCCAAAAACTTTTAGCACTGTCTGCAGGTCATGTTTAATGTGGAGGGATTTCTTTGTAACTTGGTAGGATGACTCCTTATGATGTCTATATGAGAATTTCCCCATTTGGGCATGATCTGCCAACCATGACGACTACCCGAGCCCAAAACCCGAAAATCTTTAGCACAGTCTACAGGTCATATTTATTGAGGAATTTCATTGTAACTTGGTGGGTTGACTTCATACAATGTCTAGGTGAGAAAGTCCCATTTTGGACGTGATTGGGCAACTGTGACGGCTACAGGGGCCGAAGCCTGAAAACCTTTAGCACAGTCAAGAGGTCATATTTATGAAGGGATTTCATTGTAACTTGGTAGGATGACTCCAAATAATGTCTAGATGAGAACGTCCCATTGTGATCGTGATCATGCAGCCTTGATGGGTGCCCAAGCCCAAAAACCTTTAACATAGTCTATTGGTCATATTTATGGAAGGATTTCATTGTAACCTGTTAGGTTGACTCCATATAATGCCTAGATGATGACATCCCCTTTTGGTCGTGATTGGTCAGTTGTGATGGCTACAAGAGCCCGAAAACCTTGAGCACAGTCTACAGGTCATATTTATGAAGGGATTTCATTGTAACTTCGCAGGATCACTCCAGATGATGCCCAGATGAGATTGTCCCCTATGGTTGCGATCATTCAGCCATGATGGCTGCCCAAGCCCGAAGCCCGAAAAACCTTTAGCACAGTCTACAGGTCATATTTATGAAGGGATTTCATTGTAACTTGGTAGGTTAACTTCGTATAATGTCTAGATGAGAACGTCCCCTTTTGGACATGATTGGGCAACTGTGATGGCTAAAGGTGCCCAAAGCCTGAAAACCTTTAGCACAGTCTACAGGTCATATTTATGAAGGGATTTCATTGTAACTTGGTAGGATGACTCCAAATAATGTCTAGATGAAAACGTCCCATTTTGATCACGATCATTCAGCCTTGATGGGTGCCGAAGCCCAAAAACATTTAGCATAGGTAAAAGGTCATATTTATGGAAGGATTTCATTGTAACCTATTAGGTTGACACCATATAATGCCTAGATGATGACATCCCCTTTTGGTCGTGATAGGTCAGCTGTGATGTGCCCGAAGCCCGAAAACCGTGAGCACAGTTTACAGGTCATATTTATGAAGGGATTTCATTGTAACTTCGTAGGATCACTCCAGATGATGCCCAGATGAGATTGTCCCCTTTGGTTGCGATCATTCAACCATGATGGCTGCCCGATCCTGAAGCCCGAAAACCTTTAGCCTAGGCAAAGGTCATATTTATGAAGGTCTACAGGTCATATTTATGAAGGTATTTCATTGTAACTTGGTAGGTTGACTTCATATAATGTCTAGATGAGAACTTCCCCTTTTGGACACGATTGGGCAACTGTGACGGCTTCAGGGGCCCAAAGCCCGAAAACCTTTAGAACAGTCTACAGGTCATAATTATGAAGGGATTTCATTGTAGCTTGGTAGGATGACTCCAAATAGTGTCTAGATGAGAATGTCCCCTTTGGTCACGATCATTCAACCTTGATGGCTGCCCAAGCCCAAAAACCTTTAGCATGTCTGTAGGTCATATTTATGGAAGGATTTCATTGTAACTTGTTAGGTTGACTCCATATAATGCCTAGATGATGACATCCCATTTTGGTCGTGGTTGGTCAACTGTGATGGCTACAGGTGCCTGAAGCCCGAAAAATCTTGAACACAGTCTACAGGTCATATTTATGAAGGGATTTCATTGTAACTTCATAGGATCACTCCAGATGATGTCCAGATGAGAATGTCCCCTTTTGGTTGCGATCATTCAACCATTATGGATGCTCACGCCTAAAGCCTGAAAACCTTTAGCACAGTCTTCAGATCATATTTATGAAGGGATTTCATTGTAACTTGGTAGGTTGACTTCATGTAATGTCTGGATGAGAACAGCCCCTTTTGGACACCATTAGGCAACTGTGTTGGCTACAGGGGCCCAAAGCAGAAAATCTTTAGCACAATCTACAGGTGATATTTATGAAGGGATTTCATTGTACCTTGGTAGGATGACTCTAAATAATGTCTAGATGAGAACGTCCCCTTTTGGTCGCAATCATTCAGCCTTGATGGCTGCCCGAACCTCAAACCCCAAAACCTTTAGCATAGTCTATTGGTCATATTTATGGAAGGACTTCATTGTAACCCGTAAGTTTGACTCAATATAATGCCTAGATGATGACATCCCCTTTTGGTCGTGATTGGTCAACTGTGACGGCTTCAGGGGTCCGAAGCCCAAAAACCTTGAGCACAGTCTACAGGTCATATTTATGAAGGGATTTCATTGTAACTTTGTAGGATCACTCCAGATGATGCCCAGATGACAATGTCCCCTTTTGGTTGCGATCATTCAACCATGATGGCTGCCAGAGCCCAAAGCCCAAAAACCTTTAGCACAGTCTACAGGTCATATTTATTAAGGGATTTCATTGTAACTTGGTAGGTTGACTTCATATAATGTCTAGATGAGAACGTCCCCTTTGGACGCAATTGGGAAACTGATGGCTACAGGGGCCTGAAGCTCGAAAACCTTTAGCACAGTCTACAGGCCATATTTATGAAGGGATTTTAATGTAACTTGATAGGATGGCTCATTTTGGAATAATTTCACTGTAACTTGGTAACTTTTGTTGATATACGTTAATTGTGAGGGCCACATATATTAACTGTGAGGTCATATTAACCCACCCCTCAGCTCTTAAGTACAGTGTACACCTCATATTATTTTTATCATAAACATAGCATACAGGGAACAGAAATGAACATATTCCCAATTATCACAATTCTTGTCTTATTTCATAATCCTTTCATAAACATTGAACATTATCCTTTTCATCAAACACAACACACAAGTTAAGCTACAGTGTCATTGACACTTTCATTTGTTTAGCATTTGCAACCTGTCAATAACTCTTTACCTAATGAATCATCTGCATCCTATTCAAATTGTGCACTTGTAAAAAAATTATTTAAAAATAATTTCAACAAAACCATATCGTGTGTCCCCAATGAGGAGGGCACATGATATATGGTTCTGTTGAAATTTTGTGAAAAATTTGGAAACAAATATAATTAAAATAAAAAATTTTGACATCATGTGCTTGTTTAAAGAGTTAATGTTTTGGCCCAAAGAAATAATATGTTCCCAGTTTTCTGATTTACCTAAACAAAAATTGGCCAATCTGGAATTTTGAAATGGTGAGGTGGGTTGGGGGGGGGGGGGGGGGGGGGGGGGACTCCTAATGAAGCTGATCACATCCTGTGTAAGGTCCAATAAATCACCGTAACTGTCAATCTTAACTGGTTGAGTGCCGGAAGCCACTATCAGGGCTTTCAAAAAAAATGAGGGTACCTATGCAAAAGCCAACATTTTCCTTGCCCATGTTTCACATTCAGTCAAATGCAAATAATAATTTGTAATTTGTTTATATAAAATTGTTTTATCACAATGCCTGTGGGCACTCTTCCATAATTTGTAATACATGTAAAACAAATGTTGAGGAACAAATTCAGACTATTAAAAATAACGTAGCACTCAAGCAGTTGAACAAATTAACACAAGACTATTACTGGCGACAGGAGTCAATGCCATGACACATATCATTGTCTTTCCTAGTGATATAACTATGATGGGATGTTGCTCAAATTCTGGCTGTTTTTAGCTCACCTGACTTTCAGTCAGGAGAGCTATAGTGATCACTCACCGTCCGTCGTCGTCCGTGAACATGGTGTTTGCGTCTTCTCCTCCTAAACCGCTGAACCAATTTAATTGATATTTGAGATAATAGTTTGTTATGACATCGCAATTTGATTTTGTTCAAATCAAGTTGCCTCGCCCGTGGGTAGGGCCACACCCCAAAAGTGTGCTGAAATCTTAAAAAATCTTCTTATCATGAACCAGCAGTAGCAGAGACTTGATATTTGGTGTGCAGCTTCCTTTTGAGGTGTAGACTCAGATTTGTTCAAGAGAAGTTTGTGGGGCTATACTTGGCGTCGTAATGGGAGGGGAAAGAATATTTGCCCCTCCCAAAATTTCTATTTTCCAAACCGAGAGGCAAATTTTGACCAAATTTGATATGAGGGCTTATTGGTTCATAAGTACTTAATTTATGCCAAAATTTTTTTTTCCCGTTGCCCCATGGGGACCGCAGGAGCTAAAAATAGAAAAAAATTAAAACGCCCATATCTCCAAAACTCCACGGCACTGAGAATTCTTATTTGTTGTGAAGCTTCCTTAGGACCAACAGAATGGAATGGTAAAAAAAAATTGCCATCGGTTTTATCATGGGGTACTTTTTTGCGACTTTGAAAAAGTGCTGAGTCAGCATTTTTTAACACTGTGGGTAATGGGAAAAACATATAAGACTACTTTTCTCCCAAAGCACTGCTCCAAAACCTTTCAAAGTTCACATATAACATCTTTGGAAGATTGTTTCACATATTTATTGAAATCAATTCCCTGGGTCGATATTTGGGCTCTCTATGGGAGCTCAAATGTTTAAATTAGTGCAGTATGAGGAGTATTTTTTAAAAATCTTCTTCTTCAGATCTGCCAATAAGAATCTTTTGATATTTGGTATGCAGCATCCTCAGAGGGGTGAGATTCAAGTTTGTTCAAGCCAACTCCCTGGGTTCATATTTAGGTTGAAAATTTGGGGTCCCGTTGCGGACTTAGAAATTTTGGACCAAAATCTGGAATTTTTTTTTTTTTTATGTGTTTCGGTCAATTTTAAGACCAAAAAAATTTTTTTTTTTACACTGAAAATTTGGGGTCCGGGTGGGACTTTGAAAATTTTGGACCAAAATTCTGAAATTTTTTTTGTTGTTTTTTATGCGTTTCGGTCAATTTTAGGAGGAAAAGAAAATTTTTTTTTACACTAAAATTTTTGGGTCCGGGTGGGACTTAGAAAATTTTGGACCAAAATCCGAAATTTTTGTTTTGTTTTTTATGCGTTTCGGTCAATTTTAAGAGAAAATTTTTTTTTTTTTTTACACTGAAAAATTTGGGGTCCGGGTGGGACTTACAAAATTTTTTTTTTGTTTTTTATGCGTTTCGGTCAATTTTAGGAGGAAAAGAAAATTTTTTTTTACACTAAAATTTTGGG
The DNA here is from genome assembly GCA_031216915.1 of Pictodentalium vernedei. Classification (NCBI taxonomy): domain Eukaryota; kingdom Metazoa; phylum Mollusca; class Scaphopoda; order Dentaliida; family Dentaliidae; genus Pictodentalium; species Pictodentalium vernedei. Next base: position 711,099,786 of record CM062297.1, read on the forward strand.
GTCCGGGTGGGACTTAGAAAATTTTGGACCAAAATCCGAAATTTTTTTTTTGTTTTTTATGCGTTTTGGTCAATTTTAAGAGAAAATTTTTTTTTTTTTTTACACTGAAAATTTTGGGGTCAGAGTGGGACTTACAAAATTTTGGAGGAAAATCCGAATTTTTTTTTTTTTGTTTTTTATGCATTTCGGTCAATTTTAAGAGGAAAAAAAAAAATTTTTTTTACACTCAAATTTTGGGGTCCGGGTGGGACTTAGAAAATTTTGGACCAAAATCCGAAACTTTTTTTTTGTTTTTTATGCATTTCGGTCAATTTTAAGAGGAAAAAAAAAAAAAGTGGGACTTAGAAAATTTTGGACCAAAATCCAAAAATTTTTTTTTTTGTTTTTTATGCTTTTCGGTCAATTTTAAAAGAAAAAAAAATTTTTTTTTTTTTTCACTGAAAATTTGGGACTTGAAAAATTTTGGACCAAAATCCTGAAATTCTTTTTTGTTTTTTATGCGTTTCAGTCAGTTTTAAGAGAGAACAAAATTTTTTTCTTTACACTGAAAATTTTGGGTTTGGGTGGGATTTAGAACATTTTGGACCAAAAGCCGACATTTTTTTTTGGTTTTTTATGCGTTTCGGTCAGTTTTAAGAGAAAAAAATTTTCTTTTTTTTTTACACTGAAAATTTGGGGTCCGGGTGGGACTTAGAAAATTTTCGACCAAAATCCGGAAATTAGTTTTTTATGCGTTTTAAGAAGAAAAAAAATATTGAGGTTAAAAATATTTTGTTTGGGGAAAAAAATCTGTTTTTTATGCGTTTATCTCAATTTTGGGACGTAAAAGTGCAGGAACTGAAAATAGAAGGAAAATCCTGTGTATTGTGTGGGCACAATCGCTTCATCTAGTTGGTATATGCTTTTCTTAGGAGTGGCGTATGCAGCTTATTCAAGTCCCTGGTTTGATATTTAGACTACCATGTCAGGTGAGCGCCCGCAGGTCCCCTGGGGCCTCTTGTTTATATTGCAACTCAGGAAGTCTAACATTGTAACATGTTCTGTCAGAAAAAATATAATGCATTATATTTAGGCCAAATAAAAAATTACAATGGTATGGCAGGGGTTCGAACCCACACTGTGAGAGTTTCTACCAAAACTGTACTGAACCATGCACACCACTCGACCACCGACTGACCCCAGCAGCCGAGTAGTGTGCGTGGTTCAGTACAGTTTTGCTAGGTGGTTGATGCGGAAGGAAACTCTCACAGTGTGGGCTTGAATCCCCCCCCCCCCCCCTATTCTATGGCACATGGGAAATTTGAAAAAGCAGCATTCTCGTTGATTTCCTTGAGGTGCAGTATGTAGAATTAAGTGATGCAATTTTATAAGAAATTAAAAAATTATATCTTCTAGGGCTATTCAAATCAATGATGTGATGGAAGGAGGCTTTTATTTTTTTTGTTTTTGTGGGAGGGGGGGGGGGGGGGGGTAAAAACAAAAAAAATAAACTTAGCATGCATGTGGATCAGGCATAATGAGAGGAAGAACCCAATGTATTGTCAGGTCATTATGCCAAAGGTCAAGGTCACATTGACCTTTAAATTAAAATTTTATTGATCGGAGCTAGTTTCGGCTCTCTTCATTATTAAAAATATGCAATCGCGATTGACACCCAACTTGGCATGTGGGTTGAGCATGTTGAGAGGAAGAGCCTTACATATTTTTAGGTCATTGTGCAAAAGGTCAGGGTCACAGTGACCTTGAAGTTAAAATCTTATCGGTCCTGATCGCAACCAAACTTGACATTTCATCAAATACAGGTAATCTTATCTGTATTATTTGAATAAATAATACCAACAGTTGCTGTGTTAATTTAATGTAATATATTACCAAGGTTACAGTATTGGGGTGATTTTTCGGGGGGATTTGCTACCCTAGGCGGTTACCTCTAGGTTTGATAATGGGTTGAGTGCTATAAGCCCATATTTGAACTCCATTCTTAAGTGCAGGTACCACAACTTTAAAGATTTCATATTCTCTGGGTGTGATCCACATTATCATTGGGGTGTCTATTTTTAATTCAATAAAAAGGTTAAATGAGGGGGTTTAATTTCAATGAAGAATTACATGAGAACCAAAACCATTTTATTTTTGCCTTACATTGAGTAGATTGATTGTTTAAGGAAGTATAAATGGATGCTTAATGTATTTTTGTTGTGTGATAAAACACATGCTGTCCAAATTATGTTTTGAAGAAGGATCCCCTGTGGGAACCCGGGAAGTGAAGCAGTGCTTGTTTACTGTGGTAAACAAGCTCTTTTTCACAGGTTAAATAGGACCCAGTCACTAATGCATGGAGTGCGAGTCCTCTAAAATAGGCAAGATGGGGTATAAACTATTGACTGACCTTGACTTTCTCTACATGTTGTGGCCATGATTAGCCATTGTGCAAAAGTATGTGACCTTAAACACCAATAAATAAATTCTTCAGAACCAATGGTCAGAATCTTTTGATATTTGGTATACAGCATCCAGGGTGAGGGGGGGGGGGGGAGTGGGGGGGGGGGGGGGTCAGATACAAGTTTGTTAAAATGAAGCCCATTGGTTCATATTTGGGCTCGTATTTTTAACTTAGGGCAATATGGGGAATATTCTTTAAAAATCTTCTTCAGAACGACCAGTCAGAATCTTTTAATACTTATTATACATCATTGTTATGAGGGTCAGATTCAAGTTTGTTCAAACCAAGTCCCTAGGTTAATATTTGGGTTTCCTACGAAAGCCCAAATTTTAACTTAGTTCAATGTGGGGGATAATTTTTAAAAATCTTCTTCTTCAGATCCACCAGTCAGAATGCTTTCATATTTGGTATACAACATCTCTGTGGGGGTGGGGGGGGAGGCAGTTTCAAGTTTCTTCAAATCGGGTTCCTAGGTATATATCTGGGCTCGCTATGAAAGCCCAAATTTTAACATAGTGCAATATGAGGAAATTTCTTAAAAAATCTTCTTCAGATCCACCAGTCGGAATGCTTTCATATTTGGTATACAACATCTCTAGTGATGTCAGATTCAAGTTTGTTCAATTCGAGCGCCTGGGTTAATATTTGGGTTCCATATGGGAGCCAGAATTGGCCATGTAGCTGAAGAATTAGAAATTTTGTATTTAGTACCCTCTAGAGGTGTGTAACTAAGATTAATCCACATAGGTTGTATCAAGGGGCTTTATAGGGGAGCTCCACATTTTACATTATTATCAACTGAAGAAAAGACATGATGCTCAGACTATTTGTCACTCCTGAGGGGCTCAAGGATTGGCAATGTATTTTATGAAGATAGATTACTTAATGTAGACTCATTCTTCTGTTTATATTGTGTTCTGTTCAAGGTGAGCTCTTCAGGCCCAGTGGGGCCTCTTGTTTTGTACAGAACTTCTATATTTATTAATGACTTTTCCTTTGGAAGGAGTTGATGAGTTTATTTTTTGCTCAACTTTGACATAGTCAAATTTGAGGTTTTGTCACATGTGGCCCGTCGTCCCTCTGGATGTCTGTCCGTCTGTCATCACGGCTCTGGCTACGGGTCGTATTTATCAACAGATCTTTATGAAACTCCTTGGGTACCTTTGTTATAACCGTGGGACAAGAACAGGTGTTTTGGGGTGCTGTCCAAAAATCAAGATGGCCACCAGTGGCCATTTTGTACCGAAATTAGGTGCAGTCAGTTTTTGTACAGAACTTCTATATGAAAGTTCTGATTTGAATAAATTTTTGTATGATGTGTATATTCAAATGTGTTGAAAACAAGCTTCTGTTTTAATATTTGGTGTTGTTTGGGGAGGATAAACATTATTAGCACAACCCGATTTTCTATTTCCAATGAGAAAAATAAAACCTCCTCACCCGTGGGAGCCCTATGAGCTAAAGATAAAAAATTCAAATACCTATATTTTAATACAGTGGAGCCCACTTAATTGGATATCTCTTAATTGTATATCCCTGTTAATCGAATATGATTTTCAAACACAAAACCATTTACCATACCTTCAGTACAAATTTGATCTGTTAATTGCATATGGGTTGTAGAGTAAACTCCTGTTAATTGTATATAAATTTTTGTAATATGTCGAAAAAATTGCTGTGACACGCACCAAATTCCCCTTATTTATCAACCTTTTTGGCCTCACAACATCCAATACAGGCATTTATTCTATTATATCTTATTTGACAGAGCTCTATGAGCTCTGTCAAACAAGATATAATAGAATAAATGCTCAGTTTACCTCTAGAACACAGGAAACTGACCAAATCCCTGTTAGTTGTATACTCCTGTTAATTGAATAATTTTCACTGGCAAAATGGATATTCAATTAAGAGGATTTTACTGTATTATTAATTAGGATGAATCAACCTTAGAAGGGTTTGAATCAAACAGGCCAAAACAATTGTTAACATTTGGCTTATAGTGCATCATACAAGGATCACCATTGTAACATTAACCCCATTGAGATTTCTTTTCTAGTTTAGCATCTAACTGTCATCCACCTTTACAATACTTTACCTGTACATTTGTTACAGGCTACGGTCAGTATTTATGTACAGATCTTTACAGTACATGTACCTTTGTTATCAGGTTATTACCTAGATGTGTGTCATTGCTGTGTCACATACTTTACATATACATGTCTTATGCAAGTTGAGCTACAGTGCCATTGACACTTTCATTAAGAATTGCTGGAAATTGTATTTTATAACCTCATAGTGCATTCGCAAGGTTCATACACATATCTTTACACCCAAAATAGTGGGCAGTGTGGGAGTGGGAGCCCCAAACACTTTGAAAGTGGGGCACACTCATATCTCCAGCATGCTATTGCCTATGGACCTGGGGCAGATTGATTGCATTTATTCAGAATTGCTGAAAATCGCATTTTATAACCTTCCCCCACCTCCTCTCTCAAATAAAATGTATTCCCGGAGTTCATACATGTACACTCAAAGAAGTGTGCAGAGACAAAAAATTTGAAAGTGGGCTTTGCTCATGTCTCTAGCATGGTATGACTTATTGACCAGGGACCAACAAGCAAGTCAAAAAATCATAGGAGGTTCAAAATATGGGTCAAGGTCACTTTGGTCACCCAGGGATCATTGGACGCATTTTTAATAATTGCTAGAAATAGCTTTTTATGACCTCCTAATGCATTCCAAAAGTTCAAACATCTATTTTTACACCTGAAAAGTGGGTGGGGACAACATTCTGAAAGTGGGTCAAACATTCCGTAGTTCATACATGCATTTCATCACTCAGAAAAGTGGGCAGAGCTGAAAATTTGGAAAGTAAAAGTAAAATTTTGAAAATTGGTCATGCTAATAGCACAAGCAGACTATGCCATTATCAACTTGGAACCTTTGAAAATCAAGTTGAAATTAAAGGAGGTTCAAAACATGTGCCAAGGTCTTTCAAGTCATCCTGTTATTGACTACATATTGCAGAGATATTGGTAATCACAATTTTGACCCTTTTTAAGTTTTTTAGCTTAACTTGACAAAGTCAAGATAAGCTCTTGCCATCACACATGCGGAAGTCTGTGAGTCTCTTGGGTCTGTTAGTCTGTGAGTGTGTGAGTCTGTTCACATTATTTTTGGTACAGGCTACACTCCATATTTCTTGTCTGCTCATAACAAAATTTCATATGCAGGTTCAAGATCATGTCTAGAAGAGAACATCCCATTTTGGTTGCAATCAGTCAACTGTGACCACCACGAGGATGCAAAATCTGAAAATTTTTAGCAGTGTACAGGTCACATTTATGAAGGGTTTATTGTAACTTGGTAGTATGACTGAATAATGTCTAGATGAGAACTTCGTATTTTGGTCGGGTTCAGTGAACTGTAATGGCCGCAGGGACACGTTACCTAGATTCCTTTAGCACAGTCTACAGGTTGCATTTATGAAGGGATTTCATTGTAAATTGGTAGGATGAGCCGTGATAATGTCTAGGATGAGTCGTGATAATGTCTAGATGAGAAAGTCCTATTTTGGCAGTGATCAGTAAACTGTGACGGCCGTGCAGGCACGTAACCTAGGTTTGTATAGCACAGGCTACAGTTCATATTTATGAAGGGATTTCATTGTAACTTGGTAGGATGACTCCATATAATGTCTAGATGAGAACATCCCTTTTTGATCGGTCAACTGTGATGGCTGCGCAGTCCGGAAAACCTTTAGCCCAGTCTACAGGTTGTATTTATCAAGGGATTTCATTGTAACTTATTAGTATGACTCTGTATAATGTCTAGATGAGAACTTCATATTTTGGTTGGGTTCAGTCAACCATGATGGCCACAAGGACATGTTACCTCGATTTCTTTAGCACAGTCTACAGGTTGCATTTATGAAGGGATTTCATTGTAAATTGGTATGATGACTCGGTATAAAGTCTAGATGAGAACGTCGTATTTAGGCAATGAACGGTCAACCATATATTTATGAAGGGATTTCATTGTAACTTGGTAGGATGACTACGTATAATGTCCAGATGAGAACGTCCTCTTTAAATCGGTCAACCATGATGGCTGCATTGTCCCAAAAACCTTTAGCCCAGTCTACAGGTCATATTCATGAAGAGATTTTATTGTAACTTCGTAGGATGACTCTGCAGAATGTCTAGATGAAAACATCCTATTTTGGTCGGGTTCAGTCAATTGTGATAGCCGCTGGGGCACATTACCTAGATTCCTTTAACACTGTCTACAGGTTGCATTTATGAAGGGATTTCATTGTAAATTGGAAGGATGACTCGGTATATTGTCTAGATGAAAACGTCCTATTTTGGAAGTGATCAGTCAACCATGATGGCCACACAGGTATGTAACCTAGATTTGTTTAGCACAGTCTACAGTTCATATTTGTGAAGCGATTTCATTGTAACTTGGTAGATTAACACCGGTATGATATATGATAACACCGGTATGTCGTATTTTGGTCACAATTATTCAACCATGACTGCCGGACCGGTGCATGACCTAGATGACTTTATGAAAGACTATGAGTCATATTTACCTTAAACACCAATAAATAAATAAATGAGTCATATTTATGAAGGAATTTCATTGTAACTTGGTAGGATGACTCGTTTTGGAATGATTTTACTGTAACCTGGTAAGTTTGGTTGACATACGTTAACCGTGAGGGCCACATCAACCCAAGCCTCAATTCTTAGGTACAGTCTTCACCTCAAATTATTCTTGTTGAAATGTAGGGAAGAAATTAACATATTCTCAATTATCTCAGTTCTTCTCTTATTTCATAATCCTTTCATAAACATTGAACATTATCCTTTTCAACAAACTCTACGCACAGTGAAGTTAAGCTGCAATGTCATTGACACTTTCATTTTAATTCTGATTGATAACAGATATTAATAATTTTGCCACAATTTACTTGAAGGCAACATTATTGAGATAATTATGACATAAATCCTATAAATGCACCATAAAACCAAGGTAAGCTACAGTGTCATTGACACTTTCATTATACATATGCTATTATCATATTCTAAAAGTTTGACAGAAAGTTAAAAAAATTAACCGCATTGTCTAGATATTCACTTTTTTACACTGGGTTAAACCAAGGATTGAATATTCCAAGAGTTTGAGGTATCTTTCAGCCAATATATTAATCACTAAATTTTGGTCTGTCAGGTAATAATGTGGTTTACTAGTAAAATATGAACACAGAATAATTGCAATTTTCCCCTTGACAAGTATCAACAATTTCTCGAGCCTAAGACCAAACACAAGAAACATTTTTTCATCTTGGGTGCTTTGGAGACAAACTGGTATTCCAAAAGTTGAAAATGTACTATTGTTTTTGTGCTTTCTGCAGATACTGTGGTCAGCTGTTTAGTTTTAATGGTAGTCCACTCATTCTATTCTGTAAACTTTCAGATGTAATCATACAAGTTTGTATGAGGGGCTGTTAACTAAAGTAAACATATTGTTTTACATATAATTTTTTCCATACACAAAGCGCAAGAGAATTTCTTCAATCATAAAAAAACAATTTCTGGTGAGATGATTTTTATATTTTAGTTGATGAATTGTCAAGAAAGAGATCCTACTAAAGTTTATGACATAAATTTACATGCATCTGACATCGCTCTAATTCAGAACATGGATAAGGTATGTAATTTGTTGAGTTAGATTTCTGATTAATCAAATATTCATTCTGCAAAACACAAATTGTGCTACAGTTTTGAAGCAATTATTCAGTTTCCATGCCAGTTTCAGTTTTGTCAGAAAACTTTGTTTTTCTGTTTTATTTTTGTTTTTAACTCTTCACCTAACGAATCGCCCTCATCTGCCTGTGTAATTTGCAAATTGAGCAGTTGAAAAAATTAATTTTTAAAAATATTTCAACAAAACCATATCATCTGACCCCTCATTGGAATGAGCTCATAAAGCTCGTTCCAATGAGGGGGTCACATGATAGGGTTTTGTTGAATTCTTTTTTTTAATTTAAAAAAAATAGCAGTTAAAATATAAAAAAATTTATATTCTTTAAGTAGGGCAAATGGTTAAATGGCAGAAAGCATATCAGTAAATGCATGTGTATAATCATTTTGTATTGTCAATGTGATAAAATTAACTGGACAAGTATTTTCAATTTAAGTTGAAAGTAATTTTATTGAATGTAAACATTTTCAAACATATCACCTGACAAACATACACAAATTTTTCAAATGACTAACCTCTGAATTCGTAGATAACAAATGTAACCGATACAAATGTGAGCAATATGGCAGTGAAACTGGTTCATTTGTCAAAACTGTGATTTGCTGTTTTAATACTATTGGTTTGGGTTTAATTTTTTTTTAGCTCACCTGACTGAAAGTCAGGGTGAGCTTTTCTGATCACTTTTCGTCCGGCGTCCGTCGTCCGGCGTCCGGCGTGAAGGTGGTGTTTGGGTCTTTTTCTTCCAAACCACTGGCCGCATGTTAATGAAATTTCATGTGAGTAGGGGTTATATAGCGGCATTTTGATTTTTGGGCAAATTAGGTTTCGGCTCATATTGAGCAGAGGGGTGGGGCAAAAATGCTCCAATTCTTAAAAAATCTTCTTCTCAAGAACCAGCAATAGCAGAGACTTGATATTTGGTATGCAGCTTCCTTTTGAGGTGTAGACTCAAGTTTGTTCAAGAGAAGTTTGTAGGTCTATACTTGGCGATGTTATGGGAGGAGCAAAAATTTTGGCCCCACCCCAAATTTCTATTTTTTAAACCGAGAGGCCAATTTGAACCAAATTTTATGTGAGGGCTTATTGGGTCATAAGTACCTAATTTATGCAGAAATTTTTTTTCCTGTAGCCCCGTGGGAACCACAGGAGCTAAAAATAGAAAAAAATTAAAACGCCTATATCTCAAAAACTGCACGGCAGTGAGAATTTTTATTTGGTGTGAAGCTTTCTTGGGACCAACAGAAAGGATTGGTAAAAAAAAATTGCTATCGGTTTTATCATAGGGTACTTTTTCGGGACTCTGAAAAAGTGCTGAGTCAGTATTTTTTAACACAGTAGGCAATGGGAAAAAAATAAAGAATTGTTTTCTTCCAAACCACTGCTCTAAAAGCTTTCATATTTTACATATAACATCTTTGGAACATTGATTCACATATTTGTAGAAATCAAATTCCTCGGTCCATATTTGGGTTCCCTATGGGAACCCAAATGTTCAAATTAGTGCAATATGAGGGATATATTTTAAAAATCTTCTTCTTCGGATCCACAAATCAGAATCTTTTGATATTTGCTATGCATCATCCTTAGGGGGGTGAGATTGATGTTTGTTCAAGCCAAGTCCCTGAGTTCATATTTGGACTCCCTTTGGGAACCCAAATTGTAACTTAGTGCAATACGAGGTATATTCTTTTAAAATCTTCTTCTTCGCATCCACCGGTCAGAATCTTTTGATATTTGGTATACAGTATGCTTAGGGAGGTGAGATTCAAGTTTGTTCAAGTCAAGTCCTTCGGCTCATATTTGGTCTCCCTGTGGGAGCCCAAATTATAACTTAGTTCAATATGAGGAATATTCTTTAAAAAAAAATTTTTTTTCAGATCCACCAGTCAAAATCTTTTGATATTTGATGTACAGCATTCGTAGGGGGGGGGGGGGGGGGGGGGGGGGGGGGGGGGGGGCTGAGAGTGAAGTTTGTTAAAGCCAAGTCCCTTGGTTCATATTTGGGCTCACTGTAGAAGCCCAAATTATACCAAAATTTTTATTTTCCAAACCAAGAGGTCGATTTGAACCAAATTTGATATGAGGGCTTATTGGGTCACAAATACCTAATTTATGCCATAAATTGTTTTCCTGTCCCCCACGGCAACTACAGGAGCTGAAAAAATTTTTTTTTTTTGAATGCCCGTATTTCCAGAACTACATGGCACTGAGAATTTTTATACAATGTGAAGCTTCCTTAGGGCCGGGAGAAAGGAATGGTGAAAAAAATGCCATTGGTTTTATCATAAGTACTTTTCCAGGACTAAAAGTGCCGAGTCATCATTTTTTAACACTGTAGGTAATGGGAATAACGTTGAATAATCTTCTTCTCCCAAACCACTGCTTCAGAAGCTTTTGTTTTTGGGTTCCCTATGGGAGCCCAATGTATAACTTAATTCAGTATGAGAAATATTCTTAAAAAATCTTTTTTTTCTGATACTCCTCTCAGAATCTTTTGATATTTGATTTTTAGTTTTCTTAGAAGCGGCAAATTGAAATTTGTTCAAGTTCTGGTTTATTGATAAAATTGGGCCCAGTAACCAATTCCTGCGTTGAAAGCCCTGTAAAGTGGGCAGTAATAGGCATAAACGATTGACCAAACCTGATATTATAATTATGCCTCTGTAATGATGTAGCCTTAGAAAGTGACCTTAAATTCCAATAAATAAATAGATAAATTATTGAGTACCCAATATGGGGATCTAACATATGAACACTCTGGGTTACTAAGTAGAGAAAACACTTTTATGTTGAAAAACTGATAATAACCACAAGGCAGAATCCCTTGCTATTTTGGTGATATGACTCGGCCAGTATCAGGTGAGCGCCCTCAGGCCCCGTGGGGCCTCTTGTTTAAATACAAAATCGACTTTCAATTCAGAAAATTTCAACAAAACCATATCATGTGACCCCTATATAAATAATATTAAGATGTTTGACGACTCATACCTGTTGTAATATTGTATTTTGATTTTAGTTTCCTTTTTTTTTTTTTCAGTTCAAGAAATTGAAAATATTAGATTTATCATGTAACTACATTGAGAAGATTCAAAATTTAGACTTCAATGCTGTGAGTAAAAGTTCTTGATGCAATTGCAAATTTGGTAATTCAACTGAACTAGTGCCAGGGCAGGTTTGATCTCCCCCAGAGTTTTTGAACTGATGATATGCTTTACCCAACGCAGTTGATATCAAAATTGATTATTTTAAATAACTTTTTTTGAAATTTTGCAAAAAATGTCAACAAAACCATATCATGTGACACCTTGTTGGAACGAGGTCGTCGAGCTCGTTCCAACGAAGGGTCACATGTTATGGTTTTTTTTGGCATTTTTTTGAAAAATAAGGTTGTTGCAACTGCTGAATTTGCATATTACGTGGGCTGATGTGACCGTTTCGTTGGGTAAAGGGTTAAAGAGCCCTTTCCAACATTATGTCAAATCCTGTGATGCCCTCTCAATTGGATATCTCTTAACTTAAAACCCTGTTAATTGAAAATATCTCCAAACCATTCACTATACATTTGGTACAAATTTGACCTCTTAATTGCATACTGGGTTTAAAGTAAACTCCTGTTAACTGAATAAAAAATTTTTGAATCTTTTGAAGAATTACTTTGACTGTCACTTAGTTCCCAATGTTTATAGGCCTATTTGACTCAATGTGCCCTGTCAGACAAGATAGTATAGAATAAATGCTCACTTTATCTCTGGAATACAGGTAAATGACCACACTTCTGTGAATTGATTACTGCTGTTAATTGAATACATTGGTTAATTGAAAATCTTTCTTATGCAGTATGGCTAGTCAATTAACAGTATTCCACTGCAATACATTTCACAGAGCTTCTGATCAGATATGTATTCCATTGAAATGTATATGTATTGTTTTTTGAACCAAAAATGCATTGAAAAAGACAAATACTCTTTAAATTTAGAAGGAAAAATGCATAATATATAACATGCATGAAAATGATGATATTTCAAAAAAGAACACACCACATCTGTAATTAATGGCATTTGATACAGAGCAAGAAGTCTGAAAAAGATATTTAATGTAGTGGTCACTGTGGTGTAGTTGTGCTGAATGACAAAAACAACTCATGCACAACTCAAAACATACTGCCCTCTGGTGGCAGAAAGGAGAAATTAATTTCTAATTCCCTAACCGTTCAAATGCGAGAAATTATAATTACTGGCTTTTGGTTCAGAGCAAGAAGTCTGAAAACGATATTTGATAACATTTTTGGCTCAATTCAGGATATTCTGTATGCTAGATAACCCAGATTACACTTGCAAGGCACCAACAGTTGACCCTCTGTCCACTGATGTAGAAATAATCAAATGTCAACCTTCAATTTTCCCCCAAAATACAACTAAGAATTTAATCATTTCTATCTTGTTTGCCAGAGCTCACTGAGCTCTGTCAAACAAGAATGAATTGGTTAAATTCCTAGATGCATAATCAGAGAAATTGGCTACTTGAAAGAAATTTTGATATTTTGAGATCAGTGTGCAGGGTGTTAAATAATCCTTTTCTCAAGAAAACTTCTTGAACCCTTACATAACACAAATAGAAGTCGACAGAATGATATTTATCCACCATTACCACTGGAACAGACATTGCTAAGCTAGTTCATTCACAGAATCAGATCAAACACTTAATTTTGAACCCCATAAACCACCAAAATTAAGCCAAATATCAAAAAAATAAAGAGTACCGTATAGTCCTCCACACTTGACGTCTGTAGATGTGTAGAGATCTAGGAAGTGCCATCCATTCCCACCCTTAATAATTCTTTTGTTTAGCCTTTGTGTAAATAGTCTGTTTATTTGCTGTTTAAACATTTTAGGGTTTGATGGCTTCAGACACTGGATCAGTCTGGAATGATTCATTAGATGATCTACAATAATTCAAGGAAAGATGGCAGTCAGAACAAAATTCATCAGGACAGTGTTTTCTAAAATATTTACCTGGAAAAGTTTTAAAATCCTGTGTTGCCCTCATTTGGGTATTTCACTGATGCATAAAGATTCATATATTTTTATACTGTACCAATGACCCAGACTTAGCTGGTGCTAACTCTAACAAAACCAGGGCCAAACACAAATTTTGCCCCCCAATCCCCAAAATTTGCATCCAAAACAAAAAGAAATCATGTCCTATAGGACCTCCATACTACGCCCCCACTGCGCATGCGCAGTGTCAAGGACGTACCGAAATTGGCGCCAATTATCATTCTCTGTTTGGCCCTTCATCAGTCAACATCTCACTGATCTTTGTGCTTGTAAATCTCAGTTTAAAGGATGCCAGACACGTAATTTTTGGAGAAATGGTGATTCTAAGGAGGATATAGAAGGAGGAGAGGAAAAAGAAGTGACAAAAAATAATCAGGGCTGTAATTTAAAATTTTTTGATGAAATTATGTTAAGTTGCCTATTTTCGAGGCATGGGCCTCTTGTTGTCATTCTTGCTAAATGTTGCACTGCTTATTCAGTGTTTCCTCTCCCCTAGCCTTCTAAAGTCCCCCCTTGCAATTCTCCCATGCTTTTGGCATATTTTTGAGAAAGTTCATTTCTAAAATTCTCCTGGGAGAGTTGCTTGGATACAGAATGTTTTCTGTTATTTTCCCCATAGTTACGTTTTCACCCATGGGTGTATAAACGTTGTGTTCTGCATCTTCCATCTGATGTTCTGCAGATTCTCCCCTGGGAGTCTCTGTCTTGCATCAGATAGAGTGTAATTTTGATGACTGATTTCGGGCCAGTTTTTTCAGTGCCTGGAGTCATGTTTTCTGGTGTTTTACACTGTTTGTTTACAATTGGCAACAGCCTTTTTTGAGGGGGGCTGTTTGCCTTTGGTGTAGTTTATCTCACTATAAGATACATTTATATTATCCGTAAGTGTCTCATTAATTATTTAATATAAATTTAAAATTTTTTGACCACACTTTGCCATCGGATCCATCGGGGCTCAACGTTACTTTTCAGCAACTTGGCCTTCGCTGAAAAAATATTTTTTCAAAATTATTTTGTTTTGCAATTGTTTTTTCATTTATTAATGGATCATGTTATTATGTATCTTTGTGTCAGGGGTTTGTGCGAGTAACTAGGACTTGTTGTTGACTTTTCACAATGAAAGGATATTGTTCAAATTGTAATGGGAAGAAATCTTCCTCTGACTTTCATGATCATTGTATTAATTGTAGTCAGTGTTCTCGCACTAATCCCTGTTCTATATGTCAATATTGGGATGACAAACATTGGAAACGTGTGTCACGGTATGTTACTGGAGAAAGGGCTATGCCGGCTCTTTCTCCGCAAGGTCACTCTACTATCTCAGTTTCTATTTCAGAGGAACAAGAACAGGGTGATGTTTCCATGTTATCTTCTGCAAGTGCGCTTCCGTCGTCACAAATAAATTCAGAGCTAGCGGCAAAAGTGCTCATGGAGATTAGACAAATGTCGTCCGCTAGCTCGCCCGGTGTAGCGTCCATTCACCGAATGGTTCGGCAGCCGGGTTCGTCCGATGCGGTCCAGGAGGAAATGTTGGGTGATGCGAGCACTATAAACATTCAATGTGCACACCCAGTGACGGCGGATAGTAAGCGAGATCGGAGGAAGCCTTTGAGTCCGGTTCCTAGCTCGTCCAGGTCCAGCCGGGCCGCGAGCGAGAGAGGCTCCTCTCTCGTACAACAACATCTGGGACCAGATGTTGTGGTACAAAATGTGTCGCAAGCGGAGCATACGTCCGTCGCTCGGGACGCTCCGTTGTATAGGCAGTCCGCGGAGACTGCTAAGGCTTCTTCTTCTCGTCAGCGCACACGACCGCACCTTGGCTGCGTGACCGCCGATATATTACCAGCTTCGCCGATCAAGGATACTTCGGCGACCAGGTCACACCATCCGGCAGACAGGGACACGAGGCCGATGGACTCCGGACGTTCGCATAGAAAAAGTATGCGGGAGCCATCCGTTGCGGAGCTGCCCTCGGCGAAGCAGCGAAAGACTGCGCCTCCGCAGGTCTCGACGCCGGACATTCTTGTGCAGATAGCACAGCTTATCGCAGCATCCCAGCAGCCGACAGAAACGATGTCGGATCGAGAATTATCCGACGGCGCTGGGTCGGTATGCTCCGCCGAAGCATCGGGGGCGGACGACCGGGAGCATCATGAGGTCCGACCGGATGGTGAAAGGGATACAGATGATTTGGAGCTATCCCTTTCGGAACAACATAAAGCTGCCATGGACTTTATCCGGCACTTTCTCCCTCAAGTTGTTCCGTCGGGCCAGACTGCTGCGGTTCCGGACAAGAGGATTATAGCGTCATTGGACTCTGAATTTTTTGAGCGGTTCAGGGACATCGCTCCCGAGTTTCCGTCGCAGTCCAATAATGTTGCAAGAACATTTGAATTATTGAACGATGCTATATTTAAACTTGCTTCTAAGACGGGGAAAGCAGGTTTCTTGTCCGCCAATACTCTCAACCTGCCTTTCATTAATGCAAGGAATAAATTCGACATGGCAGGACAGGGTATCCCGAGAGTTCCTCTGCGTATGGACGACGAGGCGGAAGACTTAGAGCTATCATTACCGTCGTCGGCTTCTATTCCAACCGCGGTGTTGGAAACAGCCATTTCGTCTAACAGAGCCAATTTAGATGCCTTATCTTACGCAGATCACCTTACTAAGGCGTTATCACTGCGCCTTCAAGGGAAAGAATTTCAGGATATACAGTCCTCTTTAAGACTTCTTTCAAGGGCAGTAGCTTATTCCATGTGTAACTCCGCCCTTTCTGTGGCAAACCTGGAGTTGGTTAGACGTGACGCAGCCCTAGCTACATCCACACTCGTGGATACTAAGGTGAAGAACTCTCTTAGAGTCGCTTCGGTCTCCGGAGAACTTCTCTTTGATGGCAAGCTTTCTGCTATTTATGATAAAATTACAAAGAAAGCTTCGGATTCTCTGTTGTTCAAATCTGCTTCTAAGAAGTCGGATACAGCAGACAAGAATAAGACAGGCACTTCTGGGTCTAATGCGCCCAAGAGAGGTTCCTATAGAGGTTCCGGTGCGTCCTCTTGGTCTTATTCGAGAGACCGTCAGGGTAGCGACTCTCGTTCGGGACGTCCTTCGGACCGGGACAACCGGTCGGACGCCGCGAGGTCGACGGGACGAGGTGCGGGTCGTGGAAGACGTGGTTTCTCCTACCGCAGGCCTCGCAGGTCCAGGAGGTGATGGCTTAAACCTCTATCGCGTACCGGTTGGCGGAAGGTTGTCGAGCTTTTCACAAGAATGGGCGTCGATTACGGACGACGCTTGGGTGAGAGGAGTGACTTCGGAAGGCTTAAAGATATCCTTCAAACGAAAGCCTCCATTAACTCGAAGTCCAAAGTGGACTCAACTTCCGTCAAATCCGCAGAAAAGAGACGCTCTGTTATCAGAGGTGCAGTCTCTTTTAATGAAGAACACGGTAGAGGTCGTAGAAAACCAGGAGACTCCGGGATTCTACAGCCATCTGTTTCTGGTTCCGAAACCAGACGGCTCGTTCCATCCAGTCATAGATTTGAGCTGGATAAACAAGCTGATCGTCGCTCCAAAATTTTATATGGAGACGATTCGGTCGGTCAGAGCGAGTATTCGGGTGAACGATTATGCAACAAGCATAGATCTCAAAGATGCGTACTTTCACGCCATGGTACATCCGACATTCAGAAAGTATCTACGCTTCGCAGTCCTAGGAGTGGTGTATCAATTCCGGGCGATGTGCTTCGGACTGAATCTAGCACCCTGGGCTTTCACTCGGGTAATGAACTCGGTAATGATCTATTTCTGAGCTCATTCGTCTGCGGTAACGTCGGCCTACCTGGACAACATTCTTCAGAGGTACGGCAACGAGTTAACGCTTCAGAACGATGTTCAAAATCTACTTCTATTGCTCCGACGTCTCGGTTTTATAGTAAACGAGGAGAAGTCGGATCTGGTGCCGTCCAAGTCATTCACTCATCTGGGAATGAGCTTCGAGACGCACAACAATCTCGTTCGTCCGCCGTTAACCAGAGCGAAATTAGTCAGTTGTTACGCTCGCTATTGTCTGCACGCAGACAAAGTCACAGCGAGAGAATTTATGAGACTGATAGGTCTGTGCGGAGCTGCTGCGGATCTCATTCCGATGGGGCGGTTACACACGCGTCCTCTCCAAATTTTCTTGACTCAGAATTGGAGTGTGAAAATTCATTCGCTCGACGTAGACGTTCTCTTGTCAGATCAAGTGAAACAAGAGATTCAGACTTGGGCAAACATTCAGTGGTTAACTCAGGGAGTTCCGCTGCAGTTGCCGGATCCGAGTTTTACCATTATGACGGATGCCAGTCAAACAGGTTGGGGTGCATCATTGATCCCAACGGATTCGAGATGCCAGGGTCTTTGGGATCCGCAATTCCTGTGCAAGCACATAAACATCAAAGAAATGATGTCAATTTGGCTTGCGTTACGTCATTGGATGGACATTATTCACAATGCTCATGTCCAAATCCTATCCGACAATACGACAGTAGTGGCGTATATACGGAATCAGGGAGGCACTCATTCAGTTCCGTTGTTCAATCTAACGGAAAGAATCCTTCTGTTTGCGCTAGAACATCAGGTTCTTCTTTCGGTCCGTCACATACCGGGTCGTCTGAATGTGCTAGCAGACTCCCTTTCACGAAAGGGTCGCTTGTTGCCGTCGGAGTGGACTCTCAACAAACAAGTATTCAATCAGATTTGTTACCAATGGGAACGGCCAATGATAGACTTATTTGCGACACATCTCAACAATCAGTTGCAGACGTATGTGTCTCCGTGTCCGGATCTGAGAGCATTTGCAGTAGACACTCTGTCGATCCCTTGGGACGGAATGATAGGATATGCGTATCCTCCAGCGCCGTTAATTCAACAAGTATTGCTAAAGATAAAACAATCTCAATGCAAGATTCTGTTGGTAGCATCTCTGTCGCCACAGAGACCGTGGATAAATCTACTCAGGTGTCTGTTGTGGGACCTACCGCGAAAGCTTCCTCCACGGGAGGATCTTCTTTCGCAGGGGAAATCGCGTCAACTCCATCACAACCCGCAAGGTCTCAACCTTCACGTTTTTCCGTTGTGCGGTCCTTCTTGCATGGCAAGCACTTTACAGGACGAGCAGTGGACGCGATTTCTAACTGTAGGAGGACCTCCTCTTCGCTAAACTATGCGGCTAAGTGGAAGGTTTTTCGTCGTTGGTGTAGGGATCATTCTGTAGATATTTTTGATCCCTCTATACCAGACATTGCAAACTTTCTAGTATACTTGTTTGACGTAATCAAACTGCAGCCTGTTACTATTAAGGGTTATAGGTCTATGTTATCTGATACCTATGCACATCATGATAGTTTACAAATTGGATCTAATGTCTCTTTATCTAAGTTGGTTAGAAACTTCTCGATAAATAGACCCAGAACTCTTAGATTAATTCCTAAATGGAATTTAGCTTGGGTTCTTCTTAAATTGAAGGAAAAGCCATTTGAACCTCTTGGGACAGTAGATTTCAAATTCTTATCTTATAAGACAGCTTTTCTCTTAGCTTTCTCTTCTGCTAGAAGAGTCAGTGAGCTTCATGCACTGTCGGTGGATGATCCTCACTATCGTAGTGTCGGGAACACTATCACCTTCACTACTAATGTGGGTTTTTTAGCTAAGAATCAGGCTCCTAATAAATATCTGGAACCTATTGTTATTAAGGCTCTTCCGTCTTCAGACGGGCGTAGGCCTTTACTCTGTCCTGTTAGAGCATTACGTATCTATAAACAGAGATCTCAGTTTATCAGAAAGGGACGGAAACGTTTCTTTCTGTCTTTGATGCCTAATAGAAGGGACATTTCGGTCCATTCTATTGCTAGATGGATTCAATTAACTATCCGTACTGCTTATGAGAGTTTATCTTCTTCTCAGCAGTCTGTGCTTAAGATTTCCGCTCATGAAGTAAGAGCTCTTGCTACTTCTTGGGCTTATGCTAATAGTGTTGCTATTACAGATTTAATGAAGGCTGCTTATTGGCCTCAGCCATCCACATTCACAAATTTTTATCTCAGAAATATTGAGTCCATTTCTGGAGACCTGCATTGTTTAGGTCCGTTATCTGTTGCTCAGAATGTCGTCCACTAAACAGTTGCAACTATAGTTATGCAGGCTTTCTGTTCCGGCAGTGACTCCGTCCGGCTGCCCTCTTCGCTCTGGGCTATTTGACCCAGGGCAGGGGGGGGGGGGGGTGTTCCCTTATGTCACCTGCTTTATAGTGAAAAGCAAGGGAATGCCTCCTCCAAGTCAGTATTTCTGAGTCGCTTCCGGGATGGTTTTAAAGTGTAATATTAATGTTAAAATTCATTCATGTCTTATTTTTAAAGTGTAGCTCGGTGTGAAGCATTTGTATATGTCGAGTGTCAAACGGGCTTTAATATACAATACTCGGACACTTTTAAATGACTATAAAGAGTCTCAATTCTCTGGACTACTTTATTTATTGGCTTACTTTAAAAATAATTAGTATAAGGGTTATACTGGGTGTTAATAGAGAACATGAACATTATTGTGCTCAATTATTAAGGGTATTGTATCTTTCTAATTTAATATTAAATAAGAAAGATACATGTAAAGCCTAATACTCCTTTTCTCCTTAAGGGGTTACCTCTGTATTATATAGTTGAGCTTATTGGATTTTCCTCTATGTCCTAGGCCCTCCAGCCTGTTTACTATTCAGCTAAGTCTGGGTCATTGGTACAGTATAAAAATGTTAAAAAATTTATAGTAATTTATATATTTTTTATACTTACCAATGACCCAGACGGGGATGGCCCTCCCAGGAGTTGGGAACTCTTGCCTCCCCGCTGAGTACATAGCGCTGATCAGGCACTGCCAGTAAGAATGATAATTGGCGCCAATTTCGGGACGTCCTTGACACTGCGCATGCGCAGTGGGGGCGTAGTATGGAGGTCCTATAGGACATGATTTCTTTTTGTTTTGGATGCAAATTTTGGGGATTGGGGGGGCAAAATTTGTGTTTGGCCCTAGTTTTGTTAGAGTTAGCACCAGCTAAGTCTGGGTCATTGGTAAGTATAAAAAATATATAAATTTTTTAACTTTTATTGTTTATGTCTGCACCGTGTTTTCTTCCTCTTTCCTATTTCACAGGTCCTTTCTTATACTTTTGACATTCTTATGTCCTCGCCAATTTATCAAAGGAGCATTAAGTGTTACCCTTGTCTGACCGTAAGTATGTCCTTCTGTACTTTCTTCCTGAATATGGTTTCTGTACCATAATGTTTGACTGAACAAAATGGAACAAAATTGTATACATAGGTTTATAACCATATAATACAGGTTGTGATTGATAGTGGGCTTGGTCCGATATATTTTCCGAGTTATGGCCCTTTTCCGACTTAAAAGATCATGAAGGGGGCATTAGTGTTCCATGGACACATTTGGTGGTCTGCTGTATTTGTGCTATGGTTTAATGGAAATAAGATAAGATATTGATTAATTCAGTGTCAGCAAAGATAAATGACTAGAAACTCATGCTTGGCAGTGGGGGAAATGCCATCCATTGCGCTGCACTTGTTTTAACTTCTTTTTTCTTTTTTTTTTGTGACATGTTTTTCAGGTACTTCCCATTGACCTATGCGCATGAAATTTGGTACACTAAAAGATAATGGAGAAAGTTCATTTTTCACTTTCACAGTCTTACCTTTATCCAAAACACGCCAATTTTAATGGGTTTTTTCCACCTTTTAATATCAATATCTGTATCAAGACTCCCACTTTCAACCTTTGCATATCTCACCTCCAACAAAAACCATATCTTAAATTCAGTGCCGACATAGGGAATTCCCCATGGTTATGGCCAAATTTAAGGGTGACAATATTGACATCAGTGTCATAAAAATTAAATGACGTCAGATTCTCATGAAACATTAGAAGGCTGCTGAGCTAAAAAATTAGGAGATGGTTGTTTTTGAGTTTTTTTTTATTTATCCCAATTTTTAACGTTTTTATGTCACTTGGAGTTTTATCACTTTCTAGCTCTCCTGGCCTAAAAGGCCATGTGAGCTCTTGCTATCACTTGGCATCCGTTGTTGCCTGTCGTCCGTCATCCATAAACTTTTCACATTTTCATCTTCTTTTTTGGAACCACTGAGCCGGTGTGAAGCAAACTTGGCAGGAATGGTCTTTGGGAAGTCCTCTACAAACGATCCTCATTTTGTTCCCGTCAGATGAAAAACATGACCGCCAGAGACGTTCATTGATTTTGGTTGGTGGATTTTCTAAAATCTTCTCTGAAACCACAGGCCCAAATGTTTTGGAACTTCACATGATTGATGCTTGGGACACCCTCTACCAACGATCCTCATTTAATGTTGATTGGGTTGCAAACATGGCCGCAATTGCAGCTTATAGTTACTATAGAAACCCTATGGGAAATCACATTTTCATCTTCTTTGGAACTACTGAGCCAGCATGAACCAAACTTGGCAGGAATGATCTCTGGGAGGTCCTCTACAAATGATCCTCATTTTGTTCCAGTGGTTTGAAAAACATCGCCACCAGAGACATTCTTTGATTCTGATTGGTGGATTTTGAAAAATCTTCTCCTCTGAAACCACAGGGCCAAATGTATTGAAACTTTGCGTGATTGATGACTGGGACACCCTCTACCAATGATCCTCATTTAATGTTGATCGGGATGCAAGCATGGCTGCAATTGCAGCTTATAGTTACTATAGAAACCTATGGGAACTCACATTTTCATCTTCTCTGGAAGTACTGAGCCAAAGTTGGCAGAAATGGTTTATGGATTGTCCCCTACAAACAATCCTCTTTTTGTTCCTGTCAGTTGGAAAACATGGCCGCTAGAGGCATTCTCTGATTCTGGTTGGTCAATTTTGAAAAATGTTTCCTGAAACTGCAAGCTAGGCCAAATGTTTTGAAACTTCACATGATTGATGACTGGGACACCAAATGTAAGAGGAACAACTTTGGTGTTATATGTTATTATAAAAATATAAACCCTATGCCGGCAGGGTAGCTTGAATAGTACAGCAAGTGGAGAGTGGATTGTAACTAAATCACCAGTGGAGTGGAATAATGACCCAAAGTATCAGTTTTAAATTCTGTACATATGGACAAAAAAAACCCATAAGCAATGTGCCAGCCAGTGGACCTCTGGGTTTAACATGAAAGTACATTGGCTGGAACTTTGCTTGTGATTGTTATGCTTTCCAGCAAACTTGCAATTACTGCTTGGGTGGAATTTCCACTGTGTGGGTGATTTTAGTGATAATACACTCGCCATGTACTGTAGCAGTTTTCTCCACTGAGAACTGGGACAATGATAAAATATTATGTATAGTTTTATGTAGGGATGTAATATTAATAATAATAATGCAATGTTAATGTCTAGAATACTCCGCCTCTTTGACTTACATTATTACCCTATATCACAGGTGTTCACACCCTTTGTTATTCTATGACATTCTCAGTTCAACTCAACGGAGCATACTGCCGGGATGTAACTGGAAACAACTTTGCTACTATATGTTATAAGAAAAACTGTCAAGTTGTGATTGATGACAGGTGTTTGGAAAACTTGGTGTAATTTACTGGTCATTTCTAAATGATAGTATATAAATATTCTCCAGTCAATTATTATTCTTTGATTTTATCATTCATTCAAGACATTATGACAAAATCCTTTGAATAAAATGTTGTGCTTTGTGTAACCCTTTACCTATCCAAAACTCTTTGAAAGAAAGTACCGTCTGAAAAAAATGTAATTTTCAAAATATTCTTTAACCTTCTTTTACTGATTTTTATTGAAACAGAATTCATAAATGTATGCTGGCACTATTTGGTAAACAGTGTTACTATGATACTGATTTCTAACTTAACTCTAACTTAACTCTGCACATATGGTTTCAGAGGAGTAGATATGGATTTCCAGCAATTATGGCTGGAATATTATGAAATGCAGTCTTGTCTGTCCACCCATCCATCGTCTTGTCTGCCTGAAAGAATGCCTGCCCACCCACATGCCCACCCACACACCCACCCATATGCATGTCGGCGTGCTGGAAACCCGCCCACCCTGACATCGACTTTAACCATACATCATTCATGCCAGTGTGAAAGAGTACAGCCGGAACAGTTGTTAGACTCAATTTTCTAGCAGTTATGCACTTACTATAGCCTTAAAAATCTATCAACCAAGCCATTTTGTACTTTAGTTAGTGCAATCAGTTTTTTGTACAGAACTTCTGTATGAAAGTTCTGATTTGAATAAATTTTTGTATGAATGTTTAGTAACATGGAATACATCACATATAATACGGGTGCAATATTATGCAAATTAGATGAACTTTGATTTATTCAGTGCTACTTATACACAGTAAGTGCACATGTCAATACGGCTCGGGCTAGAGTCTGTATTTATGAACCGATCTTCACAAAACTTCTTGGGTACCTTTGTTATCACCTTGGGACGAGAACGAGTGTTTCTGGGTGCGATCCAAAATTCGAGATGGCTGCCAGTGGCCATTTTGTACCGAAATTAGGTCCAATCCGTTTTTTGTACACAACTTCTATACGGCTCAGGCTAGAGGCTATATTTATGAACCGATCTTTACAAAACTTCTTGGGTATCTTTGTTATCACTGTGGGATGAAAACCAAAATTAGTGCAATCGGTTTTTTGTACAGAACTTCTTCATGAAAGCTCTAATTTGAATAAATTTTTGTATGAATGTTTAGTAACATGGAATACATCACATATAATACGTTTTTTTTTCTCGTGCAGAAATTATGCAAATTAGATGAACTTTGATTTATTTAGTACTACTTATACACTGTAAGTGGGGAGCGTGGTGGCTCAGTTGGTAGAGGTGCAAGCTGCAAGCCGAGAGGTCCTCGGTTCGAATCCGACCTGCGGCAAGCGCATTGTGTCCTTGGGCAAGACACTTCATCTCCATTGCCTGCGTGGGGGGCACGATGACGCTGTGTACTAAGTCATACTGCACGTCGATGGTGCACATGTCTTCAACCAATCTAACCCTGCCTGTGCTGCAGTGTGGTGTTATGATGTTGGGGAGCTGGCAGCTGCTCGTCGTTGCTCGGTGGTTCTCTCCGGGTACTCCGGCTTCCTCCACCTGTAAAACTGTCGCGGTCATGATTAGCCATTGTGCATAAATATGTGACCTTAAACACCAATAAATAAATAAATAATACACTGTAAGTGCACATGTCAGTACGACTAGGGCTGGAGGCTGTATTTATGAACCGATCTTCATGAAACTTCTTGGGTACCTTTGTTATCACCTTGGAACGAGAACGAGTGTTTTTGTTTGCGGTCCAAAATTCAAGATGGCTGCCAGTGGTCATTTTGTACCAAAATTAGTGCAATTAGTTTTTGTACAGAATTTCTGTATGAAAGTTCTGATTTGAATAAATTTCTGTACGAATGTTTAGTAACATGGAATACATCACATATAATACAGTTTTTTTTCTCGTGCATAAATTATGCAAATTAGATGAACTTTGATTTGTTCAGTGCTACTTATACACAGTAAGTGCACATGTCAATACGGCTTGGGCTAGAGTCTGTATTTATGAACTGATCTTCACGAAACTTCTTGGGGTACCTTTGTTATCAGCTTGTGAAAGGAACACGTGTTTTGGGGTGCCTTTGTTATCACTGTGCTATGAGAACAAATATTTTGGGGTTCAGTCAGACCCACTCTGGGACTCAAAGATTTCTTTTCTAGTGTAACATCTAACTGTCACCCCACTTTTATAATACTTTACCTATATATTTGTTACAATCTACTTTCAGCATTTATGTACAGACCGTTACAATTATTTACATGTACTTTTGTTATCAGGTCATTACCTAGATGTTTGTCATTGCTGTGTCACATACTATACATGTACATGTCTTAAACAAGTTGAGCTACAGTGTCATTGACACTTTCATTTAAAAGCTTTTCCTCTGAAATTACAAGGCCAAATGTTTTTTAAACTTCACATGCTTGATGACTTGCGGCCTGTAGTTACCATGGAAACCCTATGTGAAAATCACATTTTTATCTTTTCTGGAACTACTGAGCCGATGTGAACCAAAAGTGACATGAACGGTCTATGGGAGGTCCTCTACAAACTATTCTCATTTTATTTCCATCGGATGAAAAAACATGGCCGCCAGAGGCATTTTTGGATTCTGATTGATCGATTTTGAAAAATCTTATCCTCTGAAACTGTTAGGCCAAATGTTTTGAAACTTCACATTATTGATGATGGACACTGTCTACCAATGATCCTCGTGAAATGTTGATCGTGTTGCAAACTTTGCTGCAATTGCAGTGCATAGTTACCATGGAAACCCTATGGGAAATCACATTTTTAGCTTAACTTGACAAAGTCAAGATAAGCTATTGCCATCACGTGTGCAGAAGTCTGTAAGTCTGTTCACATTTTCCTTTTGCACATGCTACTCCCCATAGTTCTTGTCGGATCATCACGAAATTTCAAAGTTTGGGGTCATGTCTAGATGAGAATGTCCCCTTTTGGTCAACCGGTATGGCTGCCTGAGCCCAAAACCAAAAACACATAGCACAGTCTACAGGTCGTATTTATGAAGGAATTTCATTGTAACTTGGTAGGATGCCTCTGTATAATGCCTAGATGAGAACGACCCCTTTTGGTCATGATTTGTCTACCGCGATGGCTGCCCAAGCCCAAACCCCAAAAACTTGTAGCACAGTCTGCAGGTCATATTTAATATGGAGGGATTTCATTGTAACTTGGTAGGATGACTTCCCCATTGGGTCGCAATCTGTCAACCGTGATGACTGCCCGAGCCCAAACCCCGAAAACCTTTAGCACAGTTTACAGGTCATATTTATGGAGGGATTTCATTGTAACTTGGTAGGTTGACTTCATATAATGTCTAGATGAGAACGTCCCCTTTTTGACGTGATTGGGCAACTGTGCCGGCCACAGGGGCCCGAAGCCCGAAAACCTGTAGCACAGTCTACAGGTCATATTTATGAAGGGATTTCAGTGTAGCTAGGTAGGATGACTCCAAATAATGTCTAGATGAGAACGTCCCCTTTTGGTCGCGATCATTAAGCCTTGATGGCTGCTCGAGCCCAAAAACCTTTAACATGGTCTATAGGTCGTATTTATGTAAGGGTTTCATTATAACTTGCTAGGTTGACTCCATATAATGCCTATGAAAGCTGGTAATCCTATTTACAGTTAAAAGGTCTAGTCCACGCTATTTTAATGTTTTCAAATTTCAATCTTTATCCGAACTATGTAAATTTTATCATTTTTTCTTACCCTTTTGATATCAATGCCTGTATCAAGCCTCCCTTTTTCAAATTTTGGATATATTTTCTCCAATAAAAACCAGATCTAAAAATTTGGTACCCACCTGGGAAACTTCTAATGGTTATGACCAAATTTGAGGGTGACGTTATTGAAGTCAACATCAGCTTTTAAGATCTAAAATTTCAAAACCGCAATGCACATAACTCCCTTATTTCTGAATCTACAACTATGAAACTTTTTAACTTTCTGCATGATTGTGAGATCTAATGAACGACAGTTTCAAATTTCTACCTTTAACCAAAAAGCAACCAGTTTTTTTCTGTTTCATCTTTTGATATCAATGTCTGTATCAAGCCTGCCTCTTTCAAATTTTGGATATATATACAGAACCCCACATACGTTGGAATGGGTTAAGAATTACCTCACTTGATTGCTTTGGCCCAGGATATCCTGGGTCAAAGTAATTGAGTGTGATAATTCTTAACCCATTCAAACGTATGTGCGGTTCTGTATTGATCACACACCTCCCATGTAACAACCAGTCTACACGAAAATTGAACGAAATCTCTTTTCATTTGGATAATTTCCATGTTTCCTTTGTTTTGTCAACAAGACATCACTGTTAGGTGGTGAGGTACCAACCCTAATCTGCTTTTTAATTTTTACGGCATTCAATTGGTCGAAAGCAAATGACACCAATCAGTGTCACGGCCACGATGATTGAACTTCAGATATTGACTAAACTGTGGGGAATAATGCAGCAAAAAGGTTTTAAAATAGCTAATAAGTTTAGCACACTCCATAACTATATGACCAGTGGTGGAAAGTATTTGTCAAGGAACAAGCAGTTAGAATGTTATTTTTATTTTGTAAATTTTTCACTCATATCTGATTGTTTAAATATCCCGGGTAAACAAATCTAAATGAGGAACTTGTGATTTCCAAACGATCTCGAGTTGGTGCATTCAACCAACAATGACGTGATTTATTTAGACGGGTTCCTTATCTGTTTACATTGGAAATGAAATCGAATGTGTTTTGTATCACTACATGAGCGATACAACTTTATTTTTATCGTGCAGGCAGAACAGTGGAAATCCTGTGTTTTACATTAATAGGTGTGTGATAAATCATCTTATGATTGAATTTAAGGGCAAGCCTGGAAGTAAGCAGACTGTCATCTGCAGAATGAGGTCTCCAGAGGGTGAGTTTGGTGATGCTACTGTGCACAGCAGGGTAGCATCACTAAATTTAACTTTTGTGAACCTCAATCTGTATCAAGGTCTCAAGCCTAAAGAGAAAGAGGTACCCAGAGGATAAATTGGCCTACTGTATGGGATAGCATCAGCAAATTCACCCTCTGGGGACCTCACTCTGCAAATGACAGATTGCTGATTTCCAGGATTGTTTAAGGGTGATGTTGTTGACATCAATGTCATAAAAAAATCAAATGATGTCAAATTCTGATGAAATTTTAGTGTGTTGTAGAGCTCAAAAAATGAGGAGAATGAGGAGATAGCTGTTTTTTAGTATTTCAGTTTATCACCATTTTTTACATTTTTAAGTCATTCAGAGTTTTATCATGTTTTGATTTTAAAACCTAAAAACACCAAAATGACGTCATGCATAACTCCCACATTACTCCATCTACAGATGAAACTTCGTAACCTTGTTCTTGATTGAGTCATCCAGTGCATGCTTTTTTAACATTTTCAAATTTCTACCTTTGTCCAATACATTGTAAGTTTTAATGCTTTTTCTTACTCTTTTAATATCAACTCTTGTATCAAGCCTACCTCTTTTCAATTTTAGATACATCATCTCGAATAAAAACCACATCTAAAACTTCGTACCGACCTGGGGAATTCCAAGTGGTTATGACTGAATTTAAGGGTGACATCATTGATGTCATCATCATAAAAATTAAATGACATTGGATTCTCATGAAATTTTAGTATGTTGTAGAGCTAAAAAAAATTAGGAAATACCTGTTTTTTTTTTTTAATTTGTCGATTTATCACCATTTTTGTCTTTTACGTCACTTCAAAGTTTGATCATTCTTTACATATTTATTAAGAACGCTAAGCATTTTTGAAGGTTAAGAAACGTTTTCAGGATTTCAAAATTCTATGACCATGTTTGGCAGATTTCCTCCAAATAACAATCAAAATTTTGAGAAGCTGCTCTTAGAAGTTTGGCAACCGTTTACTGTTGATGGATGGTACTGTTATTCTAGTGTGAGATGCTTTTAGCTTTCAAGCAACAGGGAGTTATGTAGGATGCATTATTGAGAGGCTTTGTATGTTAAAGGGCAGCATACACCATCTCGTTATTGGGCCCACTTGGTGATGGACATGTTTTGTTGATTGACTTCTGAAAATTAGTTTGCAATTTCAAAATAATCTAGTTTCACATTAAATTTTTTTGAGTCTCTCATTTCATGAGCTATAAGAATTAAGCTCCTGAGGGTAGAGATTTTTGTCCATTTGGGCTTAAATTCTTCACCTTATCATACATAAAGAAGGTTGCAGACTAGACCCAGCCTTCTACACTCACCTCAATTATAAAAGATAACTAAAATCCAGGGCAGGTGAACAAAAGCCTTCAGGTCCACTATTGGTGGCACATAATGTCTTCCAATTCATGTTCGAGGTTATATTTGTCATTTAATGTGGTTTACTTCTCTGTTTTGTGTAAACAATATTTTATCACAAAATCACAAGAGGGTTGAGCTCTTTACTGATTCTGCAGTTTACTTTCTCTGGATTAGAAAGTGTAATGAGCTTATCTCTCATTTGTTTGGTGTTCCACACTTAAAGCCTATGTCTTGGTATGGGTATATTTTAACTCATTATGAGTATCTAAATATATGAATAAAAAAACATCTTATGTATTACATCTGTACATATTTATATTGTTATAACCATGATCTAATTGTAACCTCTTTGGATAAACATGTTGGTTAAGAGGTAATCAAGGTATCTCCAGAATAGAATTCTATTTTCGTGTGTTTGTTTTTTTATGTATCATTAGTTAGTTAGTTATTATTATACAATTATGGACTTTTGTGGAGGTGAATATGATGTGACATGAACCTAAAAAACTCATAGTGACTGAGGCATTAGCCAAGGTAAATATAAGTATTTTAGATTCATATCACGTCATATTTACCACCACAAAAGTCCATAACTATTTATTATATACACCATCCTCAAAAAAACCAATCTTCTATTTGTCAATTAAAAGTTCAGTTATATCAACCAGACATACTCTTATTTAACAATAAAATAGTTATCATCTGCAGAATAACATAAAAATGAGACGGAAGTCAGGTTGACTATGCATGCATGTCAATTGAAATAGAACTAGAGAGGGGATTTCCAAAAGCTGTATTTAGAAAGTTGATATTCACATGGATGTTTGAGTACCAGTCACGTGTATAAGATCCAGCCAATAGACATGTGGTTATTTATAAAGTATATAATAAAACTAGACGTAGACTTGTTACTTGAATCTCTTAGAGATTGAGTTTGCTGGAATTAATTATACAAGCCTGCTTTATTCATTCGTCTTAATGCTGTAAGGGCTTTCCACCTCTTTTTTATTCAGCAATGTCTGGGCCAGTGATTATGATTGATAAATATTGGGAATTTAAACTATTTTCTATATTTATCATAACTACCACTGGCCCAGACAGGCACTGCCCGCCTGTGAGTTGTTCACTCACACCTCTCAGCATTTACCTATAAACACTTAGCAGACATTAGCAGGCAGAACAGAAGAATGATTGAAGGTCAGGATGGATGGCACTCAGGATGGATGGCACTACCTAGATCTCTGTGCATGGACAGTCATCATGTATGGAGGACTATGCAGGACTCTTTATTATTTTGTTATTTATTTGGTTGTTACATTAGGTAAAGGGATAAATGGAAAGAGTTTCATATCCTTAACTGGTAGAGTGCTGGAAATCCATATTGGGACTTCATCATTAAGTGCAGGTAGCATTAAAAGGTTCATATTGAGTGAATATGCCTCTTACAAATCTTGGAAGTGAAATTATTTAGTTTGTATGTCTTTGCCTTGTTAAAATTTATAGGAGAGTGCATGGTCACTCTCACATAAATTGTAACAAGGCAAAAGACATGTGAAAAAAGTTTTGTGACCAAAAATGCTCTGCCAGTTAATAGCACAAGAGCCAAGGTCATGACAAAACCGAAGTCAAATCAGATACAACAATTCTGTCTTTTATTTACCCTTCATTACCTGCATTAACCCTTTACCCAATATGAATAGAAAAGAACTAAAAATTATCATTTTTACCACAAAAATAGACTTATGCAGGCCTGTTGATTTGAGGCGAATGGTCATTTGGGCCGCATGGAGGTTACTAAAATGAAAAATACGTGAACAAAAAATGGGTTTCACCAAAATGTTGGCGGATCATGCAAAATGTTCGCCAGGTTGAATGATCTAGTACGAATAAATGGTGGAATGATGTCAAGCATCAACCAATCATCAGTTGCACAGGTGGTTGCATCTGCCTGAAGTATAGCTGCTCTGTTCGCTTATTATTGGCTAACAGAGCTTCTATACTTCAGACAAATGCAAACAACTATGCTGAAAATTAGTTGATGCTCAACATCATTTTAAACTGTTGATCATCATAAGGTGTAACATAGATACAAAATCAGGAAATGGCAATAATTCATGTCTCTGCCACAAATACTGATTATTGGATGCCATAATCTTCTGCTGCATGCTAGCCCATGTCAAGATTAGGCTATAATTGCACCAAATTCTATCTGAATTGCTGCAACACAGCCCCATTATTGTTCCTAAGGATTCATTTCATTTCATCAGGAAATTGCCCATAAGAGCAAGAACTTGGCTTTGATACAACCGTTCATATACTGTATCAGCATAATTATGATACATATATATACATATATACATATATATTTGTATACTGAACAGGTTACCTGAATCAAATATAGGGAAATGAATGACAGGTTACCAAAGCTCAGACCAGGTGAACAATAAATGGGTTATGCAAAATTTTGAAAACAGCAGGCCTGCTTATGGCCCCCCCCCCCCCCCCCCCCCCCCCCCCCAATGGAACAAGCTCAAAGAGATCATTTCAATGATGCATCATTAAATAATTTTGTGAGGGAAAATTGAACTAATAAAATTTGAATAGTGATTTTTGTGAAGAGTACTGGACGGTTATGGTCGTTGCATTTAGTTAAATGGTTCAACTCTGCAAAGCTAGGCAAGTGAGGGTTTTTTTTTTGGCAGGCAACCCAAATTAGATTAAACCTACCCAACTGGGAAGTAGATTTTTTTCACTATTTGATGCATTGAGCATGATCTCCTGTGCTTGAAGACGCAGGACATAAAAGTCTTCATTTAACTTGTAGTCTGAATCATTTCTCCATGTATCACTAACCTTTAATGTTTGTTTTCCGGGTTTTTCGCAGTAGATATTAATATCCAAACTTCACTGTTGTTTTTGTTTTCATAAAAATTTCAACATATTACTACTAATTTTTATAATTATTCACAGGATCTAAGAGAATTGAAATTGTATGATAACAGGCTGAAGTGTATAGAAAACCTCACAAGGTATGTGACTGTTTCAAATCTTCAAGACTCCCCCCCCCCCCCCCCTGAAAACAATTTACAGAAATTTTCCTATTAGTTACTTGGAATCTTAATTATTACATAGACAGAATGGCATTCATGTTCAAACTGTCATTTTTTATCACACAAGATCGATTTAGGTGGGGTATAATATTGAATGAGAAGCCAAAGGCTTCAAGTTCAATATTATCCCTCTGCCAAAATTGATTGAGTGCGGTAAAAAATGACAGTTTGAACACATATGCTGTTCTGTATTTATTGCATGCGTACATTTTACTAAAAACACAAATTATTGCCAAAAATAAC
This sequence comes from Pictodentalium vernedei, assembly GCA_031216915.1. NCBI lineage: Eukaryota > Metazoa > Mollusca > Scaphopoda > Dentaliida > Dentaliidae > Pictodentalium > Pictodentalium vernedei. The sequence goes on from CM062297.1 coordinate 711,132,383, forward strand.
CCTAACGTAAAAAAAGAAATAGTTAAATAGTCTGCTCACGTGATCCATATTATTCAAGGGCAAAATAAAAAAAAATATTGTTCGCTTCGTTTTTTTGCAGAAAAAGTGTGTACTTTATGAAATTAAAAGCATAAGCATGCAATAAAAGGCCCTTACCCATTCTGTAACAGGCTTCTCTACACATCATTGAATGTCAGTAACCAGTTACTCACCTGTATATGAGTAAGATTAATGGCAGGCATATGACTATCACTGATACAAACTGTATATTGTGGAAGGTTTTAGCATATTTAAAATTAGTTCAGTTTTCCACTTTATAATAATATTTTCCAAGCTAACAAAATATACAAATATTGAGGTCAATAGAACAAGTTCAAAGAGCTTGTTATTGTGTTGTTTAATGTGAACATGTACATAGTATGGTACCCATAATGTTAACATCTCATTTGACCATTCATCATTTATCAATTCGTCCACCATCTGTCATCCATCCATTGTGCATCTGTGGACCTAGTTATACAGTACGTGGAGAGTGTAATATCATTAAATCACCTGCAGAGTGAAGATTCCACCCCAGCAATAATTGCAAATTTATTACAAATCATAACCATCACAAGCAAAGTTTCAGCCAATGGACCTCCTGGTTAAACCCGGAGGTCCATTGGCTGAAACATTGCTTGTGTTTTATATTCATATGTACAGAAATTGAAAGTCATACTTTGGGTGTTCTGATTTTCCTGAGTTTCAGAACACAGGTGTACATGTAAAAGGGCCAGAGCTGTATAGGTTTTGAGCTTTGTCTACAAAGTATATCCATACCTTTTGAATTGCTGTTTGTAGCTATTTGAGTTTGTATTACTTTTGCTCAGACAGTGACCATCCAATTCTCATGATTTTTGGTACAGTTAAAACTAGAAGTCCTGTCATGAAATGTGCATAAATAGCACGTCGATCTGCCCGTTAATCTACGCGTTATGACCATAGTAAGGCAGAAACATTGCCTGTGTTTGCTATGAGTAACCAGGAAAACCTGCCATGCTTTGGATGCCATTCAATATAGTAGTTGCATACAATTCCTACGTGCAAATTAAGCCTAGATAAGTGCACAGTTCATGACAGGACTTCCAGTTTTAAATGTATGCATGTATTCATTCATGTAAACCAGAGTCATGTGAACCAAATGAATTTGAGATCCACCTGCCAAGTCTGTCAAGAGTTACTGTTCTTTTGATTTGATTTGCTATTTTGAGTTATTTTAATTCATGTCTTCCAATAACTCTAATAATTATCTCTAGGGTTTCAACATTTTTATACTAATAACCACTGGCCCAGACTTAGCTGGTGCAAACTCAATATTATCAAGGGCCAAACACAAATTTTGATCCCCCCAATCCCCAAAATTTTGCATACAAAACCGAAAATTAAAAGTCCTATCTGGCCCTCCATACTTTTACTATCTGCGCATGCGCAGTACTCAGGAAGAGACTGGAATTGGTGACACCATCATTCTTTGTTTGGCCCAAAGTCAATAAACATCTCAACTGACATCTGTGCTTTAAATCTCTCTCTTGGTGAATGCCAGACACAAATCAATGAAGTATATGGTGGATTCAAGGCAGTAAATGGATGATGGAAGTGAACAACGGTGGTTTGAGACATTCAGGGCTGTAACTTTTAAATAATATGAAAATTATTTCATGTTACCCAATTTCGGGATATACGCTTTGACATCATTAGTTTTGCTAATGATTTACCAACTGTTGATTATGTGTTCCTTCCCTATCCTTCCATGAACCCTCCGGTTAAACTCCTAAGCTTTCTGGCTGTTTTTGTATTGAAATTTTTTATTAATTTTCTTGGGAGTTTAACATGTTGTACAGAATGTTTATTTTGTTTATCCCCACTATTACGTCCTCACCCTAAGGGTGTTGGGCCGTTTTTGTCTTGCATCTCCTACTGGATGCATTGTTTTTTCTTCAGATGAAGATCTAGCTTTGCATCAGGTATCAGTTAATTATTTACTGACTTGGGCCTTTGGTGTGCCTTTTGCCTAGTTTCTGGTTTCTATCCTGGCGTTGTTTTATCAACGTCCTTAATAGGTAATATTCAGGGTTTTCTTTATCATAATTATATTAGGATACATTTATTAATATTCTGGTAGTGTACCTTCAATATTTTGGTGTTGTCCACACTTAGGCTCTATCGGAATGCCCTTTGCCTCATGTCGTTCCCTTAGGGAACTTAGGCATTTTAAAAAAAAATTGGGAAAAAATTTGTTTTAATTTATTTTGAAATTATTTTTGATTGTCTACGTCATGTGTCCTTATATTGTATGATTAGATGTTAGGAGTGGAGTGAACTTGTTGGATTATAATTATTTATGAATTACTGCTCTCAGTGTAGGGCATAATAGTCTACATGAGATTTACATGCTTGTTGCCTTGCCTGTAGTCACTGCACTCCTACTGAAGCGGGTGTCGCGCTATGTATTCACATTGAAGTTCTGATGTCGTGGCTGTCACCGCAATATAATTCAATTTCTCAGTTTCTTTTCTAGAGGTACAGAAACATGGTGATGGTATTGTGACACCCGTCCAGAATGTGCTGCCGTCATCGTGCTCAGAGGAGTAAACAGAGCTAGCCTGCTAAGGTGCTCTTGAATATAAGGAATAAGAAGGCCTCTTATTCCAGCAGCTAGCTCGACCAGTCAGGCAATTACCCGATAGTGGGAACCATAATACTGGGTATGTCCGATGCGGTCGAGGAGAGTGTAGATTTGGGTAGAGCGAGCACCTTTTAATTAAAAGCTCACCCAGCGATGACGGCAAAATAAGGGGAAGAAGTCGACGTACGACGAAGAGATCGGCGGCCATATTTCCGTCCCGGGAGCAACATGCGGCATAGAAGGATAGAGTTGACCATATTTTCTAAGCCACTGCTCCACAAGCCTCCGTAACGAACTTGCTATCACAATTTGCGCAGCTTTAAAACCCAGCAAGGGGCACCCGTCAGCAGATTACGGTAGTGAGTCATCAGACGGTGCTGGGTTGGTCCGGTCATTTGTGCATGTAGAAGAAGCCAGATGTTTCTCTTCGTGACTCTCGGCCAGATCTGGGGTCAGACCACCGATTAGAGAAGCCTCTCCGTCCCGTTAACAGCTGTGGTAGACTGTGTCCGTTGTGAGAAATCTATTGATCCAGAACACACATCGGAATGTTCCTCCCACACTGCAGCTGGGGCCGGCGGCAGTTATGGCTTCTTCTACTTACATGGAAGTGCACGAAAGGGGAATTAGCCTAGAACTTCTAAGCGGGATACTCTGCGAGATCTGGGGACAGAGTGCGAGTGCAGAGTATTTTTCTTCCCGTTAACAGTCTGGGACGACTGTTTTGCGTTGTAAGAAACTTCAATGAGTAGGAGCATCCGTCCAGAGTGTGACGAGTTTGGATGCTTCTTCCGCACTTCAGCCAGAGTCGGCTGTTGTTACGGCTTCCTCTTCTTCCATGGATATGCACACTAAGGGATAGATGCCTACAAATTTCTGATGGAATGCTCGGTGAGGTCTGGAGCAGACTGCGAGCTGGAGAACCCCCTCCTTTCCGTCGACTGTTTTTGATTCAAGGAACTTTAGTGGGTTAGGATGCCCGTTCACGCTTGCTGTTCCGGACGCTCCCTCCACACTGCAGCCGGATCTGGTTGCAGCTATGGCATCTTCCCCTGCTACATTAATGAAGCACGTTGACCACAGACTAGCTATAGACATGTGACTAGAATCTGGAGCCAGATCTCCGGCCCGTGAGCAGCTTATGGTAACAAGTGGATTATCATTGCTCTGCTAGCCTCAGTCACGGACATGCTGCTGCAAATTGCTCTGCATTTTTTTTCGCAGCATTCCAGTAGTTGCTGGTACTACTGTTTAACAGGCTCCGATAGTGAGCTGTCGGATGGTGCTGCATTGGTCCAGTCATCTGTTCAATCGGATGGAGTTGACCATATTTTCAGATGGAACATTTGAATGGTGAGAGGGCTATGGAGTATGAGTCTCCATCCTTCGCAGAAGGGCACTTTTAGACTATGAAATTTTAGTCATAAGCTCTTCGAATCTTGTTCCATCTGATTATAAGTCTGCATTTGCTATGCAAAACAGCTTATCATACCGGGCGATGGAAAGACAAAGATCTTTCATCCCCGGATCTTTTGGCTCAGGTGTCGAGGGCTTTTGTCCCAATTAACGACGCCTTCCTTGCCTTAGCAATAGTATAAAAAATGCAATGCCCTATTCTTTACGAATAGAGGTTCCATAGTGCATAGTTAGGCTGAGATAGCTGTCTTGTTTGGAATAGAGCCGTTAGAGGGAATAAGTACGTCTTTTCCTTCTCGATGTTGTATTCCTTGGTGTCAGGACATTTAATGCCATTGTGAACGCCATAGTAGCCTAATGTAATGTTACAGCGGTCTTTTCTTATACATTAGCGGCTAGCGTTGTAAGTCTCCATTTAGTGAGCTTTCAAAGGCTGCAAGTGACACAGATATGTCTTCACACAGACGAAGACGCATAACTGCATAGCTACCTTGAGACTACTCTCTCTTTGGGAATTACGGCTATTAGAATAGCAGCTCATCATTCCCTACCTTGCGTGACGATGGTTGTAAGTCTTCATTTAGTGAGCTTTCAAGGTCGCAAGTTACACTGAGATATCTGTCTTCACGGAGATGAAGACTTCTAAGCTACGTTAGCTAGGCTCTGACCGCTGTCTTTTGGGAATAAAACCGCTAAAGAAATAATGCTTTTCAGTTTGTTTTCCCAGGTATCATAGACTTGAGTCTTATTTTTTACACCATAGTAGCCTAGCTAGAATCATGAGCGATGTTTTTCAGTAATTATGCAATGACATAATTGAAATAATTATCTCTTGAGACTACTGTCTCTTTGGGGAGCTGGCAGCTGCTCGTCGTTGCTCGGTGGTTCTCTCCGGGTACTCCGGCTTCCTCCACCCGTAAAACTGTCACGGTCATGATTAGCCATTGTGCATAAATATGTGACCTTAAACATCAATAAATAAATAAATAAATACTGTCTCTTTGGGAATTTAGGGCTGTTAAAATAGCAGATCTTCATTCCCTACCTTGCGCAATGATAATTGTAAGTCTCCGTTCAGTGAGCTTTCAAGGTCGCAAGTTACACTGAGATATCTGTCTTCATGGAGATGAAGACTTCGAAGCTGCGTTAGCTAGGCTCTGACCGCTGTATTTTTTTAAATAACACCGCTAAAGGAATAATGATATTTTTATACTGTACCAATGACCCAGACATAGCTGGTGCTAACTCTTAAAATATAGGGCCAAACACAAATTTTGCCCCCCAATCCCCAAAATTTGCATCTAAAACTAAAGAAAACATGTCCTGAGAGGCCCTCCACACTTCGCCCCTACTGCGCATGCGCAGTGTCAAGGACGTTCCGAAATTGGCGCCATTTATCATTCTAAGTTTGGCCCTTCATCAGTTAACATCTGACTGATCTTTGTGCTTTTAAATCTCAGTTTAAATGATGCCAGACACATAAATATTAGTGAAATGGTGATTCTAAGGAGGATAGAAAAGGAGGAGAGGAAAAGAATGTGTGACAGAATATTATCAGGGCTGTAACTTAAAAATTTTTAATGAAATTATGTTAAGTTACCTATTTTCAAGGCAGCAGCCATTTTGTTGTCATTCTGATTATTTAGTTACACTGTTTTTACAAGTGTTTTTCCTCTCTCCCTGTCCTTTAAGTTCCCCCTTGCTATTCTCCCATGCTTTTGGCATAATTTCTGTAATTATTATTACTAAAATTTCTTGGGAGTTCAGCTGAATAACAGAATGAATTCTGTTCTTTCCCCATGTTTACGTCTTCACCTACGGGTGGTTAGGCGTTGTGTTCTGCATCTACCATCTGATGTTCTGCAGTTTCTTCCCTGGAAGTCTCTGTTTTGCATCAGATGGTGTATTTTTGGTAACTGATTTCGGGCCTGGGTGCCTGGAGTCTTATTTTAGTGTTTTTACACTCATTGTTTACATTTACAACAGCCCTCTGTGTGAGGGGGGGATTTCTAAATAATAATATCTTTATGTTATTTCAATCATAACTAAATACATTATTATTGTTCGTAAGTGTTGAATAAATTGTTTAAAATATTTTTAAAATTTTTGTCCACACTTAGGCTTGGGATCCATTGGGGCTCAACGTTACTTTTCAGAAACTTGGGCTGTTCTGAAAAAATATTTTTTCAAAATATTTTGATTTCAATTATTTTTTCTATATTAATGGATCATATTATTATTATGTATTTTGATTGCCAGGGGTTAGTGCGAGTACCAGGACTTGTTTTCTTTTCACATTGAAAGGATATTGATCAATTGTTTTAAGAGGAAGTCTTCCTCTGACCTTATTATCATTCTATATGTGGTCAGTGTACTCGCATTAACTCAGGTTCTGTATCGTATGATTTCGATGACAATATGGGAAGCGTATGTCACGGTATGTTGTTGGGGATTTGGACACTCCGGTCCTTTCCCCGCAGGGTCACTCTACTTTATCAATTTCTATTTCAGACGATCAAGATTAGGGTGATGTATCTGTGATGTCTTCCAACAGTGTGCCTCCGTCGTCACAATTAATGAAGGGCTAGCGGAAAAGTGCTCATGTAATACGCCAATTGCCTAAGAGGACCCTAGTAGGTTCGACGGCCTTTGACGTCCGCTAGCTCGCCCGGTGTAGCGTCCATTCACCGAATGGTTCGGCAGCCGGGTTCGTCCGTTGCGGTCTAGAAGGAATTTTGGGGTGATGCGAGCACTATAAAATTAACTTAATGCACACCCAGTGACGGCGGATCGGAGGGAGAACGGAGGAAGCCTTTTAGTCCGGTTCATAGCTCGTTCCGGTCCATCCGGACGGCAAGCGAGAGAGGCCCCTCTCTCGTTCAACAACATCTGGCCCCAGATGTTGTGGTACAAATGTGTCGTTAGCGGAGCATACGTCCGTCGCTCGGGACGCTCCGTTGTCTCGGCAGTCCGCTGAGACTGCTAAGGCTTCCTCTTCTCGTCAGCGCACACGACCGCACCTTGGCTGCGTGACCGCCGATATATTACCAGCTTCGCCGATCAAGGATTCTTCGGCGACCAGGTCACACCATCCGGCAGCCAGGGATTCGAGACCGATGGACTCCGGACGTTCGCATAGGAAAAGTATGCGGGAGCCATCTGATGCGGAGCTGCCCTCGGCGAAGCAGCGATAGACTGCGCCTCCGCAGGTCTCGACGCCGGACATTCTTGTGCACATAGCACAGCTTATCGCAGCATCCCAGCAGCTGACAGAAACGGTGTCGGATCGAGAATTATCCGACAGCGCTGGGTCGGTAGCCGGGGACTCGAGGCCTGCAGACTCCGGACGTTCGCATAGGAAGTATGCGGGAGTCAACGTACACGGAGCTTCCAGCGGCAATGCATCGTAAGTCCGCTACTGCACAGGCCTCGGGAACGGACGTGCTTTCCTTAATAGCACAGTTTATCGCAGCATCCCAGCATCAACTGAATCTGTCGCATATATTTTATCCGACGATGCTGGGTCGGGACGCTCCGCGGAAGCGGGTACGGACGTCCGAAAGTTTCATCCGGTCCGACGGGATACCGAAAGGGATTCGGTGGATTTCAAGCTTTCCCTTTCGGAACAACATATGCTGCGATGCCGGATAAGAAACTGATAGCGTCGGTGGACTTAGAAATTTTTGGTTCGGTTCAGGGACATCGTCCCTCAGTTCCGACATAGTCCAATAATGTCACACAAACTTTCGAATTATTGAACGACGCTATATATATTATTATTTTATGCTTGCTATCCAAGCATTTCTGGTTTCTTGTTCGAAGAGTTATGGAGATGTCTTTCAAAAGTGTGCCTCTGTCGTCATAGTTAATGAAGAGTTAGTGGCAATAAGTGCTCATGGAATATGTCTATCGCTTACGGAGTGACATTCGCTAGCTCACCCGGTGTAGCGTACATTCATCGAATGGTTCGGCTGCCGGGTTCGTCCGTTGCGGTCTAGGAAGGAGATTTGGGTGATGCGAGCACTTTAATTACTTTAGTACTCACCCAGTGACGGCAGATTGAGGACAGATCGGAGGAAGCCAACAACATAGGGGACCGCATGTTGTGGTTCAGATATTTTACATTCGGAGCATATGTCCGTTGCTCGGGACGCTCCGTTATATTGACAGTCCGAGAGACTGTCTTTAATGCTTCCTCATCCTCACAGCAGGGCACACGACCGCACATTGGCTACGTGACCTCGAGTATCCGATCAGTTTCGGCATTCAGTGATTCCACAGCGAATAGGTTGCGCCATCCGGTAGCCAAGGGACACGAGGCCTATACACTCCGTTTGCTCGCATATTGGAAGTATGCACGGGGTAACGATCTCGGAGCTTCCTGCGGCAATGCATCGTAAGACCGCTGCTCCTCAGGCCTCAGTGACGGACGTGCTATCCGAGTTAGCACAGTTGTTTCGCAGCATCCCAGCAATTGACGGTTTCTCGGTCGAATCAGGAATTATCCGACGGCGCTGGGTCGGTGCGGTCCGCGGTTGCATCAAGCTACGGACGACCGAACGCTTTATAGGGTCCGACAGGATGGCGAAAGGGATTCGAAAGATTTCGAGTTTTCCCTTTAGTAGTATCGGAAGATGCCTTTCATATCTTCTGGCATTTCTTCCAGTGATTATTTTTCGGACTTCATTGCTGCGATCTTGGATAAGAGACTTATAGCGTCATTGGACTCGGATTTTTCGATCGGTACAGGGACTTTGTCCCTGACTTACCGACGCAGTCCAATATTGTCATTACAACATGTGTTTTATTTTTCGACGCTATATATTTATATATATATACAAGACGGCTACTAAGCATGATAGTTTAGTTTCTTGTCCGCGTGGCTCATTTCTGCCATTTTATCTTTTTTTACATATAGTTTATTTTGGCAGAGCAGGGCATACCGAGAGTTCATATGCGTCTAGACGGTGTGATTAAAGACTGCATATATTCTTTTTCACCATTTATGTCTTTTCCAATTTCTATGTTGGGAACGACATTATGTATATTAGACTTAACTTAGACGCTTTATTATACGTAATCCGCCTTACTGAGGCGTTATCATTACGTCTTCAAGAAAAGATTTACGGGATATTATTCTCAATGTAATTTCTTTTGAGGGCAGTAGTTTGTTCACGTATAACTCCGCCCTTCAGTGGCTGATTGGAGTTGGTTAGACGTGATGCAGCCCTAGCTACATCCACGCGTGGATAGTAGGTTAAGAACTCTCTCAGAGTCGCTTCGTTCTCGGAGAAGCTTCTCTTCGACGGCAACTTTCCGGCAATCCATGAATTGCTTGATTTATACATTCTCTTGTCTATCTAGTGTTACAAGAGATTCAGACTGGGGCAAACATTCGGTGGTTGACTCAGAGAGTGCCGCCGCAGTTGCCGGACCCGAATATTCGCTGTTATGACGGTTGCCATTCAAACAGATTGGGATATATACTGATCCCTACGGATTCGAAGTGGCAGGGTCTTTGGGTTCCGCAGTCTTTTAGCTATCAGTTAACTTCCGCGGAATAATGTTTTTTAGGCTTGCTTTATGTCATTGCATGAACATTATTCAGAAACGCATGCCCAAATTCCTGTCCTTTAATTCGACAGTAGTGGCATATCTCCGGAACCAGGGAGGCACTCTTTCGTTTCCGTTATTCAATTTAATGGAAAGAATCCGTCTGTTGGTTATAGTACACCAAGTTCAGTTTTGGTCCGTCATATTCTGGGTCGTCTGATTGTTTTATCGCACTCCCGTTCTCTTACGGGTCGCTTGTTGCTGTCAGAATGGACTCTCAACAAACAAGTATTCAATCAGATTTGCTATCTATGGGAGCGCCCAATGATGTTTTATTTATGACACAGCTGGCTAATCAATTGCAGACGTATGTGTTGGCTTGTCCAGATCTCTGAGCTAATACTGTTAACGCTCTATTGATCTATAGGACAGAATGATAGGATACGCGTATCCTCCGGCGCTGTTGTTTTTAGCAGGTATTGCTAAGATAAACAACCACAATACATTTCTATTGATAGCATCTCTATCTTCACAGAGATCATGAGTAATTTACTCTCTTGTCTACTGTGGATCTTAACGTGAAATCTTCCTCTATGTGAGGATCTTTTTTCACTGGGTAAATCGTGTCATCTTTATCACAACCAGCAAGGTCGCAACCTTCATGTATTCCGTTGTGTGGTCCGTATTGCATTGTAAGCACTGTACTGGACGAGCTTTGGACGCGATTTCTTACTATAGGAGATCCTCTTCTTCGCTATTCTATGCGACTAAAGTGGAGGCTCTTCCGTCGTGGTGTAGGGATCATTATGTTCATATGGTTGATCCCTCCATACTACTCATTGCTATTTTTTAGTATACTTGTTTCACAAGATCTACTGCAGCCTGTTATTATTTAGGTTATAGGTTTATGTTACCTCATACCTATGCACTCTACGATAGTTTACAATTGAGTCTTTTGTCTCTTTATCTAAGTCAGTTAGTAACTTTTTGATAAATAGACTTAGAATCTTTAGATTAAATTCCTATACGGATTTTAACTTCAGGTTCTTATTTAGCTAAGTAATCATTTGAGCCTCTGGAAACAGTAGTTTTCAAATTCTGACCTTTTAGACAGTAATTCTGTTGGTTTCTCTTTTACTGTAGAGTCAGTGAGTTTCATGCACTATCGATGGATGATTTTCACTTTCATAGTTTCGGAATCAATACTTCCGTTACTATTTAGGTTGGATTGTTGCATAAGAGTTAGGCTCCTATTATCCGGAACCTATTATTTTAAGGTCCTTCCGTCTTCGTATGGGCATAGGCCTTTACTCTTTCCGGGTACAGTTTATGTATTTATAAACAGATATCTGTTTATTACAAGGGCGTAAGCTTCTTCTGTCTTTGATGTCTAGTAGAAGGACTTTACGCTCCATTTTATTGTTAATGGATTCTATTAACTAGCGTACTGCTTATGGTATATCATTGGCTTAGCAGTTGTGCTTAAGATTTCGGCTCATGAAGTAAGAGTTCTTCTACTTCTTGGGCTTACATTAATAGTGTTCTATTATAGATTTTTGAAGGCTGCTCATTGCGCTCAGCCATCCATTCATGAATTTTATCTCAGAAATATCGAGTCCATTTCTGGAGGCCTCTATTGTTAGGTCTATTATCTACTGCTCAGAATGTCATTCACTTAACAGTTGCTACTATAGCTAGGTAGGCTGTCTGTTTCGGCAGTGTCTCCGTTCGGCTGCCCTCTTCGCTCTGGGCTATTTGACCCAGGGCAAGAAAAAGGGGGGGGGGGGGGAGGGTGTTCCCTTGGGTCACCTGTTTTTACTATGAAAACAAGGGGATACCTCCTCCGGAGTTAGTAATTCTGAGCTGTTATTGGGATGGTTGTTTAGTGAGAAGTTTAAGTTTATAAATTCATTCAAGTCTTAGTTTTTAAAGTATAGCTTTTGAATATTGCATATGTCAACGGACATGATTATGCAATTCTCACACACTTTTAGGAGTATAAGAGTCTCTATTCTCTAGACTTACTTTATTATTGGCTTACTTTAAAAATTATTAGTATAAGGATTATTGGATATTAATAGAGTACATGGATGTATGAAGCGCAATTTTTGGAAGGTGTTGTATCTTTCTAATTTTTCATAAATAAGAAAGATACATGTAAGGCCTATTACTTCTTTTCCCTACAGGGGATGACTCTATTTTATTTTATTGAGCGTATTCCATTTTGCTCTATGTCCTTGGCCCTCCAGCCTTTTTACTATTCAGCTATGTCTGGGTCATTGGTACAGTATAAAAATGTTAAAAAATTTATAGTAATTTATATATTTTTTATACTTACCAATGACCCAGACGGGGATGGCCCTCCCAGGAGTTGGGAACTCTTGCCTCCCCGCTGAGTACATAGCGCTTACCAGGCACTGGTTATTAGAATGATAAATGGCGCCAATTTCGGAACGTCCTTGACACTGCGCATGCGCAGTAGGGGCGAAGTGTGGAGGGCCTCTCAGGACATGTTTTCTTTAGTTTTAGATGCAAATTTTGGGGATTGGGGGGCAAAATTTGTGTTTGGCCCTATATTTTAAGAGTTAGCACCAGCTATGTCTGGGTCATTGGTAAGTATAAAAAATATATAAATTACTATAAATTTTTTAACTTTCGGTTTGTTTTCCTGGGTGTCATAGACTTGAGTCTTATTGTTTACACCATAGTAGCCTAGCTAGAATCATGAGCAATGTTTTTCAGTAATTATGCAGTGACATAACTGAAATAATTATCTCTTGAGACTACTATCTCTTTGGGAATTTAGGGCTGTTAAAATAGCGGCTCTTCATTCCCTACCTTGTGCGACAATAATTGTAAGTCTCCTTTCAGTGAGCTTTCAAGGTCACAACTTACATGGGTTTATATCCGTCTTCACGGAGATGAAGACTTATAAGCTAACGGTATGGTTTGGTGTTAGTTATATGAGGCGATAAGCCCTATTGATGACGCCATATTTACCTAGTGTGATTTATGAGCGTTTCTTCAAACGCCTATACTAAATTCCTTCTCAGGAATATATTTCCTGATATCAGATCGAACGTAAGAAGTTCATCTAGGTTTTTATGATCGGCCGTCGGAACATTGTTTTCGTCTCCCTTTTCATTTCTATCCAATCTATTGTTGTGGATTATATTTCCTCCCTAGAGATTGGATATTATGTCTATATGGTGTATTATTGTTCATCACGTCCCTCTCCGTCCTTAGGGGCATTATGGAGTCGGTCAGACTTGAGGGAGCCCTGCGGTTCCTATACTATTTGATAACTAACACAAGAACGATTCAAGTAATGCTGATGAAGGGGGTTTGATAGGAATTATTCGTTGAACCCCTCCTTCCCCCTCCCCACCAATGTGTTAAGAGGTGATTACAGGGCAGGACATACTTTTCCTGTAAGCCATGAATGCATTCAAGTATATGCATGCCTTTCATGGCTCCCCGATTGGCGGCTGGGTCGTGTTCTAACAACGACCTCATGGGCACATCCACTATTTAGTTGGTTTGTTTCCTGTGGTTGTTCGTTTATAAGTCATATACAAGCATATGATTCCTTATCAATAAAAATTGCTAGCCTTCGTGTACCTGTGTGGCTGACATGTCGGTTATCTGGGCGACATTCTCCAATGTGGCAATTAGTCCACTGAAAAGTTTCACTCAGAGCGGTCTGGCCTTTTCTTATGACGTATGAGTTTATAACTCAGTTAACTGCATAATAACGTTGTATTATTCATTCAGTTTCCTGGTTACACTTGTATCACTCGGTCAAACTGTGGATACAGGCTGTATTCAGATGAGTACATGCGGGATTTTATTGCTCGCATGCATAATATGTGTATTTATTAGGCAAACACATTATTGAATAGATTATATAAATTCTTGCTCTGCTTTATAGAGCTCATGATAATTTTGGGGCTATTTTGTTCAGTTATGGAACTTCCAATAGGCTGTCCATGCATATGTTCTCAGTTTTTGGCATCATTATTCGGAGTAGTATATTTCTTCTCCGAACAGTCATTGGTTGTTACGGACCTAGGAAACAATGAACTATTTTGGGGACGGTCCGTGGTGAGTCTGTTAATCATAGCTCATTCCATGTTCTAAATCCAGGTTTCTACCAGAGACAGTACACATTCTCGTATATTCGCAGGGTTCAATTGGAGTTTTATTTTTGGAATTATTTGTACACCTGAATGGGGTCGCCTGTTGGTTGCCTTAGAAGCATGTTTGCTCTAACAGATACTTTCCATTGGGATTCAATTGGATAAGTGTATGGTTGTACACGTTATATCACCTGTTTTCGACCTATCTCTGTATTCCAACTCCGGTATATGTTAGAAGTGTGCACTGTTAATAACCGGGATCGCCATGATAGCCTTAGCTTCTGAAGTGGCATTGAGCACCAATAATTAATAATAATTAATAACTGGGTGCCTGTTGGGTGAATATATATTGATTATTTGGTACTGCTTTTCACTAATTCCAGAGCACTTCTCTTTTTGTTTTGAAGAATATTCCTTCAAAAAAAGGGGGTGGGGGGAGGGGGGGTGATTTTTCTTCATCTCTTCCAGCTTGATAAGTGTGTTACTATGAGTGAAGCTGTTTTGTCTGTAGATTATTACTGATCCTGGATACAGCTTGTTTATTATTTATATATGGCGTGTGTTTGTGGGGGGTTAGTCTCTCACTCTCGAATACCCCATCCTAATTTAAGGGGCTTAGTCCAGACTAGCCTTAAAATTGGGGGCTCGCTACACCCAATTAGCATAATCATTCATGCTAAGATTACGGAATTACTTGGATATGGCTCCTAATTTATGATATGTCTTCTCTATTATTGTATAGAGAGACATACATGTAATTCCTTTTAAATTTAATCTCTTTTTCACCTTGGAATGCAGACTTAGGAGCTGTATTTGGTCTGCTAATTCTTAAGTCCTAGACCCTCCACCTTTTTACGATTCAGTTAAGTCTGGGCCATTGGTTATTAGTATAAAAATATGATAAATTTAAAGTAATTTGTATATTTTTTATACTTACCAATGGCCCAGATGGGGATGGCCCTCCCATGAGTGGGCACTCATACCTCCCCGCTGAGTTATTATTTTAGTAGGCTCGTCCACAAAAAATGATGTTGGCACCAATTCCGGTCTCTTCCTGAGTACTGCATATGTGCAGATAATAAAAGTATGGAGGGCCAGATAGGACTTTTAATTTTTGGTATTGTATGCAAATTTTGGGGATTGGGGGGTTCAAAATTTGTGTTTGGCTCTTGGTAATATTGAGTTTGTACCAGCTAAGTCTGGGCCATTGGTAAGTATAAAAAATATACAAATTACTTTAAATTTATTGTATTTGGGGTATCCAATATACTAGTTCTTGCTGCTGATGTACGTGAGCAATTTTTGATACGTATAGGTGTCACTGGTGGGGTATTAGTACACTTCTGCCAGCTTAATTATAGACAATTATGAAATGGTATTGTGATTTACAATAGTTCAGGATTGTTAAAAAAAATGTGTATCACTTGTCTGTAAATCTAACAATTTTGCAGGACATTTTTACACCTTTTGAAAAAAAAAATTCTTTGACTTTAACAAAAAAAAAATTATATAACTTTAACCCCACTTTGTCGAGGGTTGGTTGTTCATAGGCCAGAGGGCTGTTATTCATTTCTCTCGAGCCGTTAATAAACCGGGATACTATTATTACCATGGCCAGAAGTGGGTTGTAGGCCATTACTGAATTCTGATTTCATTAACAGCCTGCTGCTCATTTCCAGTTATATGACACCATGAATTACTGAGTTTCGCAGCCCTACTAAACTGTGTTAATATACTAGAGAATACCTGCAAAATTGGTTCAGTGGAATGCTGTTAATTGAATAACCATTTTACCAGAGAAAAGTTTTCAATTAGCAGGAGTATTCAATTAACAGGGATTTGGTCACTTTCCTGTATTCTGGAGATAAATAGAGCTCTGTCAAACAAGATATATTAGATTAAATGTCTGTTTTGGATGTACTTTGATCCAGTAGGTGGGGAATTTGGTAACTCTCAGGGTAATTTCTCGACATGTTGCAATATATATTTTTCATTCAGTTAACAGAAGTTTTCTCTATAACTTCTTTGTAGTTGAAAGGTCAAATTTATACTGAAGGTATGGTAAATTGTTTTGTGTTTGGAAGCTGTATTCAGTTAACAAGGTTCTTCAATTAACCCTTTGAACCCTAGTGGCCTTTTTTCCACCCAGGAGCATCAAACGTCATTAAATAGGATGGCTGTTCAGTAAATGTGTGGGGTAGACCAATCAATACTTCCAATGTGCAGCCCTGAGGCTGCACGTTGAAAATATTGATTGGACTACCCCAAATAATGAATATGGTCTCTTCTAATTGCTGCCATTGAATTGGCGTGCAAGATACCACTAGAGTTCAAAGGGTTAAGAGATATCCAGGGAAGTGAGTTCCACTGTAATTATAAGTTTTAATCTTTCTTTACTTTTCAAAACAGCCTTAACCAGCCAGCACTATTCTCAAAACTCACCATTCGGATTTTTGTGGGGGGAATTTTTTTCACTCTTTGCTCCCAAAACATAGCTTATGACCCATCAGTGGAATGAAATCATTTGAACACAAGCAAGGCACTTTATCCATTTCCCTAACCATTTAACAAACAGAATAGCTATATGCAGCTATGCATGAATATTTCCTGTCAAATTTGATTATTTTTCCACACTTTTGCATCTAAAACATAGCTTTTTACACCTCATTAGGGTCATAAGCTACTTTTTTGAGTAAAAAAATTAACCCTTTTAGTTATTCAAGAAAAATGTTTTTGCAATTGATGTGTTAGATAAGGGGTTAAGGGGTCCCATTGGCACAGGAAGGCAAGGGGTCTGAAGAGTATAGAATATTTATGGTAAACCCATGTAACCAGGATTAAGTAAGCTGATGGTTTTTTAATTGTCTTAGTGGTTGTCTTTGGGTAGTCCAGCATACTCTCTTATCATACGCTAATCAGATATGGCCATAGCTGTTGAAAGTGGTGTCTAACTCCAATAAACCAATAAACAGAGCCTTAATAGCATTGCTTGTTGATGCATACAATTTATTTCCAGTTTGAAAGAATTATGCAGTCTTCAGTTGCAGCATAACAAAATACGAACAATTGGTAAGTGAATGAACAAACAATGAGTTCATGTTTATACTGTTATGGTGCTGAGGATTTATCCTTTACTAACATGTCTTGAAGACATAAAAAAATTCTTAAATAAATAAAAATATCGATTCTTTCCTAAAACACATGGCTTATGTCTCCGCATTGAAACAAGCTCAGCTTATTCCAATGAGTTATAAGCAGTGTTTTTGAGGAAAAATTAGGAAAAATAATTCAATTTGAATGGGTGGCCATTTTGGTAAGTAGTTCTAGTCAGATGTGACTGTTTGGTAAAGGGTAAACTTTGCTTATGCAAAACATTTTCCTGTCTTTACATTACAGTGATGATGTCATATTATTTATACCCTATCGTTCAGTGTTCTCTCTAATCTTATTCAAGGGTCAGAAATAGGTTGGTGAACTGATCATACTGAAACCCATAGAAAAAAAAATACCTTGCTATTAGATTTCCATATGGCTTAATTTTTTGGTTTTTAATAAAATCATTCCCAACTGCTGGATAGAATTCAACCTTACTAGAGCATGCATCCAAAATGCAAACATTAAAAAAAATCATGATATTATGCATTGTTGTTTGTATATAATCATAAATTGTAAATGTATCTTGAACCCAATTTGTTCCCTTTTGCTGATTTGTTTACTTGTATGTGACCTTGTACTTTTATAGAGTACCGAAATAAAATTTTTTTATTCTGAAGGAACATAATAAAATAAGTTTTTTTTGTTAGCATTGTAAATATAATTTATGTTGTACAAGCAAAATGCCTCTGACAGCAAAGCATTTTATATTTTGCATTATTAACTGCAAAATCCAGCCATCATTTTATAAGTTTTGACAACTGGCCAACATTTTCTATTAGTTTTCAGATTTCATTTTGTCTAGCTATTTCTCATTCTCGTAATGCAATTTAATTAATGTTTGATTAATGTTTGGATGGGGGTGGGGAACTTCATTTAAGTTGCCAAGTGCAACCAGTACTGTTTGTGTAGGTTTTTTGGATGCACTATTTTTATTTGTGTATTTAAAATACATGTAATGTACTTAATGTATGAAAACTTGCCATGCGTTGATAAAAACTGTACTATTTTAAATGTGGATTGTGATGTATATTTTCTTCCTTGAGGTGTAATTCCCTGGAAAACATCATCACATTCGTATAGTCCCATCATGTACCATTGAGCTCTGTCAAACAAGATGAAATGATATAAATACTGAGTTTATCACCAAAATATAGAGAATCTATCAAATTCTGGTTTAACGAACACCTGTTAATTTGATACTTTTCAGGGGTAAAGTTACTATAAAGTTAACAGAAATCTCTTTTCTTATAAGTTAAGGAACATGGGATAAATAGACAGAATGCAATGTGTGTTTGAATCGGTGGGTGTTTTACATAGCGAGTTGGAATGGCGTAGTCTATGCCATTCCATCGAGTTATGTAAACCCCCCCCCGATTCAAACACATACCGCATTCTGTGTTTATTACACATCCCATGCATTAAAATTCATTTAAATAAACAAATTTTAATTCCGATGTTTGAACCCAAAGGTGAAGAGTCTGTTTGTTTTGTTTGAAGCTGTACCGATGAAATGGATTGGTAAAAAATCAAAACAACCTTTTGGGAACCAGTCTAAATTACATTCGTTATCTATTCTATTTGGGCGTGTTTGTTGAAATTCATGTCACTGTTTCTCTTAGGCTGATGTCCATTCACGCCTAACCATTTGGTGGCTATTACTGTTTGTAAAAATGTAAATACAAATTTGGGCAGATTTGCTAAACAGCTGGGACACACTTTTTTGTGACGAAAAAGCTCAGGGACTGAAAATAGAAGGAAAATCTGGTGTATTGTGCGAGCACAATCACTTCATCTATTTTTAGCTCAACTTTGGCGAAGCCAAATTTGAGCTTATGCCATGGCCCGTCGTCCGTCTGGCCGTCTGTCCGTCTGTCCGTCAACAATTGGATACGGCTCGGGCTAGAGGCCGTATTTATGAACCGATCTTTACGAAACTTCTTGGGTGCCTTTGTTATGACCGTGGGACGAGAACGAGTGTTTTTGGGTGCGGTCCAAAATTTAAGATGGCTGCCAGCTGCCATTTTGTACTGACGATGCAGAAATCTGTTTTTTGTACAGAACTTCCGTATGAAAGCTCTGATTTGAATAATTTTTTGTATGAATGTTTGGTACCATGCGATACATCACATATAATACGTTTTTTTTTCTCGTGCGTAAATTATGCAAATTAGACTAACTTTGATGTTTTTTGGTGTTACTTTCAGCACTGTAAGTGCAAATGCCAATACGGCTCGGGCAAGAGGCCATATTTATGAACCGATCTTTACGAAACTCCTTGGGTACCTTTGTTATCACCGTGGGACGAGAACGAGTGTTTTTGGGTCCGGTCTGAAATTCAAGAGGCCGATGTCAGCCATTTTGTACAAAATTTGTTGCAATCAGATTTTTGCACAGAACTTCCATATGAAAGCGCTGATTTGAATAATTTTTTGTGTGATTGTTTAGTAGCATGGGATACATCATATATAATACGGGTTTTTTCTCGTGCAGAAATTATGCAAATTAGATGAACTTTGATTTTTTCAGTGCAACTTACACACAGTAAGTACACATGTCAATACGGCTTGAGCTAGAGGCTGTATTTATCAACCGATCTTCACGAAACTTCTTGGGTACCTCTGTTATCACCTTGGGATGAGAACAAGTGTTTCTGAGTGCGGTCCAAAATTCAAGATGGCTGCCATTGGCCATTTGGTACCGAAATTAGGTCTAATCAGTTTTTTGTTCACAACTTCTATACGGCTCATGCTAGAGGCCGTATTTATGAACCGATCTTTACGAAACTTCTTGGGTACTTTTGTTATCACCGTGGGATGAGAACGAGTGTTTTTAGGTGTGGTCCGAAATTCAAGATGGCCATCAGCAGCCATTTTGTACCAAAATTAGTGCAATCAGTTTTTTGTACAGAACTTCTGTATGAAAGTTCTGATTTGAATAAATTTTTGTATGAATATGTAGTAAAATGGAATACATCACATACAGTACAGGTTTTTTTCTCATGCAGAAATTATGCAAATTAGATGAATATTGATATATTTAGTGCTGCTTATGCACTGTAAGTGCACATGTCAATACGGCTCGGGCTAGAGGCTGTATTTATGAACCGATCTTCACGAAACTTCTTGGGTACCTTTGTTATCACCTTGGGACGAGAACGAGTGTTTCTGAGTGCGGTCCAAAATTCAAGATGGCTGCCAGTGGCCATTTTGTACCGAAATTTGGTCCAATCAGTTTTTTGTCACAACTTCTATACAGCTCGTATTTATGAACTGATCTTCACGAAACTTCTTGTGTACCTTTGTTTTCACCTTGGAACAGGAATGAGTGTGTTTGGGACAGGAATGAGTGTGTTTTGGGGTGCCTTTGTTATCACTGTGCTATGAGAACAAATATTTTGGGGTTCAGTCAGACCCACTCTGGGACTCAAAGATTTCTTTTCTAGTTTAGCAGATTTCTTTTCTAGTTTAGCATCTGACTGTCACCCACCTTTACAATACTTTACCTATACATTTGTTACAGGCTACGGTCAGTATTTATGTACAGACCGTTACAATACTTTATATGTACCTTTGTTATCAGGTCATTACCTAGATGTTTGTCATTGCTGTGTCACATACTATACATGTACATGTCTTGACAAGTTGAGCTGCAGTGTCATTGACACTTTCATTTTTGTTTTCTGCCAAAATTTTCCACAAAACGGAAAATTATCTCGAAAATCGTCCATTTTGAATTGAAATATCGAGATTTAAATATAATGAGCCCTCTAAAAGGGATCCAAATTGAAGTTAGTAATACCTCATTGTAAAAAAATTGGGCTCATTATATTTAAATCTCGATATTTCAATTGGGAACTTTTGATCACGGGCGATCGAGGTCGTCAAGACTATGCCTTTCGGCCTCAACCTGGCTCCTTGGGCCTTCACCCGACTGATGTCGCATGTGATAGCCTCCCATCGCACAAAGTCCAGGGTGACTACTTCGGCATATCTGGACGATATCCTCCAGAGTCACTCCAATGCTGCTCTTCTGGAGTCAGATGTTGTGCTATACTGTTGAGCCTGCTCACGTCGCTACGGATCAGAGTCAATGAGGAGAAGTCGGACCTGGTCCCTTCTCAGTCGTTTTGTCACCTGAGGATGGACTACTGTACTCAGCTGAAGATGATTGTGGTTCTCCGGCGAGGGCTGTGATTCTCTCAGCTTTCTCCCTGACTGTGTCCCAGTCCACGTCCATGACAGCTCGAAGTATTCTTCGGCTGCTCGGTCTCTGGTGCTTCAGTTACCAGCCTTCATTGTAACCTTCTCCCTGGACAGATGTTTAGTGGATTATGCAGGAAGTTCCGTTGTACTTGCCCATGTCCGATCGTGTTCTGATGGCAGATGCTAGCGATCTTGGATGGGATGCGACGTTGGATCCTCTTGGTCTTTCCCTTCACAATGTATGGGACCAGGATCAAGCAGCTCTTCACATCAACCAGAAGGAGCTTCTTGCTCTTCTTCTGAGTTTCCGGAAGTGGATCCCCCACCTTTCGAATCAACAGGTCCTTCTGTTCAGTTCTGGACAAGACAATTCGACAGTGGGCGCTTATATTCGGAACCCGTTTGGTTCCCGTGTATGAACTGGCTCGGGATCTTCTACTGCTAGCTCAGGATGTCAACACTGGAGTGGTGGTTCATCACATTCCTGGTCGTCTGAACAACCTAGCCAACTTCCTGTCCCGACGGGGCAGGGTCATTTCCACCAAGTTGATTCTTCACAGGGCAGTGTTCCAGTCGCTTTGCAATCTCTGTGGTCGTCCCCACATCGATCTTTTTGCGACCCGTTGGAACCATCAGGTGGACACTTTCGTGTTCCCTGTCCAGATCCTTTGGCTTTCGCCGTGGATGCTCTGTCACTCGATTCGCTACGCCTTCCCGCCGGATCCAATTCTGCCTCAGGTTCTCCCCTGTCGCCTCAACAGGTGTGGATCAATCAGCTCCTCTCTCTGTTGGCAGTGGTTCCGGCATGTCTCCCTCTACATCACGACCTTCTTTGCCAAGGTCATCTGAGGAGGTTTCACATTGACCCAACTTCATTGTGCCTTCACACATATCTTTTATCAGGTCCTGTCTCCTCCGTAGTGGTTTTTCGAAATGAGCAGTGGTGTGCATTTCTTCTTCAAGGCGGCATTCCACTGGTTTAGCCTATGCGGCTAAGTGGAAGGTCTTCTGTTGATGGTGTGCTGATCACTCTGTTGATTATGCCAGTCCTTCGATAACACAGATTACAGAGTTTCTGGTATATCTGTTTGATTCTCGGGGTCTCCAGCCTGTTACCATCAAAGGGTACAGGTCCATGCTCTAGGAGACCTTTTTGTATGTGGGGAAGCGGTGTATCAGCACTAATCCATACCTCTCCAAGTTTATTTGACACTTTTCTTTGAAAAGGCCAAGGCTTTTGCAGCCTACCCCAAGATGGAATCTTTCTTGGGTGCTGCTTTGCTTGGGGGGAGGAGGGGGGGGGGCACCATTCAAACCTTTATCCCAGGTGGATATGCGTTTTCTCACATACAAGACTGTATGCCTCAGCCAGATGGGTTATTGAGCTTCACGCCCTCTTGGTTGATCCGGCCTTTTTCAGGAGCTCCGCCAACAGTGTTACTTTTACCACTGATTGCTCCTTTCTGGCCAAGAATCAGATACCAGAATCAACTCCACCTCCTATCTTCATCAGGGCTCTTCCTTCTGCTGAGGGTAATCGCCCTTTGCTCTGTCCGGTTCATGCACTTCACATTTATCTCAACCGGACGCAGCTCATTAGGATTCTTTCTGTCTCTTATTCCTGGTCGACAGAAGATCTCTCCTCAATCAATTTCTCGATGGATTTGTCTTGCTATTCGCGCGGCTTATCCTCGTCTAGCGACTGATGATTGTATTACCAATCGTATTTCTGCCCACGAGGTGCGTGCCTTGTCTTATTGCTGGGCTTATGCTAACTCTTTCAAGTTGTCGGATGTTATGCAGGCAACCTACTGGAGAAATGCTTCTACTTTCTCCACCTTCTATCTGCGTCAGTTGCAGGAGCAGTCTGAGGACCTTTTTTCTTTGGGGCCTCTTTCTTCTGCTCAGGCTGTTGTCTACCCTAGCCATTAGGCTTCTTCAAGATCAGTTCCAGCCCTGTGCTGTTTTACTGTCCTTTCTGTCTGTGCGTCATGCAGAGCCATACGCCTCATCTCTCATTGTCTTTTAAAAATGTTTGTGATGCTATGGTTTGATAGGCCTAGGGAACTCTTCTTCTGTCCACGGTTCCAGTGCAGTCGGGTTATGTGAGGGTTGGTTATGTGATTCCCTCCTCCTTTTGTCTATTCAACCTGTTGTGAACAATTGTAGGGTAGGTTGATAAGAAATTTAAATTTTATAATAAATTTCCTTTCTTATTATACCTACCACAATTGTTTACATGGAGTCCCTTCCGTATTCTTATTCCGGTAAGAATCCTTCCTCCCCGCTGATCACATAACTCCAATGTTGACGGATTCAAAAGAATGAGTCATTAGTTACACATCTGCACACTGGTACCGGAAGCCGTGGATCTGTACTAGGAGAAGAGCGTCCCCTACTGGGTGTGCGCCGGTAGCACTCGACCCAGTTTTGGCTTATTTTTTCTTGGTGCTTTTGCACCACTTTTCTTTCCCAAATTGCTTGGGAAAGATCAAAATAGAGAGAATATTTTCCGAGTTAGGGACTTCCACTGTACTGCAAGCCAGTAGTAAACAGTAGTAAACAATTGTGGTTGGTATTATAAGAAAGGAAATTACTATAAAATTTACATTTTTCAGGCAAAAAATAAAAAACTTTTAGACTATTAGAAAAACATTCTCGGTTCTCAGGTACTTTTTCCTGATTTTTTTGACGAGGAAAGGAGATTTTATTTTAATCCCTGAAAACATTTTGAAATTCTCCCAGGAATTTGAAATGTTTACTCTCCTGTGAATCCTTATAATTCAACAGTTGTTTTTTTTTACATGTCAGAGTTTTCATCATATTAGTTTGAAAATAGTTGGCTTTAGTCAGTGTAGATTTTGACTGGTTACATATAAAAAGGTAAAAAATTGTTTTGGGGCAGTATTTAAAAAACAAGGGAGGTGCCGGAGAAACAAGATTTTTTTGTTAAAAGCCTTATTCAAGAATTTTATATTTTTATACTGTACCAATGACCCAGACTTAGCTGGTTGCTAACTCCTTAAAATCAAGGGCCAAACACAAATTTTGCCCCCCAATCCCTAAAATTTGCATCAAAAACCAAAATTTCAATGTCCTATGTGGTCCAACCCTACCTTTTGTCCACTGCGCATGCGCAGTGTCAAGGAGGTCTTGAAATTGGCGCCAATTGTCATTTCTTTGTTTGGCCCTAAATTCAGTAACACCTCACTGATATTTGTGCTGTAAATCTTAAATGATGCCAGACACATAATTGTGGATGAAATAGTGGATCTATGATAGAAATAAAAGGATGAGAGGAAAAACAGTGGCAGAATATGATCAGGGCTTTTGGCATAATTTTTGTAATTATTTTTACTAAAATTTCTTGGGAGTTTTGGCTTGGTAACAGAATGTATTTTCTGTTTTTTTCCCCATGTTTACGTCCTCACCCTTGGGTGTTTAGGTGTTGTGATCTGCATCTACCATCCGATATACTGCAGTTTCTTCTCGGGAAGTCTGTGTTTTACATCGGATAGTGTTTGAATTGGTGACTGATTTTGGGCCATGTTTACAGTGCCTGGAGTCATGTTTCCGGTTTTTGTACACTTTTGTTTATGTTGACAACGGTTACTTCTGATAGTGATTACTTGTCTTCTGTTTAGTTCTGCTCATAGCCAGATACATTAATGTTGTCCTTGTTACATTAATTTTTAAATATGTTTTAAAATTTTTGTCCACACTTAGGCTTTTTTGGGATCCATTTGGGCTCACTGTTCCCATTGGGAACTTGGGCTCTTCTGAAAATAATTTTTTTTTTTTAAATTATTTTTTCGAAATGTTATAATGGATTATATTATTATTATGTATCTTTGTTTCAAGGGTTAGAGGGAGTACTACTACTGTTTATATTTTTTCACGATGAAAGAATGTTGTTCAAATTGTAATGCGAGGAAATCTTCCTCTGATTCTCATGTTTATTGTGTGTCTTGTAGTCTATGTACTCGCACTAATTCTTGCTCAGTGTGTGCCAATTGGAATGACAAACGTTGGAGACGTGTGTCACGGTATATTGTTAGTGGTGAGGGGTCCATGCCGGTCCTCTCTCCGCAGGGTCACTCTAGTTTATCAGTCTCTTTTTCAGAGGAACAAGAACAGGGTGATGTTTCCGTGATGTCTTCAACAAGTGTGCCTCCGTCGTTGCATTCTAACGAAGAGCTAGCGGCAAAAGTGCTCATGGAGATACAACAATTGCCTAAGAGGTCCCTAGTAGGATCGACGGCGTTGTTGTCCGCTAGCTCGCCCGGTGTAGCGACCATTCATCGAATGGCTCGGCAGCCGGGTTCGTCTGTTGTGGTCCAGGGAAGCATTTTGGGTGATGCGAGCACTATAAACATTGAACGTGCACTCCCAGCAACGACGGATCCGAGAATAGTAGGGAGGAAGCCTGTCAGTCCGGTACCTAGCTCGTCCTGGTCCACCTGGACCACGAGCAAGAGAGCCCCCTCTCTCTTACTGCAACATCTGGGACCAGATGTTGTTGTACGTGATGCTAATCAAGCGGAGCATACGTCCACTCCATCTGCTCGGGATGCTCCATTACATAGACAGTCTGCAGCGACTAGTCTATCGGCTTCCTCATCTTCATGGCAGCACACACGACCGCACCTTGGTTACGTGACCGCTGATATCCAGCCCGCTCCGCCGACCAGGGATTCCACGCCAACCAGGTCACCCCATCCGTTAGCCAGGGATACAAGGCCTTTACAATCGGGATGAGTGCATAAGAGAAGTACGGAGATTCAGCGTCCCAGGCTAAATCATGTAAGACCGCGGCTCCACAGGCCTCCGTAACGGACTTGCTATCACAGATAGCTCATCTTATCGCAGCAGCCATCAGAAACCTTTTCCGATCAGGTATTGTCTGAGGAAGCTGGGTCGGTTCGTTCCGCTGCAGAGTCAGCAAGGGACGACCGAGATTATCAAGTGGTCCAGCCGGATGGAGAAAGGGATTCAGAGGAGTTGGAATTTTCCATTTCGGAGCAACATAAGGTAGCCGTAGATTTCATCCGGCAATACCTTCCTGGGCTTTCACTCGAATAATGAACTCGGTAATGACTCATTTCTGAGCTCATTCGTCTTGTCGGCCTACCTGGACGACATTCTTCAGTGCTTCGGCAACGAGTTAACGCTTCAGAACGATGTGCAGAATCTGCTTCAACTGCTCCGACGTCTAGGTTTATAATAAATGAGAAGAAGTCAGATCTGGTGCCGTCCAAGTCATTCACCCACCTGGGAATGAGCTTCAAGATGCACAACAATCTCGTTCGTCTGCCGTTAACCAGAGCGAAATTAATCAGTTGTTACGCTCACTTTTGTCTTCACTCCGTCAAAGTTACAGTGAGAGAATTTATGCGACTGATAGGTTTGTGCGCAGCCGCTGCAGATCTTATTCTGATGGGGCGGCTATGTGCTCAGCCACTCCAAATCTTTCTGACTCAGAATTGGAGTGTCAAGATTCATTCTCTCGATACGAACATCGTCTTGTCGAATCAAGTCAAACAACATATTCAGACTTGGGCAGATATTCAGTGGTTAACTCAGGGAGTTCCACTGCA
This sequence comes from Pictodentalium vernedei, assembly GCA_031216915.1. Classification (NCBI taxonomy): domain Eukaryota; kingdom Metazoa; phylum Mollusca; class Scaphopoda; order Dentaliida; family Dentaliidae; genus Pictodentalium; species Pictodentalium vernedei. The sequence continues at coordinate 711,159,111 of CM062297.1, forward strand.
ATCACTCGATCCGAGTTTTACGATTATGACGGATGCTAGCCAAACAGGTTGGGGCGCAACCTTGAACCCAACGGATTCGAAGTGCCAGGGTCTTTGGGATCCGCAGTTCATAAACAAGCACATAAACATCAAAGAAATGATGTCAATTTGGCTTGCGCTTCGTCATTGGATGAACATAATTCGGAATGCACATGTGCAAATTCTGTCCGACAATTCGACAGTAGTAGCGTATATTCGGAACCAGGGAGGCACTCATTCCATTCAATTATTCAACTTAACTGAAAGAATCCTTCTGTTTGTCCTAGACCATCAAGTTCTTTTATCGGTCCGTCATATTCCGGGTCGTCTGAACGTTTTGGCAAACTCCCTTTCTCGGAGGGGTCGCATGTTGCCGTCAGAATGGACTCTCAACAAACGAGTATTCAATTAGATTTGCTACCAATGGGAGCGTCCGATGATAGACTTATTTGTGACGCATCTCAACAATCAGTTGCAGACATATGCGTCGCCGTGTCCAGATCCTCGAGCATTTGCAGTAGATGCTCTCTCGATCTCTTGGGACGGAATGATAGGATATGCGTATCCTCCAGCGCCATTGATTCAGCAGATATTGCTCAAGATAAAGCAATCTCACTGCAAGATTCTGTTGGTAGCATCTCTGTCACCACAGAGACCATGGATAAATCTACTCAGGTGTCTGCTGTGGGACATGCTGCAGAAGCTTCCTCCACGAGAGGATCTTCTTTCACAGGGGAAATCGTGCACACTGCATCACAACCCGCAAGGTCTCAACCTTCACGTATTTCCATTGTGCGGTCCTTCTTGCATGGCAAGCAATTTACAGGATGAGCAGTGGTCGCGATTTCTAACTGTAGGAGGACCTCCTCTTCGCTAAATTATGCTGCTAAATGGAAGGTTTTCTGTCGGTGGTGTAGGGATCATTCTGTTGATATTTATGATCCTTCCATTCCAGACGTTGCTAATTTTCTAGTCGACCTGTTTGATGAGATCAAACTGCAGCCTGTTACCATTAAGGGTTATAGGTCTATGCTATCTGATACCTATGCACATCATGATAGCTTGATGATTGGAACTAATGTCTCTTTATCTAAGTTAGTGAAAAACTTTTCGATAAATAGACCAAGAACCCTTAGATTAATTCCTAAGTGGAATTTAGCTTGGGTTCTTCTTAAGCTAAAAGAAGTGCCATTTGAGCCTCTTGACACGGTGGACTTCAAATTCTTATCTTATAAGACAGCTTTTCTCTTAGCCTTCTCTTCGGCTAGAAGATTTAGTGAGCTTCATGCACTATCTGTTGATGATTCTCACTATCGTAGTTTAGGTAATACTATTACCTTGACTACTAATGTCGGATTTTTGGCTAAGAATCAGGCTCCTAATAAGTATCCGGAACCTATTGTTATTAAGGCCCTTCCATCTTCAGACAGGCGTAGGCCTTTACTCTGTCCTGTTAGAGCTATGTGCATTTACAAACGTAGATCTGAGTTTATCAGAAAGGGACGTAAACATTTCTTTCTGTCTCTGCTGCCTAATAAAAAGGACATTACGGTCCATTCTATTGCAAGGTGGATTCAATTAGCTATCCATACTGCTTATGAAAAATTATCTTCAACTCAGCAGTCTGTGCTTAAGATTTCGGCACATGAAGTAAGAGTGCTGTCTACATCTTGGGCTTATGCTAATTGTGTTGCTATTACTGATTTGATGAAGGCTGCATATTGGTCTCAGCCTTCAACATTCACCAGTTTTTATCTTAGAAATATTGAGTCCATTTCTGGCGACCTGCGTTGTTTAGGTCTGTTATCTGTTGCTCAGAATGTCGTCCACTAAACAGTTGCAACTATAGTTATGCAGGCTTTCTGTTCCAGCAGCGACTCTGTCCTGCTGCCCTCTTTGCTCTGGGGTATTTGACCCAGGGCAAGCGAAAGGGGGAGGGGGGGGGGGGGATGGTGTTCCCTTAGGTCACCTGCTTTATAGTGAAAAGCAAGGGAATATCTCCTCTGGAGTCAGTAATTCCGAGTCGGTACCGGGATGGTTTTAAAGTGTAAAGCTAATGTTTATCTCATTCATGTAATATTTTTAATGTGTAGCTCGGTGTGAAGCAATTGTATATGTCACGTGTCATATGGGCGTTAATATATAATCCTCGGACACTTTTAATGAGTATAAAGAGTCTCATTTCTCTGGACTTCCTTTATTTATTGGCTTTCCTTTTAAAATATTAGTATAATAGGTTATACTGGATGTTAATAGAGATCATTGATGTTATTGTGCTCAATTACAGATGGGTATTGTGTCTTTCTTGTTTGATGCAAATAAGAAAGATACATGTAAGACCTATTCTCCTCTTCTTCTTGAGGGGATAATTCTGTTTACATGTAATTGAGCCTATTGGATTTTCCTTTATGTCCTAGGCCCTCCAGCCTTTTTTCTATTCAGCTAAGTCTGGGTCATTGGTACAGAATAAAAATGTTAAAAAATTTATATATTTGTTATACTTACCAATCACCCAGACGGGGATGGGCCTCCCAGGAGTTGGGAACTCTTACCTCCCCGCTGATTACATAACGCTTACCAGGCACTGGTTGTAAGAATGACATTTGGCGCCAATTTCGAGACCTCCTTGACACTGCGCATGCGCAGTGGACAAAAGGTATGGAGGAGCACTTGGACATTGAAATTTCAGTTTTTGATGCAAATTTGGGGGATTGGGGGGCAAAATTTGTGTTTGGCCCTTGATTTCAAGGAGTTAGCACCAGCTAAGTCTGGGTCATTGGTAAGTATAAAAAATATATAAATTACTATAAATTTTTTAACTTTTGCAAGAGTTGACGGTAGTACTGCGTGAAAGGTTAAAGAATGTTTCTTCTTTCATATGTGAATGATTAATGCTATGTTGTTTCATCATAACAGGTAAAGCTTTAAATCACTTGAAGAAATTGAAGACGTTGAGGCTTGATTCAAATATTATGATGAAAATAGAATCAGCTGAAATCTGTGGCTGTTCCAATTTAACAGTATTAGATTTAAGTAATAACATGATTGACAACTTAAATGTAAGTACACTGTACCTCACTTAAAAGGTTACTGGTCATTGAAATTCGTAGTGCATATATTTTTTCTGATGAAAAACTAATCACCACACCATTTGTCCAGATTTAGCATTTTGATCGCATACTGGCTATAAAAGTAATCTATTCTAAATAAATGTTAAATTTCTTATCCATAAGGAATTGCAAAGAATGTATTCAAGTGTTAACAATACAATTTTGTAGTATTGAAACGATTAATGCCGTTTGGATTTTTACTAATCGACTAATCGCCGGGTAGTAGTTGACGATTAATCGACTAGTCGGTTATGCAATGTCAGATGCTAAACTAAGCAATAAATTCTACAAAACTGTGGTTTTAACAGAATTCATTGGCTGAAGTGGCTTCCAAATTACGATACAATTAATGGGTCTAACTGCTAGACATTATGGAAGCTGATATCTCCATGTGCTTATGACCAAACAACCGGTGCTGCAAAAAATAAATTGGTCTAAAAATAAATCTTCGGTGTTCCAATATTCGGTTCTGTCAAACATTTTTAAGTGAAATTGAACTTTTCCCACAAAATTCCCTTGTATATTATGGTCTAATAAGAAATTTCTGCACTTTGTTATTGTGCTAAAAAACTTTGAAAGCAGAAAACAGGTCACTGAAGAAGTGTACTCTGATGATGTGATTGCTCCATGACCTGCATAACTTAACCCCCAATGAAAAACTAGACAAACTATAAACAATAGCCTCATTGAATATTAAATACATCACTTGACCAAACAGTGCGTTTTGTTTGGTCAATATGTGCACTCGGTAATGCGAGTTTTAAAACTTAATTCAGTAGTGAATATTATTATGTGACGTTTTGTTTTCTGACCAATCTTATTGCAGCAACATTTACTCAAAACAAGAACGTATTGAAAAAGCATGAACATCTGTAGAGAGCTTTTGATTCCAATGTAGAAGCATGAGTGCGATAGTGCACCTCAAAGCGAAAGCACTGAATTAATTTTAATAAAATATAATTAAACTTCTTAAAGTTACATAAAGTGGAAACTTCAAGGCTTGAGAGAATACACTCAGGCAACTATTCGACAAGTGATTCACGGTTAATAGATTTGTTTAGTACTAATCGCCTTGGCGACGACTAGTCGAAAAATCTTTTCAACACTACAATTTTGATTTAAAATAAAGGATTAGGGTATTCAGATGTTTTAATGCCATGATTATTTCAAGAATGAGAAAAACATTTTTTTTACCCCTATGACATTGAAGCTCAAAACACCCATGTCAATCTGTCAGTATATATTGCACTTAATAATTTAGATTTGTTTGGCATGATATATTTTCAAATTTTACAACTTTACTTTTTGACGATAGCATGATAGTTAAGTTCTGCTTTCACAAAACAATCCTATTTTGGTGTTTCTGTGTGATAACTTTACCTCCCTTTAGCAAAATGATTTAACATTTGACAGTGTTTCTTTTGAGCGTGTAACAAAGAACAAGATTGATTTTCAATTTTTAATTCCAGACTTCCATACTTTATGCGCTTAATTGTTCAGAAACTTCCAATATTTTTTTTTCTTTCTGCACAATAACTTTTGTTTTTTTGTTTAAAGTTCCCCTTCTGTTTACAATACACCGGCCAAGATGTTTTTCCACAGTTTCCTGTGGGTAAAGCATTAATTAAGGATGTTGATTGTCCCAAAACTTTGTTATTGTAAGGTTTCTGCACAATAACTTTTTTTTAGATTTGTTTTATACAGATGTTCTTAGAATTTCAGAAAAAGGTTTCAGTAAAGTTGTGCACGAATTGCAGAAATAACTTGACCACAGAATTTAATGCTGACTCTACATTTACAGGCTTTGAATAGTTTACCCAATCTGGAAGAGCTTTATGCATCAGGAAACAGATTGCGAACTGTGACAGATCTGACAAGGTGTAAGCGGCTTCAAGAGGTTGATCTATCACGGAATAGTTTAAATGATGTCAGTGGATTACGAAATTTACCTCTTTTACAGGTTAATAAGTATTAATATGTTGCCTTTTTATTTAAAAGTCATCACATTGTTTTCTGCAAAGAAAGAATTTTTAAAGCTAAATCTCTGAAGGGCTACTTATGACTTTGGTAGCAGCTTTTTCTCGCTTAAGACCGGTGTCTCAACATGAACTTACTCTAAATTAACTGATTATATTTCAAGTACAGTTTGTTTATTGGTGTTATGGGTCACTTTCATCATCTATAATGGTTTGTATAGGTCCATGGAAGTACTTGAATTTTAAAGAGACATTAAGCTGCTTATTTAACTGGTAGAGTGCTAAATTATTTTTGGTCTTCAAACTTTGTTCACATGTCGTTGCCTTGTTATAATTTAGGGGAGAGTGCCCTAAATTATAACAAGGTAAAGCCTTACACATTAAATAATTTCTCTTAAAAGATAATATGATGCATATCTACAGAATATGAAATCCTTCAAGTCTTTGTACCAGCACTTCTGAACAAAGCTCAAATATGGGCTTCCATCACTCTTCCAGTTAAAGAAAAATAAGTCGTCGATTTGATGAAACCATAATATTTTTATACTAGAACCAATGGTCCAACTCATAACTTTTAAGGGCCAAACACAAATTTTGAACCCCCCCCCCCCCAACCCCTAAAATTTGCATAGAAATCCAGAAATTTAAAGTCCTATATGGTCCTCAATACCTTTATACACTGCGCATACGCCGCAAGCAGGAAGCGACGGAAATTGGCACCAGCCATCATTCTTTTTGTTTGGCCCAACGTCCGTAACATCCACCTGACTTCTGTGCTATAAAACTTATTTTCTGAAGATGCCAAACACAGATTATTGAATATATTGGTGGATTCAATGGTTTTACAGGATGTTGCAGGAGAACAGTGGTGTTTTGGAGCATTCAAGGCTGTAACTTTGAATTTTTTAGTGATAAAAATTATGTTCGTTTTTGGGATATATGCCTGATACGTTCTTATGATAGCACTAGTATTGTTTAGTGTTCTCCCCTGTCCTTCTATGAACCCTCCTGTTAAGTTCCCAAGTGCCTTTGGCATTTTTTAAGAGATTTATTTTTCAAAATTTCTTGGGAATTTGACGTTTTTTCTTGGAATATAGTTCTGCGTACCCCCTTGTTTACATCCCAGTTGGGTTGACCTCTGGGGACAACTTAGTCTTACATCTTCTACCAGCTGCATTATTTTATCTTCCTGGGAAGATTTAGTTTTGCAGTTGGTAGTTTTATATGCCGATTACTGACTTCGGGCCGTTCTTATGTGCCTGTCTTGTTAGTTCCGGTTTGTTTTCTGACGATGTTTACTTTTTCTCAAAAGTTTTGATAAGTTCTGTGACAGTTTACTTTAGTACAAGTATTATATTAGTGTGTTACTTTACATGGTAGGCCCTAGCCCGATGTTCTTGTCCTAGTTGTGGAGTGGTATATCCACACTTAGGCTCTATTGGGGTGCCCTTGGGCTCATTAGGTTCCCTTGAGGTACTTGGGCTCTCATCTTCATTTTTAGAAAAAAAAAATTTTCTATTATGTTGTTATATCCTATAATGTATAATGTAGTTTTTTTATACATTTTAGGGAGTGTTGAGGGCTTATATTGTATTATATTTTCGTGCATGTCAGTAGTGACCTACTGTGAAGATTCATGCTTCGTGTGGGTCCATTAGGTCCTCTTCTGATCTACAGGCCTACTGGGCTTGTAGCCGTTGCACCTCCTCTAATTCTTGTGCAAGGTGTGAATCTGGATAGATGTTTTAGATGGGTGTCCACATTCATTGTGGGGAGCAAAGTTCCGATACGGAGCTGTCGCCACGGGTTATTTAATTCTTTTTAGTTTCTTTTTCAGAGGAACAAGAATTTGGTAATGGTTCATCAACACCTATCCATTCTGTGCAGCCTTCGTCGTGCTCTGATTAGCCCTGCTCTGATGAGCAAACAGTGCTAGCTGTAAGGTGCTCATGATTTTTTAGCAGGAATTTAAGGCCTCTAGTTAGTGCTCTTAATTCTCTGCAAGCAGCTAGCTGGACTGGTGAAGCAGTTCTCCAGTTAGTGGGAGACAGGATGCCGGGTAGACCCATTGCGGTCGAGAGTGTAGAAGTGGGTAGAACGAGCACCTCAAAATATAAAGCTCATCCAGCGATGGTGGCACGGAAGGGGTGGAAGTCTGTCCGTTATTCATTGGGTTGCTCATTGAGCCCTCTCCGTCCCGATAACAGTTGATGTTGACTGTGGGAAGTGTAATTAGTCAGGGCATTCATCCTAATGAACAAGAGAGCCCTCTCTTCCCCGATAGCAGCCAAGGCCGGCTGTTTGGCTTCCTCCTCTTCTGTCATGCTGGCAATGCACAGTAGACCACAAGCTAGCTTTCCGACTTCTGATGTTCTGCATTTCCACAGATCCAGGTCCATTCATCATCGCCAAAATCAGATTTCCAAAGCTAGCACACACATCGATATGACTTGGGGTCAATCATCATCCAGAGAGCAGCAGGTGGTGAAGTATCTTAGATAACTGCTCATATAAGCCTCGATATCAGACCTTTGGCAGCATGCTGTCACACATATTGTCTGTGCAGCCATATCTGCACACATGTGAGTATAGCAGGGTGCTCATAGAAGGGCATAGGCTCTTTCGTGCCTTATTTCCCTGACAGCAACTAACTCATCCGGTGGTGCGGTTTTTCATTAGTGAAATCAATATTTTGGTCCGGTTGGTCCGTTACGGTCGAGATATGTGTTAGGGTAGAGCAAGCATCCTCAAAAAATAAAGCTCACCTAACGATGACAGCGTACAAGGGGATGAGGCCGGTTGGTGTCTGTCGGGACGCTCGTCGTAATGAGCAGGAGAGTCCTCTCCATCCCGATAGATGGGGGTCGACTGCTTAGGCTTCAGCGAAGCACAGTGTGTTGGGGCATTCGTCTGAGTGAATGGCAGAGCCCTCTCCTCCCCGACAGTAGCCGGGCCAGCTGCTAGTTCCGCTTCCCCCTTCTGTCATCAGGACTATGCGTAGTCGACCGCAAGCTAGCTTTCGACTTCACTTGTTTCTGCAGTTCCATGTATCCAGTTCCATTTGTCGCTACTGAAGTTCGGTAACCTACTGCTAGCCTCATACTATAATTTAACACTAGAAGAAAACAGAAACAATGTAAAAAAACATGGCAAATCCTAAATTCTGCACTTCAAAAAAACAGTTTGTCTTCTCAAACAGTGCAACATTTTAGGTCAAACAATATTGAATACTTAGATCCCCAACACATTGCTAGCAAATTTAATGACTTTTTTCCAATATTGGAGTATCAACTGCTGCTGAAATTCCACCCACAACTAAACACTATACTGATTATCTAAACAAAACATATCCGAACAGTTTCTTTGTAATCCCCAAAACACCAGATGAAGTTATGGATGCAATAAAAGCTCTAAAATCTAAACATAGTAAAGACTCGGATGAGATCTCAACATTTCTTATCAAACAGGTCAGTAAGGAAATAGCCAACCCATTATGCAACATTATAAATCTCTCATTCCAAACAGGAACAGTCCCACAAAAAATGAAAACTGCAAAAATAATCTCAATTTTTAAAACCGGTGATTGACACACATTTAATAATTATAGACCTATAAGTATGTTACCCACTTTATCGAAGGTTTTAGAAAAAATCATGTTAAAAAGACTTATATTTCTTGGAAAGCAATAAAATCCTATTCCCTCAACAATTTGGATTTTGGAAAGGCTACACAACAGTTCACCCAATTCTCAAAATGCTAAAGCACAAAGCGTACGAAAATAACAAGACAACTAAAAATAGTACTCTAGCCATTTTTCTTGACCTGTCAAAAGAGTTTGACACCATCCATCATGAGACGCTTCTGGCAAAACTAGAATATTATGGCATCAGAGGCATAGCCAATACTTGGTTTAGGAACTATCTCTGTGAGTGCACCCAGTTTGTAGGATATTCCGGACGTAGATCGCACCCCACCCCAATTACATGCGGGGTCCCACAGGGCTCAGTCATAGGCCCTATTTTATTCTTATTATATGTTAATAATATACCGAACTCAACGTCCCTTAACTTATTGTCTTTCGCTGATGACACTACAGGATACTCATCAGGACACGGGTATAGACCACTTATTTGAAACAGTCAATGCTGAATTAAACTGTATTTTCGAGTGGTGTTCAACAAACAAATTAAAACTAAATGCAAATTAAAGCAAATTTATATTAATGAACCCTCCCCATTCCAATATCACTGATACATCAAGACAAATCGTTATTAATGGTACCCAAGTTGGTAGAGTAGGAGCATCGGAAATTGACAAAACCATTCGATTTCTTGGTATAAATATTGACGATAAATTATCATATAAGATGCACACGTCCACCATATGTTCAAAGGTGTCCATGTCTCTTAATGTAATCAGCCGCGTGAAGAATATCTTAACCCATCGTGCCCTACTTTCCCTTTATTATGCTGTAGTTCACAGTCATCTCCTATATGGAATACAAATTTGGGGACACTCTAAATCGGTCAATAAATTATTCTTATTACAAAAACGCGTGGTTCGTATCATAAACAATAAATATTACAAATCCCATACCAATCCTTTATTCCACAAAGACAAAATTCTCAAACTACAAGATCTTCATACCCTACATGTTTTACTACTTATACATGACTTGAAGCACAACAAACTTCCACCAACCTTCATCAATTATTTCTGTCTTAATAACCCATTGGGAACACTAACCAGATAGTCCAGAAACCTTGCAGTAAAAAAAACAAGAAACAAAGCCTTAGACCAACTCCCGGTAACTCTGTACCCTAAAAAGTGGAATAGCATGGACAGTGCCATCATGAAAATACTTAGCAGAAAGGTCTTTAAAAAATCTCTTATGAACAGAATATTGGTTCAATACCCTACTACGATAAACTGTACTAATACACACTGTAGAGACTGCAACGTTCTCCTGAACTCAATTTAAATTTATGTATACATATATGTGTTCATATATACACCCTATATATAGACTTGTCACAAGACAGTCACCAAAGGTGGTTTTGCCTGGTACATTTAAGTGTATTCATCTCTTTAGATATATCTCAGGAGATGGGGATGCATCGAGTTAGGTTGTTGGGTGGGGTTGTCTCTTGTGACTGCTTTGTGTTAAGTGTGTACTTTCTACATAGATGTCACTCGTGTTTCCTTGGGACTGTGTGAGCATGTGTGTATGTGTATACATATGTACACGGATGGGCACACATATACATACATATGCATAGTCCTAATATTTATATGTATTATATAATAATATTATGTCTGCATGTGTGTGTGTATGCATGCATATATGTGTGTGTGTGTGTGTGTGTGTGTGTGTATGTGCATGCGTGCATGCATGCACACATGCACATGCATGTGTGTGTGTATTTATATACGTGTATGTGGGTGTGTGTGTAGGTGTGTGTATGTGTGCATATGTATCTATATGACGTCGGCCTGCTACCAGTTACTTACATTTTCATAATCATTCTATAATTCTGCTGAAATGTATTATTCGACCTACAATACTTTGATCACTTAATTATCTTCTGATTCTGTCCCGTCAGTCTGCACACAATCCTTGGGGAATGGCAGGAAGACAGCCAATCTGGCTATGTCATTCCCCGCAGCACCTGTAAGTCATTTTATATTGGTAGATAAATTGCTAATATTGTTCTCTGTGAAACTATGATGCATTCAATGTATTTGTATATAAATATATGCTTGTGCTGCAAATAAAGTTACAAAAAAGAGGGGATTCCTATATTAGGTTTCTTTTCTGATATTCTTCAGTACTGCTTTATCACTGATTCCAGGCTGCTTTCCTCTATGTTTTGAAGGATAATTTCAAGAGGGGGGGGGGGGGGGTGGTTTCTCTTTACCTCTTCTGGCCTTATAGTGCAAAAACTTATATCAAACATGTGCACAATACAACTTTTTTTTTATCACGCATTCTGGAATGTTGTGAACGAGCATTAATGTTAGATGAGTGTGTAATGAATGTGTAACAACTAGCAACAGCTACCAATTTTTTTTTTAGTCTTAAAACCTACAATCTCAATGTGAATTCCACAACCTCCCATCTCTGCACACACTTACAAAAACTAAGTCTTGGAAAAATTTGGTTTCGGCCTTCACTTTAACCTTTTATCCAATGCAGACAATATCAAAATTTATTCTTTTAAATATCATTTATGAAAAAGTTTAAACAAAACCATATCGTGTGACCCCTCTCATTGGAACTAACTCGACGAGCTCGTTCCAAAGAGGGGTCCCATGATATGGTTTTGTTGAAATTTTTTGAAAAATAGTATAGTATTTTTTCAGTTGCTGAATTTGCATTTTACGCAGGCGGATGTGGCCGATTCGTTGGCTAAAGGGTTAAGGGTTCAGGGTCATCAGTCAGTGGCCGGGTGGTCACAGTTTGTTAGATTCACCTGATTGAAAGTCAGGGTGAGTTATAGTGATCGCTCACCATCCGTCATCCATTGTCTGTCGTATGTCGTCCGTGAACATGGTGTTCACAATTTCTCCTCCAAAGCCGCTGAACCGATTTCAGTTAAATTTGAGCTGATTGTTTGTTCTGTCATCGCATTTTGCTTTTGTTCAAATCAACATGTCTCATCCAGGGAGGGGGCTGAGGGAAAATGCTCCCAAATTTTATAAAAATATTCTTCTGGTGAAACAATGGGTACAGTGACATGATATATGGTACTGCACTTCCTCTTGAGGTGTAGAGCCAAGTTTGTTCAAATGAAGTTCATGGGACAATATTTACCTTTGTAATGGGAGGGGCAAGATTTTTGATTCAGATACAAGTTTTTTAAAATTGAGCTCTCCAGTTCATATTTGGGCTCAACTTGGATCAATATGAGAAGTACTCTTTAAAGAATGTTCTTCTCCAAAACCACCAGTCAGAATCTTTTGATGTTTGGTATACAACATTGTTACAGAGGTCAGATTTAAGTTTGTTCAAATCAAGTTTCTCAGTTGATATTGGGAACCCAAATTTTAACTTAGTGTAATATGATAAATAATCTTTAAAACTTGTCTTAAGATCTGTCGTGTTATTATCTTGTGACAATAACTGTGTTGGGCAACAGGTTAAGAAAGACAGGACTCCAGTCCATGTGTGTTTATTAGGACTATATGACTCAATTTGGTACAGAGGAACTACTGGCTGTTTAATATATTTCTTATCAGTTATAACATCTCAGACTCAAGTCAAGGATTGAAGACATATGTAACTAAGTGTAACTTGCACAACAAGATCCACCTGTCAGAATCTTTTGATATTTGGTATACAGCTTCCTCAGGGAGGTGGAGATCAGATCTAAGTTTGTTCAAACTGAGTCCCTTGGTTAATATTTGTGCTTCCTATTAGAGCCTGAATTTTAACTTAGTCCAATATGAGGAATAATCTTTAAACTCTTCTTCAGAAGTTTGTTAAGACAAAGCTCCTCAGTTCATACTTGGGGCTCAACTTGGTTTAATATGAGAAGTACTCTTTAAAGAATGTTCTTCTCCAAAACCACCAGTCAGTATCTTTTGATATTTTGTATACAACATTGTTACAGAGGTCAGATTTAAGTTTGTTCAAATCAAGTCACTCAGTTAATATTTGGAAAATTTTAGCTTAGTGTAATATGAGAAATAATCTTTAAAAATCGACTTAAGATCCACGTGTTGGAATCTTTTGATATTTGGTATACAGCTTCCTTAGTTAGGTGGAGATCAGATCTAAGTTTGTTCAAACCAAGTTCCTGGGTTAATATTTAGGCTTTCCCAAACCCAGTTTGGGAAAGACACTTGTTATTCTTCTTTTTCAAAATTTCTCTTCTCTATTTTTTTTTTTTTTAATTTTTTTTTTTCCTCCGTGAATTTTGTTTGTTGAACTGCTCAAAAAGAAGCTGTACGATTTTAACCAAATTTGGCATACTTCTGTAATGTCATAAAATCTAGTGAAATGCGGTATCGTCATGTCTGTGAAAACGCGTATTTTTATACTGTACCAATGACCCAGACATAGCTGGTGCTAACTCTTAAAATATAGGGCCAAACACAAATTTTGCCCCCCAATCCCCAAAATTTGCATCTAAAACTAAAGAAAACATGTCCTGAAAGGCCCTCCACACTTTGCCCCTACTGCGCATGCGCAGTGTCAAGGACGTTCCGAAATTGGCGCCATTTATCATTCTAAGTTTGGCCCTTCATCAGTTAACATCTGACTGATCTTTGTGCTTTTAAATCTCAGTTTAAATGATGCCAGACACATAAATATTAGTGAAATGGTGATTCTAAGGAGGATAGAGAAGGAGGAGAGGAAAAGAATGTGTGACAGAATATTATCAGGGCTGTAACTTAAAATTTTTTAATGAAATTATGTTCAGTTACCTATTTTCAAGGCAGCAGCCATTTTGTTGTCATTCTGATTATTTAGTTACACTGTTTTTTCAAGTGTTTTCCTCTCTTCCTTTCCTTTAAGTCCCCTCTTGCTATTCTCCCATGCTTTTGGCATAGTTTCTGTAATTATTATTACTAAAATTTCTTGGGAGTTTTAGCTGAATAACAGAATGAATTCTGTTCTTTCCCCATGTTTACGTCTTCACCTACGGGTGGTTAGGCGTTGTGTTCTGCATCTACCATCTGATGTTCTGCAGTTTCTTCCCTGGAAGTCTCTGTTTTGCATCAGATAGTGTATTTTTGGTAACTGATTTCGGGCCTGGGTGCCTGGAGTCTTATTTTAGTGTTTTTACACTCATTGTTTACATTTACAACAGCCCTCTGTGTGAGGGGGGATTTCTAAAAAATAATATCTTTATGTTATTTTAATCATAACTAGATACATTATTATTGTTCGTAAGTGTTGAATAAATTGTTTAAAATATTTTTAAAATTTTTGTCCACACTTAGGCTTGGGATCCATTGGGGCTCAACGTTACTTTTCAGAAACTTGGGCTGTTCTGAAAAAATATTTTTTCAAAATATTTTGATTTCAATTATTTTTTCTATATTAATGGATCTTATTATTATTATGTATTTTGATTGCCAGGGGTTAGTGCGAGTACCAGGACTTGTTTTCTTTTCACATTGAAAGGATATTGATCAATTGTTTTAAGAGGAAGTCTTCCTCTGACTTTATTATCATTCTATATGTGGTCAGTGTACTCGCATTAACTCCTGTTCTGTATCGTATGATTTCGATGACAATATGGGAAGCGTATGTCACGGTATGTTGTTGGGGATTTGGACACTCCGGTCCTTTCCCCGCAGGGTCACTCTACTTTATCAATTTCTATTTCAGACGATCAAGATTAGGGTGATGTATCTGTGATGTCTTCCAACAGTGTGCCTCCGTCGTCACAATTAATGAAGGGCTAGCGGAAAAGTGCTCATGTAATACGCCAATTGCCTAAGAGGACCCTAGTAGGTTCGACGGCCTTTGACGTCCGCTAGCTCGCCCGGTGTAGCGTCCATTCACCGAATGGTTCGGCAGCCGGGTTCGTCCGTTGCGGTCTAGAAGGAATTTTGGGGTGATGCGAGCACTATAAAATTAACTTAATGCACACCCAGTGACAGCGGATCGGAGGGAGAACGGAGGAAGCCTTTTAGTCCGGTTCATAGCTCGTTCCGGTCCATCCGGACGGCAAGCGAGAGAGGCCCCTCTCTCGTTCAACAACATCTGGCCCCAGATATTGTGGTACAAAATGTGTCGCTAGCGGAGCATACGTCCGTCGCTCGGGACGCTCCGTTGTATAGGCAGTCCGCTGAGACTGCTAAGGCTTCCTCTTCTCGTCAGCACACACGACCGCACCTTGGCTGCGTGACCGTCGATATATTACCAGCTTCGCCGATCAAGGATTCTTCGGCGACCAGGTCACACCATCCGGCAGCCAGGGATTCGAGATCGATGGACTCCGGACGTTCGCATAGGAAAAGTATGCGGGAGCCATCTGATGCGGAGCTGCCCTCGGCGAAGCAGCGATAGACTGCGCCTCCGCAGGTCTCGACGCCGGACATTCTTGTGCACATAGCACAGCTTATCGCAGCATCCCAGCAGCCGACAGAAACGGTGTCGGATCGAGAATTATCCGACGGCGCTGGGTCGGTAGCCGGGGACTCGAGGCCTGCAGACTCCGGACGTTCGCATAGGAAGTGTGCGGGAGTCAACGTACACGGAGCTTCCGGCGGCAATGCATCGTAAGTCCGCTACTGCACAGGCCTCGGGAACGGACGTGCTTTCCTTAATAGCACAGTTTATCGCAGCATCCCAGCATCAACTGAATCTGTCGCATATATTTTATCCGACGATGCTGGGTCGGGACGCTCCGCGGAAGCGGGTACGGACGTCCGAAAGTTTCATCCGGTCCGACGGGATACCGAAAGGGATTCGGATGATTTCAAGCTTTCCCTTTCGGAACATCATATGCTGCGATGCCGGATAAGAAACTGATAGCATCGGTGGACTTAGAAATTTTTGGTTCGGTTCAGGGACATCGTCCCTCAGTTCTGACATAGTCCAATAATGTCACACAAACTTTCGAATTATTGAACGACGCTATATATATTATTATTTTATGCTTGCTATCCAAGCATTTCTGGTTTCTTGTTCGAAGAGTTATGGAGATGTCTTTCAAAAGTGTGCCTCTGTCGTCATAGTTAATGAAGAGTTAGCGGCAATAAGTGCTCATGGAATATGTCTATCGCTTACGGAGTGACATTCGCTAGCTCACCCGGTGTAGCGTACATTCATCGAATGGTTCGGCTGCCGGGTTCGTCCGTTGCGGTCTAGGAAGGAGATTTGGGTGATGCGAGCACTTTAATTACTTTAGTACTCACCCAGTGACGGCAGATTGAGGACAGATCGGAGGAAGCCTGTTAGTCCGGTTCCTGGCTGGTCCAGGTCCATCCGGGCTGTGAGCGAGAGAGGTTCCTCTCTCGCTCAACAACATAGGGGACCGCATGTTGTGGTTCAGATTTTACATTCGGAGCATATGTCCGTTGCTCGGGAGGCTCCGTTATATTGACAGTCCGAGAGACTGTCTTTAATGCTTCCTCATCCTCACAGCAGGGCACACGACCGCACATTGGCTACGTGACCTCGAGTATCCGATCAGTTTCGGCATTCAGTGATTCCACGGCGAATAGGTCGCGCCATCCGGTAGCCAAGGGACACGAGGCCTATACACTCCGTTCGCTCGCATATTGGAAGTATGCACGGGGTAACGATCACGGAGCTTCCAGCGGCAATGCATCGTAAGACCGCTTCTCCTCAGGCCTCAGTGACGGACGTGCTATCCGAGTTAGCACAGTTGTTTCGCAGCATCCCAGCAATTGACAGTTTCTCGGTCGAATCAGGAATTATCCGACGGCGCTGGGTCGGTGCGGTCCGCGGTTGCATCAGCTACGGACGACCGAACGCTTTATAGGGTCCGACAGGATGGCGAAAGGGATTCGAAAGATTTCGAGTTTTCCCTTTAGTAGTATCGGAAGATGCCTTTCATATCTTCTGGCATTTCTTCCAGTGATTATTATTTCGGACTTCATTGCTGCGATCTTGGATAAGAGACTTATAGCGTCATTGGACTCGGATTTTTCGATCGGTACAGGGACATTGTCCCTGACTTACCGACGCAGTCCAATATTGTCATTACAACATGTGTTTTATTTTTCGACGCTATATATATATATATATACAAGCCTGCTACTAAGCATGATAGTTTAGTTTCTTGTCCGCGTTGCTCATTTCTGCCATTTTATCATTTTTACAAATAGTTTATTTTGGCAGAGCAGGGCATACCGAGAGTTCATATGCGTCTAGACGGTGTGATTAAAGACTGCATATATTCTTTTTCGACGTTTATGTCTTTTCCAATTTCAATGTTGGGAACGACATTATGTATAGTAGACTTAACTTAGACGCTTTATTATACGTAATCCGCCTTACTGAGGCGTTATCATTACGTCTTCAAGAAAAGATTTACGGGATATTATTCTCAGTGTAATTTCTTTTGAGGGCAGTAGTTTGTTCACATATAACTCCGCCCTTCAGTGGCTGATTGGAGTTGGTTAGACGTGACGCAGCCCTAGCTACATCCACACGCGTGGATAGTAAGGTTAAGAACTCTCTCAGAGTCGCTTCGTTCTCGGAGGAGCTTCTCTTCGACGGCAACTTTCCGGCAATCCATGAATTGCTCGATTTATACGTTCTCTTGTCTATCTAGTGTTACAAGAGATTCAGACTGGGGCAAACATTCGGTGGTTGACTCAGAGAGTGCCGCCGCAGTTGCCGGACCCGAGTGTGGCTGTTATGACGGTTGCCAGTCAAACAGATTGGGATATATACTGATCCCTACGGATTCGAAGTGCCAGGGTCTTTGGGTTCCGCAGTCTTTTAGCTATCAGTTTAACTTCCGCGGAATAATGTTTTTTTGGCTTGCTTTATGTCATTGCATGAACATTATTCAGAAACGCATGCCCAAATTCCTGTCCTTTAATTCGACAGTAGTGGCGTATCTCCGGAACCAGGGAGGCACTCTTTCGTTTCCGTTATTCAATTTAATGGAAAGAATCCGTCTGTTGGTTATAGTACACCAAGTTCAGTTTTGGTCCGTCACATTCCGGGTCGTCTGATTGTTTTATCGGACTCCCGTTCTCTTACGGGTCGCTTGTTGCTGTCAGAATGGACTCTCAACAAACAAGTATTCAATCAGATTTGCTATCTATGGGAGCGCCCAATGATGATTTATTTATGACACAGCTTGCTAATCAATTGCAGACGTATGTGTTGGCTTGTCCAGATCTCTGAGCTAATAGTCTTAACGCTCTATTGATCTATAGGACGGAATGATAGGATACGCGTATCCTCCGGCGCTGTTGTTTTAGCAGGTATTGCTAAGATAAACAACCACAATACATTTCTGTTGATAGCATCTCTATCTTCACAGAGATCATGAGTAATTTACTCTCTTGTCTACTGTGGGTCTTAACGTGAAATCTTCCTCTATGTGAGGATCTTTTTTCACTGGGTAAATCGTGTCATCTTTATCACAACCAGCAAGGTCGCAACCTTCATGTATTCCGTTGTGTGGTCCGTATTGCATTGTAAGCACTGTACTGGACGAGCTTTGGACGCGATTTCTTACTATAGGAGATCCTCTTCTTCGCTATTCTATGCGACTAAAGTGGAGGCTCTTCCGTCGTGGTGTAGGGATCATTATGTTCATATTGTTGATCCCTCCATACTACTCATTGCTATTTTTTAGTATACTTGTTTCACAAGATCTACTGCAGCCTGTTATTATTTAGGTTATAGGTTTATGTTACCTCATACCTATGCACTCTACGATAGTTTACAATTGAGTCTTTTGTCTCTTTATCTAAGTCAGTTAGTAACTTTTTGATAAATAGACTTAGAATCTTTAGATTAAATTCCTATACGGATTTTAACTTCGGTTCTTATTTAGCTAAGTAATCATTTGAGCCTCTGGAAACAGTAGTTTTCAAATTCTGACCTTTTAGACAGTAATTCTGTTGGTTTCTCTTTTACTGTAGAGTCAGTGAGTTTCATGCACTATCGATGGATGATTTTCACTTTCATAGTTTCGGAATCAATACTTCCGTTACTATTTAGGTTGGATTGTTGCATAAGAGTTAGGCTCCTATTATCCGGAACCTATTATTTTAAGGTCCTTCCGTCTTCGTATGGGCATAGGCCTTTACTCTTTCCGGGTACAGTTTATGTATTTATAAACAGATATCTGTTTATTACAAGGGCGTAAGCTTCTTCTGTCCTTGATGTCTAGTAGAAGGACGTTACGCTCCATTTTATTGTTAATGGATTCTATTAACTATCGGTACTGCTTATGGTATATCATTGACTTAGCAGTTGTGCTTAAGATTTCGGCTCATGAAGTAAGAGTTCTTCTACTTCTTGGGCTTACATTAATAGTGTCGCTATTATAGATTTTTGAAGGCCGCTCATTGCGCTCAGCCATCCACATTCATGAATTTTATCTTAGAAATATCGAGTCAATTTCTTGAGGCCTCTTTTGTTAGGTCTATTATCTACTGCTCAGAATGTCATTCTCTTAACAGTTGCTACTATAGCTAGGTAGGCTGTCTGTTTCGGCAGTGTCTCCGTTCGGCTGCCCTCTTCGCTCTGGGCTATTTGACCCAGGGCAAGAAAAAGGGGGGGGGGGGAGGGTGTTCTCTTGGGTCACCTGTTTTACTATGAAAACAAGGGGATACCTCCTCCGGAGTTAGTAATTCTGAGCTGTTATTGGGATGGTTGTTTAGTGAGAAGTTTAAGTTTTTAAAATTCATTCAAGTCTTAGTTTTTAAAGTATAGCTTTTGAATATTGCATATGTCAACGGACATGATTATGCAATTCTCAGACACTTTTAGGAGTATAAGAGTCTCTATTCTCTAGACTTACTTTATTATTGGCTTACTTTAAAAATTATTAGTATAAGGATTATATTGGATATTAATAGAGTACATGGATGTATGAAGCTCAATTTTGGAAGGTGTTGTATCTTTCTAATTTATCATAAATAAGAAAGATAGATGTAAGGCCTATTACTTCTTTTCCATACAGGGGATGACTCTATTTTATTTTATTGAGCGTATTCCATTTTGCTCTATGTCCTTGGCCCTCCAGCCTTTTTACTATTCAGCTATGTCTGGGTCATTGGTACAGTATAAAAATGTTAAAAAATTTATAGTAATTTATATATTTTTTATACTTACCAATGACCCAGACGGGGATGGCCCTCCCAGGAGTTGGGAACTCTTGCCTCCCCGCTGAGTACATAGCGCTTACCAGGCACTGGTTATTAGAATGATAAATGGCGCCAATTTCGGAACGTCCTTGACACTGCGCATGCGCAGTAGGGGCAAAGTGTGGAGGGCCTTTCAGGACATGTTTTCTTTAGTTTTAGATGCAAATTTTGGGGATTGGGGGGCAAAATTTGTGTTTGGCCCTATATTTTAAGAGTTAGCACCAGCTATGTCTGGGTCATTGGTAAGTATAAAAAATATATAAATTACTATAAATTTTTTAACATTTTCAAAATATTCTGCCAAAACTTTCAAAATTTTAACATTTTTCGAAAGTCTCAAAACTGTTTACAGTTATTTAGCTCAAATTTTCCACGCATTTAGAGCATAATATGATACACCACAATCACCACTCAAATCTTTCAATATTAACCCCCATCGGCCAAAAATGACATTAATATAGCTTTTTTCTTCAAAATTTACCAACTTTAAGGGCAAATTTCTCTAATTATAAGGTTGTTGTAACAATTATTTTGGTATGGATAGATGCAACAATGATTGTGGAAGAAAGTTACTGTTTACTTTTTAATCTCAGATTTAACCCTCAAGCACAATGAGGGCAAGAATAAGAGTACCATTTGAAAATGCCAAAATTGGCCAACTTTGGTTGCATTTTCTATCATTTTGGAAAGGCTTAATTTCAAACACTTTTCATGTTCGTATTCACAATTGATTACCGAGCATATTTGCTGTTATAAGTTTGGTTGTAAAGTTTAACCCTATCCCATTCTGGTTGCATAAAAGTAGGTACCGTCCAAAAAACTCCAATTTTTTCAGAATTTGGTAAGTTTAGGTGACTATTTACTCCATTTTTAATTGATTAAGAACAATTTTGCTGTTATATGTTTTATTCCAAGTTGTAACCCTCACCCAGTTGTCAGGCCTTGAATTGGAATACTTTCAACTTGTACATGTTCATTCAAATGAAGATTCAAGATTAGTCCATGTCTCTTTTCAGACACTCAGTCTGTGATTGATGTTCACACATTAAGAGCATAATATGATACACTAAAATCACCACACAAATCTTTCAAAATTAACCCCTATTGGCCACAAATGATATGAATATAGCATTTTATCTTCGAAATTGACTAACTTCAAGCACTAATTTCTCTAATTGCAATGTTGTTGTAACAATTATTTTTGTATGCATAGATGCAACAATGCTTGCAGAAGAAAGTTACTGTTTAGTTTTTAATCTCATCTTTAACCCTCAAGCACAATGAGGGTAAGAGTTCCATTCGAAATTGCTAAAATTAGCTAACTTCAATTACATTTTCCTGTCATTTTGGAAAGGGTTAATTTTAAATACTTTGTTTTGCTATAGGTAGAGATGCTTAATGAGTAAATCCGCAGCTGTAAGTTATGCTTTGGGGCTTAACCCAACATATGCTTTGGCCACGTAAAGAATGGTATTGTCTGACAAAAATTGATTTTCAGTGAATTTTGCAAACATCTGTACTCATTTCCTCTAATTGCAAGGTTGTTGTAGCAATTATTTTGGTATGGATAGATGTAACAATGATTACAGAAGAAAGTTACTGTTTACTTTTTAATCTCAAGATTTAACCCCAAGCACAATGAGGGTGAGAAGAAGAGTACCGTTATAGAATGCCAAATATAGCCAACTTTGGATGCTTTTTGTCTATCATTTTGGAAATGGATAATTTCAAACACTTTGCTTTGCTATATGTAGTCTGCATTTTCACATTGGAAAGTTGGGAAAGCCCGTAATTTGTCCAACATATTACAATTCTCTAGTTGTGCTCCTTATTGGAGCCTGAATTTTAATTTAGTCCATGTTGAGGAATGATCTTTAAAACACTTCTTCTCCAGAACCACCAGTCTGAATTTTTTGATTTTTGATATATGGTATACAACATCCTTACAGGGGTCAGATTCAAGTTTGTTCAAATCAAGTCCCTTGATTAAAATTTGGGCTCCCTATTGGAGACTGAATTTTTACTTGGTGCAATACGAGAAATATTCTTTAACAATCTTCTCACAACTTCTCACAACCCCCAATCTGAAGCTTTTGATACATGGTATACACCATCCTTAGGGGAGCAGATTCAAGTATGTAAAAATCAAGTTCCTGAGTTAATATTTGGGCTCCCAATTGGAGCTTGAATTTTAACTTTTGTCCAATATGAGGAATAATATTTAAAAATTTGCTTTTTGAGATACTCTGGTCAGAATCTTTTGATATTTGGTATACAGCATCCTCAGAGTTGTCAGATTAAAGTCTGAGTTTGATATTTGTGTTCCCAAAGTGGGGGTTGGGGTGGGGGTGCTAAATTTTAACTTTGTGCTATGTTGGGAATATTCTTCTTTTTCCCCAGAACCACCAGTCAGAATCTTTTAATATTTGGTATAGAACATCTGTAGTTGTGGGTGTGTGGGGGAGGTGGAGGGGGGGGGGGGGGAGCAATTTTGAGTTTGTTCAAATAAAGTCCCTGGGTTATTATTTGTGTTTCCTATGGGCGCCTTAATTTTAACTTTGTGCAAAGGAGGAATATTTTTTTAAATCTTTTTGAGAACCACCATTCAAAATGTTTTGACATTTGGTAAACAACACCCTAGCTGGGCTCAGATTCAAGTTTGTTCAAATCAGGTACCTGGATTCATTGTTGGGGGGGGGGGGGGGCAGATTTTAACTTAATGTAATGTGACAAAGCATCTGGATTCATATTTGAGCTTCCTATGGGGGCTTAAATTTTAACTTAGTGTAACGTAATGAACAATCTTTAAACATCTCCTTCAGATACACCATTCAGAATCTATTGATATTTGGTAGTTTGCATTCTGGGGGGGGGGGGGGGGGGGGGGGAGGGAGGGGGGTCAGATTCAAGTTTGTTCAAGTTCAGTCCCCAGGTTGATATTTGGACTCCCTAGTTTAGCATTACAGGAACTCTGAGCATTAATACTGTAGTAGTATCTCAATACTAAAAACACCTGACACGGCCAACAGAGTTATAAATAATTAAATGACTTCATTCCTCTGTAGTGTTATCTAGTTATAGATGTTAATTAAATCCTTCTTTAAACAACTTGGGTCAGGTGAGCACCTCAGGCCTCTTGTTTCAGTTTTATTGTAAATTTTAATGGTTAAATATAATAACTTGAACACTAATTATCAGATTTCAATAATGTTTAGTTCATGACAGTTTTGCAGGGCACCAGGAGTTTTGCTTAACAATTATTGCTTTTTTCTTGTTTTAAAAGTGGTTTGTATTTCCAAACTTATTAATGTGTCTTTAAATTGATATCACAAATGTGGTGATCTAAAAAACTTTTTCAAACGTGGGTGTTGTTTCAAAAGTGGTTTCTACATGAACTATTTTTCATTATAAAGTAAATTTGTTGGTTATTCTCCACACTGAAAACTTCCATGAAATGGGTACTTCTTGTAAGACTCAATAAACAATACAACAAAATATGTTGTAGAGTAAAAGATTTTTTGCAGTGTTAAATTTGAAGTTATTTAATATCCAGTTTTTCTTTTTCAGACATTAGACTTGTCAATGAATCAATTAGTAACTTTGAAGTCACTTGGTAAATTGAAGTAAGTCACATTTCAGATTTTTATTAATGTTACAGTTATTCATGTATTTGTTTTCTGCAGGTTTATTTTACATTTTACCTTTCAGAATTTAAAGAACTCTGCTGCAATATCTGTTTTCTAATATACTTCAGGAAAAAATAGTTATTTTCAAAACCTAGATTACAAACTTTTGATAGAATAGGATAATTATTGTTGTGGTTCAGATGCGTAAGGAATATTTGGGATGGTCAAACAAGGAAGGTAATGGTTTGTGTTCACCGACTTCATTGGGGCAGATTTTCCGTTTTCGACCCTTGTAACTTTGTAATTATGACTTGATGAATATCATAAAAAATGTCTGACTGAGGTAGAGAAGTAGGAAGGGCAGGCCCTTATCATTGCTGTTGAGGACTCTTTTTGGCTCACCAACGATAGTTGTGTGAACCTATGGCATAGCCCTCATGTCGGCATCCGGATTCATTCATTTTGAACTTTTGTGTGCAGGTTTTTATTTATTTTTTTTTTTTTGCTTTTTTTTTTTATATCGGCATGCTTTTCAGGGATAGTAATATTTTATTCAACCCTTTCCATGCTTAGTTACTTGAATTTTGGACTTTTGTGTACAGATTTTTTACTTTTCTGTGCAAGTTTTTGACTTTTGTGTACAGGTTTTGAAATTTTGTCTTCGAGTGGAGTTTGACCTTACTGGCATATTGCCATGGTGGTTACCTTAACATTTCAGGGTATTTTTCTCAATTTTTACCATTTGAAACAAATGTGATACTTTTTTGACTTTTATGTGCAGGTTTTGAGGTTTGTCTTTCTTTTCTTCCAAGTGGATATTGTTAGCTCACCGAAGGGAGCTAAGCTTATCACTTGCCGTCCGTCGTCGTCTGTCGTCCGTCCGGCGTCATGAACATTTTTCAAACGACTTCTCCTCTGAAACCGCTAGGTCGATTTGCTCGAAACTTGGTATGGATGTTCATTACCATATGTCACTTAAGGTTTGTTCAAATGAAATGGCTACATCCCTTGGGGGCTCTGTATGGGGCATAACTCTGATAGCACCATATGAATTATAGAAAAATTATTAAAAAATCTTCTCCAGAACCAGTGGGCAGAATCTTTTGATACTTGGTATGCAGCATCTTGGTATGGGTCTGATTCAAGTTTGTTCAAATTGGGCCCCTGGATTCATATTTTGGGCTCCCTATAGAAGCCCAAATTCAAACTTAGTGCATTTCAGGCAAATTTCTTAAAAAATCTTCTTCTCCAGATCCAGCAGGCAGAATCTTTTGATATTTGATATGCAACATTGTGGGGTGGATCTGATTCAAGTTTGTTCAAATCGGCTCCCTGGATTCATATCTGGGCTCAGTATAGAAGCCCGAATTCGAACTTAGTGCATTTCAGGCAAATTTCTTAAAAAATCTTCTTCTCCAGATCCAGCAGGCAGAATCTTTTGATATTTGGTATGCAACATTGTGGGGTGGATCTGATTCAAGTTTGTTCAAATCGGCCCCCTGGATTCATATTTGGGCTCAATATAAAAGCTTGAATTCGAACTTAGCGCATTTCAGGCAAATTTCTTAAAAAATCTTCTTCTCCAGATCCAGCAGGCAGAATCTTTTGATATTTGGTATGCAACATTGTGGGGTGGATCTGATTCAAGTTTGTTCAAATCGGCCCCCTGGGTTCATATTTGGGCTCAGTATAGGAGCCCAATTTGAACTTAGTGCATTTCAGGCAAATTTCTTTAAAAATCATCTCAAGATCCAGCAGGTAGAATCTTTTGATATTGGGTATGCAGCATGCTTAGGGAGGTGAGATTCAAGTTTGTTCAAGCCAAGTCCCTGGGTTCATATTTGGGCTCACTGTGGTAGCCCGAATGATAACTTAGTTCAAAATGAGGAATTTTCTTTAAAAATCTTCTTCTTCAGATCCAGCAGTCGGAATGTTTTGATATTTGGTATGCAGCATCCTTAGGGGGGGGGGGGGGGGGGGGGGGGGGGGGGGGAGATTCAAGTTTGTTCAAGCCATGTCCCTAGGTCCATTTTGGGGCTCACTGTGGGAGCTTGAATTGTAACTTAGTTCAAAATGAGGAATTTTCTTAAAAAATCTTCTTCTTCAGATCCAGCAGTCGGAATGTTTTGATATGTGGTGTGTAGCATCCTTAGGAGGGTGAGATTCAAGTTTGTTAAAGCCAAGTCCCTGGGTCCATATTTGGGCTCCCTGTGGGAGCCCGAATTATAACTTAGTCAATATGAGGAATTTTTCTTTAAAAATCTTCTTCAGATTCAGCATTCGGAATATTTTGATATTTGGCATGCAGCATCCTTAGGGGGTGAGATTCAAGTTTGTTCAAGCCAAGTCCCTGGGTTCATATTTGGGCTCACTGTGGGAGCCCAAATGATAACTTAGTTCAAAATGAGGAATTTTCTTTAAAAATCTTCTTCTTCAGATCCAGCAGATGAATGTTTTGATATTTTGCATGCAGCATCCGTAGGGGGGTAAGATTCAAGTTTGTTCAAGCCATGGCCCTAGTTCCATAAAATTTGTCTCTCATGACTTCATTCCTTTGTACTGTTGATGAACCATGTCTAACTGAATGTGTCCCCCAAATACTTCTTTGAACCACTTTGGCGATTAAGGCTCCTTGGGGCCTCTTGTTCAAGTAGAGTTTTACCTTACTGGCATATTGCCATTGTGTTACTGTGACATTTGCAGGGTATTTTTCTCAATTTTAACTCCTTCAAACATTTCTGACACTTTTTTTTACTTTTATATGCAGGTTTTGAGGTTTGTCTTTCTTTTCTTCCAAGTGGCAACTTACCTTGTAGCATATTGCCATGGTTCCTATTTTATGTTAGGATGCTTCTTGGGGCTAGTATTATAGTATTTAACCCTTTAGCTGCTTATTTACCTTAATATTGGACTTTTGTGTGCAGGTTTTTGACTTTTGTGTACAGGTTTTGATATTATTTTTAAGTGGAGTTTTACCTCACTGGCATATTGCCATGGTGGTTACTGTAACATTTTCAGGGTATTTTTCTAAATTTTAACCCTTTCAAACAAATGTGATACTTTTTGGAGTTTTATGTGTAGGTTTTGAGGTTTTTCTTTCTTTTCTTCCAAGTGGATATTTTTCAGGTAGAGTTTCACCTTACTGGCACATTGCCATGGTGGTTACTGTGACATTATCAGGGTATTTTTCTCAATTTTAAACCCATTGAAACAAATATGATACTTTTTTTTTTTACTTTTATGTGCAGGTTTTGAGGTTTGTCTTTCTTTTCTTCAAAGTGGAGACTTACCTTGTAGCATATTGCCATGGTTCCTATTTTATGTTAGCATGCTTCTTGGGGCTATTATTATATTATTTAACCCTTTAGCTCATTATTTACTTTAATTTTGGACTTTTGTGTGCAGTTTTTGGACTTTTTTTTTTTACTCCAGCCACCCCTTTACATTGGCCACCTGCTGGTGAGCCACGGGGTACTGATACCCCTTCTAGTTCTTCTTGGCTGTGGTGTGATTATCCCCCTGTATTTGAGCCCAAAGGTGGCATAGTGTTGTCCTATTTTGGTTGGGAGTATCAAGTGATGAGTTTGTCAGTCTCAGTGCTCTGCTCTCGACTCTTCTTAATCCCATTCAATATCTTTGCCAACATTTCTGTTATCAGATCATCTTTTCCAAATCCTGTTCTAGAGAAGGGCCTAGCTTTTCTGGGTCCACTTCGACTCAATCTCCAGAGGTTGTTCCACATCCATTGGTTCTTCTGGAGGAGGGGTTGGCTGTTAGATGAGTTGAGCTGTTAGAAAGGGAGGGGAAGTGGTGGTTGCCTCTTTTGCTTTCGTCTCATCACCCTTTGCCTTCTTTTTCTGAAAAGCTTGCAAGCATGAGGCACCCAAACCTTGGTGGATGGACTCTTCTTTCTCTTTCATCCTAGGAGTTGTTTCCCATTCCTTTGATTGATGACTGGTATGGGAGAAGGTCATCCCATTAAAGGTACTACCTCTCCTCATAGGAAGTGTTGGTAGATCTTCTATGAAATTTACTTAAGTGATGCTGATTCACTTTTTTTCAAAGGAACTCAGTAGGTCAAAGTTTGGGCTCCCAAATTTGGGCTCCATTCAAAATTTCTATTTCTGGAACAAATGGACTGATTTTAACCAAATTTGTGATGTAGTATAATGGGTCATAAGTACTTGATATCTGCCCGAATTATTTTTATTTTTTTGGTGGGGGGTTGGGGGGGGGGGGGGGAAGAGAGAAACACAGGAGCTAAGAACAAAATAATTTTTTTGTACATACACTCTTTTGAGACTTCACAGAACAGAGCGTTCTTTTTGCCTAGAAAGCTTTCCTAGGACCAACAGAAATCATTGGCGAAAGAAATTGTCTTTGGTTGTGTTATGGCAAATTAAAAAACTGCTCCTGCTGTCCATCACTTACTGACATACTCATCACTTTTGACAACTTGAGCCAGGTGGACGATTTAGGCTCTTGAGCCTCTCATTTTAAGAACATTGCTGGATGGTTGGGACCATTACAGTGGGTAGAGGATTAATAAAATCACTTGGAAAGTGAGTGTAAATGACAAAAGTTTATACATTTGATTTCTGTGCCAGCCTGCAGTGAAAGGCAAATTCAGATTTTACTAGATAGCTGCAGGTCCTTGAAAGTCCTTCAATTCAGACACAAATTTTCAACACCTTGAAAGTATTTGAAAATGGATTCTTAACCCCAAAGAACTGTTAGGTTTGCTGGTACTCTTGCTTGGGGGACTTTTCTTCTCCTGTCATTTAACCCTTTACCCAACTTAATGGCCAAAACCAGCCAGCGCTATTCTAAAAAATCGCCAATTAATTTTCATTATTTTTTTCATTTTTTGTCTCATAAACATAGGTTATGACCCCTCATTGGAATGAGCTCGTCAAGCTCGTTCCAATGAGGGGTCCTAACCTATGTCTTTGAGACAAAAATGAAAAAAATTAGTTATTCAGTAATTTTTTTTGCAAGTGAAGTCTGCTTTTCATGTTAGGTAAAGGGTTAACTGGTGCAATACTGGAGGCCCACATTTGTTTTTTTATTTTGAAGTACATGTGCCGCAACTCAAAGGTGTCATACTCTTTGGATGGTACTATTGCTTGGGGGACTTTTCATTCCCTGTCACTTAACTGGTGCAATACTGGAGGCCCACATTTGTTTTTTTATTTTGAAGCACAACTCAAAGGTGTCATACTCTTTGGATGTGCTTCATATCATCCTTGAAGTGTAATTATTTATTTAGTCTGCATAAATCTGCTTTCTTACATTTACAACCCTTCCATAAATTGCTACAAGTTAAAGGCAAGTTAATAAATTTTGGCAACCCTCAAAATTTTAGCACTCCACCAGTTAAGTCAGTAGAGAGATTTTCGATTTGGTGTTAGTTCATCCATCCATCTCAAAGGTTTGTCCTTTTTACGTCTTACATTTATCTGGTTATTTACCAAAATTGGTGTGAAGTTTGAGTGTGAATTATAGATGCACATGTGGAAAAGAAACTTTTGATTTAACAAAATTTGTCTAAAGTTATGGCCCTTTGTGCAGCTAAATTTCTATTACAAACTTTGCACATTGAAATCTTACATATTTTTATACTAGAACCAATGGACCAGACTTCGCTGGTGCAAACTTAATAATATCAAGGGCCAAACACAAATTTTGAACCGCCCAAACCCTCCATACTTTTAGTACTGCACATGCGCAGTACCCAGGAAGAGACCTGGAATTGGCACCAAGCATCATTCTTTTGTTTGGCCCAAGTCAGTAAACATTTGAACTGACATCTGTGCAATAAATTCTCATTTTTGAAGATGCAAGACACAAATCAATGATGGTTTTCATGGAATCAACAGTGTAGCAGGATGCTGGAAGTGAATAACGGTGGTTTTGGATGTTCAGGGCTGTAACTTTATAATTTTTATGTAAAATTATTCATGATTCCCAATTTCAGGATATGCTTCTGAACGTCTTAATGATAATGTGACTCGTCTGTTATTAGCTCACCTGACTGAAAGTCAGGTGAGCTATTCTGATCACTTTTCATCCATCATCTCTCGTCCGTCATCCGTCGTGAAGGTGGTGTTTGAACCTTTTTCTCCCAAACCACTGGCCACATTTTAATGATATTTCACATGAGTAGTGGTTATATAGGGGCATTTGGGTTTTTCTTCAAATTGGGTTTCTGCTCATATTGAGGAGGGGGTGGGGCCAAAATACTACAATTTTTAGCTCAACTTTGACGTAAGTCAAATTTGAGCTTATGCCATGGCCAGTCGTCCTTCTGGCCGTCTGGCCGTCTGTCCGTCTGGCCATCAACAATTCAATGCGGCTTGGGCTAGAGGCCATATTTATGAACCGATCTTTACGAAACTTCTTGGGTATCTTTGTTATCACCGTGGGATGAGAACGAGTGTTTTGGGGTTTGGTCCCAAATTCAAGACGGCCGCTGGCAGCCATTTTGTACAAAATTAGGTGCAATCAGATTTTGGCGCAGAACTTCCATATGAAAGCTCTGATTTGAATAATTTTTTGTATGAATGTTTAGTACCATGGGATACAATACATATAATATGGGTTTTTTTCTTGTGGGATGAGAACGAGTGTTTTTGGGTCCGGTCTGAAATTCAAGATAGCCGCTGGCAGCCATTTTGTACAAAATTAGATGCAATCAGATTTTTGTGCAGAACTTCCATATGAAAGCTCTGATTTGAATAATTTTTTGTGTGAATGTTTAGTACCATGGGATACATCACATATAATACAGGTTTTTTTCTCGTGCGTAAATTATGCCAATTAGACTAACTTTGATCTATTTAGTGTTACTTTCAGCACTGTAACTGCAAATGCCAATACGGCTCGGGCTAGAGGCTGTATTTATGAACCAATCTTTACAAAACTTCTTGGGTACCTTTGTTATCACCGTGGGACGAGAACGAGTGGTTTTGGGTGCGGTTTAAAATTCAAGATGGCCACCAGCAGCCATTTTGTACTTTAGTTAGTGCAATCATTTTTTTGTACAGAACTTCTGTATGAAAGTTCTGATTTGAATAAATTTTTGTATGAATGTTTAGTAACATAGAATACATCACATAAAATACAGGTTTTTTTCTCGTGCAGAAATTATGCAAATTAGATGAACTTTGATTTATTCAGTGCTACTTGTACACAGTAAGTGCACATGTCAGTACGTCTCAAGCTAGAGTCTGTATTTATGAACAGATCTTTACGAAACTTCTTGGGTACTTTTGTTATCACCTTGGGATGAGAACGAGTGTTTCTGTGTGCGGTCAAAAATTTGAGATGGCTGTCAGTGGCCATTTTGTACCGAAATTAGGTCCAATCAGTTTTTTGTATACAACTTCTATACAGCTAGAGGCTGTATTTATGAACCGATCTTTACAAAACTTCTTGGGTACCTTTGTTATTACCGTGGGATGAGAACGAGTGTTTTTGGGTGCATTCCAAAATTCAAGACGGCCACCAGCAGCCATTTTGTACCAAAATTAGTGCAATCAGTTTTTTGTACAGAACTTCTGTATGAAAGTTCTGATTTGAATAAATTTTTGTATGAATGTTTAGTATGGAGTACATCACATATAATACAGTTTTTTTCTTGTGCAGAATTTATGCAAATTAGATGAACTTTGATTTATTCAGTGCTACTTATACATAGTAAGTGCACATGTCAATATGGCTTGGGCTAGAGTCTGTATTTATGAACTGAACTTCATGAAACGTCTTGGGTACCTTTGTTATCACCTTGGGACGAGAATTTGTGTTTTTGGGTGCGGTCCGAAATTCAAGATGGCTGCCAGCGGCCATTTTGTACCAAAATTAGTGCAATCAGTTTTTTGTACAGAACTTCTGTATGAAAGTTCTGATTTGAATAAATTTTTGTATGCATGTTTAGTCACATGGAATACATCACATATAATACAGGTTTTTTCCTCGAGCAGAAATTATGCAAATTAGATGAACTTTGATTTATTCGTTGCTATTTTGTACCAAAATTAGTGCAATCAGTTTTTTGTACAGATCTTCTGTATGAAATTTTTGTAGGAATGTTTAGTAACATGAAATCTTTTTGAAAAAATGGGAGATATTAAATTCGCGGTGTCCTTCTGTACTTCAGTGTTTTTCGTTTCCAGACTCTAACTTTCCTTACAGTGACCGTACTTCGATGAAATATGGTTAGTAGATCACTTTCATCAATTGTGGGTCCAAGTTCGAATATGGGTATTTTCCGCGCATATTTAATTAGGTTGCTGAAATTTGATTGGCTGACGATTTCCAGACTCTAACTTTCCTTAAAATCAACCGATTTCGATGAAATTTCATATATGGATTACTTTTATCAATACCTAGGTCAAGTTCGAATGTGGGAAATTTTGTACCGAAAATCTGTCCATCTGCCTGTCCGTCTGCCCTGTGCGTCAACGCACCTCAGACTAAAAGCTGTATTTATGAACCGATCTTCACGAAACTTCTTGGGTATCTTTGTTATCATTGTAACCATTGTTTGTTCCAAAATCTTTGATTTATTCAGTGCTACTATTAATACACAGTAAGTGCACACCTTCGTGTTTTTCGCTTCCAGACTCTAAGTTTCCTTACAGTCAGTCGATTTCGATGAAATTTGGGTAGAAGATCACTTTCATCAATTGTGGGTCCAAGTTCGAATATGGGCATTTTCCGTGCATATTTAATTAGGTTGCTGAAATTTGATTGGCTGTCGGTTTCCAGACTCTAACTTGCCTTAAAATTAACCGATTTCGATGAAATTTCATATATGGATTACTTTTATCAATACCTAGGTCAAGTTTGAATGTGGGAAATTTTATACCAAAAATCTGTCCGTCTGCCCCGTGCGTCAATGCACCTCGGACTAAAAGCCGTATTTATGAACAGATCTTCACGAAACTTCTTGGGTATCTTTGTTATCATTGTAAATGTCTTGAGATGCATTAATTCCCCTTGAAACTGCTGCCCAGCGGGACACATGAATTCACTGAATTTGTTTGTTTAGTATTCTTTCCCTATCCTTCCATGAAACCTTCCTGTTAAACTCCTAAGCTTTTTGGCTAATTTTTATAGAAATTTTTTGTTAAATTTCTTTGGAGTTTAACATATTTTACAGAATATTTTTTCTGTTTCTCCCCATGGTTACGTCCTCACCTTAGGGGTGTTAGGTCGTTTAGTCTTGCATCTTCTATCCGATGTATCATTTTTATACCACCCACTTGAAAAGTGGGCGGTATATAGCATTCATGGTGTCCGTACTTACGTACGTCCGTACTTCCGTACGTCCGTGACGCTTTGGGGGTACACATCTGCTATCCGCTACTCCTCTTAAACCAGTGGGTGGATTTCATTGAAACTTACAGGCATTCTTTTCTATACATTATAGATGTGCACCTCCTATTTTGCTTTCAGGTATTTTTATTTTTTACTCTTTCCCAAAGGGCGAAATGAACTTAGCCAAATTGTTGTGATGCTTTAGGGGGGTTCACTCCTGCTATCCGCTACTCCTATTATACCAGTGGGCGAATTTCATTGAAACTCTCAGACATTCTTTTATATACATTATAGATGTGCACCTTCTATTCTGCTTTCAGGTATTTTTATTTTTTCTATCCCATGTGGCAAAATGAACTTAGTACGTCCGTACGTCCATACATCCATTATGCTTTGAGGGGTACACATCTGCTATCCGCTACTCCTCTTAAACCAGTGGGCAGATTTCATTGAAACTTTCAGGCATTCTTTTATATACATTCTAGATGTGCACCTCCTATTTTACTTTCAGGTATTTTTTTTTTTTACTCTGTCCCAAAGGTCTTAATGAACTTAGCCAAATTGTTGTGATGCTTTGTGGGGGGTACACACCTGCTATCTGCTACTCCGTCCGTACGTCCGTGATGCTTTGGGGGTACACATCTGCTATCCGCTACTCCTCTTAAACCAGTGGGTGGATTTCATTGAAACTTACAGGCATTCTTTTCTATACATTATAGATGTGCACCTCCTATTTTGCTTTCAGGTATTTTTATTTTTTACTCTTTCCCAAAGGGCGAAATGAACTTAGCCAAATTGTTGTGATGCTTTTTTTTAACTTGGTGTGCTCATTGGGCGAGATCTTTAGATAAGAGCTATTGATTAGCATTCATTCCTGTGAAAAAAGCTACCATTTACAATAACCTCTGAACTTACTGCATTTGGGTATCAACATTCTTCCTTTAGCCAGTCTTACAGTTTACATTTATAAATTCAAGGATTACTCTTGACGTTGTGCACACACAATGCTGTTATGTTGAAATTTCACCAAATAACATTGATACCAATGATCTTCAATTTTGCCATTTCACTTATAACTTACCAAGTTCAAGTTTGTCAAGTTGAGCTACAGTGTCATTGACACTTTCATTACAGTTTCCCATATTGAAAAATGAACTTTGTCAAATTCAGTTGACATTCTGTACAGATCTGCTATCTGCAACTCCTCTTAACTATTGAACAGATTTCATTGAAACTTTCAGACCTTGTTTTACATACATTGCAGATGTGCACCTCCCATTTTCTCTTCAGATATTTTCATATTTACAGTTCCCCGTATTCAAAAATGGCCGTTGTCAATTCAAGCTTTGGGGTGGAGGTGTGGTGGGGAAGTGTCAGTGTTTGTGCTCTCTACATTAAACACTCTTTTACTGTTGTAAAATGTTTCTTGGTGGGAGTGGGTGGTATCAGTGAGCAGTGCTCACAGTTTTTCTAGTTTCTTCATATGAAGATCTAGCTTTACATCTGGTAGCTTTTAAATTGCTTCCTGACTTTGGGCCCTTTTGGTGTGCCTGATGTCTTGTTTACGGTTTTTTCATTGACGTTGTTTACATTGACAACGTCCTCAGATATAGGTAGTATTTTTTATTCTATTACTGTAGAATTCCTGTTGGATACATGGATGATTTTTCCGGTAGTGTAGCTCAATATTTTGGATTTTGTTCACACTTAGGCCCTATAGGGATGCCCTTGGGCTCTTAATGTTCCCTTTGGGAACTTAGGCTTTTTAGCTCACCTGACTTTCAGTCAGGAGAGCTATAGTGATCACTCACCATACGCCGTCTGTCATCCGTCGTCCGTGAACATGGTGTTTGCATCTTCTTCTCCCAAACCGCTGAACCAATTTAATTGATATTTGAGATAATAGTTTGTTATGACATCGCAATTTGATTTTGTTCAAATCAAGTTGCCTCGCCCCTTGGAAGGGCCACGCCCAAAAAGTGTGCCTAAATCTTAAAAAATCTTCTTCTCATGAACCAGCAGTAGCAGAGACTTGATATTAGGTGTGCAGCTTCTCCTTGTTCAAGAGAAGTTTGTGAGGCTATATTTGCTGTCGTTATGGGAGGGGCAAGAATTCCAAACCGAGAGGCAGATTTGAACCAGATTTGATATGAGGGCTTATTGGGTCATAAGTACTTAATTTATGCCCAAATTTTTTTCCCGTCACACCATGGCAACCGCAGGAGCTAAAAATAGAAAAAAATTAAAACGCCCATATCTCCAAAACTACACAGCACTGAGAATTCTTATTCGGTGTGAAGCTTCCTTAGGACCAACAGAATAGAATGGTAAAAAAAATTGCTATCGATTCTATCATTTGGTATTTTTTGGGGGACTTTGAAAAAGTGCTGAGTCACCATATTTTTATACTGTACCAATGACCCAGACTTAGCTGGTGCTAACTCCAACAAAACCAGGGCCAAACACAAATTTTGCCCCCCAATCCCCAAAATTTGCATCCAAAACAAAAAGAAATCATGTCCTAAAGGACCTCCATAGTACGCCTCTACTGCGCATGCGCAGTGACGCAGTCGTCCCGAAATTGGCGCCAATTATCCTTCTCTGTTTGGCCCTTCATCAGTCAACATCTCACTGATCTTTGTGCTTGTAAATCTCAGTTTAAAGGATGCCAGACACGTAATTTTTGGAGAAAATGTGATTCTAAGGAGGATAGAAGGAGGAGAGGAAAAAGAAGTGGCAAAAAATAATCAGGGCTGTACTTAAAATTTTTTGATGAAATTATGTTAAGTTGCCTATTTTCGAGGCATGGGCCTCTTGTTGTCATTCTTGCTAATTGTTGCACTGCTTATTCAGTGTTTCCTCTCCCCTAGCCTTCTAAAGTCCCCCCTGGCAATTCTCCCATGCTTTTGGCATATTTTTGAGAAGTTTCATTTCTAAAATTTCCTGGGAGAGTTGCTTGGTTACAGAATGTTTTCTGTTATTTTCCCCATAGTTACATTTTCACCCATGGGTGTATAACATTTGTGTTCTGCATCTTCCATCTGATGTTCTACAGATTCTCCCCTGGGAGTCTCTGTTTTGCGTCAGATAGAGTGTAATTGATGACTGATTCCGGGCCAGTTTTTTCAGTGCCTGGAGTCATGTTTTCTGGTGTTTTTACACTGTTTGTTTTCATTGGCAACAGCCTTTTTTGAGGGGGGCTGTTTGCCTTTGTGGTAGTTTATCTCATTATAAGATACATTTATATTATCCGAAAGTGTCTCATTAATTATTTTATATAATTTTAAAATTTTTGACCACACTTTGCCATCGGATCCATCGGGGCTCAACGTTACTTTTCAGCAACTTGGGCTTTTCTGAAAAAATATTTTTTCAAAATTATTTTGTTTTGCAATTGTTTTTTCATTTATTTAATGGATCATGTTATTATGTATCTTTGTGTCAGGGGTTTTTGCGAGTAACTAGGACTTATTGTTGTTCTTTCACAATGAAGGGACATTGTTCAAATTGTAATAGGAAGAAATCTTCCTCTGACTTTCATGATCATTGTATTAATTGTAGTCAGTGTTCTCGCATTAATCCCTGTCCTATATGTGAACATTGGGATGAGAAACATTGGAAACGTGTGTCACGATATGTTGTTTCTGGAGAAAGAGCGATGCCGGCTCTTTCTCTACAAGGTCACTCTACTCTCTCAGTTTCTATTTCAGAGGAACCAGAACAGGGTGATGTTTCCATGTTATCTTCTTCAAGTGTGCGTCCGTCATCACAAATGAATTCAGAGCTAGCGGCAAAAGTGCTCATGGAGATTAGACAAATGTCGTCCGCTAGCTCGCCCAGTGTAGCGTCCATTCACCGAATGGTTCGGCAGCCGGGTTCGTCCAATGCGGTCCAAGAGGAAATTTTGGGTGATGCGAGCACTATAAACATAATAGATGCACACCCAGTGACGGCGGATAGTAAACGAGAACGGAGGAAGCCTTTTAGTCCGGTTCCTAGCTCGTCCAGGTCCAGCCGGGCCGCGAGCGAGAGAGGTCCCTCTCTCGTACAACAACATCTGGGACCAGATGTTGTGGTACAAAATGTGTCTTTAGTGGAGCATACGTCCGTCGCTCGGGACGCTCCGTTGTATAAGCAGTCCGCAGAGACTGTTAAGGCTTCCTCTTCTTGTCAGCGCACACGACCGCACCTTGGCTGCGTGACCGCCGATATTTTACCAGCTTCGCCGTTGAAGGATTCTTCGGCGACCAGGTCACACCATCCGGCAGCCAGGGATTCGAGACCGATGGACTCCGGACGTTCGCATAGGAAAAGTATGCGGGAGCCATCTGATGCGGAGCTGCCCTCGGCGAAGCAGCGAAAGACTGCGCCTCCGCAGGTCTCGACGTCGGACATTCTTGTGCAGATAGCACAGCTTATCGCAGCATCCCAGCAGCCGACAGGAACGGTGTCGGATCGAGAATTATCCGACGGCGCTGGGTCGGTACGCTCCGCCGAAGCATCGGGGGCGGACGACCGGGAACATCGGGAGGTCCGACCGGATGGTGAAAGGGATACGGATGAATTGGAGCTATCCCTTTCGGAACAACATAAAGCTGCCGTGGACTTCATCCGGCACTTTCTCCCTCTAGTTGTTCCGTCGGGCCAGACTGCTGCGCTTCCGGACAAGAGAATTATAGCGTCATTGGACTCTGAATTTTTTGAGCGGTTCAGGGACATCGCTCCCGAGTTTCCGTCGCAGTCCAATAATGTTGCAAGAACATTTGAATTATTGAACGACGCTATTTTTAAACTTGCTTCCAGGACGGGGAAAGCAGGTTTCTTGTCCGCAAATACTCTTAACCTGCCTTTCATTAATGCAAGGAATAAATTCGATACGGCAGGACAGGGTATACCGAGAGTTCCTCTGCGTATGGACGACGAGGCGGAAGACTTAGAGCTATCATTACCGTTGTCAGCTTCTATTCCAACCGCGGTGTTGGAAACAGCTATTGCGTCTAACAGAGCCAATTTAGATGCCTTATCTTACGCAGATCACCTTACTAAGGCGTTATCACTACGCCTTCAAGGGGAAGAGTTTCAGGATATACAATCCTCTTTAAGACTTCTTTCAAGGGCAGTAGCTTATTCCACGTGTAACTCCGCCCTTTCAGTGGCAAATCTGGAGTTGGTTAGACGTGACGCAGCCCTAGCTACATCCACACTAGTGGATTCTAAGGTGAAGAACTCTCTTAGAGTCGCTTCGGTCTCAGGAGAACTTCTCTTTGACGGCAAGCTTTCCGCTATTTTTGATAAAATTAAAAAGAAAGCTAATGATTCTCTGTTGTTCAGATCGGCTCCTAAAAAGTCGGATACAACAGACACGAATAAGACAGGCACTTCTGGGTCTAATGCGCCCAAGAGAGGTTCCTATAGAGGTTCCGGTGCGTCCTCTTGGTCTTATTCGAGAGACCGTCAGGATAGCGACTCTCGTTCGGGACGTCCTTCAGGCCGGGACAATCGGTCGGACGCCCCGAGGTCGACGAGGCGAGGTGCGGGTCGTGGAAGACGTGGTTTCTCCTACCGCAGGCCTCGCAGGTCCAGGAGGTGATGGCTTAAACCTCTATCGCGTTCCGGTTGGCGGAAGGTTGTCGAGTTTTTCACAAGAGTGGGCGTCGTTTACGGACGACCCTTGGGTGAGAGGAGTGACTTCGGAAGGTCTAAAGATATCCTTCAAACGAAAGCCTCCATTAACTCGAAGTCCAAAGTGGACTCATCTTCCGTCAAATCCACAGAAAAGAGACGCTCTGTTATCAGAGGTGCAGTCTCTTTTAATGAAGAATGCGGTAGAGGTCGTAGAAAACCAGGAATCTCTGGGATTCTACAGCCATCTGTTTCTGGTTCCGAAACCAGACGGCTCGTTCCGTCCAGTCATAGATTTGAGCTGGATAAACAAGCTGATCGTCGCTCCGAAGTTTTATATGGAGACGATTCGATCGGTCAGAGCGAGTATTCGGGTGAACGATTATGCAACAAGCATAGATCTCAAAGATGCGTACTTTCACGTCATGGTACATCCGACATTCCGAAAGTATCTACGCTTCGCAGTCCTAGGAGTGGTGTATCAATTCCGGGCGATGTGCTTCGGATTGAATCTAGCACCCTGGGCTTTCACTCGGGTAATGAACTCGGTAATGATCTACTTCCGAGCTCATTCGTCTGCGGTAACGTCGGCCTACCTGGACGACATTCTTCAGAGGTACAGCAACGAGTTAACGCTTCAGAACGATGTTCAGAATCTTCTTCTATTGCTCCGACGTCTCAGTTTTATAGTAAACGAGAAGTCGGATCTGGTGCCGTCCAAGTCATTCACTCATCTGGGAATGAGCTTCGAGACGCACAACAATCTCGTTCGTCTGCCGTTAACCAGAGCGAAATTAGTCAGTTGTTACGCTCGCTATTGTCTGCACGCAGACAAAGTCACGGCGAGAGAATTTATGAGACTGATAGGTCTGTGTGGAGCCGCCGCGGATCTCATTCCGATGGGGCGGCTACGCACACGTCCTCTTCAAATTTTCCTGACTCAGAATTGGAGTGTGAAAATTCATTCGCTCGATGTAGACGTTCTCTTGTCAGATCAAGTGAAACAAGAGATTCAGACTTGGGCAAACATTCAGTGGTTAACTCAAGGAGTTCCGCTGCAGTTGCCGGATCCGAGTTTTACCGTTATGACGGATGCCAGTCAAACAGGTTGGGGTGCATCATTAATCCCAACGGATTCGAGATGCCAGGGTCTTTGGGATCCGCAATTCCTGTGCAAGCACATAAACATCAAGGAAATGATGTCAATTTGGCTTGCGTTACGTCACTGGATGGACATTATTCACGATGCTCATGTCCAAATCCTATCCGACAATACGACAGTAGTGGCGTATATACGGAATCAGGGAGGCACTCATTCAGTTCCGTTGTTCAATCTAACGGAAAGAATCCTTCTGTTTGCGTTAGAACATCACATTCTTCTTTCGGTCCGTCACATACCGGGTCGTCTGAATGTGCTAGCAGACTCCCTTTCACGAAAGGGTCGCTTGTTGCCGTCGGAGTGGACTCTCAACAAACAAGTATTCAATCAGATTTGCTACCAATGGGAACGGCCAATGATAGACTTATTTGCGACACATCTCAACAATCAGTTGCAGACGTATGTGTCTCCGTGTCCGGATCCAAGAGCATTTGCAGTAGACGCTCTGTCGATCCCTTGGGACGGAATGATAGGATATGCGTATCCTCCAGCGCCGTTAATTCAACAAGTATTGCTAAAGATAAAACAATCTCAATGCAAGATTCTGTTGGTAGCATCTCTGTCGCCACAGAGACCGTAGATAAATCTACTCAGGTGTCTGTTGTGGGACCTACCGCGGAAGCTTCCTCCACGAGAGGATCTTCTTTCGCAGGGGAAATCGCGCCAACTCCATCACAACCCGCAAGGTCTCAACCTTCACGTTTTTCCGTTGTGCGGTCCTTCTTGCATGGCAAGCACTTTACAGGACGAGCAGTGGACGCGATTTCTAACTGTAGGAGGACCTCCTCTTCGCTAAACTATGCGGCTAAGTGGAAGGTTTTTCGTCGTTGGTGTAGGGATCATTCTGTAGATATATTTGATCCCTCTATACCAGACATTGCAAACTTTCTAGTATACTTGTTTGACGAAATCAAACTGCAGCCTGTTACTATAAAGGGTTATAGATCTATGTTATCTGATACCTATGCACATCATGATAGTTTACAAATTGGATCTAATGTCTCTTTATCGAAATTGGTTAGAAACTTTTCGATAAATAGACCCAGAACTCTTAGATTAATTCCTAAGTGGAATTTAGCTTGGGTTCTCCTTAAATTGAAGGAAAAGCCATTTGAACCTCTTGGGACAGTAGATTTCAAATTCTTATCTTATAAGACAGCTTTTCTCTTAGCTTTCTCTTCTGCCAGAAGAGTCAGTGAGCTTCATGCACTATCGGTGGATGATTCTCATTATCGTAGTGTTGGGAACACTATCACCTTCACTACTAATGTGGGTTTTTTAGCTAAGAATCAGGCTCCTAATAAATATCTGGAACCTATTGTTATTAAGCCTCTTCCGTCTTCAGACGGGCGTAGGCCTTTACTCTGTCCTGTTAGAGCACTACGTATCTATAAACAGAGATCTCAGTTTATCAGAAAGGGACGGAAACGTTTCTTTCTGTCTTTGATGCCTAATAGAAAGGACATTTCAGTCCATTCTATTGCTAGATGGATTCAGTTAACTATCCGTACTGCTTATGAAGATTTATCTTCTTCTCAGCAGTCTGTGCTTAAGATTTCTGCTCATGAAGTAAGAGCTCTTTCTACTTCCTGGGCTTATGCTAATAGTGTTGCTATTACAGATTTAATGAAGGCTGCTTATTGGTCTCAGCCATCCACATTTACGAATTTTTATCTCAGAAATATTGAGTCCATTTCTGGAGACCTGCATTGTTTAGGTCCGTTATCTGTTGCTCAGAATGTCGTCCACTAAACAGTTGCAACTATAGTTATGCAGGCTTTCTGTTCCGGCAGTGACTCCGTCCGGCTGCCCTCTTCGCTCTGGGCTATTTGACCCAGGGCAAGGGGAAGGGGGGGGGGGGAGGGCGGGTGTTCCCTTAGGTCACCTGCTTTATAGTGAAAAGCAAGGGAATGCCTCCTCCAAGTCAGTATTTCTGAGTCGCTTCCGGGATGGTTTTAAAGTGTAATATTAATGTTTAAATTCATTCATGTCTTATTTTTAAAGTGTAGCTCGGTGTGAAGCATTTGTATATGTCAAGTGTCAAACGGGCTTTAATATACAATACTCGGACACTTTTAAATGATTATAAAGAGTCTCAATTCTCTGGACTACTTTATTTATTGGCTTGCTTTAAAAATAATTAGTATAAGGGTTATACTGGATGTTAATAGAGAACATGAATGTTATTGTGCTCAGTTATTAAGGGTAGTGTATCTTTCTAATTTAATATTAAATAAGAAAGATACATGTAAAGCCTAATACTCCTTTTCTCCTTAAGGGGTTACCTCTTTACTATATAATTGAGCTTATTGGATTTTCCTCTATGTCCTAGGCCCTCCAGCCTGTTTACTATTCAGCTAAGTCTGGGTCATTGGTACAGTATAAAAATGTTAAAAAATTTATAGTAATTTATATATTTTTTATACTTACCAATGACCCAGACGGGGATGGCCCTCCCTGGAGTTGGGAACTCTTGCCTCCCCGCTGAGTACATAGCGCTGACCAGGCACTGCCAGTAAGAATGATAATTGGCGCCAATTTCGGGACGACTGCGTCACTGCGCATGCGCAGTAGAGGCGTACTATGGAGGTCCTTTAGGACATGATTTCTTTTTGTTTTGGATGCAAATTTTGGGGATTGGGGGGCAAAATTTGTGTTTGGCCCTGGTTTTGTTGGAGTTAGCACCAGCTAAGTCTGGGTCATTGGTAAGTATAAAAAATATATAAATTACTATAAATTTTTTAACTTTTTAACACTGTGGGTAATGGGAAAAACATTTAAGACTACTTTTCTCCCAAACCACTGCTCCAAAAGCTTTCAAATTTCACATATAACATCTTTGGAAGATTGTTTCAGATGTTTATTGAAATCAATTCCCTGGGTCCATATTTGGGCTCTCTATGGGAGCCCAAATGCTTAAATTAGTGCAGAATGAGGAATATTTTTTAAAAATCTTCTTCAGATCTACCAATAAGAATTTTTTGATATTTGGTATGCAGCATCCTTATGGGGGTGAGATTCAAGTTTGTTCAAGCCAAGGCCCTGGGTTCAAATTTAGGCTGAAAATTTAGGGTCCTGGTCCGGACTCAGAAATTTTTGACCAAAATTCAGAAATGAGTTTTTTTTTGTTTTTTATGCATTTTGGTCAATTTTAAGACAAAATTTATTTTTTTTTTACACTGAAAATTTGGGGTCCGGGTGGGACTTAGAAATTTTGGACCAAAATCCGGATTAATTTTTTGTTTTTTTATGCGTTTTGTTCAATTTTAAGACAAAAATTTTTTTTTTCTTTTTACACTGAAAATTTGGGGGCCCGGTGGGACTTTTAAGACAAATTTTTGTTTTTTACACTGAAAATTTGGGGTCCGGGTGGGATTTAGAAATTTTGGACCAAAATCCAGAAATTAGTTTTTGGGTTTTTTATTCATTTTGTTCAGTTTTAAGACAAAATTTTTTTATTTTTTTTTCACTGAAAATTAGGGGTCCGCGTGGGACTTAAAAAATTGGGGCCAAAATCCGGAAATTAGTTTTTTGTTTTTTTATGCATTTTGGTCAATTTTAAGACAAAATTTATTTTTTTTTTACACTGAAAATGTGGGGTCCGGGTGGGAAGAAAAAAAAATATTAGTCTGAAAATATTTTGTTTGGGACTTCGAAAATTTCCGAAAAAAAATAAAAAAAATCTGTTTTTTATGCGTTTATCTCAATTTTTGGACGTAAAAGTGCAGGAACTGAAAATAGAAGGAAAATTCTGTGTATTGTGTGGGCACAATTGCTTCATCTAGTTGGTATATGCTTTTCTTAGGAGGGGCGTATGCAGCTTATTCAAGTCAAGTCCCTGGTTTGATATTTAGACTGGTTTGATATTTAGACAACCATGGGGCCTCTTGTTTCAAATTGTTTTTTCAAAAAATATTTTGAATCAAATTTCGATTGCTGTTATTCATGTATCTTAATTATATTTTTAATTGTGGAGTTTGTAGGAGTGTAATCGACTTTAGTCGATGCACTTTTGCGGACTCTTGTCATTCTTGAGTCCACTGGAATGACGTATGTTGGAGATGGGTTCGCGGTTTGTTGTTGGCAGTGAGGTTCTGAGACCAGGCCTCTCACCGCGTTCTAATCCATTTTTTCAGTTTCTATTTCAGTGGAACATGAACATGGTGATGATATTGTGATGCCCATCCAACTGTGCTACCGTCGTCGTGCTCCTTTGAGCAAATAGAGCTAGCCACAGTGCTCATGATTGCAAGGGTTAAGGCCTCTTGTTAGGGGTCTTAATCTCTTGCAAGCAGCTAGCTCGAACAGTGAAGTGGTTACTCCATCCGTGGGAGCCGTGACACCGGGTAAGTCCATTGCGGTCGAAGGAAGTGGATGTGGGTAGAGCGAGCACTTTAATATAAATAGGCTCACCCAGCGACGACGGAAATAGGGAGGAATTAGGGAGGAAGTCTGCAAGTTTCTTGTTAGGCTCGGCGAGGTCTACTAGACCGCGATCGGGAGAGGCCCCACTCTGATCTAACAACATTTGGGGTCAAATGTTCTTATGAGAAACTTGCATGTGCCGGAGCATATTTCAGGACGCTCTGTTTAGGCTGCAGCCGGGGTCGGCTTCAGTGACGGCTTCCTCCGCTACGTTTCACAAGCCGTAATGAAGTTTCTTGTTGGGAGGCTCGGCGAGGTCAATGAGACCGCGAGCGGGAGAGGTCCCTCTCTAACCCAACAACATTTGGGGCCAAATGTTGTTATGAGAAACTTGCTTGATATGGAGCATATGTCCGCCCACTGTTCGGGACGCTCTGTCTAGTC
This sequence comes from Pictodentalium vernedei, assembly GCA_031216915.1. NCBI lineage: Eukaryota > Metazoa > Mollusca > Scaphopoda > Dentaliida > Dentaliidae > Pictodentalium > Pictodentalium vernedei. The sequence goes on from CM062297.1 coordinate 711,203,572, forward strand.
TGCAGCTGGGGTCGGCTTCAGTCACGGCTTCCTCCGCTATGATTTTATAGCACACACCACCACAGGTTAGCTACCCAACTTCAGATATCCAGTCAGTTGCTCTAAGACGGAACCATTCTTCACCTCTGAAGTCGGACCATCCGTTAGCTACTGATCAGAGGCATCGATCAACGGGACACTTGGAGAAGAGATCTATCTCCGGATCTTCGTCCCAGGAGCAGCAAGCGGTGGGAAAAACAGATGTCTGCTGCTTCTCAAGCCTTGGGAATGGACTTGCAGTCGGAGTTACACAGCTATTAGCAGAATCCCAGCTAATGCAAGAGCAGCCTCCCGCAGACTCTGTGTTGAGCTGTCGGATGGTGCTGGGTTAGTCTGGTCAGAATGTAGAAGAAGCCAGAGGTTTCTCTACAGGATGCTCGGTTAGATCTGAGATCAGATCTTCGTTTGGAGAAGCCTCTCTGTCCCGTTAACAGTCGGAGATGACTGGGTTTGTTGTGAGAAACCATATTAAGTAGGAACACATGTCGAACGTTCCTTCCACACTGCAGCCGGGGCTGAAAGCAGTTAGGGCTTCTTCAGCTTACATGGAAGTGCACGAAAAAGGATTAAGCCTAGAAGTTTCTAAGTTGGATACTCTGTGAGGTCTGGGATCAGATCACTAGTGCAGAGCGTTTTTCTTCCCGACAACAGTCGGGGACGATTGTTTTGTGTTGTAATAAACTTCTATTATGAGGAGCATCCGTCCTATGTGACGAATCAGGATGCTTCTTTCGCAATACAGTTATATCCGATTGGGTATCAAATATTGAAACTTGGATTTAGAGATGGAATGAGCTATGATTAACAGACTCGTCACAGACTGCCCCCTAAATAATTCATTGTTTCTAAGGTCCATAACATACAATAATGCGGCTGTCTAAAATACACTTATTATGCACGTGAGCATTGAAATCCCACATGTAAACATCTGAATACCAGTTAACTGACTAGACAGCCTTACAGGTACCCAAAGGCTAGCAATTTATTGATGATGAATCATATGCTCGTATATGACACATAGACGAACAATCTCAGGAAACAAACTAACTAAGAAGTGGATATGCCAATGAGGTCTCCATAAAACATGACACAGCTGCCAATCGAGAAGTCATGAAATGCATGTATATACTTAAATGCATACAAGGCTTAGGGGAAGAGAAAACTACTTCTTGCCCGGTAATCGCCTCTTAACACATTGGCGGTGGGGAGGGGATTCAAAATTATATAGAACCCCCTTCACCCACATTACATGAATCGTTCTTGTTAGTTAACAAAAAGTGTAGGAACCGCAAGGCTCTCTCACATCTGATCGACTCCGTAATGCCACTAAGGGCGGAGAAGGGCGTGAGAACAAATACACTGTATTTACAAATAATGCACACCAAACCATACCAGTTTTGAGAGAATAACCTCCTCAAACAAACGGTATCATGTCAGAAAGGACAACTAACTCAGCACAGCTGAATAAGCTGAAGGACTTCCTGTACGTGAAGAACAATAAAAGCTGATAACTGAGGCTCTAGAAACTCACTAAGGAGACTTACAACAGTAGCCATAACTTATAAGTCTTCATCTACGTGAAGACAGATATATCGGTATAAGTTGCGACCCTGAAGGCTCACTTAATGGAGGCTTACCATTATCGTCGCACAAGAAAGGGAATGAAGAGCCACTATATAAACAGCCCTGAATTCCCAGAGTCTGCAGTCCCAAGAGATAATAAATTCAGTTATGCCACTGCAAAAGGCTGACAAAATCTCACTCAAGATTATTGCTAGGCTGCTATGGTGTAACTATAAGACTCAAGTCTTTGACACCTAGGAAAAAATAAACCGTAAAGCACAGTAACTTTGTCGGTTTTATTCCCAAAGACAGCGGACAGAGCCTAACCCAAGAGACTGCTGTAATCGTACAGAAGGCAACTATGGCATCCACAATGACATAATTGTCTTACGCCAAAGCATATCTTAGCCTATCTAAGCCCTATCCATCCGTATACAGGACTAGAAGCAGGTGATAATAAAAGCCTGGAGAATAATTTCGGCAACGTCTAATGCTTTTCTTTAATAGGAAAGCTTTAACCTCCAGAAGGAAAGCCTCTCTTGGAAGATTTGTCTAACAAGTATTCTAGTAAGTGGAGCTTGCTCGGGCTGATAGCCATAGGCCTGCCGAGACTACATTCTCCTCCACTGATCTTCCGCAATTTATCCACTTTGCGAGGTCGATAACCTACCACCAAGTGGCAAGCAACCGTAATCTATTCTCAACGACCTCACTTGTTACCTTCAATAAGAGAGCCTTTACCTCCACTTGGAGTGACTGTCTTGAAAGGAAGATTCCGAGAATGACGTCCAGATTCTCATGAAGTTGATAAAACTCTGTCAACTGACAAGCAATACAGGTCATGTCCATCACCTGTACGACTTACAGGAGGAGAAACTACGTCCTCCCCACGAAAAAGCTCGTCTCGACGACCTCAATTGTTCCCTTCAATAAGAGAGCCTTTATCTTCACTAGAAGCGACTCTCTAGAAAGGAACATCTGTTATTAACATCTAGTTTCTCATGAAGATGATAACTTCCCGTTAATCGCCGGCCTAGGGGTCTCTGATCGAGTCGCTATATTGACGACATCCAGAGTCAAAATAAGAGGGTTATTGTACCCTCGCGAGACATCTCCTGATGCTTTCTTAGAAGCAGAACAGCCTCGCCTACTCTGGTCTGATGAAGTGTGTTGATAAAACAGCAACTTCAATAGCAGAGCACTGAAACTTCTTGTAGCCCGTTCATATGTCAAGCAAGCTTGTCGTCAAATAGTATATTTCCTGTAACCGGAGTGACTCAAAGAGAGCTTTTCACCTTGTCATCTATAAGTGATGACGACGCAAGGGCAGCATCGTGTCTTACCAACTCAAAAATCACTGTCCGTGCAGAGTTGTACTTGGCATACATGACTGCCCTGGAAAGAACTCTTAGCGAGGAAGCACATCCTCATATTTCTTTCTATTGAGACGTTGCGCCATAGCTCTAGTAAAGTGATCTGCTTAGGACAATGCGCCCAGATTTCCTCTTTTCAATGAAAAAGCACCTTCCATTATTTCCGAGCAAATATTGAATGATGCAGGTAATGACATATTTTCATCCCCGGCCTGCTCATCTAAAAGCAGACATATTCAGATGGAACAATATTCTTAAGAGCTTATGACTTTTCATAGTCTTAAAGTGCCCTTCTGTGAGAGATGGTGACTCACACTGCGTATCCCTCTCACCATCCAAATGTTCCATCCACAAATTCATCTCCAACCGACTAAACGAATGACTGGACCAACGCAACACAGTCTAACAGCTCACCTCCGGAGTCTGTTAAACGTTAGTACTAGTCTCAAACGACTAGCTATCAACTCAAACTTGCGAAGTCAGATAGCTAGTCTGTGTTCAACGCGCTTCATAAATGAAGCAAGGGAAGATGCCATAGCTGCCACTGAATCTGGCTGCAGTGTGAAAGAAGCGTCCCAAACCACAAGCGTGAATGAGCGTCTCAACTCACTAAAGTTTCTCGTACCAAAAACAGTCGACCCCGACTGCTGACGGAAAGGAGAAGGATCTCCAGCTAGCAGTCTGCTCCAGACATCATCGAGCGCTCCGTTAGAAACTTTTAGGCATCTATCCCTAAACGTGCATATCCATAGAACAAGAGGAAGCCGTAACATTCTCTTATGTTCACACGTGTTTGGGAGCATAGATATCGGATAGAACACGTCTGGGAGTGTTATTATTGGAATTTATTGTACACTCGAATCGAGTCGCCTGTGGGTTACCTCGGAAGTATGTTTATTCTCTAGAGATCGTTCATTGTGATTCTATTGGACATGGGGAGCGCGGTGGCTCAGTAGGTAGAGGTGCAGGCTGCAAGCCGAGAGGTCCTCGGTTCGAATCCCACCTGCGGCAACCGCGTTGTGTCCTTGGGCAAGACACTTCATCCCCATTGCCCGCATGGGGGCACGATGACGCCGTGTACTAAGGCGTACTGCACGTCGATGGTACGCATGTCTTCAACCAATCTAACCCTGCCTGTGCTGCAGTGCGGAGTTACGATGTTGGGGAGCTGGCAGCTGCTCGTCGTTGCTCGGTGGTTCTCTCCGGGTACTCCGGCTTCCTCCACCCGTAAAACTGTCACGGTCATGATTAACCATTGTGCATAAATATGTGACCTTAAACATCAATAAATAAATAAATAAATAAATTCTATTGGACATGTGTATATTGTACATTTTATATGACCGGTTTTCGACCTATCTACGTATACCGATTCCAGTATACGTTGTGAGCGGGCTCTATTAATTACTGGGATTGCCACTATAGCCTTAGCTTCTGAAGTGGCGTTAAGCACCAATTTATTAATATAATTAATATCTGGGTGTTTGTTTTACGAATATATATTGTTATTTGGTACCGCTTTTACTGATTCCAAAGCACTCCCCTCTTTGTTTTTGAAAATCCCTTAAAAAAAAAACGGGGTGGGTGGATGATTTTTTAAATCTCTTCTGAGTTGATAAGTGTGCAACTTGAGGGAAGCTGTTTTGTCTGAAGATTATATCCTGGATACAGCTTGTGTATTTTTGTATATGGCGTATGTTTGTGGGGGTTAACCTCTCATTCTCAGATACGCCATCCTAATTTTCAGGGCTTAGCCCAGACTAGCCTCAAAAATTGGGAACTTGTTACAACTAATTAGCATAGTCATTAATGCTAAGTATACGGATTTACTTGAATTTAGCTCCTCAATTATGATATGTCTTCTCTAATACTGAAAAGAGAGACATACATGTAATTACTTTTAATTATTTTCCTTTTACCTTGGATTGCTGGCTTGGGAACTATGTTGGTCTGCTATTTCTAAAGTCCTAAGCCCTCCGCCTTTTTACGATTCAGCTAGTCTGGGCCATTAGTGTATAGTGTAAAAATATGATAAATTTAAAGTAATTTGTATATTTTTATACTTACCAATGGCCCAGACGGAGATGGCCCTCCCATGAGTGGGCACTCAAACCCCCCTGCTGAATTATTATGTAGTACTCTCTTCTACAAAGAATGATGTTGGCGCCAATTCCGGTCACTTCCTGATGGCTGCACATGTGCAGAGAGTAAATGTATGGAGGACCAGATAGGACTTTTAATTTTCAGTTTTGCAAGCAAATTTTGGGGATTGAGGGGTTCAAAATTTGTGTTTGGCCCTTGATAACTTTGAGTTTGCACCAGCTAGTCTGGGCCATGGATAAGTATAAAAAGTATACAAATTACTTTAAATTTATCATTTTCCAAACCGAGAGGCCGATTTTAACCAAATTTGATATGAAGTATTAATGGGTCATATGTACTTGATTTATGCAAAAACAATTTTTCAAAATGCCCCGTGGGAACCACAAGAGCTAAAAATAGAAAAAAATTAAAACGCCCATATCTCCAAAACTACACGGCACTGAGAATTCTTATTTGGTGTGCACCTTCCTTAGTACAAACAGAATGGAATGGTCAAAAACAATTGCTATTGGTTTTATCATAGGGTACTTTTTCGGGACTTTGCAAAAATGCTCAGTCAGCGTTTTTTTAACACTTTGGGTAATGGGCAAAACATTTAAGACTCTTCTTCTCCCAAACCACTGCTCTAAATGCTTTCAAATTTCACATATAACATCTTTGGAATATTGTTTCACATGTTTGTTGAAATCAAATCCCTGGGTCTATATTTGGACTCTCTATGGGAGCCCAGATGTTTAAATTAGTGCAGTATGAGAAATATTCTTTAAAAATCTTCTTCTTTAGATCCACCAATCAGAATCTTTTGATATTTGGTATGCAGCATCCTTAGGGAGGTGAGATTCAAGTTTGTTCAAGCCAATTCATATTTGGGATTCCTGTGGGAGCCCAAATTATAACTTAGTTCAATATGAGGAATTTTCTTTAAAAATCTTCTTCAGATCCAGCAGTCGCAATGTTTTGATATTCAGTATACACTATCCTTAGGGAGGTGTGTTTCAAGTTTGTTCAAGCCAAGTCTCTGAGTTGATATTTGCCAAATTGTAACTTAGTTCAATATGAGGAACATTCTTTAAAAATATTCTTCTTCTCATCCACCAGTAAGAATCTTTTGATATTTTGTATACTGTATCGTTAGGGAGGTGAGATTCAAATTTGTTAAAGCCAAGTCCCTGGGTTCATATTTGGGCTCCCTGTGGATGCCCGAATTATAACTTAGTTCAACATGAGGAATATTTTTTTAAAATATTTTTCTTCAGATCCAGTAGTCAGAATCTTTTGATATATGGAATACAGCATCATTAGGGAGATGAGATTCAAGTTTGTTCAAGTCAAGTCCTTGGAGTCATATTTGGGCTACCTATGTGGGCCCAAATTATTAACTTAGTTCAGTTGGAGGAATATTTATAAAAAAAAATAAATTTCAGATCCAATGGTCAGAATGTTTTGATATTTGGTATATGGTTTTCTTAATGGGGCAGATGCAAGTTTGTTCAAATCAGGACCCTCGGTTGATAGTTGTCAGTATCAGGTGAGCGCTCTCAGGCCTCTTGGGGGCCTCTTGTTTTGTTAGTGTTACTTCCATTCCCTCTCCTGAACCCTCCTGTTATACTCCCAAGCTTTCTCGGCTTTTTTATTGAGAATTTTTTTTTTAAATTCTTGGGAGTTTTATTTGTTTTACAGAATAGGTATTCCGTTTGTCCCCTGTGTTTACGTCCTGTTCATTTACTGTTCAGGACGTTTTGTATTCTTGCATCTTCTACCAGATGCATTCTTTTTTCTTCCTATGAAGATCTAGCTTTGCATCAGGTGGTTGTTGGTCGGTTACTGACTTTGGGCCTCTGTTGTGCCTGTTGTTGATTAGTTTCCGGTTTTTCCTCTTGATGTTGTTGTCTGTTCAACAATGTTTTGATATGTATTAATTCAGTGTTTAGTTGAAAACAGTTATTGTTTTTTCTATTAGGATACATATTATATCTTATTCCAGTAGTTTAGCTTTAAATTGTCCACACGTAGGTTCTATCAGGATGCCCTTGGGCTCATGAGGTTCTCTTGGGGTACTTAGGCTTCATTCAAACTTTTTCGAAAAAATGTAATTAATTTGTTTTGAAAATTTTTGTGATTGTCTGTGTTATGTATCCTTGCGATGTTTATTCTGTATTATTATTGTGAGTGCAGCGCACTTATGATTTGGCTTCATTATACCCCATGCAAACAAAGTTTGGGGGGGGGGGGGGGGGGGGTATATAGGAATCACCCTGTCCGTCCGTCCGTCCGTCCGTCCATCTGTCCATCCGTCCGTCTGTCCGGGCCAACATTGGGGGTTTAGGGAAAATTATTATTAGGGGCTACCTCCAAATTAAGGTAGGGTTAGGAGTTGGGTGGGGTAGGGGTAGCCCCAGAGTAGGGCTTAAGGTTGGGGGAGGGTTAGGTCCCGGGGGGGTTAGGGTTGGGTGTCAGGGGTGGGGGTTTTAGTTTTAGTAGCCCCTAAACCGAAAAATAGCTCCTAATCCTATTGGTTTGGCTAGGGTGGGGTGGGGTTGGGTCAGGGGTGGGGTGGGGTTAGGGTTAGGGATAGCCCCAGAGTAGGGCTTAAGGTTGGGGGGGTAAGTCCTGGGGGTGGGTGGGGGTTAGGGTCAGGGGTGGGCTTTTAGGGTTTAGGGTCAGGGTAGGGTAGGGTTAGGGTTAGGGTGTGATTTTGGGGTGGAGGGGTGGGGTTAGGGTTAAATATAAGTTCTAGGGTGGAGGGGGTGGGGTTCTGGATAAAGTAAGGTTTTGGACTTACAAAATGTTTTTTTGGTAGCCCATAAACCCAAAATGTTGGAGCGTCCATCTGTCCATCTGTCCGTCTGTCCGTCTGTCTGTCTGTCTGTCTGTCTGTCCATCCTTGTAAGCGCAACTCCTCCTAAACCGTTTGAAGAATTTTCATGAAACTTTACACAATGGAAGTACTCCATATGAAGATGTGCATGAAGCAATATAATTCCGTTCTGACATTTCCAAGGGGAGTATATCTAACTTATACCGTCTGTCCATCCTTGTAAGCGCAACTCCTCCTAAACCGTTTGAAGAATTTTCATGAAACTTCACACAATGGAAGAACTCCATATGAAGATGTGAACGAAGCAATATAATTCCGTTCTGACATTTCCAAGGGGAGATAATGTAACTTATACATTTCAGGCGCGGGGGGGATCACTTTGTGAGTTTGCTCACAGTACCTCTAGTTATTATTGTATCTATTATAATAATATGGTACATAGTGTAAGTCCAGAAAGTTTCGGATTTACATGCTTGTTGTCTGCCAGTAGTCGCAGCAATCCTTCAATACTTGTACTATGGGATGCGAACGTTGAAAATGGGTGTCGACCCGTGTGGCGGGCGGTGAAGTTCCGATGTCGGAGCTTTCACCTCATTCTAATACAAGTCTTTCAGTCTCTTTTTCAGAGGAACAAGAACATGGTGATGGTACTTTGACACCTGTCCGTTACCTGCTGCCATTGTCACACTCTGATGAGCCTCACTCTGATGAGTAAACAGAGCTAGCTGCCAAGTTGCTCATGATTATTTGCAGGGGATTGAGGTCTCTAGTTAGTTCTCTTAATCCTCTACATGCAGCTAGCTCGACCGGTGAGGCGGTTGTCCCTATATGAGAGCCGGGACACCGGGTAGGTCCGTTGCGGTCAAGAAGTTTAGACGTGGGTAGAGCGAGCACCTCAAAAACAAAAGCTCACCCAGCAACGATGGCAAAAGGATAAGAAGACTTGAAGTTTCTCTACGGGACGCAAGGCAAGATCTGGGGTCAGGCCATGAGTTGGAGAACCCCCTGCGTCCTGTTAGCAGTCAGGATCGACTGTCCATCGCGAGAAACTTCAATGAGTCGGAACACCCGTCCGAAATATGCGAGTCAGGATGTTCCTTCCATGCTGCAGCCATGGTTGGCTGCAATTATGGCTTCTTCTTACATGGAAGAGTACACAAGAGGATTAACCTACAACTTTCTCAACGGGAAACTTCGCGCGATCTGGGGTCAGATCGCGAGTTGGAGAGCATTCTCCGTCCCTTCAGCAGTTGGGGTCGACTGTTTCTGTCGTGAGAAACTTCATTGAGTCGGAGCCCCCATTTGAACTATGTGGTTCGGGACACTCCTTCCTATCTTCAGCTGGGGTTGGCTGTTGTTACGGCTTCCTCTTCTTCCATGGAAAAGCATGCTAAGGGGTAGAAGCCTACAAGTTTCTAAACAGAATGCTCAGCGAGATCTGGAGCAGATCGCGAGTTGGAGAACCCTCTCCGTTCTGTCAGCAGTTCACGTTTGTGGTCCGGGACTCTCCTTCCACACTGCAGCTGGGGCCGGTTGCAGCTATGTCTTCTTCCTCTGCTTTATCGACGAAGCATATTAGACCGCAGACTAGCTGTCCGACGCTGCATGTTTAAGCTGTTCGTCAGGGACGATTTCAGTCTTCACCACTGAAGTCGGATTAACCTGCAGCTAGTGGTTTGAGGCATATTCATACGAAAGATCTGGGGTCAGTTCTCTGTCCCGTGAGCAGCATATGGTGAAAAAGCGGATAATCACTGCTCCTCAAGCCTCATTCACGGACCTGCTGGGGCAAATTGTGCAGCTTATCACTGCATCCCAGTAGTCACAGTTTCAGCCATCAATAGTCTCCGGTAGTGAGCTGTCGGACGGTGCTGGGTTGGTCCAGTCATCTGTTCATTCGGATGGTGTTGACCATATTTTTCAGATGGAACATTCAGATGGTGAGAGGGTAACAGAGGACGTTTCTCCATCCCTCACGGGAACAGTATATTAAGACTATGAATTTTATAAGTTCTTTCAGATCTTGTTCCATCTAAACAAAAGTCTGCATTTGCTAAGCAAAAAACAGCTTAGAGTACTGGGCGAAGGAAAGACAAAGTTCTGTCCTTCCTGGGTCATTCTGCTCAGGTGTCGAAGGCTTTTGGTCTGCTTAATGATGCCACCCTTGGCCTAGCAATAATATAAGAAAGACATATGATCTATTCTTTATGAAAAGAAGATCTGTTAGAAGGAAAAAGTATGTTTTTTCCTTCTCAGTGTTATATTCTTAGGCATCAGAGGCATTTAGTTCTATTGTTGATGCCATAGTAGCCTTATGTAATGTTAGAGCGGTCTTTTCTTATACATTAATGGCTAACATCGTAAGTCTCCATTTAGTGAGCTGTCCAAGGCTGCAGGGTAACACACAGATATCTGTCTTCACGGATATAAGACTTTTTGTCTGTGTTAGCTACGCTGAGACTGCTATCTTTTTGGAATAAGGCCGTTAGAAGAAACGATTACGTTCTTTCCTTCTTGGTGTTGTATTCCTAGGCGTCACAGGCATATAGTCCTATTGTTGTTGCCTTAGTAGTCTTATGTGAATTAAGAGCGGTCTGTTTTTATAACATTGGTGGCTAATGTCACAGTGGCCTTATGTAATTTACAGCAGTCTTTTCTTATACATTGCGGCTAACGTTGTAAGTCTCCGTTTAGTGAGCATTCCAAGGCCGCAGGTGACACAGATATCTGTCATCATGGAGATGGAGACTTCTAAGCTGCGTTAGCTAAGCTGAGACTTCTGATTCTTTGGAATTACGGCCGTTAGAAGAGCGGTCCTTGATTCCTTACCTTGAACGACTAACGTCATTAGTCTCCCTTTAGTGAGCTTTCAAGGTCGCAAGTTACACTGAGATATCTGTCTTCACGGAGATGAAGACTTCTTAGCTGCACTAGGTAAGCTGAGACTGCTGTCTCTGTGGATTTAGGGCCATTAAAAGGAAAGAGTACGTTGTTTCCTTCTCGGAGTTGTAATCTTAGGTGGCTAAGGCTTTTAGTCCTTTTGTTGATGCCTTATTAGTATCAAGTGTGACCCTTTTTCCTTAACTTGAGCCACTAAGGTCGTCAGTCTCCATTTAGTGAGCTTTCTAAAGTAGCAAATTACACCGAGATATCTGTCTTGAAGGAGATGAAGACTTCTAAGCTACATTAGCTAGGCTGAGTCCACTGTCTTCTAGGAATAGAACCGTTAAAAGGAAAGAGTGTATCAGTATGTGATCAACAGCAAGAGCAATTTTTTGATTTGCTGTGACACAACAAAGACAACTATTTTTGGCCATTCATTTCTCCTAGTCCTAGGAAAGCTTTCTAGCAAGCTCTGTTCTGTGACTTTTCGTTTCGTTTTTCAACTACCGTGGTTCTCTCTACCCCCCCCCCCCCCTCCCTACTCCCCCCCCCCCCCCCAAAAAAAAAAAAAAAAAAAAATTGTTCATGGCGTCAATGAAATCTTTGGAACCCACATTGCAGTCTTGAGAGGGTTAGACATGCACACAGGAATCAGATAAATGTTTTCCAGCATTGAAAGGCTTCATTCAGCATGAAATAACTTGTGTATAATATGTGTACAGTAGTGAAAGAGTTCATCATGAAATAAAATCTTTGGAAAGAACACACTGAAGTCATGAGAGGGTTAAATTAAAGATATTCAAACAGGAATCAGATCAATTTTTTTCCAAGGAACCAGAAAAATACATCTACAGTATTGAAAGGGTTTTTGATTGTTCATGGCATCAATAAAATCTTTGGAACTCACATTGCAGTCTTGAGAGGGTTAAATTAAAGACATGCATACAAGAATAACAAGACTCTACCCCACCGGTTGAAGTTGGCCCACCGGTTCTTGAAAAAGAAATTTTGGGCAGAGCCCAAAATGGATATGCCCTCACAGAGAGCCCAGATATTGACCTATCAACTTCCCTTGAACAAACTTTATTCTTCTATACCAAAGGATGTTCCATACCAAATATCAGGACATTCCCTCTGGTATCAGATATGCCCTCACAGAGAGCCCAGATATTGACCTATCAACTTCCCTTGAACAAACTTTATTCTTCTATACCAAAGGATGTTCCATACCAAATATCAGGGCATTCCCTCTGGTGGTTCAGGGCGCGCCTTGAGTAAAATGGTCGGGGCCTAAAAAAAGTGCCCCACATATTGAGGTCGGGGCCTTTTCGGGGCTGATTTTCCATTTTGTCCATTATTGTTAGTGCTTTTTTGTGGAAAATGTCGGGGCTTGAAAAAAAGCCCCCAGCAAGTGCTCCTCGAGGCTGATCTCGGGGCCTGGGCTGATCAGCCCCGACTCAAGGCAAGCCCTGGTGGTTCATGAGAAGAAGATTTTTAAAGGTTTTTAAGCTTTTGGGGCATAAACCAGATTCCGAATATGGCAGCTGCTGCAATTAAACAAAATCGAAAGGGTATACTCCATAGATGGTCTGTGCGATTTTTGTTTGAATTTGGCCAAGTGGTTGTGAAGAAGATGTCAAGTTTGTAAAAAAGTTAATGGATGACGGATGACGGCTTAAACATGCGGCAAACATGCGGGACACTCCGTCATATAGACAGTTGGGGTCGGCTAGTCTATCAGCTTCCTCATCATCATATCAGCACACACGACCGCACCTTGGCTTTGTGACCACAGAGATCCAGCCTGCTTCGCTGTCGAAGGATTCGATGTCATCTAGGCACTCCATCCAATAGCCAGGGACACGAGGCCTCATCAGTCAAGACGTTCGCATAAAAGGATCGTGCTGGACACGCCGTCCCAGGAGCTTCCAGCGGCTAAACAACAGAAAACCGCAGCTCCACAGGCCTCCGTGACGGACTTGCTGTCAAAGATTGCAGCATCCCAGCAACCTCTGGAACATCCTACAACGGTTTCTGATCAGGAACTGTCGGATGAAGCTGAGTCGGTTCGTTCCTATGCAAGGTCAGTCAGGGACGACCAAGATTCTCATCTGTCCCAGTCGGATGGTGAAATGGAATTTACGGAGCTTGATTTTTCCCTTTTGGAACAACATAAGGTTGCGATGGAGTTTATCCGTCAACACCTTCCAGACGTTTCTTCGGGCCAAGTTGCTGCGATCAAGGATAAGAGACTGATAGCGTCACTGGATACTGACTTTTTTGGCCGGATTAAGGAAGATGTTCCTGATTATCCGGTCCAGTCTAGCAATGTCTCTTGAATGTTTGAATTGCTTAATGACGCTATTTTCAATTTAGCCTCAAAAACAGACAAGAACAGTTTCTTATCACATGCTCTGGAACTGCCGTTTATCAATAGCAGAAATAGATTTTCAACAGCAGGTCAGGGCATACTGAGAGGTCCTCTGTGTTTGGACGATTAGGCTGAGGACTTAGATTTGTCCCTGCCTATGTCTTTTTATGTTCACTCTAGCACTATGGAGACAACGATCTCTTCTAGTAGAGCGAATTTAGATGCCTTGTCATATGCAGATCACCTTACCAGAGCATTAGCACAACGTCTTGGTGGCAAAGAATTTGAGGACGTTCGTTCCTCTTTAAGAGTTCTTTCTAGGGCCATTGTATTCTCCACGTATAACTCTGCCCTGTCAGTGGCTAATTTAGAGTTGGTTAGACGTGATGCGGCAAAGGCTTCATCCACTATAGGTGGATTCTAAGGTGAAAAACTCTCTTCGAGTCGCTCCGGTTTCCGGGGATCTTCTAGTTGATGGTAAGCTTTCTTTAATCTACGATCAGATTACTAAGAAAGCTTCGGACTCTCTGCTTTTAAAGTCAGCTTCGAAAAAGCCTGACTCAGCAGAAAAGAGTAAAGCAGGAGCTTCTGGTTGGAGTTCGTCCAAGGGAAGCTCCTATAAAGGATATAGGAAATCCTCACGCTCTTACTCTAGAGACTGTCAAAGTAGCGACTCAGGTAGGGGACGGGGTTCTGGCCGAGGCAACCTATCAGTGGCTAATTTGGAGTTGGTTAGACGTGATGCAGCCCTGGCTTCATCCAATATAGTGGATTCAAAGGTGAAAAACTCTTCTCGAGTCGCTCCGGTTTCTGGGGATTTTCTCTTTGATGGTAAGCTTTCTTTAATCTATGACCAGATTCCAAGAAAGTTTCAGATTCTCTGCTTTTTAAGTCGGTTTCTAAAAGACCTGACTCAGCAGAAAAGAGTAAAGCAGGAGCTTTTGGTTCGAGTTCGTCCAGGAGAAGCTCCTATAAAGGATATAAAAAATCCTCTAGCTCTTACTGTAGAGACTGTAAGAGTAGCGACTCAGGTAGGGGACGTGGTTCTGGCCGAGACAACTGGTCAGATGACCCTAGGTCGACAGGACAATGTGCTGGATGGGGAGGACGTAGTTTCTCTTTCCGTAGGCCTCGCAGGTCCAGGAGGTGATGGTCAGGATCTCTATTGCGGTCCGGTGGGTGGAAGGCTGTCAAAGTTTTTGACCAATTGGTTGTCAATTACAGACCATCAATGGGTAAAAGAGGTTATCTTGGATGGCCTAAAGCTATCTTTCCGAGAAAAACCTCTGTTAATACAAATTCCACGATGGACTCAGCTTCCGTCCAATCTTCAAAAAAGAGATTCACTTCTATTAGAGGTGCAATCCCTTTTAGAGAAGAATGCAATAGAGGTCATGGAAAACCAGGAATTCCTGGGTTTTTACATTCACCTATTCTTGGTACTGAAGCCAGACGGCTCGTTCTGTCCAGTTATAGATCTGAGCTGGATAAACAAACTGATCGTGGCTCCAAAGTTCTATATGGAGACCATTCGATCAGTGAGGGCAAGCATTCGAGTGGACGACTAAGCATCAAGCATAGATCTCAAGGATACGTACTTTCATGTCAAGGTACATCCAGCATTCGGAAAGTACCTTTGCTTCACCGTCCTAGGAGTCGTTTATCAGTTCTGAGCGATGTGCTTCGGACTCAATCTAGCACCCTGGGCTTTCACTCAAATAATGAACTCGGTAATGGCTTATTTCCGAGCTCATTCGTCTGCTGTAACGTCGGCCTACTTGGACGACATTCTTCAGAGGTATGGCAACAAAACGGTTCTTCAGAACGATGTTCAGAGTCTGCTTCAATTGCTCCGGCACCTTGGTTTCATTGTAAATGAAAAGAAGTCGGATCTAGCTCCGTCCAAGTCGTTCATTCACTTGGGAATGAGCTTCGAGACTCACAACAATCTGGTTCGTCTTCCGTTACCCAGAGCGAAGTTGGTCAGTTGTTATGCTTGCTTTTGTCTACACTCAGACGTAGTAACAGCGAGAGAATTCATGAGACTGATGGGATTGTGCGGAGCGGCAGCGGATCTCATTCCGATGGGTCATTTACGCACACGTCCACTCCAAATATTTTTCTCTCAAATTTGGAGTGTGAAGATTCATTCGCTCGAAACAAATATAGTTCTATCGGACCAAGTAAAACTAATTATTCAGACTTGGGCAGATATTCAGTGGTTGACTCAGGGAGTTCCACTGCGGCTGCCGGATCTGGTGTTTACAATTATGATGGATGCGAGTCAAACAGGTTGGGGCGTGACATTGAGCCAAACAGACTCAAGGTGCCAAGGCCTTTGGGATCCTGTGTTCCTGAACAAGCATATAAACATCAAAGAAATGATGTCAATATGGCTAGCGCTACATCATTGGATGAACATAATTCAGAATTCACATGTTCAGATACTGTCAGACAATTCGACGGTAGTAGCGTACATTCGGAACCAAGGAGGCACTCATTCAATTCCGTTATTCGATCTAACGAAAAGAATTCTTCTGTTTGTTCTAGAACATCACATTCTGCTATCAGTCAGTCATATTCCGGGTCGTCTGAACGTTCTAGCAGACTCGCTTTCTCCGAAAGGTCGCATGTTGCCATCGGAATGGACTCTAAACAAGCGAGTGTTCTATCAGATTTGCTACCAATGGGATCGACCAATGATAGACTTGTTTGCGACACACCTCAACAATCAGTTGCAGACGTATGTGTCGCCATGCCCAGATCCTTGAGCGTTTGCAGTAGACGCTCTCTCAATTTCTTGGAATGGAATGATAGGATATGCATATCCTCCAACTCCATTGATTCAACAGATCTTGCTAAAGATCAAGCAATCGCACTGCAAGATACTGTTGGTAGCATCTCTGTCGTCACAGAAACCATGGATAAATCTACTCAGGTGTCTGTTATGGGACGTTCCCCGGAAGCTTCCTCCACGGGAGGACCTTCTTTATCAGAGGAAGTCACGCACACTGCATCACAACCCGCAAGGTCTCAACCTTCACATATTTCCGTTGTGTGGTCCTTCTTGCATGGGAAGTGCTTTACAGGACAAGCAATGGACGCAATTTCAAACTGTAGGAGGGCCTCCTCTTCGCTAAACTATGCGGCAAAGTGGAAGGTTTTCTCTCGTTGGTGTAAGGATCAGTCGATAGACGTATTTGATCCATCCATTCCAGACATTGCTAATTTTTTGGTCTACTTACCATTAAGGGTTATAGGTTTATGCTCTCAGACACATATGCTCATCATGGTAGCTTAGAGATTGGATCTAATATTTCTTTATCAAAGTTAGTTAAAAACTTTTCGATAAATAGACCTAGATCTCTTAGGTTAATTCCTAAATGGAATTTAGCTTGGGTTCTTTTGAAGCTCAAAGAAGCTCCTTTTGAACCTTTGAACACTGTAGACTTCAAATTCTTGTCTTAGAAGACAGCTTTTTTCTTAACCTTTGCTTCGGCAAGAAGAGTTAGTGAGCTTCATGCTCTGTCTATCGATGATTCTCATTATCGTAGTATTGGTAAGGACAAGATAAAAAAGTGTTGTGGTTGGGGTTTCCCGACCGACTCTAATTTTACCTTGCGACCCTAAACATTTTTTGAACCCAAAACCTCAAAAACTTAATCACTGTACACATGTCTTCATCATTCATACATTAGTATGAAAATGAAAGTAAGTTTTGAAAACCCTTACCGTGAGAGGTGAGCAATAAACTGTTCGTATGCATCACGTTCTCACCTAGGACATTTTTTAATGACGAGCTCCTCATTGCTTGTCTTCAAATGATTTGGTAATACATGCAAAATGCAGTTTAAAGCATTTTTTTTAGCTTTTTGCTGATAAACAAAACAATTTGAACAACCAACAGGCGGGGGAGGCGTGGGGGGGGGGGGGGAGGTGTTTTTTTACTCGATTTGTTGGACAAAGTGAATGCAATCATATATATTAACCAATAATCCAGTTGCACCATGCGTAGGTATAGACACCTATGGTAAATCCACTGTAGCATTGCAGGCAGAATAACTAGTGCAAACACTCACAAACGAGATTCAAACTTCTGTACGTGCACTTGATATTACGGGAAGGTGTCAGAACGGAATCATCTCCAAGAACTATTGAATCACACTTAAGGATATGCTTCTGCACCACAGAGTGTCTACTAAATATCAATGGATGCTTGAAGCTTGCAAATATGTCAGGGAAGCGTGGACAGAGCATGGAATAGTTTCACTTTGAATTTCACACGCTTCAAAAAACTCAAACAAAAACTTAAAATAATATGCAAATCATTATTAAAAACAATCCTGTTCATATTTTGAAGTCAAAGGAAGAGATGAGATAATTGTTCTTTAGTAAAAAAACGTGATTCAAACATTTCAATTTTGACATAATTCACTGAAATACAAAATCAAACAATGTGATTGCCATGAAACAAAAAATCTGATCGGTTTTGTGTCGTTTTGCCCCAACTCCCATACATATCCGTTATTTTTCGGCCTTGGCCATTTCGCCCCAAATTAGAGTGAAATGATTCTGAGCGAAACAAACTGGGGTGAACAGGGATTGTGATGAGACGACTCAGGGGGCAAACGGAACATCGGGCGAAAAGACCTAGTACCGCAAATTCCAGATTAAAAACGAGTGCACCTAAAATGCCATGGATACGCGTAACTAAATAAAAATGGCGTCAAGCTTGTTTGCCCTCGTTTTTAATAAATGCGATCATTATGCCAAGAGACAACTTATAAAATCTATTAGCCATTCGTCTACGTTTGAAAGCATATTCAAAGAGGTACACACAGCAGAATGTGACTCACTTGAAGTTGGTTGTAGCGCCAGCCAAACTGCAACAAATTTGATCGAGGCGGCCGATAGTCTTTTTGTGATTGATGACAGTTCAACTGTTATTGGCCAAGTTCTCGAAAGACTCTCGGACATCAAATCAATAATATTTACATGCAAAATGAACAGGGATATGAATGAACCCCCAAATCCAGCTTTTGCAAAAAATAAACAGTTAGCGCATTTGATGTGTTGATGACCCAAAGCAAAAAAAGGGGCCTGCCCTCAGAAAAAATGTCCAGCTCTGGCCAAAAATCAGGCACATTAAACAGAAAGGACGAACTGTATAATGCTGTTTTGCAAATGATGAAACAAGACAAAGTTGATTTCCCCATTTCAGAGACCAATAAAAGAGGTGCTTATATTGCCCAGGTTTTATGTAACGCATTGTGGTATACTACAAATCAACACTCTACATTCCAGGATCAATCCTTTCACAAAAAAGGTGTCACACCAATACCTGAGAAATTTCATGCTTTCAGTGGGTACAATGAGGTTAAGCGAAAAAAACAAAAAATGCAGCCAATGAGTGCAAGTGAATTAGAAGGTCTTGGGTAAGCATTATATAGCATATGTTTAAAGCAGATAATGACAACAAGCCCAGAATGGTTGGATTTCCGTGACCATATTAAAGGTCTTGCAGATTGCTTACTCTGCTACAGTAAAAATTTACAGGAGACGTCCTGCGAAACTGAATTGGCTCGAAGCCGCAATACACCAGCCCGCTGTATATCAAAAGATATTTCTATTGAACATAGAACATCAAGACCACTTGGAGGACAAGAAAAATATAAAATCTTCACTCATGTCATCAAAAGCTTTGGGGGACCCCTTGTTTTTTGATGAATTAGAACATTTACTTACGCCGTTCAGTTCCAATGTACAGCGATATCGATTCTTTGCTGACCTTCAGCTAACAGTCCCAATTGACCTGTATCGATATTCACCCGGTGGATCTGTTGTCACCTCAAAGTGTATTGTACGCGTGGATCCTGAGAGGACAGATGATGATAAGTTAACGCAACCCATTAGATTGTTCCCGGTCTCAGCGAAATCACTTCAAAAGTCAGATCAGAAATGTTGCCAAGATTGGGGAATCCACTGTTCATTTCATCTACAAAGAATTAACTATGGATGCAGCAACATCAAATCACCCGGTTATTCAACAAAGACTCCGAGCCATATTTATGGGGGAAGATGGCCTGTTGGCAGATTTGCGTCATCTAAACACTGGGAGACCAACCGGTACATTTGATGTATTTTTAGAAGAGTTTGGGAAAATTGTGGAAAATGTCACAGTTGCTAATGAAAGATGCCACGGAGAAGCGCATTTGTCACAATGGATTTCACTTCGAGAACTTATGCAACAAGCTGCTGATAAATGTCCTCTTGGGACAGCAGTTCCATCCAAAACATTAGTTAGAATGCAATTTGCCCCAACAAATCCGTACACTAGAGCTTCGTTAAGTTTCACCTCTAAATTCAATGTCCAGTATAAAATCCAGCGTCGTCAACTGCGTGCATCACACCCAGATGACCATTATTGTGCAGCGCAGTTCAAACACATGAAGTCTATGGCTGTTGAGCTACAAGAAAAGTGTGCCATGTATTCAATTGATGACAAGGCAAAAGTCCCATTCGGCAGTCCAAAGGATAAAACCTTAGTTGCAAGTGACCATGACATGACCAATTCAAAGTTAACGCCTTCCGTGTATTTGAAAATAACAGTTCCTAAACATGTAGAGGAATCATTTGTGAGAGGGAAAGTCACCCGTGTTATCAACAATTCTGTGTTTGAACCATCAGACCCATTCCGGCATGCATACAATTTGGCCAAGATACACACAGCTGAAGGGCCAAAGGTCATTCTGAAATTCTCAGATGGTGGAACTGATCAACGAAATAACATAGAATCAGTAAAATGTGCGATGATATGCCTATTTAAGGAACTAAATTTGGACATGATTATCTTGGCGCGCTGTGCATCCGGACACAGCTGGACAAACCCTGTGGAGCGTGTCATGTCCATACTTAATATTGGCCTTCAAAACTGTGCGCTTAGCAGAGAAGCGGGCAATTCTGATATTGAGAAGATTCTTAAGTCTTGCAGCAGCATGGCAGAGATCCGTACTGCAGCAGAGAGAAATGCAGATGTCAGAGAGGCATGGCCCAAACTAATTGAATCTATCAGAACCACTCTCAGAAACAGATTCTCCAGATTATGTCTCAAAGGAGAGCCCATTCTTGTTGCAGAACCCATCGCAGACGCAGAGATTGATCACTTAAAATGTCACCTGACATCTTTGTTTCCTAACTTGGACATAAATCATTTGGTGAAGGCAAAGGTGGGGCAGATAGTGGAATATCGACAGTGGGTTGAAACACACTGTCGAGAACGATAATACACATTCGCGATTCGCAAATGCAACAACAAAAAATGTTGTTCACAACCTGTGTTAGAAACTCGGCATTTAAAGTGGCTCCAAGACCCAGTATTGGATACCAATGGTGATCACTTTAAGTCTGATTCAGAAGTGAAGAATCAGGAAACCACTGAAGAGGATAGGCCCACCTATGTCAAGAGGGTTAGAAAAACTGCATGCAGCGCTGGTACATCTTCCAGTAAAGGTGTGAATGCTAGTGTACCACGCTCTAGTACAAATAAACAAACTATTTCCACCCTGTATCAGTTATATGGAGAAGAGGATTCTGCTGTAACGTTGACTGCCCAAACGGCAAGAAGTACAGTCTCCTGTACTGAATGTCGGAAACCAAGGGTGATCTATGCACAGGTAGCTTTTTCAGAGAGACAAAATATTGGATTGGCATGTCTTCTTTCAGACTACGATTATAGTTGTGGGGCTCCTATTTGCCCACCTGATCATGCCCTCAAGAAGAAAGTTTGCATGAGGCTAGCTATTGCCTGTGAAACCCCTATTGAGATACCTTTTTATGGTGCCAAGCTTGGGCCTATGGACACCTGCTGCTTTTGTGCTTCATCAAATGCGACTGTTTCAGAAGAACTGAAAACAAAATTTAAAACTGTTTTGCCAGT
The DNA here is from genome assembly GCA_031216915.1 of Pictodentalium vernedei. NCBI lineage: Eukaryota > Metazoa > Mollusca > Scaphopoda > Dentaliida > Dentaliidae > Pictodentalium > Pictodentalium vernedei. The sequence continues at coordinate 711,224,658 of CM062297.1, forward strand.
GTGTGCTAGTTGTTTGGAGAGAGGAATAGAACCAATTTGTCAACGCCCTTATAGGCCATAAATTTCATAAACTTGATATGAGGATGTTCCTGCTTTTCGTTTCTCATTTAATATTTCAATAAGAATCTGATAAGAGTTCCATTATTTCACAATTTGAAATGTGTTTTTTCAAGTCATTGTTTAATCGTCTACCTCATTCTTCCAAGAGAAGCATTTCGTTTTGATCTTTGGTTCATTTATTTAGTACACATCATTAAACTCAAGAAGAATAATTATCAATATTTATTTGTTTCAACACTGTCATAGGTATGACAGCTTCATAGCGTGAAATTTTGTCAACAGATGATGTAGATCCTGTTTGGATTCGAACTCAAATTACTGACAAATCGTCCACTGAGTTCCAGGTTGTCATATGTGCCTACTGGCACATTGGACAACCTGGAACTCAGGGGACTAAATTGGTCAATTTATTGCTTCAAACATTTAAATGAATGGTCTATTTGAAGTGTAAAGGTTTCTGACATCTAAGACCACGAGTTTCCCAGCAAGGTCTACACCATCTGATGAAAGCACGTCACAGCAAGTGATGTAGACCTTGCTTTAACTTATTAAGTCAAAGCAAGGTCCACATCACCTGCTGTCAATAGATGGTGTAGACCTTGCTGGGAAAGTCTTAGGTGTCTGAATACTTTACACTGCAAGTAGATCATTGATTTAAATGTTTGAAGCAGTGAATTGACCAATTTGTAAGTAATTTTAGTTTAAAACTAAAATTACTTACAAATTGGTCAATTCATTCCTTCGAACATTTAAATGAATGGTCTGTTTGTTGTATAAAGTTTTCTGACACAAACCACATTTAACTTTTCATCATCTGTTGATAACAGGTGCTGTAGACCTTGTTTGAATTTCAGCTAAAATTACAGACAAATTGGTCAGGCCACTGCTTCAAACATTTAAAAGACTACATTATTTGTAGTGCACAATTTTCTGTCAGACACAGAAAAGGTTGTCTTTTAAGTTTAATATAATATTAATAAATTGCTATCTACAATATTTGAATTCCTATTTTTTTCAGATTATTATCCCTGGTGTTACCAACATGTCTCCTTCATTTTAATATGTTGTATTAAAAAAAAAAAAAAACCTCCCTACCGACCCTGATTTTTTTGAGCATGTAACCCTAACCACACTATTAATTTTTTTTGGCCCAATACTATTAGTTTAACTACTTATGTGGGATTTCTGGCTAAGAATCAGGCTCCTAATAAGTATCCTGAGCCTATTATCATTAAGGCTCTTCTGTCCTCAGATGGCTGTAGGCCTTTGCTATGTCTAGTTAGAGCTATGCGTATTTATAAACGTAGATCAGAGTTTATCAGAAGGGGGAGAAAATGCTTCTTTCTGTCTTTAATTCCCAATAGAAAGGACATTTCCGTTCATTCTATTGCTAGATGGATTCAATTAGCTATTTGTACTGCTTATGAGAGTTTATCTTTCAATCAGCAGTCCGTGCTTAAGATTTCAGCGCATGAAGTTAGAGCGCTGTCTACATCTTGGGCTTATTCTAACAGTATTGCTATTACGGATCTCATGAAGGCTGCTTACTGGACACAGCCTTCTACTTTCACTAATTTTTACCTTAGAAATATAGAGTCTATTTCTGGCGACCTTAGATGTTTAGGTCTGTTATCTGTTGCTCAGAATGTCATCCACTAAACAGTTACAGCTATAGTTATGTAGATTTTCTGTTCCAGCGGTGGCTCTGTCCTGCCACCCTCTTTGTTCTGTGTTGATTTAACCCAGAGCAAGGGGAAGGTTGGGGGGGGGGGGGGGGGTGATGGTGTTCCCTTATATCACCGGCTTTATAGTGAAAAGCAAGGGAATATCTCCTCCTGAGTCAGTAATTCCAAGTCGGTGCTGGGATAGTTTTAAAGTATAAAGCTCATTATGTAATATTTTTAAAGTGTAGCTCGGTATGAAGCATTTGTATATGTCACGTGTCATACAAGCGTTAATATACAATGCTCGGACACTTTTAAATAAGTATAAAGAGTCCCATTCTCTGGACTATCTTTATTTATTGGCTTTCCTTTAAGGAATTAGTATAATGGGTTATACTGGATATTAATAGAGATCATGGATGTTATTTGGCTCAATTTTTGATTGGTAATGTGTCTTTCTTATTTTTTATAAACAAGAAAGACATATGTAAAACCTTTCTCTCCTCTTCTCCTTGAGGGGATGTTCTTTTTACATAATTGAGTCTATTGGATTTTCCTTTATGTCCTAGGCCCCCCAGCCTTTTCTCTATTCAGCTAAGTCTGGGTCATTGGTTACAGTATAAAAATATGAAAAAATTTAAAGTAATTTATATATTTTTTATACTTACCAATGACCCAGACGGAGATGGCCCTCCCATGAGTTGGGAACTCATACCTCCCTGCTGATTATATAACATTTAGCAGGCACTGGTTGTAAGAATGAGGCTTGGTGCCAATTTCGGTACTTCCTTGACACTGCGCATGTGCAGTAGGCAAAAGTATGGAGGACCATATAGGACATCAGTTTTTTTTATTTGGATGCAAATTTTGGGGGCAAAATTTGTGTTTGGCCCTGAATATTTTAGAGTTAGTACCAGCTAAGTCTGGGTCATTGGTAAGTATAAAAAATATATAAATTACTTTAACTTTTTTCATTTTTCGTCGCCTGCTTCATTTTAAATCCAATCTATTGGCTTGGATTATATTTCCACTCAGAGGATTTTGGATATTATGTCTATATGGTGTATTGTTTGGGGCCATGGCATACTGTCTTGATTTCAAGGGATATGTTGACACTATATCGGCGGGTGTATTCCTTGCAATAATGCCATGTTTTTGACATCCCTCTCCATCCTTAGAGGCATTATGGAGTTGGTCAGAGGTGAAGGAGCCCTACGGTTTTATACTATTCTAGATGACTAACACTAAAGCATTTCGAGTCGCGCCTGATCAAAAATTGGTCATGCTTGGTTTTGACTAACGATAAGCTTCTATTCGCTGTGTTACTCTTTTATTGAGAATAGCAGCAGCAGCATAGCTTTGGGAATGTAGCGTGAGGTTTCCTTTTCCTGTAGTGAAAAAGGAATTTGTCGCAGTTCCTAGCTTTAGTATTACTGCACCGGCCTTACTTATCTCGTGATTCAAGTAATGCAGGTGTGTGTGTGTGTTGGGGGGAGGGGGGGGCAATTACAGGGCAGTACGTAGTTCTCTTCCTGTAAGCCCTGTTGTTACGGTGTGGAAATATTATTGATTTTGGTAACAGAAAGAAACTGAGAATCAGCAACAATAACTATGAATTTGACTATTCGGAAATTTAATTTAAAAAAATTAAAATAAAAAAAAAAAAAACGATACAAAGATCTTTTACACTAATTGGTTTACAGAAAATAAAAACAGTGGTACTTATCAATTACTGAATTAGTCCAAAGTACAGTTTGTCAGAATCCAGTAATCCAGTGGTGAAGTATCTCGTGAAGAAAGTTACCAGCTGGTAGTATTAAATCCAAGAATGTCTCTTCAGAAACAGTATCCCATAGATTTGTAATAAAATTTTCACTTAGAAATTTCAGCAGTCTCCAATAAAATATAATAAAAAATGCTCCGCAAAATTCAAATGGAGTAAACATCCAAGAAGTATTGGCGCCACAGGTAATTTCCAAATAATCCAGTAGAATCCTGGCTTTTCACAAAATATTATTCTGTTTCACAAAAAGTATGAATTCTCTTTTCCAAGACGAATAGATTCTCTTAAAAATTCTCTTTTGGAATCAATCTTCCAAATTCACAAAGAAGCACTTCTTCTATAATAAATGCACTGTTCTGAAACAATAATAATCTCCAATGGAAACAACTGAAGTGAGTCTTTCTGAAATGGCTTTCTAAAAATGAGTTTTGGAATTCTGTTGACAAACCTTTATATAGTAACCGGATTGAATGTTCCAGAAGATGAAAATTCTACAATGTTCTATCAGTTTCTAGGTGATTCTGTCATAGTTCAAATAAACAAGGTCATTGACCTACTTAAACAATCAACAGCTATATGGTACAATATATTAGTGTAACAAAGATGTAAACAAAGGTCACTCAGTGCAAATGAGTCAGACCAGTCAGAAAATGCAGAAAAATATCAAACTCAAAGATTATTATTCACTAAGGATATATCAATCTCAATATAATATGGGGCTATATAACACCCGTATGCATTCAATTATATGCAAGTCTTTCATTGATCTTTTATTGGCAGGTGGGTTGTGGTCTAACGGCGACTTTAGGGATGCATCCACTCTTTAGTTGGTTTGCTTCCTGCGGTTGTTCATTCATAGTTCGTATACGAGCATATGATTCCTGAACAGTAACTGTTTTGGGGTTCTGAATTCTTTCATGAATACATTCGGTTGATATTGCTGGTTATGAATGCCTGAAACAATCTCATTGACCACAGTGCTAACCTTTCTCTGTACAACACACGAAGTTGTTTTGAAAAAAAATACATATACATCCACAAAGTACATCATCTCTTGAAAAAAATAAACTGGAAAAAATATATGTTGCCACATGAAATTTCAATTTAAAATTTTCACTATGGTCCTGCACTGAATGGCCTTGACACTTTTTTTTCATGCCTCACGTTTTTGAGAGATTCTCACCCATTCCGGCACAAAATTACAAACAAACTTTTTAATCCTTCCTAAAGTGTACAAAAATATTTTTAATTAATGATTTCAAATCCCACTGATATTGAACCAATCAGCCAATCGGGCCTATTTAATCCTCCTCACAACTTTGGGTGTTAAATGCTCCAAGTCACGTGTTCATCAGTTTAGTGGTTCATAACCTGCTAGCCTTCGTGTACCTGTGTGGCAGGCATGTTGGTTATCTGGGCGACATTCTGCAAATATGGCAATTAGTCCACTCTGAGAAGTTTCGCTCAGAGTTGTCTGCTTTTGTTACGATGTATGAGTCTATTCCTCAGGTTCAATCGCATTAACGTTGTCTTATTTCTTCAGTTTCCTGGTTATATTTTGTATTGCTCAGTTACACCGATGATACAGGCTGTATTCAGTTGAGGGTACATGCGGGATTCTGTTGGTTGCATGCATAATATGTATTAATCATTAGGCAGACGAATTTCTTGAATAGATTCTCTCAAATTCTTGCTCAGTGTCAGTGTAAGATCTTATGAGAATTTTGGGATAGTTGGATCAGTTATGGATTTTCCTGCAGGCCGTCTATGCGTATATCCTAGGGAACAATGATTTATTTGTGGATGGTCCTTGAGTTTTTATTCCAGGTTCTGAATCCAGTCTTCAACCGGAAGCGATACACAAAGGGGAATCCTACTCTCTCATTCTTGTAGATTGAACGGTTACAGTTTGGAAGTTCATTATTGGAATTTACTTGTACACCTGAAGGTGGTCGCCTGTTGGTTGGCTCAGAAGCATATAAGTTCTATCAGATAACTTTCCATTGGGATTCAATTGGACAAGTTTAACCCTTTACCTAACATGAAAAGCAGACGACACTTGCAAAAAAAATTCTTGCATAACTAATTTTTTTCATTTTTTGTCTCAAAAACATAGGTTATGACCCCGCGTTGGAACGAGCTCGTCGAGCTCGTTCCAAGGAGGGGTCATAACCTATGTTTTTGAGAGAAAAAATGAAAAAAATAATGAAAATTAATTGGCGATTTTTGAGAATAGCGCTGGCCGGTTTTGGCCGTTACGTTGGGTAAAGGGTTAAGGTTGTACTTATTAATATCACCAGATGCGGCATACATTTAGAAGCTTGCGATTTTACTAACCGGGAACCTTTTAGGCGACTATATATTTTTCAGTACCACTTTTTTACTAATTCCAGGCTGCTTTCCTCTTTGTTTTGAAGGTTAATTCCTTCAAAAAAGAGATGGGGGGGGGGGGGGTGATTTCTCTTTACCTCTTTTGGCCTTATAGTAAGTGTGTAATTATGGGTGAAGCTGTTATTGTCTATAGATTATACTGATCTTATGTACAGCTTGTTGCATTGTATACGGCGTGTGTCTGTGGGCGTTAGTCTCCAACTCTCGGACATGCTTTTCCTAATTTTAAGTGTCTTATTCCGGACTAGCCTTATAATTGGGGGCTCGTTACACCCAATTAGCGCAATCATTTATGCTAAGTAATAAAGAATAACTTGGATATTGCTCCTTATTACGGTGTTATATCTTTCTATATTGTTGTACAGAGAGGGATATATGTAATTCCTCAAATTTTATTCTCCTATTCACCTTGGGAGTCCTACTGCAGGCTAAGGAGCTGAATTTTTGTCTGCTATTCCTTTAAGTCTCGGCCATTGGTTCTAATATAAAAATATGATAAATTTAAAGTAAAATTTGCATATTTTTTATACTTACCAATGGTCCAGACGGGGATGGCCCTCCCATGAGTGGGCACTCATACCTCCCCGCTGACTTATAACATTAGTAGGCACAACTAGGAAGAATGATGCTTGGCACCAGTTCCGGTCTCTCCCTGGATAGTGTGCATGCACAGTACTAAAAGTATGGAGGGCCAGATAGGACTTTTAAATTTTGGTATTGTATGCAAATTCTGGGGATTGGGGGGGGGGGTTCAAAATTTGTGTTTGGCCTTTGATGTTATTGAGTTTGCACCACCTAAGTCTGGGCCATTGGTTAGTATACAAAATATACAAATTACTTTAAATTTATCATCTTCACTGGATATTTATGATCAAGCTACAGAAATGCTGTAATTAAGCTTGAATTCTGATAAATGTTTGGTTTTAGGGCAGTTTTGGGGGGCTTTTGTGTAACATCTTTGTGAGGATGCTTTACAAGTATATTCAAATCAAGGTCTTGTGGTTGAATTAGGGGGTGCCATGGGGCCACAGGTTTTAACGGTATGGATAATGGAGAAAACATTACAAAATGACTTATCCTAAATGATTGCTCCTAATGCTTTAGTGTTTGATATATAACATTTTTGCAACGTGCTTTTTATGTTTGTTCAAATCAAGCTTCTGTGGTCATACTTAGGAGTGTCGATGGGGATATCAGATTTTAATATTGATAATATAAAAATCATCTTTACTGAAACCACTTCTCCAAAAGCTTTGTTTAAATGTATAACACATTTGTAAGGATGATTTACAACTTTGTTCCAATCAGGCCTCTGGTATAAGATTCGGTGGTGTCACTGGGCCCAAGGTTGTAGCACTAAGGGTAGTGGAAAGAACTTTAATAGTTTTCTCGCATACAAGATTTGAGATTGTTCAGTCAAACTCTCTCACCATCAAAAATAATCTCTTCTTGACTGCCTGAAAATTAAAATGCATTAAGTGTACATTGTACCAGCAGTCCTTGATATGAAAAAAATATGTGGTACATGAAAGTTATTGAGATTTGCTGAACAACACCTGATAATTTCGGCTTTGTAGCATGTAGTGTCTTGGAAGGGTTGTTATTACAATACATACAATTCACCCCATATTACAGTTAGGTATTATAGTTACAAATGTTGGGAGGGGGGGGGGGGGGGTGGTGGTGGATGGGATAGGTTATGAATGTCAGATCTGGTAACAGTTTTTGTACAACTGGTTCCTGTAGCATATTTTTTGGATGTTAAAATATGTTGAACCCATTACATCTTATCTAACAGAGCTCCTTAATCTACTCTATAATTTTACATGTGATGTCACCTTATGCCATCATTGCTCACATTTCAACCCTAGCAAAGCTGGGTATATTCACTACTAAAATATAAATGGATGAAATGTCAGTTTTTTCAAGAAAGTATTGCTTGTGTCTATAAACAAATGAAAATTCTTGAATTAAATCTAAAAATGTTCTTGAAAGTCCTTGAATTCAGTTCCCGAAGTTGAAGGGGTGCCTGTTTCTGCCAAATAATATATGAAATAAAAGTTTATTTTTGCACTTAGAATTTGAGGATTTTTTTTTTTTAAAGATAAACACAAAACTCAATGTAATGGCTATAACTGAACATCACTGTTCTTTTTGCCTACAAAACATAGTTTCTGACCACTCATTAGAATGAGCCCATTCCACAGAGGGGGTGGTAAGTAACTTTTTTTGGACAAAAAGATGAAAAATTTTAGTTTTTCAAGAAATCTATTTGCAAGTGTTGTCCTCTAGTCATGTTAGGCAAAGGGTTGAAGGTCTTGTAAAATAAAGGGGAAATAAATTTTTGAATAACTCTTATGTTTCTAGAATTTTTTGTCTTCAGAATTAAAATATAAAATGTAACAAAAAAATCAAACTCTGTTAGTCTTTACCCATCTGCACACTGATGTCAAAATATCAAAATTTTAAGCTGCCAATATTTCTGCAACTAGGAATTTAACCAATTCAGTCTTGTTTGACAGAGCTCCTTGAGCTCTGTCAATCAAGATTAAATTTGTAAAATTTCTATTCGCATTATGGGTAAAATTTGCTATTTTAAATTTGGGAAATTTTGCCAACAGATTCCAGAGGATTAATTCTTGATCCAGTGTGAGGTGTTTTTTCTTGGAATATATAGTTCTGAAACTAACTGAACTGATAATCTTCTCTTTAAACAGAGCTTTACTAGAATTAATGGTACAGAACAACCAGTTGACAGAATTGAAGTCCTTGAAGGATATGACACCCAGATTAGAAGTATTAAATGCCTCAGATAACAAGATAAGAGAATGGAAGGAAGTGGTAAGGTGGTATCTGTATTTACATGATCAAAAAATTAATTTCTGGGAATATTTTTTCAATCCTTTATTTTGTTTACTGCATACCTCTCGTTCAGTGAGTAGATATAAGCAAATTACCGTATATGTCCGTGTATAAGTTGCCCCCATGTATAAGTCGCACCCTACTTTTCATACAAAATATCCCCCCTGTGCCTATAACCCTTGTATAAATCGCAGCCCCGATTTGGGTTGAAAAATGTTAAAACAATTCTGTAAATTTGACTAAACGACTGGAAGTCTTGTGGACTGAACAGGGAGGTTTGATGACTGATTACAGTATATTTATAAATTATATTTGTTTGTTTACTTCATTGATACATTCAATGTGTCGTATTTATTAAAAGATATATTTCAACTGTGTTTGTTATTACTCGTGTATCGTATTTATTAAAAGGAATGCTCCGGTGCATGTGTTCAGGTAAGAACGAGGTAAGTTGAATTCAAATGGTAAATCCAAATGTAAAACTACAAAGAAAAAAGGCTTTATTCCCATGCCATTTAAAAGAACTGCACGTACGAACAAATAGGTCATGAAAGGGAAGTAACTGCATGATTCTTGTTAATCTTCTTCAAAGGGAATTACCCTTAAAAACACACGTGGTGTGCTGTGTAAACAATTTGATTGCCTTGCGAATTTCGTAAATAACTCTTACCAATATCCAAAATATGTTGAGATATACAACCATGGAATATTCTATTGTGAATTATTACTGGAGATGTTGAAGACATGAACAGGTACTGTAATTATTTTGAAGGAAATTAATTGCATGCGGTTTCGAATTTTCGATTGTTCACCACCCCTCCACTCACTGGGTCACCGAGAAAAAAAAAAATCAACAAGAACACATGGAGTATAATCTCCTATTTTTATTTTATTTTTTTTTATATTTATTTTTTTTTTAGCTCACCTGACTTTCAGTCAGGAGAGCTATAGTGATCACTCACCGTCCGTCGTCCTGCGTCCGTCGTCCGTGAACATGGTGTTTGCGTCTTCTCCTCCCAAACCGCTGAACCAATTTAATTGATATTTGAGATAATAGTTTGTTATGACATCGCAATTTGATTTTGTTCAAATCAAGTTGCCCCGCCCGTGGGTAGGGCCACACCCCAAAAATGTGCTGAAATCTTAAAAAATCTTCTTCTCATGAACCAGCAGTAGCAGAGACTTGATATTTGGTGTGCAGCTTCCTTTTGAGGTGTAGACTCAGATTTGTTCAAGAGAAGTTTGTGGGGCTATACTTGGCGTCATTATGGGAGGGGCAAAATTTTTGGCCCCGCCCAAAATTTCTATATTTTTATACTGTACCAATGACCCAGACTTAGCTGGTGCTAACTCTAACAAAACCAGGGCCAAACACAAATTTTGCCCCCCAATCCCCAAAATTTGCATCCAAAACAAAAAGAAATCATGTCCTAAAGGACCTCCATACTACGCCTCTACTGCGCATGCGCAGTGACGCAGACGTCCCGAAATTGGCGCCAATTATCATTCTCTGTTTGGCCCTTCATCAGTCAACATCTCACTGATCTTTGTGCTTGTAAATCTCAGTTTAAAGGATGCCAGACACGTAATTTTTGGAGAAAATGTGATTCTAAGGAGGATAGAAGGAGGAGAGGAAAAAGAAGTGACAAAAAATAATCAGGGCTGTACTTAAAATTTTTTGATGAAATTATGTTAAGTTGCCTATTTTCGAGGCATGGGCCTCTTGTTGTCATTCTTGCTAAATGTTGCACTGCTTATTCAGTGTTTCCTCTCCCCTAGCCTTCTAAAGTACCCCCTTGCAATTCTCCCATGCTTTTGGCATATTTTTGAGAAATTTCATTTCTAAAATTTCCTGGGAGAGTTGCTTGGTTACAGAATGTTTTCTGTTATTTTCCCCATAGTTACGTTTTCACCCATGGGTGTATAACGTTTGTGTTCTGCATCTTCCATCTGATGTTCTGCAGATTCTCCCCTGGGAGTCTCTGTTTTGCATCAGATAGAGTGTAATTTGATGACTGATTCCGGGCCAGTTTTTTCAGTGCCTGGAGTCATGTTTTCTGGTGTTTTTACACTGTTTGTTTACATTGGCAACAGCCTTTTTTGAGGGGGGCTGTTTGCCTTTGCTTTAGTTTATCTCACTATAAGATACATTTATATTATCCGTAAGTGTCTCATTAATTATTTAATATAAATTTAAAATTTTTGACCACACTTTGCCATCGGATCCATCGGGGCTCAACGTTACTTTTCAGCAACTTGGGCTTCGCTGAAAAAATATTTTTTCAAAATTATTTTGATTTGCAATTGTTTTTTCATTTATTAATGGATCATGTTATTATGTATCTTTGTGTCAGGGGTTTTTGCGAGTAACTAGGACTTATTGTTGTTCTTTCACAATGAAGGGACATTGTTCAAATTGTAATAGGAAGAAATCTTCCTCTGACTTTCATGATCATTGTATTAATTGTAGTCAGTGTTCTCGCATTAATCCCTGTCCTATTTGTGAATATTGGGATGAGAAACATTGGAAACGTGTGTCACGATATGTTGTTTCTGGAGAAAGGGCTATGCCGGCTCTTTCTCCGCAAGGTCACTCTACTCTCTCAGTTTCTATTTCAGAGGAACCAGAACAGGGTGATGTTTCCATGTAATCTTCTACAAGTGTGCGTCCGTCGTCACAAATGAATTCAGAGCTAGCGGCAAAAGTGCTCATGGAGATTAGACAAATGTCGTCCGCTAGCTCGCCTGGTGTAGCGTCCATTCACCGAATGGTTCGGCAGCCGGGTACGTCCAATGCGGTCCAGGAGGAAATTTTGGGTGATGCAAGCACTATAAACATAATAGATGCACACCCAGTGACGGCGGATAGTGAGCGAGAACGGAGGAAGCCTTTGAGTCCGGTTCCTAGCTCGTCCAGGTCCAGCCGGGCCGCGAGCGAGAGAGGCCCCCTCTCTCGTACAACAACATCTGGGACCAGATGTTGTGGTACAAAATGTGTCTTTAGTGGAGCATACGTCCGTCGCTCGGGACGCTCCGTTGTATAAGCAGTCCGCGGAGACTGTTAAGGCTTCCTCTTCTCGTCAGCGCACACGACCGCACCTTGGCTGCGTGACCGCCGATATATTACCAGCTTCGCCGATCAAGGATTCTTCGGCGCCCAGGTCACACCATCCGGCAGCCAGGGATTCGAGACCGATGGACTCCGGACGTTCGCATAGGAAAAGTATGCGGGAGCCATCTGATGCGGAGCTGCCCTCGGCGAGACAGCGAAAGACTGCGCCTCCGCAGGTCTCGATGCCGGACATTCTTGTGCAGATAGCACAGCTTATCGCAGCAGCCGACAGAAACGGTGTCGGATCGAGAATTATCCGACGGCGCTGGGTCGGTACGCTCCGCCGAAGCATCGGGGGCGGACGACCGGGAACATCATGAGGTCCGACCGGATGGTGAAAGGGATACGGATGACTTGGAGCTATCCCTTTCGGAACAACATAAAGCTGCCGTGGACTTCATCCGGCACTTTCTCCCTCAAGTTGTTCCGTCGGGCCAGACTGCTGCGGTTCCGGACAAGAGAATTATAGCGTCATTGGACTCTGAATTTTTTGAGCGGTTCAGGGACATCGCTCCTGAGTTTCCGTCGCAGTCCAATAATGTTGCAAGAACATTTGAATTATTGAACAACGCTATATTTAAACTTGCTTCCAGGACGGGGAAAGCAGGTTTCTTGTCCGCTAATACTCTCAACCTGCCTTTCATTAATGCAAGGAATAAATTTGATACGGCAGGACAGGGTATACCGAGAGTTCCTCTGCGTATGGACGACGAGGCGGAAGACTTAGAGCTATCATTACCGTCGTCGGCTTCTATTCCAACCGCGGTGTTGGAAACAGCTATTGCGTCTAACAGAGCCAATTTAGATGCCTTATCTTACGCAGATCACCTTACTAAGGCATTATCACTGCGCCTTCAGGGGAAAGAGTTTCAGGATATACAATCCTCTTTAAGACTTCTTTCAAGGGCAGTAGCTTATTCCACGTGTAACTCCGCCCTTTCAGTGGCAAATCTGGAGTTGGTTAGACGTGACGCAGCCCTAGCTACATCCACACTAGTGGATACTAAGGTGAAGAACTCTCTTAGAGTCGCTTCGGTCTCAGGAGAACTTCTCTTTGACGGCAAGCTTTCTGCTATTTATGATAAAATTACAAAGAAAGCTAAGGATTCTCTGTTGTTCAAATCTGATCCTAAGAAGTCGGATACAGCAGACACGAATAAGACAGGCACTTCTGGGTCTAATGCGCCCAAGAGAGGTTCCTAAAGAGGTTCCAGTGCGTCCTCTTGGTCTTATTCGAGAGACCGTCAGGGTAGCGACTCTCGTTCAGGACGTCCTTCAGGCCGGGACAATCGGTCGGATGCCCTGAGCTCGACGGGGCGAGGTGCGGGCCGTGGAGGACGTGGTTTCTCCTACCGCAGGCCTCGCAGGTCCAGGAGGTGATGGCTTAAACCTCTATCGCGTACCGGTTGGCTGAAGGTTGTCAAGCTTTTCACAAGAATGGGCGTCGATTACGGACGACCCTTGGGTGAGAGGAGTGACTTCGGAAGGTCTAAAGATATCCTTCAAACGAAAGCCTCCATTAACTCGAAGTCCAAAGTGGACTCATCTTCCGTCAAATCCGCAGAAAAGAGACGCTCTGTTATCAGAGGTGCAGTCTCTTTTAATGAAGAACGCGGTAGAGGTCATAGAAAACCAGGAATCTCCGGGATCCTACAGCCATCTGTTTCTGGTTCCGAAACCAGACGGCTCGTTCCGTCCAGTCATAGATTTGAGCTGGATAAACAAGCTGATCGTCGCTCCGAAGTTTTATATGGAGACGATTTGATCGGTCAGAGCGAGTATTCGGGTGAACGATTATGCAACGAGCATAGATCTCAAAGATGCGTACTTTCACGTCATGGTACATCCGACATTCCAAAAGTACCTACGCTTCACAGTCCTAGGAGTGGTGTATCAATTCCTTGCGATGTGCTTCGGATTGAATCTAGCACCCTGGGCTTTCACTCGGGTAATGAACTCGGTAATGATCTATTTCCGAGCTCATTCGTCTGCGGTAACGTCGGCCTACCTGGACGACATTCTTCAGAGGTACGGCAACGAGTTAACGCTTCAGAACGATGTTCAGAATCTTCTTCTATTGCTCCGACGTCTCGGTTTTATAGTAAACGAGGAGAAGTCGGATCTGGTGCCGTCCAAGTCATTCACTCATCTGGGAATGAGCTTCGAGACGCACAACAATCTCGTTCGTCTGCCGTTAACCAGAGCGAAATTAGTCAGTTGTTACGCTCGCTATTGTCTGCACGCAGACAAAGTCACGGCGAGAGAATTTATGAGACTGATAGGTCTGTGCGGAGCCGCCGCGGATCTCATTCTGATGGGGCGGTTACGCACACGTCCTCTTCAAATTTTCTTGACTCAGAATTGGAGTGTGAAAATTCATTCGCTCGATGTAGACGTTCTCTTGTCAGATCAAGTGAAACAAGAGATTCAGACTTGGGCAAACATTCAGTGGTTAACTCAAGGAGTTCCGCTGCAGTTGCCGGATCCGAGTTTTACCATTATGACGGATGCCAGTCAAACAGGTTGGGGTGCATCATTAATCCCAACGGATTCGAGATGCCAGGGTCTTTGGGATCCGCAATTCCTGTGCAAGCACATAAACATCAAGGAAATGATGTCAATTTGGCTTGCGTTACATCACTGGATGGACATTATTCACAATGCTCATGTCCAAATCCTATCCGACAATACGACAGTAGTGGCGTATATACGGAATCAGGGAGGCACTCATTCAGTTCCGTTGTTCAATCTAACGGAAAGAATCCTTCTGTTTGCGCTAGAACATCACGTTCTTCTTTCGGTCCGTCACATACCGGGTCGTCTGAATGTGCTAGCAGACTCCCTTTCACGAAAGGGTCGCTTGTTGCCGTCGGAGTGGACTCTCAACAAACAAGTATTCAATCAGATTTGCTACCATTGGGAACGGCCAATGATAGACTTATTTGCGACACATCTCAACAATCAGTTGCAGACGTATGTGTCTCCGTGTCCGGATCCAAGAGCATTTGCAGTAGACGCTCTGTCGATCCCTTGGGATGGAATGATAGGATATGCGTATCCTCCAGCACCGTTAATTCAACAAGTATTGCTAAAGATAAAACAATCTCAATGCAAGATTCTGTTGGTAGCATCTCTGTCGCCACAGAGACCGTGGATAAATCTACTCAGGTGTCTGTTGTGGGACCTACCGCGAAAGCTTCCTCCACGGGAGGATCTTCTTTCGCAGGGGAAATCGCGCCAACTCCATCACAACCCGCAAGGTCTCAACCTTCACGTTTTTCCGTTGTGCGGTCCTTCTTGCATGGCAAACACTTTACAGGACGAGTAGTGGACGCGATTTCTAACTGTAGGAGGACCTCCTCTTCGCTAAACTATGCGGCTAAGTGGAAGGTTTTTCGTCGTTGGTGTAGGGATCAATCATTCTGTAGATATATTCGATCCCTCTATACCAGACATTGCAAACTTTCTAGTATACTTGTTTGACAAAATCAAACTGCAGCCTGTTACTATAAAGGGTTATAGATCTATGTTATCTGATACCTATGCACATCATGATAGTTTACAAATTGGATCTAATGTCTCTTTATCTAAGTTGGTTAGAAACTTTTCGATAAATAGACCCAGAACTCTTAGATTAATTCCTAAGTGGAATTTAGCTTGGGTTCTTCTTAAATTGAAGGAAAAGCCATTTGAACCTCTTGGGACAGTAGATTTCAAATTCTTATCTTATAAGACAGCTTTTCTCTTAGCTTTCTCTTCTGCTAGAAGAGTCAGTGAGCTTCATGCACTGTCGGTGGATGATTCTCACTATCGTAGTGTTTTGAACACTATCACCTTCACTACTAATGTGGGTTTTTTAGCTAAGAATCAGGCTCCTAATAAATATCCGGAACCTATTGTTATTAAGGCTCTTCCGTCTTCAGACGGGCGTAGGCCTTTACTCTGTCCTGTTAGAGCGTTACGTATCTATAAACAGAGATCTCAGTTTATCAGAAAGGGACGGAAACGTTTCTTTCTGTCTTTGATGCCTAATAGAAAGGACATTTCGGTCCATTCTATTGCTAGATGGATTCAATTAACTATCCGTACTGCTTATGAGAGTTTATCTTCTTCTCAGCAGTCTGTGCTTAAGATTTCTGCTCATGAAGTAAGAGCTCTTTCTACTTCCTGGGCTTATGCTAATAGTGTTGCTATTACAGATTTAATGAAGGCTGCTTATTGGTCTCAGCCATCCACATTTACAAATTTTTATCTCAGAAATATTGAGCCCATTTCTGGAGACCTGCATTGTTTAGGTCCGTTATCTGTTGCTCAGAATGTCGTCCACTAAACAGTTGCAACTATAGTTATGCAGCCTTTCTGTTCCGGCAGTGACTCCGTCCGGCTGCCCTCTTCGCTCTGGGCTATTTGACCCAGGGCAAGGGGAAGGGGGGGGGGGGGGGGGGCGGGTGTTCCCTTAGGTCACCTGCTTTATAGTGAAAAGCAAGGGAATGCCTCCTCCAAGTCAGTATTTCTGAGTCGCTTCCGGGATGGTTTTAAAGTGTAATATTAATGTTAAAATTCATTCATGTCTTATTTTTAAAGTGTAGCTCGGTGTGAAGCATTTGTATATGTCAAGTGTCAAACGGGCTTTAATATACAATACTCTGACACTTTTAAATGACTATAAAGAGTCTCAATTCTCTGGACTACTTTATTTATTGGCTTGCTTTAAAAATAATTAGTATAAGGGATATACTGGATGTTAATAGAGAACATGAATGTTATTGTGCTCAATTATTAAGGGTAGTGTATCTTTCTAATTTAATATTAAATAAGAAAGATACATGTAAAGCCTAATACTCCTTTTCTCCTTAAGGGGTTACCTCTTTACTCTATAGTTGAGCTTATTGGATTTTCCTCTATGTCCTAGGCTCTCCAGCCCGTTTACTATTCAGCTAAGTCTGGGTCATTGGTACAGTATAAAAATGTTAAAAAATTTATAGTAATTTATATATTTTTTATACTTACCAATGACCCAGACGGGGATGGCCCTCCCTGGAGTTGGGAACTCTTGCCTCCCTGCTGAGTACATAGTGCTGACCAGGCACTGCCAGTAAGAATGATAATTGGCGCCAATTTCGGGACGTCTGCGTCACTGCGCATGCGCAGTAGAGGCGTAGTATGGAGGTTCTTTAGGACATGATTTCTTTTTGTTTTGGATGCAAATTTTGGGGATTGGGGGGCAAAATTTGTGTTTGGCCCTGGTTTTGTTAGAGTTAGCACCAGCTAAGTCTGGGTCATTGGTAAGTATAAAAAATATATAAATTACTATAAATTTTTTAACTTTCAAAACCGAGAGGCTGATTTGAACCAAATTTTATGTGAGGGCTTATTGGGTCATAAGTAACTAATTTATGCTGATTTTTTTTTTCCCGTAGCCCCATGGGAACCGCAGGAGCTAAAAATAGAAAAAAATTAAAACGCCCATATCTCCAAAACTGCACGGCACCGAGAATTTTTATTTGGTGTGCACCATCCTTAGGACCAACAGAAAGAATTGGTAAAAAAAAATTGCCATCGGTTTTATCATAGGGTACAGTTTCGGGACATTGAAAAAGTGCTGAGTCAGCACTTTTTAACACTGTAGGCAATGGGAAAAACATTAAAAAATCTTCTTCTCCAGATCCAGCAGGCAGAATCTTTTGATATTTGGTATGCAACATTGGAGGGTGGATCTGATTCAAGTTTGTTCAAATCGGCACCCTGGGTTCATATTTGGGCTCAGTATAGGAGCCCGATTTCGAACTTAGTGCATTTCAGGCAAATTTCTTTGAAAATCTTCTTCTCCAGATCCAGCAGGCAGAATCTTTTGATATTTGGTATGCAACATTGTGGGGTGGATGTGATTCAAGTTTGTTCAAATCGGCCCCCTGGGTTTATATTTGGGCTCAGTATAGGAGCCCAAATTTGAACTTACTGCATTTCAGGCAAATTTCTTTGAAAATCTTCTTCTCCAGATCCAGCTGGCAGAATCTTTTGATATTTGGTATGCAACATTGTGGGGTGGATCTGATTCAAGTTTGTTCAAATCGGCCCCATGGGTTTATATTTGGGCTCTGTATAGGAGCCCAAATTTGAACTTAGTGCATTTCAGGCAAATTTCTTTGAAAATCTTCTTCTCAAGATCCAGCAAGCAGAATCTTTTGATATTGGGTATGCAACATTGTGGGGTGGATCTGATTCAAGTTTGTTCAAATCGGCCCCTTGGGTTTATATTTGGGCTCAGTATAGGAGCCCAAATTTGAACTTAGTGCATTTCAGGCAAATTTCTTAGAAAATCTTCTTCTCCAGATCCAGCAGACAGAATCTTTTGATATTTGGTATGCAACATTGTGGGGTGGATCTGATTCTATTTTGTTCAAATCGGCTCCCTAGATTCATATTTGGGCTCACTATAGAAGCTCAAATTTGAACTTAGTGCATTTCAGGCAAATTTCTTCAAAAATCTTCTTCTCCAGATCCTGCAGGCAGAATCTTTTGATATTTGGTATGCAACATTGTGGGGTGGATCTGATTCCAGTTTGTTCAAATCGGCCACCTGGATTCATATTTGGGCTCACTATAGAAGCCCAAATTCGAAGTGCATTTCAGGAAAATTTCTTAAAAAATCTCCAGATCCAGCAGGCAGAATCTTGTGATATTTGGTATGCAGCATCCTTAGGGGGGTGAGCTTCAAGTTTGTTCAAGCCATGCCCCTAGGTCCATATTTGGGCTCAATGTGGGAGCTTGAATTGTAACTTTGTTCGAAATGAGGAATTTTCTTAAAAAATCTTCTTCTTCAGATCCAGCAGTCGGAATGGTTTGATATGTGGTGAGTAGCATCCTTGGGGGGAGGGGGGATTCAAGTGTGTTAAAGCCAAGTCCATGGGTCCATATTTGGGCTCCCTGTGGGAGCCCATATTATAACTTAGTCAATATGAGGAATTTTTCTTTAAAAATCTTCTTCTTCAGATTCAGCAGTTGGAATGTTTTGATATTTGGCATGGAGCAACCTTAGGGGGCTGAGATTCAAGTTTGTTCAAGCCAAGTCCCTTGGTTCATATTTGGGCTCACTATGGGAGCCTGAATGACAACTTAGTTCAAAATGAGGAATTTTATTTAAAAATCTTCAGATCCAGCAGATGAATGCTTTTGATATTTTCTATGCAGCATCCTTAGGGGGGTAAGATTCAAGTTTGTTCAAGCCATGTCCCTAGGTCCATATTTGGGCTGATTGTGGGAGCTCAAATTGTAACTTGGTTCAAAATGAGGAATTTTCTTTAAAAATCTTCTTCTTCAGATCCAGCAGTCGGAATGTTTTGATATTTGGTGTGCAGAATCCTTAGGGGTGTGAGATTCAGGTTTGTTAAAGCCAAGTCCCTGGGTTCATATATGGGCTTCCTGTGGGAGCCCGAATTATGACTTAGTTCAGTATGAGGAATATTCTTTAAAAATCTTTTTTTAGATCCACTGGTCAGAATATTTGGATATTTGGTTTCAGATTTTCTTAGGAGGAGCAGATGCAACTTGTGGAAATCAATTCTCTGGGTTGATATTTAGGCTACCATGTCAGGTGAGCGCCCTCAGGCCCCTGGGGCCTCTTGTTTAATTTTATTTTGTGATCAAGTTAATGCACAACACAGAATAAGAAATAAAGAGGTGAAATAAAATAAACAAATTTTCAAAGCAGGTGAATCGCTGTGATACAAACCGTCGACATGGGCCGATCTGGTGTCCGTTCAGTCCTCATATCGCTGTTGAAAACTTGCTGAAAAATAATTACCTTTGTATAAGTCGCACCTCAATTTTGGTCCCATTTTTCCAAGCAAAAAGATGCGACTTATACACGGACATATAAGGTACTCATTTATCCATCTAACATATTTTTTCATCACAAAAGGAAAAACTGCACATGTGGTGTAAAATCATGTAATCTGGGTTGATGCAGGGTGTGATAAGCCAGAAAAGTTGTGGGGTTTTTAAAATATTTTCCAGGCCAGGGAATGTTGGAAAAATCGGTGAGGGAAAGTTGGGGTGCTGAGTGCGGCATTGTGGATGGTGTTAGTATTCTTTTACTGATCAATGGAAAAACAAAGCTTTTGTTCTTGGGGTTAGAATGAACAAAGTATGTTGCAAAAGAAAAAATATATGCTAAATTATATCTTAAAGCAAAAAATTAAAACCTACAAAGTTACATAGCCTATCAGTTTACAGGTTATTAGTGCTACCAAATTCTAGTGTACTATATTTGCCCACCTGGCTCCCCCACTCCACTCTAGTAATCCCCTCCCCAACCTGTGAAATTATTATCATGTGACACATAATTTCTTTTTCTTTTCTTGATTCATGTAAATCCTTAATCACTATCACCGATGGCAAAAATGAACATAATTATCTGATAAGCTTGACCATTTTTCTAGAAAAAGTTCTGAGAATATTTTTCAGTGTGTGTGATCATCTATTAGTGAAGGCAGATGTGAACAAATTTGTTTTTCTGCTGGGTAACAGTATTTTTGAACTGGACAGGGAAATTTGCTTCCAGTAGGTTGCCCCCACCCCCTCCAACTTCTACAAATGCAATCTACATTGAATCCTTCAGTATAGGAAAATGCTCTAATTCCTGTAAATTGCATATTTTTCATGGGCAAAGTGGCTATTCGATTAACAGGGTTTTACTACAATCGGTTGAAGGTTCATAAAGGTAACTACAATTTCTGTGCATTAGATATTTTGGGTATCAAAACTTTCAGTATAAGTATTACAATCCAATATTTTTTTTTCTTTTAGAGCTCTCTGAAATCTATAAAACAATATAAAGTCTATTAAATTCTAAATTTATCACGTCTGGGAAGTCTCATTTCTGGTTAAGTGAATATTCTTGTTTATTGAATATTTTTTTACTGGTGAAGTCAGGTGAAGTTGGTATTTAATTAACAGGTTTCTGTTTCTTATATCACTGATGCTGAACGTTTTAGCTTTTGATGAATTGGAAAGACTTCCTTCAGAATGAAAAATTAAGAATATGTCTTGGCGATAATGACTTAACTGCAGACTTCTTGTTGGACGTTTTTGTCAGTAGGCATTGCCTAGGATATAAGATTTGTAACCTTTACTAAACATGACAGTCCGATGGCACTTGGAAAAGATTTCTTTCATATCATTTTTTGTTGTTTTGTGCCTCAAAGCATAGTTTATGATCCCACATTGAATTTAGGCAACGAATATATTCAATTATATCTTCTTTCACAGAGCTCAGGGAACTCTCTCAAAGGTGATGTGATTTGGTAAATTCCCAGCTGCATTATGGTAAAAATGTGCTGCTGAAATTTTGGCATTTACTCATCCGAGTACAGAGGATTAACAGGTCTGCCAAATCAATTCAGTACCAGACACTAAAGCTGCAATTCAAATTTTTGAATTTCTTGCTTTCAAAACATACCTTATCCCCCCGCCCCTATCCTCTTTCCCCATTGGAACAAAGCCCAAGCCAATAAAGGAGCATGAGCTATATTCTGGAAACAAAAGATAAAAATGTTTAATTATTCAGCCAGAAAAATGGTGTCCTGTACAAGTAGTCTTGCATAAACTGTTAAAATGGGAAACAAAAATATACAGAGGCAACACATCATACTTAGTTGCAGTCATAGCATAGCTGCAGATTATTGAAAGTGTTTTGATTTCTGTATCTTTATATTTTTATACAACAACCAATGGCCCAGACTTAGCTGGCTGGTGCTAACTCAAAAATATCTGGGGCCAAACACAAATTTTGCCCCCCCCCCCCACCCCCCAATCCCCAAAATTTGCATGCAAAACTGAAAAAATTTTGTCTTATGTGGTCCTCCATACTTTTGTGATCTACGCATGCACAGTATCCAGGAAGCACTGAAATTGCCGCCAACCATTATTCTTTGTTTGGCCCTCTGTCAGATAACAACAAACTGACTTTTGTGCTTTTAAATCTCAGTTTTAATGATGCCAGACACAAGTCAATGGTGATTTTGGTGGATCCAAGGACACAATAGGATGATGGAAGGAAGAAACGGTGGTTTGGAGCATTCAGGGCTGTAACTTTATAATTTTGACAAAAATTATTTCATGTTTCCCAATTTCGGGACATGGGCCTGACACCATCATTCTTGCTAATGATTTTGCCACTGTTTGTTAAGTGTTCCTTCCCTATCCTTCCTTGAAGCCCTCCAGTTAAACTCCCATGCTTTTTGGCTTGTTTTATTGAAATTTTTTTTATAAATTTCTTGGGAGTTTAACGTGTTTCACAGAATGTTTATTCTGTGTATCCCCATGGTTACGTCCTCACCCTAGGGGTGTTTAGGCATTTTTGGTCATGCATCATACATCCAATGTATCGTTTTTTCTTCTGATGAAGATCTTGCTTTACATCGGATAGTTCAAAATCTGTTACTGACTTTGGGCCGTGTTATTCAGTGCCTGGAGTCTTGTTTCCGGTTTTCATTTGACGTTGTTTACATTGACAACGCTCTGTTTATATATGTAGTTTCCTATTTATTAATCATGGTAGGACTATTGTAAGATACATTATATATTCCGGTATTGTAGCATTTAATTTTTGGATAATAAAAAAAAATTTTGTCCACACTTAGGCTCTATCGGGATCCATTTGGGCTCATCGTTCCCTTTGGGGACTTGGGCTCCTGTCAAAAATTTTTCTGAAATTTTTTTTTTGTGAATTACTTTTCGAATTATAGTTTTGAATATTATTATTATGTATCTTTTTCATATATTTATTGGGAGTTGGTGCGAGTACAGTCAACTTTAATTTGATTCAAAATGAAAGCTTATTGCTCAAATTGCAATGCGAGGATTTCTTCCTCTGATTTACATGATGATCGTATTGCCTGTAGTCAGTGTACTTGCACTAATTCCTGCTCAATATGTGTCGAATGGGATGACAAACTTTGAAGATTGGTGTCACAGTGCGTTGTTAGCGTCGAGAGACCAATGCCAATGGACCTCTCCTACTCCGTCCGTGGGTACCGTGACGCTGGGTGTGTCCATTGCGGTCGAGGAGAGTAGAAAGGGTAGAGCGAGCACTATAAAATATAAACAGGCTCACCCTGCGGCGACGGAGAGGAAGAAGCCGGCAAGTTCAACGGGAAGCTCGGCGAGGTCTGAAAGGAATGCGAGTGAGAGAGCCCCCTCTCTTTCACAACATCTGGGGCCAGATGTTGTGGTTCGGAACTTGCGTCAGTCGGAGCATATGTCCACGCCTCCTCCCATCCGGGATGCTCCGTTCAGTTCACAGCCGGGGTCGGCTACAGTTACGGCTTCTTCTTCAGCGTCTACTAAGCACACACGACCGCACCTTGGCTACGTGACTTCTGATATCCAGCCTTCATCGCCGAGAATGGACCACTCTTCGTCAAAGAAGTCAGACCATCTGGTAGCCAAGGAGATGAGGCCTCATTCATCAAGACGTCTGCAGAAAAGAAAGAGCCATGTCGGACACACCATCCCAGGAGCAGCCGGCGGCCAAGCAACAGAAGACCGCTGCTCCTCAGGCCTCCATCACGGACTTGCTGTCGAAGATTGCACAGCTTATCGCAGCATCCCAGCAAGTGCAGGATCAGCCTTCGGCAGTCTCGGAACCTGAGCTGTTGGATGGTGCTGGGTCGGTCCAGTCATCTGCGCGTTCAGATGCCGATGACCCTGAGTCTAATCTGATTCAGTCAGATGGTGAAAGGGATATGAAAGAGGATTATCCTTCCCTTTCGGAACAACACATGCTGGCGATGGATCTAATTCATCAATACTTCCCTGAGTTCGTCCCTGAGAATCAGAATACTGCGGCCGCTCGAAAGAAACCGCTGGCATCGTTAGATGCTGACTTTACCCGGACAAAGGAGGAGGTCCTGTCCTTTCCGGTACAGTCTAGACAGGTGTTGCAGGCCTTCGGCCATCTAGACAATGCCACATTTGATCTTTCCAGTGGAAAGAAGAAAGGCGGTTTCTTGTCGACATCTTCCGTACGTTTACCATTTCTTGGACCACGTGAATTTAAAACAGTCGGGGAAGATGTCCAGAGAGTTCCTCTGCGTTTGGATGAGCAGGCTGAGGACCTAGACATGTCCTTACCTTTGTCATTCACAATTCGCTCGGACACAATTGAGACGGCAATTTCTTCTAACAGAGCGAATTTAGACGCAATGTCTTACGCAGATCACCTTACAAGAGCTATGGCGCAATGTCTCAAAAGGAAGTAATTTGAGGACATTCGTACCTCTTTAAGAGTTCTTTCCAGGTCTGTTATTTATTATTTATTTATTGGTGCTTTAGGTCACATACTTATGCACAATGGCTAATCGTGACCGTGACAATTTTACGGTGGAGGAAGCCGGAGTACCCGGGGAGAACCACCGAGCATCGACGAGCAACTGTCAGCTCCTCAACATTCTAACCCTGTTCAAGCTCTGCTCAAGCAGGGTTACAGTGGTTGAAGACATGTGCATCATCGAAGTGCAGTACGCCTTGGTACACGGCGTCATCGTGCCCCCATGTAGGCAACCGGGATAAAGTGCCTTGCCCATGGACACAACGTGGGTCGTCCTGGACGGGGGAACGAACTCGGAACCTCTAGCATAGAAGTCCAACAGTCTACCACTGGGCCACCGCACTCCCAGGCTGTTATGTTTACCATGTATAACTCTGCCTTAACAGTGGCTAATTTGGAGTTAATTAGACGTGATGTCATCCTTACTAGATGACAGGATGAAAAACTCTCTTAAGAGTCGCTCCGGTATCAGGTCATAAAATCTTTGACGACAAGCTTTCTTTGGTCTACGACCAAGCTACAAAGAAAGCATCAAACACTCTGCTACTTAAGTCGGCATCTAATAAACCCGCAACAGCAGAGAAGATTAAAGGAGGAGGTTCGGGACAAAAATAGTCCAAAGGGGACTCCTCGCGAGGATATAAGAGATCCTCTTACACTTACTCTAGAGATTGTCAATATAGCGACTCAGGAAGGGGGCGTGGGTCTGGCCGAGACAACCGGTCAGACGCCCCCCAAGCCGGCGGGTCGTGGCTCTTCACGAGGACGTGGTTTCTCCTCCTGTAGGCCTCGCATCTCCTACAGGTGATGGTCAGGACCTCTATTGTGTTCCAGTTGGCAGAAGGTTATCAAGATTCACGAGAAATTGGATAACTATTACGGAAGACCAGTGGGTGAAAAGTGTGGTCTCGGACGGCCTACGGCTATCTTTTCGAGCAAAACCACTGCTAACACGAAGTCTGCGCTGGACACAACTTCCGTCAAATCCTATAAAAAGAGAGTCTCTCCTACCTGTGGTAAAGTCTTTCTTGGAAAAGGAAGCAATAGAGGTCGTCACGAACCAAGATTCTCTAGTTTCTACATTCACCTGTTCCTTGTACTGAAGCCAGATGGCTCATTGCGACCGGTAATAGACTTGAGCTGGATAAACAAACTTATCGTGGCTCCAAAGTTCTATATGGAGACCATTCAGTCGGTAAGGGCGAGCATTCGAGTGAATGACTATGCCGCAAGCATAGATCTAAAGGATGTGTACTTTCATGTCTCTGGTACATCCAGCATTCAGAAAGTACCTGCAGTTCACCGTTCAAGGGATAGTATATCAGTTCCGAGCAATGTGCTTCAGTCTGAATCTAGCACCCTGGGCATTTACTCGAATAATGAACTCGGTAGTGTCTCAGTTCCGAGCTCATTCGTCTGCGATAATGTTGGCTTACTTGGACGACATTCTTCAGAGATATGGCAACAAAACTACTCTTCAGAACGATGTTCAGAGTCTGCTATTATTGCTCCGACGTCTCGGCTTCATCGTAAACAAGAAGAAGTCGGATCTAGCTCCGTCCAAGTCGTTCACTCACTTGGGAATGAGCTTCGAGACTCACAACAATCTGATTTGTCTGCCGTTACCCAGAGCGAAATTAGTCCGTTTTTATGCTCTCTTTTGTCTGCACTCAGACGCATTAACAGCGAGGGAATTTATGCGACTGATGGGGTTGTGCAGAGCGGCTGCGGATCTTATTCCGATGGGTTGCTTACGCACACATCCACTCCAGATATTCTTTACTCAGAACTGGAGTGTGAAGATGCATTCGCTCGAGACCAGTATTGTTTTAACGGACCTGGTAAAACAAAAGATCCAGACTTGGGCCGATATTCAGTGGTTAACTCAGGGAATTCTGCTGCAGCTGCCGGATCTGGCTTTCACGATTATGACGGATGCGAGTCAAACAGGTTGGGGCGAGACACTGAGCCCGACAGACACGAAGTGCCAAGGTCTTTGGGACCCTGGGTTCCTGATAAAACACATAAACATCTAAGAAATGATATCAATATGGTTAGCACACCAACAGTGGATTCACATTATAGCAGACGCGCATGTTCAAATATTGTCGGACAACTCGACAGTAGTAGCGTACATGAGGAACCAGGGAGGCACGCATTCGATTCCATTATGTGAACTAATGAAAAAATTCTTCTGTATGTCTTGAAGCATCAAGTTCATCTATCGGTCCGTCATATACCAGGTCGTCTCAACGTACTAGCAGACTCGCTCTCTCGGAAAGGTCGTCTGTTGCCATCAGAGTGGACTCTCAACAAGCGAATATTCAGACAGATTTGCTACCAGTGGATCATCCCATGATAGATCTGTTTGCAACATACCGGAACAATCAGTTAACGACGTTTGTGTCGCCATGCCCAGATCATCGAGCGTACGCAGTAGACACTTTCTCAATTCCATGGGACGGAAGGACAGGATACACGTATCCTCCAACTCCGTTGATTCAGCAGATCTTGTTAAAGATCAAGCAGTCGCGTTGCAAGATTCTGTTAGTAGCATCTCTGTCGCCACAGAAACCATGGATCAATCTTCTCAGGTGTCTGTTATGGGACGTTCCCCGGCAGCTTCCTCTGCAGGAGGACCTTCTTTATCAGGGGAAGTCACGCACACTGCATCACAATCCGCAAGGTCTCAACCTTCACGTATTTCCGTTGTTTTACAGGACGAGCAGTGGACGCAATTTCTAACTGCAGGAGGTCACCCTCTTCGCTGAATTATGCAGCAAAGTGGAAGGTTTTCTTCCATTGGTGTAAGGATCAATCGATAGACGTTTATGATCTGTCCATACCGGATATTGCCAAATTTCAGGTCTACCTGTTTGACATTCTCAAACTGCAGTCCGTCACTATTAAGGGGTATAGGTCTATGCTATCAGACACTTACGCTCATCATAATAGATTGGCAATTGGATCTAATGCTTCATTATCCAAATTAGTTAGAAATTTCTCTGTAAATAGACCTAGACCCCTCAGATTAATTCCTAAGTGGAATTTAGCTTGGGTTCTGTTGAAGCTTAAAGACGCTCCGTTTGAGCCGTTAGACATTGTAGAGTTCAAATTCTTGACCAAAAAAACAGCATTTCTCTTAGCCTTTGCATCCGCTAGAAGAGTTAGTGAACTCCATTCTTTATCTGTTGACGAATCTCACTATCATAGTGTTGGAAATACCATCACTTTAACTACACAAGTGGGATTTTTGGCTAAGAATCAGGCTCCAGATAAACGGCCTGAGCCTATTATCATAAAGGCTCTGCCATCTACTAACAGCCATAGACCTTTGCTGTGTCCAGTCAGGGCTATGCGCATATATAAACGCCAATCTGAGTTTATTAGAAAAGGAAGAAAATGATTCTTTTTATCATTGATTGCTAACAGAAAAGATATATCTGTTCATTCAGTTGCTAGATGGATTCAGTTGGCAATACGCATTGCCGATGAAAGTCTATCTTCAGATCAGCGTTCTGTAAATAAGATATCAACGCATGAAGTTAGAGCACTGTCCACTTCTTGGGCTTATTCTAACAGTATAGCCATTACTGATATCATGAAAGCTGCGTACTGGACACAGCCCTCTACATTTACCAAGTTTTACCTTAGAAATATAGAGTTCATATCCAGAGA
Source organism: Pictodentalium vernedei (assembly GCA_031216915.1). Taxonomy (NCBI): domain Eukaryota; kingdom Metazoa; phylum Mollusca; class Scaphopoda; order Dentaliida; family Dentaliidae; genus Pictodentalium; species Pictodentalium vernedei. Next base: position 711,252,539 of record CM062297.1, read on the forward strand.
CCTCAGATGTTTAGGTCCTCTATCTGTTACTCAGAATGTCGTCCACTAAACGTTTACATCTATAGTTATTTAGGCAACCCGTTCCAGCAGTGACGCTGTTCCGCTGCCCTCTTCATTCTGTGGTCACGTACCTCAGAACAAGGGGAAGGGGGGGGGGGGCGGTTTTTCCCTTATTATCATCTGGCTTTATAGTGACAAGCAAGGGAAGACCTCCTCCGGCGTCAGTAGTCACGAGTCGGTGCTGGGATGGTTTTAATGTGTAGCTCGATGTGAAGCAAATTAATATGTCTCTTTTATGTATTGTTTTAAATTGTAGCTCACTGTGAAGCATTTGTATATGTCACGTGTCATTCAGGCATTAATATACAATCCTCGGACACTTTTAAATGAGTATAAAGAGTATCATTCTCTGGACTATCTTTATATATTGGCTTCCCTTCACCTACTTAGCATAATGGGTTATGCTGGCTTTAAATGGAGAATTATATATTATGTAATGCTCAATTACATTGTTGGTGTAATGTCTTTCTCATTTCTTGTAAATGAGAAAGACATATATAATTCCTTTCTCTCCTATTCTCTTGTTGGAGATAATCTATAAGAAGTGATTGAGTTATTGGTTTTTCCTTTATGTCCTAGGCCCTCCAGCCTTTTTACGATTCATCTAAGTCTGGGCCATTGGTTGTTGTATAAAAATATTATAAATTCAAAGTAATTTGTATATTTTTTATACGCCCATTTTGAAAAAACAGGAGTATGTTATGGCGTTGTCCATCTGTCTGACTCTGTCCGTCCATAAACAATTTTTGTGTCGTCTACTCCTCCAAAAGTTTACATGTTACATTGTTCAAACTTTGCACACATGATGATCAGTAATTGCCGTTGTGCATGTGACAAGTGCAGGTAACTCCATTTTGTATTTCCAGAGTTATGCCCCTTTTGTACTTAAACATTACAGTATTGTGTCGCCTTCTCCTTCAACATTTTACATGCTATATTGTTCAAACTTTGCACACATGTTGACCACCAGTTGCCGTTGTGCATGTGACAAGAGCAAGTAACTATATTTTGTATTTCCAGAGTTATGCCCCTTTTAGTATTTAAAACATTACAGTATTGAGTCACCTTCTTCAACATTTTACATGCTATATTGTTCAAACTTTGCACACATGGTGATCACCAATTGCCGTTGTGCATGTGACAAGGGCAGATAACTCCATTTTGTATTTCCAGAGTTATGCCCCTTTTAGTACTTAAAACATTACAGTATTGAGTCGCCTTCTCCTTCAACATTTTACATGCTATATTGTTCAAACTTTGCACACCAGTTGATCACCAATTGCCACTGTGCATGTGACAAGAGCAGGTAACTGGGTTTTGTATTTCCAGAGTTATGCTCCCTTTTAGTTCTTGAAATATTGCTGTATTGTGTCGCCTACTCCTTCAACATTTTACATGCAATATTGTTCAAACTTTGCACACATGGTGATCACCAATTGCCGTTGTGCATGTGACAAGAGCAGGTAACTCCATTCTGTATTTCCTGAGTTATGCCCCTTTCAGTACTTAAAACATTAAAGTATTGTGTCACCTTCTCCTTCAGCATTTTACATGCTATATTGTTCATACTTTGCACACATGTTGATCACCAATTGCCATTGTGCATGTGCCAAGAGAAGGTTACTCTGTTTTGTATTTCCAGAGTTATGCCCCCTTTTAGTACTTGAAACATTACAGTATTGTGTAGCCTACTCCTTCAACATTTTACATGCTATATTGTTCAAACTTTGCACACATGGTGATCACCAATTGCCGTTGTGCATGTGACAAGGGCAGATAACTCCATTTTGTATTTCCAGAGTTATGCCCCTTTTAGTATTTAAAACATTACAGTATTGAGTCGCCTTCTCCTTCAACATTTTACATGCTATATTTTCAAACTGTGCACACCTGTTGATCACCATTTGCCATTGTGCATGTGACAAGAGCAGATAACTCTGTTTTGTATTTCCAGAGTTATGCCTCCTTTTAGTTCTTAAAACATTGCAGTATTGTTTTGCCTACTCCTTCAACATTTTACATGCAATATTGTTCAAACTTTGCACACATGGTGATCGCCAGTTGCCATTGTGCATGTGACAAGAGCAGGTAACTCCATTTTGTATTTCCAGAGTTATGCCCCTTTCAGTACTTAAAACATTACAGTTTTGTTTCGCCCACTCCTTCAACATTTTACATGCTATATTGTTCAAACTTAGCACACATGGTGATCACCAATTGCCGTTGTGCATGTGACAAGGGCAGGTAACTCCATTTTGTATTTCCAGAGTTATGCCCCTTTTAGTACTTGAAACATAACAGTATTGAGTCGCCTTCTCCTTCAACATTTTACATGCTATATTGTTCAAACTTTGCACACCTGTTGATCACCAATTGCCGCTGTGCATGTGACAAGAGCAGGTAACTCTGTTTTGTATTTCCAGAGTTATGCTCCCTTTTAGTTCTTGAAACATTGCTGTATTGTGTCGCCTACTCCTTCGACATTTTACATGCAATATTGTTCAAACTTTGCACTCATGGTGATCACCAATTGCCATTGTGCATGTGACAAGAGCAGGTAACTCCATTTTGTATTTCCAGAGTTATGCCCCTTTCAATACTTAAAACATTACAGTATTGTGTCACCGCCTTCAGCATTTTACATGCTATATTGTTCACATGTTGATCACCAATTGCCCTTGTGCATGTGTCAAAAGCAGGTAACTGTTTTGTATTTCCAGAGTTATGTCCCCTTTTAGTACTTAAAACATTACAGTATTGTGTCGCCTACTCCTTCAACATTTTACATGCTATATTGTTCAAACTTTGCACACATGGTGATCACCATGGGCGTATGTTGCCCCGCTAGGTGGTGCTCTTGTTATACTTACCAATGGCCCAGATGGGGATGGCCCTCCCATGAGTGGGCACTCATACCTCCTCGCTGATTATAACATTAAGCAGGCACTGTAAAAAGAATGATGGTTGGCGCCAATATTGGTGCTTCCTGGATACTGCGCATGTGCAGATCACAAAAGTATGGGGGGGGGGGGGGCAAAATTTGTGTTTGGCCCTGGAGTTAGCACCAGCCAGCTAAGTCTCGGCCATTGGTAAGTATAAAAACATACAAATTACTTTCAATTTATAATTTATATTTTAATAAAATGCTCAAGTTGTAAAACATATAAGGGAAAATTTCTAACTGTTTGTCAGGCCTTCATTTTTGTGTTATGGCTTTAATAAAATCCATTATTGAATATTTGCTTGAGAATTACCCTGTTTGAGAACACCTGCATTATTTAAGAAAAATAACAGTTTAATTTAGACTAAAATATTCTAATCTGATTATCACTGTCATGTCTAGTTTATTCATATCTTGTAACAATTGTTTCAAGCTGATAAGAAGATGAAGGTCACAAGAAAAGTAGGAATATGATAATGACACAAGTAAAGGTATTTAACCCAAGCAACACTAATGCTGTCTGATCCTTTTCTTAATAATTTCTTAAATCTACTTAATAATTTGAGAAAAACAATTTATCAAGGTACTGCTCTAAGTGTCCTATGTGACCCAGAGAGAGTAAACTAATCTGTTGCTACACTCGCTTATTATTATTAACCCATTACTGAAAACAAATAGTTGATTACACTTGCAAAAAATGTTCTGGAATAAATCACCATTCAAGTATTATTTTTTCAATTTTCACCTCAAAAACATTTGAATTTGCTGAACAGGATTGTTCCAATGACGAAACAGAATCAAAATTATAATAGAATATGATTGACAATATTTTTATACTGTACCAATGACCCAGACTTAGCTGGTGCTAACTCTAACAAAACCAGGGCCAAACACAAATTTTGCCCCCCAATCCCCAAAATTTGCATCCAAAACAAAAAGAAATCATGTCCTAAAGGACCTCCATACTACACCCCCACTGCGCATGCGCAGTGTCACGGACGTCCCGAAATTGGCGCCAATTATCATTCTCTGTTTGGCCCTTCATCAGTCAACATCTCACTGATCTTTGTGCTTGTAAATCTCAGTTTAAAGGATGCCAGACACGTAATTTTTGGAGAAATGGTGATTCTAAGGAGGATATAGAAGGAGGAGAGGAAAAAGAAGTGACAAAAAATAATCAGGGCTGTACTTAAAATTTTTTGATGAAATTATGTTAAGTTGCCTATTTTCGAGGCATGGGCCTCTTCTTGTCATTCTTGCTAAATGTTGCACTGCTTATTCAGTGTTTCCTCTCCCCTAGCCTTCTAAAGTCCCCCCTTGCAATTCTCCCATGCTTTTGGCATATTTTTGAGAAAGTTCATTTCTAAAATTTCCCTGGGAGAGTTGCTTGGATACAGAATGTTTTCTGTTATTTTCCCCATAGTTACGTTTTCACCCATGGGTGTATAAACGTTGTGTTCTGCATCTTCCATCTGATGTTCTGCAGATTCTCCCCTGGGAGTCTCTGTCTTGCATCAGATAGAGTGTAATTTTGATGACTGATTTCGGGCCAGTTTTTTCAGTGCCTGGAGTCATGTTTTCTGGTATTTTACACTGTTTGTTTACATTGGCAACAGCCTTTTTTGAGGGGGGGCTGTTTGCCTTTGGTGTAGTTTATCTCACTATAAGATACATTTATATTATCCGTAAGTGTCTCATTAATTATTTAATATAAATTAAAAATTTTTGACCACACTTTGCCATCGTATCCATCGGGGCTCAACGTTACTTTTCAGCAACTTGGGCTTCGCTGAAAAAATATTTTTTCAAAATTATTTTGATTTGCAATTGTTTTTTCATTTATTAATGGATCATGTTATTATGTATCTTTGTGTCAGGGGTTTGTGCGAGTAACTAGGACTTGTTGTTGACTTTTCACAATGAAAGGATATTGTTCAAATTGTAATGGGAAGAAATCTTCCTCTGACTTTCATGATCATTGTATTAATTGTAGTCAGTGTTCTCGCACTAATCCCTGTCCTATTTGTCAATATTGGGATGAGAAACATTGGAAACGTGTGTCACGGTATGTTGTTTCTGGAGAAAGGGCTATGCCGGCTCTTTCTCCGCAAGGTCACTCTACTCTCTCAGTTTCTATTTCAGAGGAACAAGAACAGGGTGATGTTTCCATGTTATCTTATACAAGTGTGCGTCCGTCGTCACAAATGAATTCAGAGCTAGCGGCAAAAGTGCTCATGGAGATTAGACAAATGTCGTCCGCTAGCTCGCCCGGTGTAGCGTCCATTCACCGAATGGGTCGGCAGCCGAGTTCGTCCGATGCGGTCCAGGAGGAAATTTTGGGTGATGCGAGCACTATAAACATACTAGATGCACACCCAGTGACGGCGGATAGTAAGCGAGAACGGAGGAAGCCTTTGAGTCCGGTTCCTAGCTCGTCCAGGTCCAGCCGGGCCGCGAGCGAGAGAGGCCCCTCTCTCGTACAACAACATCTGGGACCAGATGTTGTGGTACAAAATGTGTCGCAAGCGGAGCATACGTCCGTCGCTCGGGACGCTCCGTTGTATAGGCAGTCCGCGGAGACTGCTAAGGCTTCTTCTTCTCGTCAGCACACATGACCGCACCTTGGCTGCGTGACCGCCGATATCTTACCAGCTTCGCCGATCAAGGATTCTTCGGCGACCAGGTCACACCATCCGGCAGCCAGGGATTTGAGACCGATGGACTCCGGACGTTCGCAAAGAAAAAGTATGCGGGAGCCATCTGATGCGGAGCTGCCCTCGGCGAAGCAGCGAAAGACTGCGCCTCCGCAGGTCTCGACGCCGGACATTCTTGTGCAGATAGCACAGCTTATCGCAGCATCCCAGCAGCCGACAGAAACGGTGTCGGATCGAGAATTATCCGATGGCGCTGGGTCAGTATGCTCTGCCGAAGCATCGGGGGCGGACGACCGGGAACATCATGAGGTCCGACCGGATGGTGAAAGGGATACGGATGATTTGGAGCTATCCCTTTCGGAACAACATAAAGCTGCCGTGGACTTCATCCGGCACTTTCTCCCTCAAGTTGTTCCGTCGAGCCAGACTGCTGCGGTTCCGGACAAGAGGATTATAGCGTCATTGGACTCTGAATTTTTTGAGCGGTTCAGGGACATCGCTCCCGAGTTTCCGTCGCAGTCCAATAATGTTGCAAGAACATTTGAATTATTGAACGACGCTATATTTAAACTTGCTTCCAAGACGGGGAAAGCAGGTTTCTTGTCCGCTAATACTCTCAACCTGCCTTTCATTAATGCAAGGAATAAATTCGACACGGCAGGACAGGGTATTCCGAGAGTTCCTCTGCGTATGGACGACGAGGCGGAAGACTTAGAGCTATCATTACCGTCGTCGGCTTCTATTCCAACCGCGGTGTTGGAAACAGCTATTGCGTCTAACAGAGCCAATTTAGATGCCTTATCTTACGCAGATCACCTTACTAAGGCGTTATCACTGCGCCTTCAAGGGAAAGAGTTTCAGGATATACAATCCTCTTTAAGACTTCTTTCAAGGGCAGTAGCTTATTCCACGTGTAACTCCGCCCTTTCAGTGGCAAACCTGGAGTTGGTTAGACGTGACGCAGCCCTAGCTACATCCACACTCGTGGATACTAAGGTGAAGAACTCTCTTAGAGTCGCTTCGGTCTCCGGAGAACTTCTCTTTGATGGCAAGCTTTCTGCTATTTATGATAAAATTACAAAGAAAGCTTCGGATTCTCTGTTGTTCAAATCTGCTTCTAAGAAGTCGGATACGGCAGACAAGAATAAGACAGGCACTTCTGGGTCTAATGCGCCCAAGAGAGGTTCCTATAGAGGTTCCGGTGCGTCCTTTTGGTCTTATTCGAGAGACCGTCAGGGTAGCGACTCTCGTTCGGGACGTCCTTCGGGCCGGGACAACCAGTCGGACGCCCCGAGGTCGACGGGGCGAGGTGCGGGTCGTGGAGGACGTGGTTTCTCCTACCGCAGGCCTCGCAGGTCCAGGAGGTGATGGCTTAAACCTCTATCGCGTACCGGTTGGCGGAAGGTTGTCGAGCTTTTCACAAGAATGGGCGTCGATTACGAACGACCCTTGGGTGAGAGGAGTGACTTCGGAAGGTCTAAAGATATCCTTCAAACGAAAGCCTCCATTAACTCGAAGTCCAAAGTGGACTCAACTTCCGTCAAATCCGCAGAAAAGAGGCGCTCTGTTATCAGAGGTGCAGTCTCTTTTAATGAAGAACGCGGTAGAGGTCGTAGAAAACCAGGAAACTCTGGGATTCTACAGCCATCTGTTTCTGGTTCCGAAACCAGACGGCTCGTTCCGTCCAGTCATAGATTTGAGCTGGATAAACAAGCTGATCGTCGCTCCGAAATTTTATATGGAGACGATTCGGTCGGTCAGAGCGAGTATTTGGGTGAACGATTATGCAACAAGCATAGATCTCAAAGATGCGTACTTTCACGTCATGGTACATCCGACATTCCGAAAGTATCTACGCTTCGCAGTCCTAAGAGTGGTGTATCAATTCCGGGCGATGTGCTTCGGATTGAATCTAGCACCCTGGGCTTTCACTCGGGTAATGAACTCGGTATTGATCTATTTCCGAGCTCATTCGTCTGCGGTAACGTCGGCCTACCTGGACGACATTCTTCAGAGGTACGGCAACGAGTTAACTCTTCAGAACGATGTTCAGAATCTACTTCTATTGCTCCGACGTCTCGATTTTATAGTAAACGAGGAGAAGTCGGATCTGGTGCCGTCCAAGTCATTCACTCATCTGGGAATGAGCTTCGAGACGCACAACAATCTCGTTCGTCTGCCGTTAACCAGAGCGAAATTAGTCAGTTGTTACGCTCGCTATTGTCTGCACGCAGACAAAGTCACAGCGAGAGAATTTATGAGACTGATAGGTCTGTGCGGAGCCGCTGCGGATCTCATTCCGATGGGGTGGTTACGCACACGTCCTCTCCAAATTTTCTTGACTCAGAATTGGAGTATGAAAATTCATTCGCTCGACGTAGACGTTCTCTTGTCAGATCAAGTGAAACAAGAGATTCAGACTTGGGCAAACATTCAGTGGTTAACTCAGGGAGTTCCGCTTCAGTTGCCGGATCCGAGTTTTACCATTATGACGGATGCCAGTCAAACAGGTTGGGGTGCATCATTAATCCCAACGGATTCGAGATGCCAGGGTCTTTGGGATCCGCAATTCCTGTGCAAGCACATAAACATCAAGGAAATGATGTCAATTTGGCTTGCGTTATGTCATTGGATGGACATTATTCACAATGCTCATGTCCAAATCCTATCCGACAATACGACAGTAGTGGCGTATATACGGAATCAGGGAGGCACTCATTCAGTTCCGTTGTTCAATCTAACGGAAAGAATCCTTCTGTTTGCGCTAGAACATCACGTTCTTCTTTCGGTCCATCACATACCGGGTCGTCTGAATGTGCTAGCAGACTCCCTTTCACGAAAGGGTCGCTTGTTGCCGTCGGAGTGGACTCTCAACAAACAAGTATTCAATCAGATTTGCTACCAATGGGAACGGCCAATGATAGACTTATTTGCGACACATCTCAACAATCAGTTGCAGACGTATGTGTCTCCGTGTCCGGATCCAAGAGCATTTGCAGTAGACGCTCTGTCGATCCCTTGGGACGGAATGATAGGATATGCGTATCCTCCAGCGCCGTTAATTCAACAAGTATTGCTAAAGATAAAACAATCTCAATGCAAGATTCTGTTGGTAGCATCTCTGTCGCCACAGAGACCGTGGATAAATCTACTCAGGTGTCTGTTGTGGGACCTACCGCGAAAGCTTCCTCCACGGGAGGATCTTCTTTCGCAGCGGAAATCGCGCCAACTCCATCACAACCCGCAAGGTCTCAACCTTCACGTTTTTCCGTTGTGCGGTCCTTCTTGTATGGCAAGCACTTTACTGGACGAGCAGTGGACGCGATTTCTAACTGTAGGGGGACCTCCTCTTCGCTAAACTATGCGGCTAAGTGGAAGGTTTTTCGTCGTTGGTGTAGGGATCATTCTGTAGATATATTCGATCCCTCTATACCAGATATTGCAAACTTTCTAGTATACTTGTTTGACGAAATCAAACTGCAGCCTGTTACTATTAAGGGTTATAGGTCTATGTTATCTGATACCTATGCACATCATGATAGTTTACAAATTGGATCTAATGTCTCTTTATCTAAGTTAGTTAGAAACTTCTCGATAAATAGACCCAGAACTCTTAGATTAATTCCTAAATGGAATTTAGCTTGGGTTCTTCTTAAATTGAAGGAAAAGCCATTTGAACCTCTTGGGACAGTAGATTTCAAATTCTTATCTTATAAGACAGCTTTTCTCTTAGCTTTCTCTTCTGCTAGAAGAGTCAGTGAGCTTCATGCACTGTCGGTGGATGATTCTCACTATCGTAGTGTTTTGAACACTATCACCTTCACTACTAATGTGGGTTTTTTAGCTAAGAATCAGGCTCCTAATAAATATCCGGAACCTATTGTTATTAATGCTCTTCCGTCTTCAGACGGGCGTAGGCCTTTACTCTGTCCTGTTAGAGCGTTACGTATCTATAAACAGAGATCTCAGTTTATCAGAAAGGGACGAAAACGTTTCTTTCTGTCTTTGATGCCTAATAGAAAGGACATTTCGGTCCATTCTATTGCTAGATGGATTCAATTAACTATCCGTACTGCTTATGAGAGTTTATCTTCTTCTCAGCAGTCTGTGCTTAAGATTTCCGCTCATGAAGTAAGAGCTCTTGCTACTTCTTGGGCTTATGCTAATAGTGTTGCTATTACAGATTTAATGAAGGCTGCTTATTGGTCTCAGCCATCCACATTCACAAATTTTTATCTCAGAAATATTGAGTCCATTTCTGGAGACCTGCATTGTTTAGGTCCGTTATCTGTTGCTCAGAATGTCGTCCACTAAACAGTTGCAACTATAGTTATGCAGGCTTTCTGTTCCAGCAGTGACTCTGTCCAGCTGCCCTCTTCGCTCTGGGCTATTTGACCCAGGGCAAGGGGAAGGGGGGGGGGGTGGGCGGGTGTTCCCTTAGGTCACCTGCTTTATAGTGAAAAGCAAGGGAATGCCTCCTCCAAGTCAGTATTTCTGAGTCGCTTCCGGGATGGTTTTAAAGTGTAATATTAATGTTAAAATTCATTCATGTCTTATTTTTAAAGTGTAGCTCGGTGTGAAGCATTTGTATATGTCAAGTGTCAAACGGGCTTTAATATACAATACTCGGACACTTTTAAATGACTATAAAGAGTCTCAATTCTCTGGACTACTTTATTTATTGGCTTACTTTAAAAATAATTAGTATAAGGGATATACTGGATGTTAATAGAGAACATGAATATTATTGTGCTCAATTATTTAGGGTATTGTATCTTTCTAATTTAATATTAAATAAGAAAGATACATGTAAAGCCTAATACTCCTTTTCTCCTTAAGGGGTTACCTCTTTATTATATAGTTGAGCTTATTGGATTTTCCTCTATGTCCTAGGCCCTCCAGCCTGTTTACTATTCAGCTAAGTCTGGGTCATTGGTACAGTATAAAAATGTTAAAAAATTTATAGTAATTTATATATTTTTTATACTTACCAATGACCCAGACGGGGATGGCCCTCCCAGGAGTTGGGAACTCTTGCCTCCCCGCTGAGTACATAGCGCTGACCAGGCACTGCCAGTAAGAATGATAATTGGCGCCAATTTCGGGACGTCCGTGACACTGCGCATGCGCAGTGGGGGCGTAGTATGGAGGTCCTTTAGGACATGATTTCTTTTTGTTTTGGATGCAAATTTTGGGGATTGGGGGGCAAAATTTGTGTTTGGCCCTGGTTTTGTTAGAGTTAGCACCAGCTAAGTCTGGGTCATTGGTAAGTATAAAAAATATATAAATTACTATAAATTTTTTAACTTTTATGGATAGCGCTGGCCAATTTTGACCATTATGTTAGATAGGGTGTAAAACATCCTCAATGAAACTAATAGACATTCTTTGACCCTTCACCTTACTAACCAGCAGAATCTGGCTAGTTTTATTTGAAGAAAATCATCGTTTGAATGTGGTTACCTTTCATTTTTATCTTCCAGCCCGTAGCATATAAACTCTAACCGGAAGAAGCTTGTTGCATTGAGAGTCCAAAAGAGATCATGAACAATGATATTTTTATACTATAACCCAATGGCCCAGACTTAGCTGGTGCAAACTAAAAGTTATCAAGGGCGAAACACAAATTTTGAACCCCCCCCCCCCCCTCCCAATCCCCCAAATTTGCTTGCAAAACCGAAAATTAGAAGTCCTATCTGGTCCTCCATACTTTTACTCTCCGCGCATGCGCAGCCTTCAGGAAGTGGTCGGAATTGGTGCAAACATTATTCTTTGTTTGGCCCTAAAGTCAGAAACAATGAGGATGCCAGACACAAATCAATGCAAGAATTGGTGGATCCAAGGCTGTTACTGGATGATGGACGTGTTCAACTGTGGTTTTAGACGTTCAGGGCTGTAACTTTATAATAATTATAAAATTATTTTATGTTTCCCAATTTTGGGACATAGCCTGACATCATCATTTTTGTTAATGATTATTCCACTGTTTTTTTAAGTATTCCTTCCCTATCCTTCCATGAACCTTTCCTGTTAAACTCTTAAGCTTTTTGGCTATTTTTTATTGAAATTTTTTATTAAATTTCTTGGGAGTTTAACATGGATTACAGAATATTATTCTGTTTTTTTCCCCATGGTTACGTCCTCACCCTAGGGGTGTTGGGTCGTTTAGTCTTGCATCTTCTATCCGATGTATCATTTTTTCTTCGTATGAAGATCTAGCTTTGCATCTGGTAGCATTTAAATTGGTTCTGACTTTAGGCCTTTTTGTGTGCCTGATGTCTTGTTCACATTGACAACGTCCTCATATATAGGTAGTTTTTTTATATTCTATTACTGTAGAATTACTGTAGGATACATGGATTATTATTCCGGTAGTGTAGCTCAAAAAATTTGGATTTTGTCCACACTTAAGCTTTATCTGGATGCCTTTGGGCTCTTATGTTCCCTTTGGGAACTTAGGCGTTTTTTCAAAATTTTTTTGTTTCCCAAAAATATTTTGAATTTAATTTTGATTGCTATTATTCATGTATCTTAATTATATATATATTGTTGTGGAGTTTGGAGGACTGATATCGACTTTAGTCGATGCACTCCTGCGGACTCTTGTCATCCTTGTGTTCACTGGGATGACTGATGTTGGAGTCGGGTGTCGCAGTACGTTGTTGGCGGTGAGGATAATTCATTTTGTCAGTTTCTATTTCAGAGGAACATGAACATGGTGATGATATTCTGACACCCATGCAAGTGTGCTACCGTCGTCGCGTTCTGTGGAGCATATAGAGCTAGATGCAGTGCTCATTATTGCAAGAGTTAGGGCCTTTTGTTTAGGGTTTTAATCTCTTGCAAGCAGCTAGCTTGACCGGTGAAGCGGTACTCTGTCCGTGGGTGCCGTGACAGCGGGTAAGTCCATTGCGGTCAAAGGATGTGTAGATGTGGGTAGAGCGAGCACTTAAATATAAATAGCTCACCCAGTGATGATGGAAATAGGGGAGGAAGTCAGCAAGTTCTTGTACTCGGCGAGGTCTATAGACCGCGAGCGGGAGAGGCCCCCCTCTAACCTAGCAACATCTGGGGTCAGATGTTGTTATGAGAAACTTGCACAAGCCGGAGCATATGTCCGCCCTCCACTCGAGACGCTCTGTTTAGTCTGCAGCCAGGGTCGGCTTCAGTCATGGCTTCCTCCGCTATGTTTCACAAGCCAAAATGAAGTTTTCTGGTTGGAAACTTGCACGAGACGGAGCATATGTCCGCCCGCCACTCTGGGCACTCCGTCTAGTCTGCAGCCGGGGTCGGCTTCAGTCACGGCTTCCTCCGCTACGTTATTTAAGCACACACAACCGCATCCTAGCTACCCGACTTCGGATATACAGCCTGCTGCACGAAGAAGGAACCACTCTTCGCCCATGAAGTCGGACCATCCGGTAGCTAGGGCGACGAGGCCTCAATCATCGGCACGTTCGGAGAAGAGATCCATCTCTGACACACCGTCCCAGGAGCAGCAAGCGGCTAAGAAACGGAAGACTGCTGCTCCTCAGGCCTCGATGACGGACTTGCTGATGCAGATTGCGCAGCTGATCTCAGCATCCCAGCAAGTGCAGGTGCAGCCTCCCTCAGACTCAGAACCTGAGCTGTCGGATGGTGCTGGGTCGGTCCAGTCGTTTGTTCACGCAGATGCAATGGGCCGAGATTCGCAGTTGATTCTCTCGGCTGGTAAAAGGGATAAGGAAGAGGATTATCCTTCCCTTTCGGAACAGCACATGGTTGCAATGGATTTCATCCATCAATACTACCCTGAATTTGTTCCACCGAATTAGAATGCTGCGACAACAAGAGAGAAACCGCTGGCGTCGTTGGATGCAGACTTCATCCGAAAAAGGAGGAAGTCCTTTCTTTTCCGGTTCAGTCTAGGCAGGTGTCGCAAGCCTTCGGCCATATAGACGACGCCGTATTTAACCTCTCGAGTGTGAGGAAAAAAGGCGGTTTCTCATCTTCATCTTCCATAAACATACCGTTTCTTGGACTACGTTCATTTAAAAACGGTTCGAGAAGATGTTCAGAGAGCTCCTCTGCGTTTGAATGACCAGCCCGGGGATCTAGATGTATCCTTGCCTGCATCATTCACTATTCGCTCAGACACAATTACAACAGCAATTTCATCAAGTAGAGCGAATTTGGAAGCAATGTCTTACGCAGATCACCTTACCAGAGCTATGGCGCAACGTCTCAACAGGAAGGAATTTGAGGACATTTGTACCCCTCTTAGAGTTCTTTCCAGGGCAATTTGTATACCACGTATAACTCTGCCCTTACAGTGGCTATTCTGGAGTTAATCAGAAGTGATGCTGCCCTTGCGTCGTCATCACTGATAGTTGACAAGTTGAAAAGCTCTCTCCGGGTCGCTCCGGTCTTTGGACATACTATTTTCGACGACAAGCTTTCGTTAATCTATGATCAGGCTACTAAGAAAGCATCAAGTGATCTGCTGTTGAAGTCTGCATCTCATCAATCCACTTCAGCAGACAAGAGTAAAGGAGGACGTTCCAGATCTTGATCTAAACGTCAAAAGGTAACTCCTCACGAGGGTACAAGAAACCCTCTTACAATTACTCTGGAGGTCGTCAATATAGCAACTTGGGAAAGGGGCGTAGGTCTGATCGGGACTATTGGTCAGACGCCCCTAGGCCGACGGGATGAGGTTGTTCGCGGGGTGGACATACTTTCTCTTCCTGTAAGCCTCGCAGGTCATACAGGTGATGTTCAAGACCTCTATTGCTTGCCAGTTGGCGGAAGGGTATCATCTTTGCGAGAAACTGGACAGCAGTCACGGAAGATCAGTGGGTGAGAAGTGTAGTCTCGGACGGCCTACGGCTATCATTCCAAGCAGCACCCCCACTAACAAGATGTCTGCGTTGGACTGATCTTCCGCCGGATCCTTTCAAAAGAGTCTCTCCTAGCGGAGGTACAGGCTCTATTATTAAAGGAAGCAATAGAGGTCATCGAGAAACAGGATTCTCAGGGTTTTTACAGTCACCTGTTTCTCGTACCGAAGCCAGACGGCTCGTTCCGACAAGTAATAGACTTGAGCTGGATAAACAAGCTGATCGTGGCTCCAAATTCTATATGGAGACCTTTCGGTCAGTAAGGGCGAGCGTTCAAGTGAACGACTATGTGGCAAGCATAGCTCTAAAGGATGCATACTTTCATGTTCTGGTACATACAGCATTCAGAAAGTACCTGCGGTTCGCCGTACAAGGGAAGGTGTATCAGTTCAGAGCAATGTGCTTTGGTCTGAACCTGGCGCCCTGGGCATTCACTCGAATAATGAACTCGGTAATGTCATACTTCCGAGCTAACGTCGGCTTACTTGGACGACATTCTACAGAGATACGGCAACAGAATTATTCTTCAGAACGATGTTCAGAGTCTGCTTCTTTTGCTCCGGCGTTTCGGTTTCATTGTAAACAAGACAAAGTCGGATCTAGCTCCGTCCAGTTTGTTCACTCACTTGGGAATGAGCTTCGAGACTCACAACAATCTGGTCCGTCCGCCATTACCCAGAGGGAAATTAGTCAGTTGTTATGCTTGCTGTTGTCCACACTCAGATGCATTAACAGCGAGGGAATTCATGCGACTGATGGGGCTGTGCGGCACGGCTGCGGATCTTATTCCGATGAGCCGTCTGCGCATGCGTCCCCTCCAGATATTCTTTACTCAGAACTGGAGTGTGAAGATGCATACACTCAAAACCAGTATTGTTTTAATGGACCTAGTAAAACAAGGGTTCAGATTTGAGCAGATATTCAGTGGTTAACTCAGGGAGTTCTGCTGCAACTGCTGGATCCAGCTTTCGCGAATATGACGGATGCGAGTCAGACGGGTTGGGGTGCGACCCTAAGTCCCGCAGACTTGAGGTGTCAGGGTCTTTGGGACCCTCGGTTCCTAGAGAAGCGCATAAACATCAAGAGATGATGTCAATATGGCTAGTGCTACAACATTGGATTCACATAATAGTGGATGTCCATGTTCAAATTTTGTCAGACAATTCAATATTAGTAGCTTACATCAGGAACCAAGGTGACACTCATTCAATGTCATTATGCAAATTAACAGAGAAGATTTTCCTATATGTCATGAATTATCATGTTCATCTTTCTGTCCATCATATACCTGGTCGTCTGAATGTACTAGCAGACTCGCTCTCTCGGAAAGGTCGCCTGTTGCCATCGCACCGGACTCTCAACAAGCGAATATTCAGGCAGATTTGCTACCAGTGGAACATCCCAGGATAGATATGTTTGCAACATACCGGAACAATCAGTTACCGACGTTTGTGTCGCATGATAGGACAGGCGTATCCTCCAATTCTGTTGATTCAGCAGATTCTGTTAAGATCAAACAGTCTCATTGCGATATCTTGATAGTAGCACCTCTGTCGTCACAGAAACCTTGGATCAAACTTCTCAGCTGTCTGTTATGGGACGTTCCCCGGAAGCTTTCTCCATGAGAGGACCTTCTTTATCAGGGGAAGTATTTGTTCTTTACGTCCTTCTCCACCCTTAGTGGCATTATGGAGTCGGTCAGACGTGAGGGAGCCTTGCGATTCCTACAAGAATGACTCAAGTAATGCGGGTGAGGGGGGTTCGATATGATTTCGAATCCCCAATACACCGCCAATGTGTTGAGAGGCGATTACCGGCTAGAAATAGTTTTCTTCCCATAAGCCTCGTATGCATTTAAGTACATACATGCATTTCATGACTTCTCGATTGGCGGCTGGGTCGTGTTCCGTGGCGACCTCATGGGCACATCCACTTTTTAGTTGGTTGGTTTCCTGTGGTTTTTTGTCTATATGTCATATACGAGCATATGATTCATCATCAATAAATTGCTAGTCTTTGGGTACCTGGGAGGCTGTCTAGTCAGTTAACTGGTATTCAGATGATTACATGCGGGACTTCAGTGCTCACGCGCATAATAATTGCATTATTAGGCAGACGCATTATTGTATGTTAAGGATCTAAGAAACAATGAACGACGAGACGAGTCTGTTTATCATGTTTCTAGATCCAGGTTTCTGTTAATTGGGGTACCCAATCGAATACCTCTTGTCTTACATTCTCGTATGTTCGCACGTTTCTAGGAACATAGATATCGGATAGAACACGTCTGGGAGTGTTATTTACTGGAATTTATTGTACATCTGAATGGGGTCGCCTGTGGGTTACCTTGGAAGTGTGTTTACTCTCCAAAGATCGTCCATTGTGATTCCATTGGACATGTGTATGTTATATATTATATCACCGGTTTTCGACCTATCTGCGCATGCCGACTCCGGTATATGTTACAAGTGGGCGATATTAATTACCGGGATCGCCGCTATAGCCTTAGCTTCCTGAAGTGGCATTAAGCACCAATTTATTAATAATAATTAATGCTTGGGTGTTTATTCGACGAATGTTTATATTGTTATATGGTATCGCTTTTACTGATTTCAGAGTGCTCCCCTCTTCTTTTTGAAGAAGATTCCTTCAAAAAGGGAGTGGGGGGGGGGGGGGGGAGAGGGGAATTTTTTACCTCTCCTCTGGCTTGATAAGTATGTAACTATGAGTGAAGCTGTTTTGTCTAGATTATATCCTGGATACAGCTTGTGTTTTATAGCTCAACTTGACAAAGTCAAGCTGAGCTATTGCCATCACTTCTCGTCCGTCGGCGTATGTACGTACGTACGTACGTACGTTAGTATGTTAGTACGTTAGTACGTACGTCCACAATTTCCTTTGGCACACCTCACAGGTCACATTTATGATCAGATTACTTTGAAACTTGGTATGCTTGTTTGGGGTGACCTCTAGATGGGAGCTATCGATTTTCTTCAATTTCCGTCAAAAAATGTTGCCGCGGCCAACGTTCTCAGAACTTAGTTTAGTCAAACCACAATATTTCCCTTTGGCACACCCTACAGGGCACATTTATGATTTGATTGCTTTGAAACCTGGTGTGCTTATTTAGGGTGACCTCTAGATGGGAGCTATCGATTTTCTTCAATTTCCGGCAAAAAATGTTGCCACGGCCAACGTTCGTAGACCTTAGTTTAGTCAGACCTCAATATTTCCCTTTGGCACACCCTACAGGGCACATTTATGAGCAGATTGCTTTGAAACCTTGTATGCTTGTTTGGGGAGACCTCTAGATGGGAGCTATCAATTTTCTTCAATTTCTGTCAAAAAATGTTGCCGCGGCCAACGTTCTTAGAACTTAGTTTAGTCAGAAGACTCAATATTTCCGTTTGGCACACCCTACAGGGTACATTTATGATCGGATTGCTTTGAAACCTGGCATGCTTGTTTGGGGTGACCTCTAGATTGGAGCTATCGATTTTCTTCAATTTCCGTCAAAAAATGTTGCCGCGGCCAACGTTCTTAAAACTTAGTTTAGTCAAACCACAATATTTCCCTTTGGCACACCCTACAGGGCACATTTATGATTTGATTGCTTTGAAACCTGGTATGCTTATTTAGGGTGACCTCTAGATGGGAGCTATCGATTTTCTTCAAATTCTGGCAGAAAATGTTGCCACGGCCAACGTTCGTAGAACTTAGTTTAGTTAGACCTCAATATTTCCCTTTGGCACACCCTACAGGGCACATTTATGAGCAGATTGCTTTGAAACCTGGTATGCTTGTTTGGGGAGACCTCTAGATGGGAGCTATCGATTTTCTTCAATTTCTGTCAAAAAATGTTGCCGCGGCCAACGTTCTTAGAACTTAGTTTAGTCAGAAGACTCAATATTTCTGTTTGGCATACCCTACAGGGTACATTTATGATCGGATTGCTTTGAAACCTGGCATGCTTGTTTGGGGTGACCTCTAGATGGGAGCTATCGATTTTCTTCAATTTCCGTCAAAAAATGTTGCCGCGGCCAACGTTCTTAGAACTTAGTTTAGTCAAACCACAATATTTCCCTTTGGCACACCCTACAGGGCACATTTATGATTTGATTGCTTTGAAACCTGGTATGCTTATTTAGGGTGACCTCTAGTTGGGAGCTATCGATTTTCTTCAATTTCCGGCAAAAAATGTTGCCACGGCCAACGTTCTTAGAACTTTGTTTAGTCAGAAGACTCAATATTTCCCTTTGGCACGCACTACAGGGTACATTTATGATCGGATTGCTTTGAAACCTGGCATGCTTGTTTGGGGTGACCTCTAGATGGGAGCTATCGATTTTCTTCAATTTCCATCAAAAAATGTTGCCGCGGCCAATATTTTTAGAACTCAGTTTAGTCAGACCACAATATTTCCCTTTGGCACACCCTACAGGGCACATTTATGATTTGATTGCTTTGAAACCTGGTATGCTTGTTTGGGGAGGCCTCTAGATGGGAGCTATCGATTTTCTTCAATTTCCGTCAAAAAATGTTGCCGCGGCCAACGTTCTTAGAACTTAGTTTAGTCAGAAGACTCAATATTTCCCTTTGGCACACCCTACAGGGCACATTTATGATCGGATTGCTTTGAAACCTGGCATGCTTGTTTGGGGTGACCTCTAGATGGGAGCTATCGTTTTTCTGCAATTTCCATAAAAAAATGTTGCTGCAGCCAACATTCTTAGAACTTAGTTCAGTCAGACCACAATATTTCCCTTTGGCTCACCCTACAGGGCACATTTATAATTAGATTGCTTTGAAACCTGGTATGCTTATTTACGGTGACCTCTAGATGGGAGCTATCGATTTTCTTCCATTTCTGTCAAAACATGTTGCCACGGTCAACGTTCTTAGAATTTAGTCTAGTCAGACCACAATATTTCCCTTTTGTACACCCTTCAGGGCACATTTATGATCGGATTGCTTTGAAACCTGGCATGCTTGTTTGGGGAGGCCTTTAGTTGGGAGCTATCATTTTTCTTCGGTTTCTGTCAAAAAATGTTGCCACTGGCAAAAAAAATGACATTGGTACCAATGATCTTCAATTTTGCCATTTCATTGTATATGGCATATGTTTGTGTGGATATCCTCTCATTCTCAAATACGCCATCCTAATTTCTGGGGCTCAGTCCGGACTAGCCTTAAAAATTGGGAACTTGTTACATCCAATTAGCATAGTCTTCATGCTAAGAATACGGAATTACTTGAATTTGGCGCCTTATTTATGATATGTCTTCTCTATTACTGTATAGAGAGACATAATGTAATTCCTTTTAAATTTAATTTCCTTTCACCTTGGATTACAGGCTTGGAACTATGTTGGTCTACTAATTCTGAAGTCCTAGGCCCTCCGCCTTTTTACGATTCAGCTTGGTCTGGGCCATTGGGTTATAGTATAAAAATATTATAAATTTATTATAAAAGTAATTTGTATATTTTTTATACTTACTAATGGCCCAGACAGGTATGGCCCTCCCATGAGGGGGCACTCATACCTGCCTGCTGAGTTATTATGTAGTTCTCTTTTCTATGAAGAATGATGTTGGCACCAATTCTGGTCACTTCCTGATGGCTGTGCATGCGTGGAGAGCAGAAGTATGGAGGACCAGATAGGACTTTTAATTTTCAGTTTTGCAAGCAAATTTTGGGGGGGTTCAAAATTTGTGCTTGGCCCATGATAACTTTGATTTTGCACCAGGTAAGTCTGGGCCATTGGTAAGTATAAAAAATATACAAATCACTTTAAATTTATAATTTTTAAGAAAAATAATCCAGTTTTAAATTTATTTTGGAAGAATTATATGGTTGTTAATATAAATAATGGATAAACAGAAATCGACATACACATACCAAAAAAGTAAATACAGTGGAACCCTGTTAATTGAATAGCCACTTATCCAATCCAAATTATTCAATTAACAGGAGTATTCAGTTAACAGGGTTGTGTCACTTTCCTGTATTCTAACAATAAACTCAGCATTTATTCTATTACATCTTGTTTGACAGAGCTCCATGAGCTCTGTCAAGCAAGATATAATAGATTAAATTCCTGTAATGGATTTACCGAGGCCAGATAGGTCTATAAACAGAGGAAAACTGGTGAGAGTCGGGGTAATTTCTCGACATATTGCAGGATTTTTATTCAATTAACTGGTAGAGTGCTGGAGGCCCATATTTGGGCTTTATTCTTAAGTGCAGGTACTGCAACATAAAGGCTTCAAATTCAGTGGCTGTGCTTCATATCATCTTTGAAGTGATATTATTTAGTCTGTTAAGATTTGCCTTGTTACAATTTATAGGAGAGTGCCCACAGGCACTCTCCTATAAATTGTAACGAGGCAAAGACATGTTAACAATTTTTGGTGGTCGAAAATAATTCAGCCCTCTACCAGTTAATAGGAGTTTACTCAACCTATATGCAAATAATGGTAAATTTGTACTGAAATTATGGAAAATGGATTTGAGTTTGGAAATTATACTCAATTAACAGGGATATTCAATTAAAAGATATCCAATTAAGTGGGCTCCACTGTATAAATTAATCTTACCACAACTAACAGATGGCATAATTTTTTAAAAATATTTGACATGCTTCATTTTTGCTTCCAAACCTAAGCTTATGATCTCTTTTTGGAATTTTAATCCACTCTGGTAAGAGGTCATAAGTTATGTTTTGAAAGCAAAAATTGAAAAAAAATTGTTATATAAATTTCTGAAAGTCATCATTTTTTGCATCCAAAACATAAGCTCAGGCCATTTTAGTGGAATGAGCTCATTTTTGCAAGAAGTCGTAATCTATGTTTTGGTAGCAAAATTTGAAAAGGTAAAATTTGAGAGGCCCATTTTTATGTATCATGCCATGTTGATTTAATCCATTGTGTTCAGTAAGAGTTACCGTATTTCATTTAAATTTTCAGAATCCAAAAAATATTTAAATATTTTTATACTTTAACCAATGACCCAGACTAGCTGGTACTAACTCAAAAATATCTAGGGCCAAACACAAATTTTGCCCCCCTCCCCCAAATTTGCATGCAAAACCGAAAATTAGAAGTCCTATCTGGCCCTCCATATATTTACCCTCCACGCATGCGCAGACGCCAGAAAGTCACCAAAACTGGTGCCAACATCATTCTTTGTTTGGCCCTGGTCAGATAACAACAAACTGACATTTGTGCTTTTTAAATCTCAATTAATAATGATGTCAAACACAAATCAATGGTTAAATTGGTGGATCCAAGGACACAACTGGATGAAGGAAGGAAGAAACCGTGGTTTGAAACGTTCAGGGCTGTAATTTTATAATATTTATAAAAATTAGTTCATGTTCCCTAATTTCGGGACATGGGCCTGACGTCATCATTGATTGATAATGATATGTCCACTGTTTGTTTAGTATTCCTTCCCTACCTTCCCTTGATCCCCCCAGTTAAGCTCCCAAGCTTTTTGGCTTGTTTTATTGCAATTTTTTTTATAAAATTTCTTGGAGTTTAACGTATTATACAGAAGTTTATTCTGTACATCCCCAGGGTTACGTCCTCACCCTTGGGGTGTTTGGGCACTTTGGTCATGCATCATACATCCGATGTATCATTTTTTCTTCTGATGAAGATCTTGCTTTACATAAGAGAGTCTTGTTTCTGTTACTGACTTTGGGCCGTGTTGCCTGGGATCTTGTTTCCGTTTTTTGTTTACATTGACCATGCTCTAGGTAGTTTCCTATTATTTTTAGGAACGACAGTTGTAAGTAACATTAAATATTCTGATAGTGTGCTCCTCTCGCCAAAATATCACTACAGTTTTTTAGTTTACATTTACAGAGGAACAAGAACATGGTGTGGTTTCGTGACGCCGTCAGGAAGTGTGCTTCCGTCGTCGCATTATACTATTAGAGCTAGCGTTTAAGTGCTCAGTGATATTAGACAAGGGCTAGGCTTCAAAGAGGTTTACGTCCCTTGTCTCCAGCTAGCTCAACCGGCAGATCTATCATGTAGACTAGTGGTGTGACGCGGGTATGTCCGTAGCAGTCAAGAAGAGGAATAAGGGTGTAGCGAGCACTATAAAAATACGAACATGCGCACCCTGCGACGACGGAAAGGAGGAAGCATGGGAAGGAGGAAGCAGACAAGTTCTGAGGTATGCTCATCCAGGTCTTCCGTGATCACGAGCAAGAGAGAGGCCCCTCTCTCTTATAACAACATCTGGGGTCAGAGGTTGTTGGTAGGAACTTGTGTCAGTTGGAGCTTACGTCCATGCCTTCCTGTCCGGGATGCTCCTTGCATAGGTTGCTGGGGTCAGCTAGTCTTATAGCTTCCTCTACGTTCGAAAAGCACACACGACCGCACAAAGTCCATTGTCGCCAGCTAGCTCGACCGGTGAAGTGGTTACTCAGGCCTCTGAGAACTTTGATGCCGGGCTAGGAGATGATATAGGGTGGAGCAAGCACTATGATATACAACCATGCTCACCCAGCGATGATGGAAGGAGAAAACACCGGCAAGTTCTGAGGTATGCACATTCAGGTCACCCAGGACCACGAGCAAGAGAGAGGCCTCTCTCTCTTATAGCATCATCCGGGGACAGATGTTGTTGGTAGGAACTTGCGTCAGTCGGAGTATACGTCAATGCCTCCTGTCCGGGACATCCCTTCTAATAGGCAGCTGGGGTCGGCTAGTCTTACAGTTTCCTCTACATAATGGACAAAGTGATCTTTATATTGCACAAGGCTATAAACCGCGATGAGTATTTTCAGTTCCCTGATGCCGGTGAAGCAATTAAGATTGAATATGAGACGACAGTGACGCCGGATGTGTTGCATGTGCATTGTATTCAGAGCTAGTGGAAAAGTGCTCAATGATATTAGACAAGGGCTAGGCTTTTGAACTAAGGTTTACGTCCCCTGTCTCCAGCTAGCTCAACCGGCAGATCTATCACGTAGACTCGTGGTGTGACGCCGGGTATGTCCGTAGCGGTCGAGAGAGAATAAGGGTGTAGCGAGCACTATTTAATCCAATCATGCTCACCCTGTGTTGATGGAAGGAAGAAGCCGGCAAGTTCTGAGGTACGCTCGTCCAGGTCTTCCTGGACCGCGAACAAGAGGGAGACCCCTCTCTCTCTTTTAACAACATCTGGGGCCAGGTGTTGTTGGTAGGAACTTGCGTCAGTCAGAGCTTACGTACATAGCTATTGTCTGGTACGCTTAGTTCAATTCTTAGCCAGGGACGGCTACAGTTTGGCTTCTTTAGCGTCTACCAATCACTCCCGACCGCACCTTGGCAAAGTGGCTTAGGATATCTAGTATGCATTGTCAAAAGGTCCATCTTTGTGACGAAAGTCGCACCATCTAGTAGCCAAAGAGATGAGGCTTCATTCATCGGGACGTCAGCTGTAATAGTCATCTTGGACACCCTGTCCCAGGAGCAGCAGGTAGACAAGCAATTCATGACCGCTGCTCCTCAAGCCTCCGTAATGGACTTGCTGTCGCATATTGCGCAGCTAATCGCAGTATTCCTGCTAAGGCAGAAGCACTCAACGTCATTCTCAAAACTTGAGCTGTTGAATGGTGCTTGATCGGTCCAGTCATCTGCCTGTTCAGATGCTGGTGACCGTGATTCTAACTGATTTTAACGAATGATGAAAGGGATACGGTAACTTTCCCTTTCGGAACAACTCATGGATGATATGGATACTATACATTATCGTTTCCTTGAACTTGTTCCAGTAAATTACAATGCCGCGAGTAATTATGAGAAACCGCTAGCGCAGTTAGACGCTGACTTCATCTGGACAAAGTGCAGGATAATAAGATCTCTTTCCGGTTAAGTCTACAGGGGTGTCACAGGTCTTCGATTGTGTAGACGACACCATATTTAACTTCCTGCGGGAAGAAGTAATTCGGTTTCTTATCATCTTCTGTAATTTTAACTGTTTGTGTTTGTTCACATACTTTTAAAAACAACAGGAGAAGATGTGTTGAGAGTTTCTCTGCGTTGAATGAGCAGGCTAAGATCTTAGTTGCAGCCTTACCTTCATCTTTTGCTGTTCCCTCGGACACAATTGAGAAGATAATTTCTTATTCAGAGCGAATTTAGACTCATGGTCTTATGTCATTCAATTTTAAGTACTGTGACGCAACGTCTTTATGGAAAGGAATTTTTTGGTCGTTTGTACCTTTTAAAAATTCTTTCCGTGACCTATTATATATATATCTCTGTCTTAACAAATGTTAAGTGGGAGTTATTCTGATGTTTAACATTTAGGTGGAAAACTTGCTACAGGTCGCTTTAGTTTTCCAGACTCTAGTCTTTGATGGTAAGCTTTCATAAATGTAGGATTAAGCTACAAGAAAGCATCAATGCTCGACTTTTTAAGTTGGGGTCTAATTGAGGACTCCTAGCGAAGGTATAGGTATACCTAAGTCTTTGATGGTAAGCTTTCATTATTGTAGGATTAAGCTACAAGAAAGCATCAATGCTCGACTTTTTAAGTTGGGGTCTAATTGACCACACCAACAGAAAGAGTAGGAGAGGTTGTCCTAGACTCAGTTCGTCTATAAGGACTCATAGCGAAGGTATAGGAGGTATCTCTCATATATATTTCTTTAGGATTGTCTATACAGCCACTTGGATAGGGGGTTTATATCTGTTTGAGTTACTGATCAGACACCCCCTGAGCCGGTGGATCGAGGCTTTTATAGAGCGCGGTCCGACCGATTCTGACTGGAACTGGATAATTAGGTTATTTATGATTATCTTTCAGTTGAAAAACGAGCGTTCGGCAATGTAGCAAGTATAGTTCTTTAGATCACTTGTTTTGTGAACTAGATAATGTCTCATGGGATTAATGATAGGATACACATATCCCACAATTCTTTTTCATCTGCCTTGTTCATCTGTTGTTTCACATAGCAAATTAGCCAGCTGTTTGGCTTGCTTTTATCTGTTATCTGACACATTAACAGTGCAAAATTTTATGCGCCAGATGGGGTTGTGCAGAGTGGCTATGAATGTTATTTCGATGGGTCGCTTACACACACGTCCCCTCCAGTTATTCTTAACTGGAGTGGTAGACGTTTTTCACTCTAGACCTGTTTTGTTTTAGAGAATCTTTTAACATAAGGTCAAGTTTGGACATATATTTAACTGTTTTCTCAATTATTACGGACGTGAGTTCATATATTGCATTACAATCCTGAGTCCGATGGTCTCCCTATGCAGGGATCTTGGGACCCTCGGTTCTTGGAAACCACATATTCAGAAATGATGTCTCTTTGTTTACGGTACATCATTGAATTATTACCGTTCATGTATTTATAGACGCAGATCAGAGTTTATCAGAAGAGAAGAAACACTTCTTTTGTCATTAATTTTCAATAGAAGGGACGTTTACGTTCATTCTATTGCTTATTAAGTCAGTTAGATATTCGTACTGCTTAGGTAAATTTATTTTCCAATCAGCAGTCAGTGCTTAAGATTTCAGTGCATGAAGTAAAGCGCTGGCTACATCTTGGGCTTATTCTAACTGTATGGCTATTACATGATCTTATATAGGATCACTTCAGGATAGTTAAGTTTGCGGCGCACAGGAATAATAGTTTCCATTATTTGTGTCGCCAGTATTAGGCATTTGAGCGCATTCATTTGATGCTCAGCCATTTTTGTGGGAATGAATGATAGGATATGTGTATCCTTCAATTCATTTGTTTCTATTGATTTCATTGAGGTTATGGTGTCTGTTACTGAACATTCATCAGAAGCTTCCCCACGAGAGGGTTTTCTTCTTCAAGGGAAGTTTTGTTCTTCACATCATTCTCCGCTCTCAGTGGCATTACGAAGTATGTCAGACGTGAAAGAGCTTTGTGGTCACTATATTATTGCTGTCTGTACCAGCAATTATTAATAATGTGGGTGAGGAGGTTTCGACATATATTCGAATTTCTCCCCCCCCCCTCGCCCCCCACTCACACTATTGCGTATATGTATTTTAATACATACATACTTGCGTTTGGGTCGTGTTGGATGGCGCCCTCATTGGCATATATGCAGTTCTGTTGCATTAGTTTCCGGTGTTTATTTTCTGATTTCTAATATACAAGCACTTATTTTATCATCATATTGGCTGCTATTTGAGTTTATAGGTGACTGCATAACCATTTAGTGGTTTTTAGATGATTAATAGGCTGGATTTTTATGCACTTGCGCAATATGTGATTACGCTATCGCTTTGGTGGACCTTGAAGTTATTATATATTTCGGGGCGGTCTGAGTTAGAGCCGGTTAATCATACCTACCTCCATTTCTAGATCCTGGTCTCTATTTTGTTGGTTCTCAAATCGCATATTCTCATGTGTTTATAGTTGTAGATACCAAATAGTACATGTTGGAGAGGGTTCTTACCGGATTTAATATTACAGAGGCCTCCTGTGAATGATCTTGAAGTGTGTTTTCTCTGCAGAGATTGTTCATCGTATCTCGCTTTTGTATGTGTATGTTATATTATTATTTCACTGATTTCGTCGTACCTGTGTGCACCGTCTGCAGTGTATATTTTGTAGTGGATAATGTTATTTACTTGGCTTGTGAAGTGGCATTAAGCACCATTTATTATTCATGAATTGATTTTTGAGTGCCTGATCGATTTTTACCTACGTCACCAGCGGCAGAGCAGGTCTAGTAACCGCTTGACTCCGTCCATCAGTCCGTCCGTCAGTCCGTCCATCAGTCAGTCCGTCCATCCGAAACACTTTTTCCGTCAAAGTTTTCTTGGCTTTTATGAAAGGGAATGATTTTATATTTGGTCTGCTGCTTCATAATGATGAGTTGTATCGTGTAAGCAATTTTCAGATCTGCCGTGCAGCCACTTCCTGTTTGCCGATACTTTGAAATTTTACTGTACCCACTGAACATTGAAATTTTCCGTCAAGGTTTTCTCGGCTTCTATGCAAGTGATTGATTTTATATTTGGTCTGCTGCTTCATAATGATGAGTTGTATCGTGTAAGCAATTTTCAAATCTGCCGTGCAGCCACTTCCTGTTTGCCGATACTTTGAAATTTTACTGTACCCACTGAACATTGAAATTTTTCGTCAAACTTTTCTCGGCTTCTATGCAAGGGATTGATTTTATATTTCATCTGAAGCCTGATAATGATCAGTTGTATCGTGTATGCAATTTTCAGATCTGCCTTGCAGCCACTTCCTGTTTGCCGATTCAATTGCATGCAGCGACGCAGGTCCAGACCCGGTATTGGTCTTGTTATTTATATCGTTTCTGGGTTCTGATTATTGATTCCAGAGCTCTCCCCTCTTTCTTTTGAAGATATGTTCAAAAAAGGGGGGGAGGGGGCATTTTGTCCACTTCTCTGGCTTATTGGGTATGTAACTATTAAGGAAGCTGTTTTGTCCGTACTATATTCGGCGATCAGCTGTAGTATTATTGTTTGGCGTAGGTTTATGGGCAATTTTCTCTCATTCTCAATATGTCATTCTAATTTTTAGGGCTTAGTCCAGACTAGCTTTAAAAATTGTTTATTTGTTACATCCTAAATAACATGATTTCATGCTCACATTTAGGATTTACATAATTGGGATCCATATTAGGATATGTCTCTTCTGTTATGATATAAAGAGACATACATGTAAATTCCAATTTTCTTCATCATGGATTGAAGGATTTGATCTATGTTGATCTACTATTTCGGATGTTCTAGGCCCTCCACCTTTTTACGATTCAGCTAGTCTGGGTCATTCATTACAGTATAAAAATATGAAAAAATTTAAAGTAATTTATATATTTTTTATACTTACCAATGACCCGGACGGGAATGGCCCTCCCATGAGTGGGCAGTACTGGGCACTCATACCTCCCCACTGAATTATTATAATCTTTTTTACAAAGAATGATGTTGGCACCAGTTTTGGTGACTTTCTGGCATCTGCACATGCGTGGAGGGTAAATGTATGGAGGGCCAGATAGGACTTCTAATTTTCGGTTTTGCATGCAAATTTTGAGGATTGGGGGGGCAAAATTTGTGTTTGGCCCTAGATATTTTTGAGTTAGCACCAGCTAGTCTGGGTCATTGGTAAGTATAAAAAATATATAAATTACTTTAAATTTTTTCATTTTCCAGTGTCCGAAAACTTCAAAAATGGCCAAAATACATGTGGACAGCAAATGTGGGTGGAAATTTTTACAAACACACTGTAACGGTTAATAAAATATTGTACACGAATGGTGGGGGTACCTTGGAAATGGGAAAGATAAAATAGCTGTTCAATACACGACTTTAATCATCAGCATAAATTAATAAATTGAACATACCGAATGAATGAAATGAAACGTTTCCGATTGTTTGTTCTGTTTTTATTTACTTTCCCAGTAAATCCCAGAGAAGAAATCATTTTTGATCTACCGGTACTTGAAAAGTTTTGATGTTTCCTCAAATTATGTTGAACAGTAATCAAGCCATGTGCTTGTGTTGTTACTGTTAGATAAAAAACCTGAACTGGCTTCAGTGCTTTCAAAACGGACCAATGTAGCCATTCTAAGGCGATGAAGTGCAAACAGTTTTTGAGTGGTGTGTATATTGGCTCCAAGCCTGTTCAGCCTGCCCTCTTTTCGCAAAAGAAAGACAAATATGAATTATGAGTTTTATTCAGCTCCCCCCCCCCACCCCCCCCCCCCCCCCCCCCCCCACCCCATCATGTGGAAACCAGTTGCCATTATTTAGAAGGACGAATACGAATTATTTACATACAAGTTTAAATAATTAATTTTTAGAAAATAATGACTGGTATTAGCTCCATAGTTCCTCCCGTATTTCCTATTTTTGTTTTTGGAAGCGTGCCCTCCCCACATACACTGTTTATCGAAAAATAATATCGAAAACCGGTATGCTTTGACAGTGTTTGGGTCCATGTGTTAATTTTTGTGAAACCCTGCAGCAGCACATGTTGACCTCATTGTTGTTTGTTCTATTTTTAATATTGGAAAATTTTGTTGGTGTTCAGTGCACTGAATATGTTTATTCGAAGCAATAATTACACTTTTCTGTTGCTGGTGCATGGTTTTACTGCATTATATGGATATATTTATGGGACCCTTTCATTTTTGTCGTCATCTAACCCTTTACCCAACGCAGATGATATCAAAATTTATTATTTTAAATGTCATTTTTTTTAATTTTTAGCTCATCTTGACAAAGTCAAGCTGAGCTAATCTCATCGCTTCCCGTCCGTCGTCCGTCAACACCATGTTTTGGTCTTCTCCTCCAAAGCCACTGGGCCAATTCAAGTGAAAGTTTGTGTGAGTGATGGTCCCAAAGGGGCATTTCATTTTTGTTCAACTCAGCATGCCCAGCCCCATAGGGAGGGAGTGGGGGAAAATGCACCCAAATATTTTAAAATCTTCTTCTCAAGAACCAGTGTGTACAATGACTTGATATTTGCTATGGAGCTTCCATATGAAGTGTAGAATCAAGTTTGTTCAAACGAAGTTCGTAAAGTAATATTTGGCTTTGTAATAGGAGGGGTAAGATTTTTGGCCCCGCCCAAAATTTCTATATTTTTATACTGTACCAATGACCCAGACTTAGCTGGTGCTAACTCTAACAAAACCAGGGCCAAACACAAATTTTGCCCCCCAATCCCCAAAATTTGCATCCAAAACAAAAAGAAATCATGTCCTCAAGGACCTCCATACTACGCCCCCACTGCGCATGCGCAGTGTCACGGACGTCCCGAAATTGGCACCAATTATCATTCTCTGTTTGGCCCTTCATCAGTCAACATCTCACTGATCTTTGTGCTTGTAAATCTCAGTTTAAAGGATGCCAGACACGTAATTTTTGGAGAAATGGTGATTCTAAGGAGGATATAGAAGGAGGAGAGGAAAAAGAAGTGACAAAAAATAATCAGGGCTGTACTTAAAATTTTTTGATGAAATTATGTTAAGTTGCCTATTTTCGAGGCATGGGCCTCTTGTTGTCATTCTTGCTAAATGTTGCACTGCTTATTCAGTGTTTCCTCTCCCCTAGCCTTCTAAAGGCCCCCCTTGCAATTCTCCCATGCTTTTGGCATATTTTTGAGAAAGTTCATTTCTAAAATTTTCCTGGGAGAGTTGCTTGGATACAGAATGTTTTCTGTTATTTTCCCCATAGTTACGTTTTCACCCATGGGTGTATAAACGTTGTGTTCTGCATCTTCCATATGATGTTCTGCAGATTCTCCCCTGGGAGTCTCTGTCTTGCATCAGATAGAGTGTAATTTTGATGACTGATTTCGGGCCAATTTTTTCAGTGCCTGGAGTCATGTTTTCTGGTATTTTACACTGTTTGTTTACATTGGCAACAGCCTTTTTTGAGGGGGGCTGTTGGCCTTTGGTGTAGTTTATCTCACTATAAGATACATTTATATTATCCGTATGTGTCTCATTAATTATTTAATATAAATTAAAAATTTTTGACCACACTTTGCCATCGGGGCTCAACGTTACTTTTCAGCAACTTGGGCTTCGCTGAAAAAATATTTTTTCAAAATTATTTTGATTTGCAATTGTTTTTTCATTTATTAATGGATCATGTTATTATGTATCTTTGTGTCAGGGGTTTGTGCGAGTAACTAGGACTTGTTGTTGACTTTTCACAATGAAAGGATATTGTTCAAATTGTAATGGGAAGAAATCTTCCTCTGACTTTCATGATCATTGTATTAATTGTAGTCAGTGTTCTCGCACTAATCCCTGTCCTATATGTCAATATTGGGATGAGAAACATTGGAAACGTGTGTCACGGTATGTTGTTTCTGGAGAAAGGGCTATGCCGGCTCTTTCTCCGCAAGGTCACTCTACTCTCTCAGTTTCTATTTCAGAGGAACAAGAACAGGGTTATGTTTCCATGTTATCTTCTACAAGTGTGCGTCCGTCGTCACAAATGAATTCAGAGCTAGCGGCAAAATTGCTCATGGAGATTAGACAAATGTCGTCCGCTAGCTCGCCCGGTGCAGCGTCCATTCACCGAATGGTTCGGCAGCCGGGTTCGTCCGATGCGGTCCAGGAGGAAATTTTGGGTGATGCGAGCACTATAAACATACAAGGTGCACACCCAGTGACGGCGGATAGTAAGCGAGAACGGAGGAAGCCTTTGAGTCCGGTTCCAAGCTCGTCCAGGTCCAGCTGGGCCGCGAGCGAGAGAGGCCCCTCTCTCGTACAACAACATCTGGGACCAGATGTTGTGGTACAAAATGTGTCGCAAGCGGAGCATACGTCTGTCGCTCGGGACGCTCCGTTGTATAGGCAGTCTGCAGAGACTGCTAAGGCTTCTTCTCGTCAGCGCACACGACCGCACCTTGGCTGCGTGACCGCCGATATCTTACCAGCTTCGCCGATCAAGGATTCTTCGGCGACCAGGTCACACCATCCGGCAGCCAGGGATTCGAGACCGATGGACTCCGGACGTTCGCATAGAAAAAGTATGCGGGAGCCATCTGATGCGGAGCTGCCCTCAGCGAAGCAGCGAAAGACTGCGCCTCCGCAGGTCTCGACGCCAGACATTCTTGTGCAGATAGCACAGCTTATCGCAGCAGCCGACAGAAACGGTGTCGGATCGAGAATTATCCGACGGCGCTGGGTCGGTACGCTCCGCCGAAGCATCGGGGGCGGACGACCGGGAACATCATGAGGTCCGACCGGATGGTGAAAGGGATACGGATGATTTGGAGCTATCCCTTTCGGAACAACATAAAGCTGCCGTGGACTTCATCCGGCACTTTCTCCCTCAAGTTGTTCCGTCGGGCCAGACTGCTGCGGTTCCGGACAAGAGGATTATAGCGTCATTGGACTCTGAATTTTTTGAGCGGTTCAGGGACATCGCTCCCGAGTTTCCGTCGCAGTCCAATAATGTTGCAAGAACATTTGAATTATTGAACGACGCTATATTTAAACTTGCTTCCAAGACGGGGAAAGCAGGTTTCTTGTCCGCTAATACTCTCAACCTGCCTTTCATTAATGCAAGGAATAAATTCGACACGGCAGGACAGGGTATTCCGAGAGTTCCTCTGCGTATGGACGACGAGGCGGAAGACTTAGAGCTATCATTACCGTCGTCGGCTTCTATTCCAACCGCGGTGTTGGAAACAGCTATTGCGTCTAACAGAGCCAATTTAGATGCCTTATCTTACGCAGATCACCTTACTAAGGCGTTATCACTGCGCCTTCAAGGGAAAGAGTTTCAGGATATGCAATCCTCTTTAAGACTTCTTTCAAGGGCAGTAGCTTATTCCACGTGTAACTCCGCCCTTTCAGTGGCAAACCTGGAGTTGGTTAGACATGACGCAGCCCTAGCTACATCCACACTCGTGGATACTAAGGTGAAGAACTCTCTTAGAGTCGCTTCGGTCTCCGGAGAACTTCTCTTTGACGGCAAGCTTTCTGCTATTTATGATAAAATTACAAAGAAAGCTTCGGATTCTCTGTTGTTCAAATCTGCTTCTAAGAAGTCGGATACAGCAGACAAGAATAAGACAGGCACTTCTGGGTCTAATGCGCCCAAGAGAGGTTCCTATAGAGGTTCCGGTGCGTCCTCTTGGTCTTATTCGAGAGACCGTCAGGGTAGCGACTCTCGTTCGGGACGTCCTTCGGTTGACGGGGCGAGGTGCGGGTCATGGAGGACGTGGTTTCTCCTACCGCAGGCCTCGCAGGTCCAGGAGGTGATGGCTTAAACCTCTATCGCGTACCGGTTGGCGGAAGGTTGTCGAGCTTTTCACAAGAATGGGCGTCGATTACGGACGACCCTTGGGTGAGAGGAGTGACTTCGGAAGGTCTAAAGATATCCTTCAAACGAAAGCCTCCATTAACTTGAAGTCCAAAGTGGACTCAACTTCCGTCAAATCCGCAGAAAAGAGACGCTCTGTTATCAGAGGTGCAGTCTCTTTTAATCAAGAATGTGGTAGAGGTCGTAGAAAACCAGGTAACTCCGGGATTCTACAGCCATCTGTTTCTGGTTCCGAAACCAGACGGCTCGTTCCGTCCAGTCATAGATTTGAGCTGGATAAACAAGCTGATCGTCGCTCCGAAATTTTATATGGAGATGATTCGGTCGGTCAGAGCGAGTATTCGGGTGAACGATTATGCAACAAGCATAGATCTCAAGATGCGTACTTTCACGTCATGGTACATCCGACATTCCGAAAGTATCTACGCTTCGCAGTCCTAGGAGTGGTGTATCAATTCCGGGCAATGTGCTTCGGATTGAATCTAGCACCCTGGGCTTTCACTCGGGTAATGAACTCGGTAATGATCTATTTCCGAGCTCATTCGTCTGCGGTAACGTCGGCCTACCTGGACGACATTCTTCAGAGGTACGGCAACGAGTTAACGCTTCAGAACGATGTTCAGAATCTACTTCTATTGCTCCGACATCTCGGTTTTATAGTAAACGAGGAGAAGTCGGATCTGGTGCCGTCCAAGTCATTCACTCATCTGGGAATGAGCTTCGAGACGCACAACAATCTCGTTCGTCTGTCGTTAACCAGAGCGAAATTAGTCAGTTGTTACGCTCGCTATTGTCTGCACGCAGACAAAGTCACAGCGAGAGAATTTATGAGACTGATAGGTCTGTGCGGAGCCGCTGCGGATCTCATTCCGATGGGGCGGTTACGCACACGTCCTCTCCAAATTTTCTTGACTCAGAATTGGAGTGTGAAAATTCATTCGCTCGACGTAGCGTTCTCTTGTCAGATCAAGTGAAACAAGAGATTCAGACTTGGGCAAACATTCAGTGGTTAACTCAGGGAGTTCCGCTGCAGTTGCCGGATCCGAGTTTTACCATTATGACGGATGCCAGTCAAACAGGTTGGGGTGCATCATTAATCCCAACGGATTCGAGATGCCAGGGTCTTTGGGATCCGCAATTCCTGTGCAAGCACATAAACATCAAGGAAATGATGTCAATTTGGCTTGCGTTACGTCATTGGATGGACATTATTCACAATGCGCATGACCAAATCCTATCCGACAATACGACAGTAGTGGCGTATATACGGAATCAGGGAGGCACTCATTCAGTTCCGTTGTTCAATCTAACGGAAAGAATCCTTCTGTTTGCACTAGAACATCACGTTCTTCTTTCGGTCCGTCACATACCGGGTCGTCTGAATGTGCTAGCAGACTCCCTTTCACGAAAGGGTCGCTTGTTGCCATCGGAGTGGACTCTCAACAAACAAGTATTCAATCAGGTTTGCTACCAATGGGAACGGCCAATGATAGACTTATTTGCGACACATCTCAACAATCAGTTGCAGACGTATGTGTCTCCGTGTCCGGATCCAAGAGCATTTGCAGTAGACGCTCTGTCGATCCCTTGGGACGGAATGATAGGATATGCGTATCCTCCAGCGCCGTTAATTCAACAAGTATTGCTAAAGATAAAACAATCTCAATGCAAGATTCTGTTGGTAGCATCTCTGTCGCCACAGAGACCGTGGATAAATCTACTCAGGTGTCTGTTGTGGGACCTACCGCGAAAGCTTCCTCCACGGGAGGATCTTCTTTCGCAGGGGAAATCGCGCCAACTCCATCACAACCCGCAAGGTCTCAACCTTCACGTTTTTCCGTTGTGCGGTCCTTCTTGCATGGCAAGCACTTTACAGGACGAGCAGTGGACGCGATTTCTAACTGTAGGAGGACCTCCTCTTCGCTAAACTATGCGGCTAAGTGGAAGGTTTTTCGTCGTTGGTGTAGGGATCATTCTGTAGATATATTCGATCCCTCTATACCAGACATTGCAAACTTTCTAGTATACTTGTTTGACGAAATCAACTGCAGCCTGTTACTATTAAGGGTTATAGGTCTATGCTATCTGATACCTATGCACATCATGATAGTTTACAAATTGGATCTAATGTCTCTTTATCTAAGTTGGTTAGAAACTTCTCGATAAATAGACCCAGAACTCTTAGATTAATTCCTAAATGGAATTTAGCTTGGGTTCTTCTTAAATTGAAGGAAAAGCCATTTGAACCTCTTGGGACAGTAGATTTCAAATTCTTATCTTATAAGACAGCTTTTCTCTTAGCTTTCTCTTCTGCTAGAAGAGTCAGTGAGCTTCATGCACTGTCGGTGGATGATTCTCACTATCGTAGTGTCGGGAACACTATCACCTTCACTACTAATGTGGGTTTTTTAGCTAAGAATCAGGCTCCTAATAAATATCCGGAACCTATTGTTATTAAGGCTCTTCCGTCTTCAGACGGGCGTAGGCCTTTACTCTGTCCTGTTAGAGCGTTACGTATCTATAAACAGAGATCTCAGTTTATCAGAAAGGGACGGAAACGTTTCTTTCTGTCTTTGATGCCTAATAGAAAGGACATTTCGGTCCATTCTATTGCTAGATGGATTCAATTAACTATCCGTACTGCTTATGAGAGTTTATCTTCTTCTCAGCAGTCTGTGCTTAAGATTTCCGCTCATGAAGTAAGAGCTCTTGCTACTTCTTGGGCTTATGCTAATAGTGTTGCTATTACAGATTTAATGAAGGCTGCTTATTGGTCTCAGCCATCCACATTTACGAATTTTTATCTCAGAAATATTGAGCCCATTTCTGGAGACCTGCATTGTTTAGGTCCGTTATCTGTTGCTCAGAATGTCGTCCACTAAACAGTTGCAACTATAGTTATGCAGGCTTTCTGTTCCGGCAGTGACTCCGTCCGGCTGCCCTCTTCGCTCTGGGCTATTTGACCCAGGGCAAGGGGAAGGGGGGGGGGGGGGGGTGTTCCCTTAGGTCACCTGCTTTATAGTGAAAAGCAAGGGAATGCCTCCTCCAAGTCAGTATTTCTGAGTCGCTTCCGGGATGGTTTTAAAGTGTAATATTAATATTAAAATTCATTCATGTCTTATTTTTAAAGTGTAGCTCGGTGTGAAGCATTTGTATATGTCAAGTGTCAAACGGGCTTTAATATACAATACTCGGACACTTTTAAATGACTATAAAGAGTCTCAATTCTCTGGACTACTTTATTTATTGGCTTACTTTAAAAATAATTAGTATAAGGGATATACTGGATGTTAATAGAGAACATGAATATTATTGTGCTCAATTATTAAGGGTATTGTATCTTTCTAATTTAATATTAAATAAGAAAGATACATGTAAAGCCTAATACTCCTTTTCTCCTTAAGGGGTTACCTCTTTATTATATAGTTGAGCTTATTGGATTTTCCTCTATGTCCTAGGCCCTCCAGCCTGTTTACTATTCAGCTAAGTCTGGGTCATTGGTACAGTATAAAAATGTTAAAAAATTTATAGTAATTTATATATTTTTTATACTTACCAATGACCCAGACGGGGATGGCCCTCCCAGGAGTTGGGAACTCTTGCCTCCCTGCTGAGTACATAGCGCTGACCAGGCACTGCCGGTAAGAATGATAATTGGCGCCAATTTCGGGACGTCCGTGACACTGCGCATGCGCAGTGGGGGCGTAGTATGGAGGTCCTTTAGGACATGATTTCTTTTTGTTTTGGATGCAAATTTTGGGGATTGGGGGGCAAAATTTGTGTTTGGCCCTGGTTTTGTTAGAGTTAGCACCAGCTAAGTCTGGGTCATTGGTAAGTATAAAAAATATATAAATTACTATAAATTTTTGAACTTTCTGAACCGATGGTCCGGTATGAACCAAATTTGGTTTGTGGTAGTATTGGGTCATAAGTACTTGACCCATGCAAAAAAAAAAATTCCCGCATCCCCATGGGAACCCTGGGAGCTAA
The DNA here is from genome assembly GCA_031216915.1 of Pictodentalium vernedei. Taxonomy (NCBI): domain Eukaryota; kingdom Metazoa; phylum Mollusca; class Scaphopoda; order Dentaliida; family Dentaliidae; genus Pictodentalium; species Pictodentalium vernedei. Next base: position 711,289,876 of record CM062297.1, read on the forward strand.
AAATAGAAATATTTTTAAACGCCCATATTTTCCAAACCCACGGAACAGAGAGCTTTTATTTGGTATGAAGTATCCTTATGACCAGTAGAATTGAATGGTAAAAAAAAATTGCCATCGGTTATGTTAGGGTGTTCTGTAATGGGCATCGAAAAAATGCTGAGTCAGCATATTTGCAAAAATTTTAAAAAATCTTTTCTCCAGAACCAATCATCAGAATCTTTTGATATTTGGTATACAGCATTCATAGGGGGGGTCAGATAAAAGTTTGTTGAAATAAAGCTCATTGGTTCATATTTGGGCTCTCTACAGGAGCCCGAAGTTTTAACATAGGGTAATATGGGGAATATTCTTTAAAAATCTTCTTCTTCAGAACCACCAGTCAGAATCTTTTAATATTTGGTATACATCATTGTTATGAGGGTCAGATTATAGATTGTTCAAACCAAGTTCCTAGGTTAATATTTGGGCTTCCTACGGAAGCCCAAATTTTATCTTTGTTCAATATGGAGGGTAATTTAAAAAAATCTTCTTCTTCAGATCCATCAGTCAGAATGCTTTGATATTTGGTATGCAACATCTCTATGGGGGTCAGATTCAAGTTTGTTCAAATCAGATCCCTAGGTATATATTTGGGCTCACTATGGTAGCCCAAATTTTTACTTAGTGCAATATGAGAAAATTTCTTTAAAAATCTTCTTCTTCAGATCCACCAGTCGGAATACTTTTATATTTGGTATACAACATCTCTAGGGGGGTCAGATTCCAGGTTGTTCAATTCGAGTGCCTAGGTTAATATTTGGGCTCCATATGGGAACATGAAATTTAACTTAGTACAATATGAGGGAATTTCTTCAAAAATCTTCTTCTTCAGATTCACTTGTCAGAATGCTTTCACATTTGGTATACAACATCTCTAGGGGGGGTCAGATTCAAGTTTGTTCAAATCGGATCCATAGGTCAATATTTGGGCTCGCTATGGTAGCCCAAATTTGAACTTGGTGCAATTCGGAGAAATTTCTTTACAATTTCTCTTCTTCAGATCCAACAGTCAGAATGCTTTCATATTCGGTACACAACATCTCTAGGGAAGTCAGATTTAACTGTGTTCAAATCAAGAGCCTGGGTTAATATTTGGGCTCTCTATGGGAGCCGGAATTGGCCATTTTGCTGAAGAATTAAAAATTTTGTATTCAGTACCTTCTAGAGGTACTAAGATTAATCCACATAGGTTGTATCAAGGGGCTTCATAGGGGAGCTCTACATTTTACTTATGATCAACTGAAGAAAAGGCATGATGCCCAGTTTATTTTTGTCACTCCTGAGGGACTCAAGGATTGACAGTGTAGCCTATGGAGATGGCTTGCTTAATGTAGACTCATTCTTGGACTCTGTTTAAATTGTGTTCTGTACAAGATGAGCGCTTCTGGCCCCGTGGGGCCTCTTGTTCAAAAAATTTCAACAAAACCATATCATGTGACCCCTCATTGGAATGAGCTCATTGAGATCATTCCAATGAGGGGGTCACATGATATGGTTTTGTTGAAATTGTTTGAAAAATTTAATTTTTTCAATTGCTCAATTTGCATATTACGTGGGCGGATGCGGGCGATTTGTTAGGTAAAGGGTTAAGGTCAGTTCACAATAACATTTGTGGGTTTTTCTCTTTCCAAATCTCAAAGGAGTCTAATGAAAGCACACGTTTTGAAAACAAAAATTTGATTGGTCAGTTCGTCAGACATGTCAGTTTGAGGAGGAAAACAATACTTACCTGTCAACAAATAAAGACCAAGTTTGCAAATAATGTCATTTTAATAATTCTATTTCCATTGTACAATATATTGAGCATACAATACATGTTTTTAACATCAAACAAAGAAAGAAAGATGAATATTCAATTGAAAAGAAAATCATTGTCATTTTTGCTTTATGTTTCACTGGGATTTTCCCACCACACCAGTCTGGGACGATCTTTGAGTGGGTGTCCGAAAATTTCGAAGCTTAAAAATATTATTTTTTGATGAAAAAATGGTGTCTGAAAACAAAAAGTGTCCGAACATTTAGATGAAATACGGTAACCATTTACCTAACACACACGATATCAAAATTTTAAAATTTTTATACTGTACCAATGACCCAGACATAGCTGGTGCTAACTCTTAAAATATAGGGCCAAACACAAATTTTGCCCCCCAATCCCCAAAATTTGCATCTAAAACCAAAGAAAACATGTCTTGAATGGCCCTCCACACTTCACCTCTACTGCGCATGCGCAGTGTCAAGGACGTTCCGAAATTGGCACCATTATTCATTCTTAGTTTGGCCCTTCATCAGTTAACATCTGACTGATCTTTGTGCTTGTAAATCTCAGTTTAAATGATGCCAGACACATAAATATTAGTGAAATGGTGATTCTAAGGAGGATATAGAAGGAGGAGAGGAAAAATGTGTGACAGAATATTATCAGGGCTGTAACTTAAAATTTTTTAATGAAATTATGTTAAGTTACCTATTTTCGAGGCAGCAGCCATTTTGTTGTCATTCTTGTTATTTAGTTACACTGATTTTTCAGTGTTTTCCTCTCTCCCTTTCCTTTAAGTCACCTCTTGCTATTCTCCCATGCTTTTGGCATAGTTTCTGTAATTATTATTACTAAAATTTCTTGGGAGTTTTAGCTGAATAACAGAATGAATTCTGTTCTTTCCCCATGTTTACGTCTTCACCTTGGGGTGGTTAGGCGTTGTGTTCTGCATCTACCATCTGATGTTCTGCAGTTTCTTCCCTGGAAGTCTCTGTTTTGCATCAGATAGTGTATTTTTGGTAACTGATTTCGGGCCTGGGTGCCTGGAGTCTTATTTTAGTGTTTTTTACACTCATTGTTTACATTTACAACAGCCCTCTGTGTGAGGGGGGGATTTCTTGAAAATAATATCTTGATGTTTATTTAATCATAACTAGATATATTATTATTGTTCGTAAGTGTTGCATAAATTGTTTAAAATATTTTTAAATTTTTTGTCCACACTTAGGCTTGGGATCCATTGGGGCTCAACGTTACTTTTCAGAAACTTGGGCTGTTCTGAAAAAATATTTTTTCAAAATATTTTGATTTCAATTATTTTTTCTATGTTAATGGATCATATTATTATTATGTATTTTGATTGTCAGGGGTTGGTGCGAGTACCAGGACTTTGTTTTCTTTTCACATTGAAAGGATTTTGATCAATTGTAATAAGAGGAAGTCTTCCTCTGACTTTTATAATCATTCTATATGTAGTCAGTGTACTCACATTAACTCCTGTTCTGTATCTGATGATTTCGATGACAACATGGGAAGCGTATGTCACGGTATGTTAGTGGGGAATTGGACATTCCGGTCCTTTCCCCGCAAGATCACTCTACTTTATCAATTTCTATTTCAGACGATCAAGATTAGGGTGATGTATCTGTGATGTCTTCCAACAGTGTGCCTCCGTCATCACAATTAATGAAGGGCTAGCGGAAAAGTGCTCATGTAAATACGCCAATTGCCTAAGAGGACCCTAGTAGGTTCGACGGCCTTTGACGTCCGCTAGCTCGCCCGGTGTAGCATCCATTCATCGAATGGTTCGGCAGCCGGGTTCGTCCGTTGCGGTCTAGAAGGAGTTTTGGGGTGATGCGAGCACTATAAATCAACCAAATGCACACCCAGTGACGGCGGATTAGAGGGAGAACGGAGGAAGCCTTTTAGTCCGGTTCATAGCTCGTTCTGGTCCATCTGGACGGCGAGTGAGAGAGGCCCCTCTCTTGTACAACAACATCTGGCCCCAGATGTTGTGGTACAAAATGTTTCGCATTCGGAGCATACGTCCGCCGCTCGGGACGCTCCGACATATAGTCAGTCCGGAGAGACTGTCATTAAGGCTTCCTCATTCTCATGTAGCACACACGACCGCTCTTGGCTACGTGACCTCGGAGATCCAGTCAGCTTCGCCAATCAGAGAATCATCGGCGACCAGTTCACACCATCCGGTAGCCATGGACACGAGGCCTGCAGACTCCGGACGTTCGCATAGGAAAGTGTGCGGGAGTCAATGTACACGGAGCTTCCGGCAGCAATGCATCGTAAGACCGCTACTGCACAGGCCTCGGGGACAGATGTGCTATCCTAAATAGCACAGCTTATCGCAGCATCCCAGCAACAACTGAATCTGTCGCATAATGTTTTATCCGACTCTGCTGGGTCGGGACGCTCCGCGGAAGCGGGTACGGACATCCGAAAATTTCATCCGGTCCGACGGGATACCGAAAGGAATTCGGAGGATTTCGAGCTTTCCCTTTCGGAACAACATATGCTGTTGTGTATGTCATCTGACTTGATCTTCTACAGGTTCTTTCGTCGGACCAGAATGCTGCGATGCCGGATAAGAAACTGATAGCGTCGGTGGACTTAGAAATTTTTGGCTCGGTTCAGGGACATCGTCCCTCAGTTCCGACATAGTCCAATAATGTCACACAAACTTTCGAATTATTGAACGACGCTATATATTTATTATTATATGCTTGCTATTACCAAGCATTTCTGGTTTCTTGTTCGCAAAGTTACGGAGATGTCTTTCAAAAGTGTGCCTCTGTCATCATAGTTAATGAAGAGCTAGCGGCAATAAGTGCTCATGGAATATGTCTATCGCCTAAGAGGTCCCTTGTAGGATCGACGGAGTGACATTCGCTAGCTCACCCGGTGTAGCGTACTTTCATCGAATGGTTCGGCTGCCGGGTTCGTCCGTTGCGGTCTAGGAAGATTTGGGTGATGCGAGCACTATAATTACTTTAGTACTCACCCAGTGACGGTGGATTGAGGACAGATCGGAGGAAGCCTGTTAGTCCGGTTCCTGGCTTGTCCAGGTCCGTCCGGGCTGTGAGCGAGAGAGGTCCCTCTCTCGTCCAACAACATAGGGGATTGCTCGATTTACACATCCTCTTGTCTATCTAGTGTAGCAAGAGATTCAGACTGGGGCAAACATTCGGTGGTTGACTCAGAGAGTGCCACTGCAGTTGCCGGATCCGAGTTTTATAATTATGACGGTTGCCAGTCAAACAGGTTGGGATATAATATTGATCCCAACGGATTCGAAGTGCCAGGGTCTTTGGGTTCCGCAGTCTCTAAGCAAGTACTTCCACGGAATAATGTTTTTTTTAGGCTTGCTTTATGTCATTGGATGAACATTATTCAGAAATGCATGTCCAAATCCTGTCCGTTAATTCGACAGTAGTGGCGTATCTCCGGAACCAGGGAGGCACTCATTCGTTTCCGTTATTCAATTTAATGGAAAGAATCCTTCTGTTTGTTATAGTACACCAAGTTCTGCTTCGGTCCGTCATATTCCGGGTCGTCTGATTGTATTACCGGACTCCCGTTCACTTATGGGTCGCTTGTTGCCGTCAGAATGGACTCTCAACAAACAAGTATTCAATCAGATTTGCTATCAATGGGAGCGCCCAATGATAATTTATTTACGACACAACTTGCTAATCAATTGCAGACGTATGTGTTTGCTTGTCCGGATCTCTGAGCTTATGTTGTTAATGCTCTATTGATCTAATAGGACGGAATGATAGGATATGCGTATCTTCCTGCGCTGTTGTTTCAGCAAGTATTGCTAAGATAAACAACCACAATACATTTCTGTTGATAGCATCTCTGTCTTCACAGAGACCGTGGGTAAATTTACTCTGATGTCTACTGTGGGACTTAACGCGAAATCTTCCTCCATGAGACAATCTTTTTTCGCTGGGTAAAATCGTGTCATCTTTATCACAACCCGCAAGGTCTCAACCTTCACGTATTCCGTTGTGTGGTCCTTATTGCATTGTAAGCATTGTACTGGACGAGCTTTGGACGCGATTTCTTACTATAGGAGAACCTCTTCTTCGCTATACTATGCGGCTAAAGTGGAGGCTCTTCCGTCGTTGGTGTAGGGATCACTATGTTGATATTGTTGATTCCTCCATACTAGTCATTGCAACTTTTTAGTATACTTGTTTGACAAGATCTACTGCAGCCTGTTATTATTAAGGTTATAGGTTTATGTTACCTCATACCTATGCACTCTATGATAGTTTACAATTGAGTCTTATGTCTCTTTATCTAAGTCAGTTAGTAACTTTTCGATAAATAGACTTAGAATCAGTAGATTAAATTCCTATACGGAATTTAACTTCAGTTCTTATTTAGCTAAGTAATCATTTGAGCCTCTGGAAACAGTAGTTTTCAAATTCTGACCTTTTAGACAGTAATTCTGTTGGCTTCTCTTTTACTGAAGAGTCAGTGAGTTTCATGCACTATCGGTGGATGATTTTCACTTTCGTAGTTTTGGAATCACTACTTCCTTTACTATTTAGGTTGGATTTTCGCATAAGAGTCATGCTCCTAATTAATATCCGGAACCTATTGTTATTAAGGTCCTTCCGTCTTCGTACGGGCATAGGCCTTTACTCTGTCCGGTTAGAGTTTATGTATTTATAAACAGATATCTGTTTATTACTACGGGCGTAAGCTTCTTATGTCTTTGATGCCTAATAGAAGGACGTTACGCTCCATTCTATTGCTAATGGATTCAATTAACTATCGATACTGCTTATGGTATATCATTCACTCAGCAGTTGTGTTTGAGATTTCGGCTCTTGAAGTAAGAGTTCTTCTACATCTTGGGCTTACATTAATAGTGTCGCTATTATAGATTTTTGAAGGCTGCTCATTGCGCTCAGCCATCCACATTCATGAATTTTTATCTCAGAAATATCGAGTCCATTTCTGGAGGCCTCTATTGTTAGGTCTATTATCTACTGCTCAGAATGTCATTCACTTAACAGTTGCTACTATAGCTAGGTAGGCTGTCTGTTTCGGCAGTGACTCCGTTCTGCTGCCCTCTTCGCTTTGGGCTATTTGACCCAGGGCAAGAAAAAGGTGGGGGGGGGGGGAGGTGTTCCCTTGGGTCACCTGTTTTACTATGAAAACAAGGGGATACCTTCCGGAGTTAGTAATTCTGAGCTGTTATTGGGATGGTTGTTTAGTGAGAAGTTTATGTTTTAAAAATTCATTCAGGTCTTAGTTTTTAAAGTATAGCTTTTGAATATAGCACGTGTCAACGGACTTTATTATACAATCCTCAGACACTTTTAAGGAGTATTAAGAGTCTCTATTCTCTAGACTTACTTTATTTATTGGCTTACTTTAAAAATTATTAGTATAAGGATTATACTAGATATTAATAGAGTACATGGATGTATGATGCTCAATTTTGGAAGGTGTTGTATCTTTCTAATTTTTCAGAAATAAGAAAGATACATGTAAGGCCTAATACTTCTTTTTCCCTAGAGGGGATGACTCTATTTTATATAATTGAGCGTATTCCATCTTGCTCTATGTCATTGGCCCTCCAGCCTTTTTAATATTCAGCTATGTCTGGGTCATTGGTACAGTATAAAAATGTTAAAAAATTTATAGTAATTTATATATTTTTTATACTTACCAATGACCCAGACGGGGATGGCCCTCCCAGGAGTTGAGAACTCTTACCTCCCCGCTGAGTACATAGCGCTTACCAGGCACTGGTTATAAGAATGAATAATGGCGCCAATTTCGGAACGTTCTTGACACTGCGCATGCGCAGTAGAGGTGAAGTGTGGAGGGCCATTCAGGACATGTTTTCTTTGGTTTTAGATGCAAATTTTGGGGATTGGGGGGCAAAATTTGTGTTTGGCCCTATATTTTAAGAGTTAGCACCAGCTATGTCTGGGTCATTGGTAAGTAGAAAAAATATATAAATTACTATAAATTTTTTTAACTTTTTTTTTTTTCAGATTTTTCAACACATTTCAGATAAATCATACCATGTGACCCCCCACATTGGATCTCTTGAATGAGAGGTCACATAATATTATTTTTTTTATTGAAATCTTTTGAAAAAAATTTCTTTTCAACAGCTCAGTTTTTAAATTAAGCAAGTGAATGCGGCCGATTCTTTGGGTAAATGGGTTAACAGCTCATAAATAGACCATGCTGATTTGGAAACAAGTTGCTTTCTGATAAAATGTACATGTCATGTGTCCGTTTATTGTGGAAAATGTAAACACTGACCATCAGTTTAGGAATAAGTACTGATTATAGATGAAAAGATTATTTGAAGTTGAATGAATAATAAATTTAAATTCCTTGAGAGTGAACAACAACTTAATATTGTGAAATTACAGTTGTAACTGCTTCTTATTACAAGTATGAAGATTAGAGAGAAGAGGTTATCCCTTTACCAACAATTCAGCTGCAACCACCCACATGATCTACAAATTAAGCAGCTGAGAAAAAAACAATTCAAAACATTTCAACAAAACATATTAAGTATAGTTTTGTTGAAATTTTTTGTAAAATTTGAAAAAAATCAATAATCAGAATAATAAATTTTAAAATCCTGTGTTTTGGGTAAAGGGGTTAAACTTGGCATAAATACATAAACACTTGAGTTGAGAATGAATCTTGGGAGAGTGATTGTTTGGTTTGTGAGGTAACAGAGTAATAAAACCTACTATCCAAATTCTAAATGCTCATTATTGAGTTTCTAATATACAGCAGAAAATTTATCACTTTTATCAGTAACCACTTCCTACGTAATGTTCTCTAAAGTGGGTAACATAAAAGCAGCTGGATAAATTTAATGCTTACAGTACAGTTGCTGTGGACTGGTCAAAATCCACACATGGGCAGTGATATCCACCGCATATGTTTACCAGGTAATAAAAATCATCAGCAAAATTTTAATTGATCAAGCACCGGTGTAGCAGGATATCTTCCCCCCCCCCCCCCTGGATATCTCCCCCCCCCCCCCAGAGGGAAGATACCCTAGGTTATCTTCCCCCCCACCCTGGATATCGTCCCCCACCCTGGATATCCCCCCCCCCCCCCCCCCCCCCCCCCCCACACACACACACACACACACACCCATGACAAAAAATTTTTGGATTGATTTGACATTATTTGATGATGAAATGGCGAGAAAAACATTTTGGGCATCACCTGTCCAAAAATTGACAGTTGTGTTCCAGAAACAACCAGGCAAAATAATATTAGTGACTGTGGAGTTTTTGCAATTGAAAATGCATTTCATATTTTAAATGGTACCCCTATCAGATATGATATTTCCAAAATGCAAAAACATCTGACCTGTTGTTTAAAAAAGGGGTACTTGTCACCATTCCAGAGGCGTCAGATGCTTTCATGCTACCTAGAAAAACATACATTGTTTAGCCATGTTCGGAAAAGTCCCCAAAATTCCGGGTGAGGGGGAAGTTATGCAGGTTGGACATCTCCCCCACCCCAACCCCATCCACGTGTTCGGAAAAGTCCCCAAAATTGATGGAAAGGTTCTAAGATTGCCTATTTTCAATTCACTGGTCATTATTCAATGGTATAAGCCAAGTTGAAACTGTTTTTAATTTGTTCTATATTTTTTGACATGGGTGGGGGGTGGGGGGGGGGAAGATAACCCCACCCATGTCAAACTCCCAATAGACATTCATAGAACCTTTTGCAGCCATTGTTTGGACTTTGTTATGGTTGGCCCCTTGGTGTAAAAAAACCTATTGATATTTTTGAAATAGTTGCTTCTGAGATTGCCTATTTTCTATTCACTGGTCATGTATATATTAAAGAGTTGAACCACTTTTTTCTGTTAATTTCAATGAAAATTCCATAAATAAATGTTCTTATCTTTATCTTTTTGTTCAGTCTTTTTATATTTTATTTTGGGGGTTGGGGAGGGGGGGGGGAAGATATCCAGGGTGGGGGGAGGGGGAAAGATACCCTAGGTTATCTTCCCCCCCGGGGGGGAGATATCCAGGGGGGGGGGGAGATATCGTGGCACACCGGGTTGTACCTCCTGCTTCATTAATTAAATTTTTGATGATTATTCCTATAATTGCCCATCCGTGGAAAGTGACCAGTCCACTGAGTCTGTACTGTATTTAATTATAACAGCTCTATGTGAGCTTGTCAAGCTTGTTCCAAAGATGGGTTATAGTTTAGGTTTTTTGGAAGTTGGAATTTAAAAAAACAAGAATACAGTGGAACCCTGAACAGCCACTTTGCGAATGAAAAAATATTTAATTACAGGAATATTCAATAAACAGGAATTGGATCATTTTCCCATATTCTAGTTATAAACTGAGCATTTATTCTATTACATTTTGTTTGACAAAACTCACTTTGTTCTTTCAAACAAGATGTAAGAGATTAAATGCTAATTTTGAAAGTCTTGAGGCAAGAAATATCTTTTAAATGTGGGGAATTCAGTGATTATGAGAAATTCTTTGGCAGATTACAAATGTTTGTATTCATTTAACAAGAGTTTACTCTATAACTTCTATGCAATTAACAGGTCAAATTTGTATTGACATTATGGTATGGTAAATAGTTTGAAGTTATATGCAATTAACAGGAAAATTTAATCGAGAGATGTCTATTTAAGTGGGTTCCACTGTACTTGAAAGCCATTTTTAGCTCACCTAAGCAAAGCCTTTGTGGGATCTTTCGTGATCACTTTCTATCCGCTGTTGTTCCATTGGGTATGAACTTTACATTTTTGACTTCTTAGAAACTACTGGACCAAATTTGATATGACCGATCCTTATCGCATGTCAATTCAAGTTTGTTCAAATAAAGTTTCCACACCCACAGGGGACCCCACAAGGGGCATAATTCTGTTAGTGCCCACAAAAATCATGAAAATCTTCTCCAGAAGTACCTATGAAACCTTTTGATATTTGGTATACAGTATCCTTAGGGAGGGGGAGGGGTGAGATTCAAGACACTGGGCTTATTAGCTCACCTGACTTTCAGTCAGGAGAGCTATAGTGATCACTCACCGTCCGTCGTCTGGCGTCCGGCGTCCGTGAACATGGTGTTTGCGTCTTCTCCTCCCAAACCGCTGAACCAATTTAACTGATATTTGAGATAATAGTTTGTTATGACATCGCAATTTGATTTTGTTCAAATCAAGTTGCCCCGCCCGTGGGTAGGGCCACACCCAAAAAGTGAGCTGAAATCTTAAAAAATAATCTTCTTCTCATGAACCAGCAGTAGCAGAGACTTGATATTTGGTGTGCAGCTTCCTTTTGAGGTGTAGACTCAGATTTGTTCAAGAGAAGTTTGTGGGGCTATACATGGCGTCGTTATGGGAGGGGCAAAATTTTTGGCCCCGCCCGAAATTTCTATTTTCCAAACCGAGAGTCTGATTTGAACCAAATTTTATGTGAGGGCTTATTGGGTCATGAGTACCTAATTTATGCTGATTTTTTTTTCCCCGTAGCCCCATGGAACCGCAGGAGCTAAAAATACAAAAAAAATTAAAATGCCCATATCTCCAAAACTGCACGGCACCGAGAATTTTTATTTGGTGTGAAGCTTCCTTAGGACCAACAGAAAGAATTGGTAAACAAAAATTGCCATCGGTTTTATCATAGGGTACAGTTTCGGGACTTTGAAAAAGTGCTGAGTCAGCACTTTTTAACACTGTAGGCAATGGGAAAAACATTAAAAAATCTTCTTCTCCAGATCCAGCAGGCAGAATCTTTTGATATTTGGTATGCAACATTGGAGCGTGGATCTGATTCAAGTTTGTTCAAATCGGCCCCCTGGGTTCATATTTGGGATCAGTATAGGAGCCCGATTTCGAACTTAGTGCATTTCAGGCAAATTTCTTTGAAAATCTTCTTCTCCAGATCCAGCAGGCAGAATCTTTTGATATTTGGTATGCAACATTGTGGGGTGGATCTGATTCAAGTTTGTTCAAATCGGCCCCTTGGGTTTATATTTGGGCTCAGTATAGGAGCCCAAATTTGAACTTAGTGCATTTCAGGCAAATTTCTTTGAAAATCTTCTTCTCAAGATCCAGCAGGCAGAATCTTTTGATATTGGGTATGCAACATTGTGGGGTGGATCTGATTCAAGTTTGTTCAAATCGGCTCCCTGGGTTTAAATTTGGGCTCAGTATAGGAGCCCAAATTTGAACTTAGTGCTTTTCAGGCAAATTTCTTAAAAAATCTTCTTCTCCAGATCCAGCAGGCAGAATCTTTTGATATTTGGTATGCAACATTGTGGGGTGGATCTGATTCAAGTTTGTTCAAATCGGCTCCCTAGATTCATATTTGGGCTCACTATAGAAGCTCGAATTTGAACTTAGTGCATTTCAGGCAAATTTCTTCAAAAATCTTCTTCTTCAGATCCTGCAGGCAGAATCTTTTGATATTTGGTATGCAACATTGTGGGGTGGATCTGATTCCAGTTTGTTCAAATCAGCCACCTGGATTCATATTTGAGCTCACGATAGAAGCCCAAATTCGAACTTAGTGCATTTCAGGCAAATTTCTTTGAAAATCTTCTTCTCAAGATCCAGCAGGCAGAATCTTGTGATATTTGGTATGCAGCATCCTTAGGGGGGGGGGGTGAGATTCAAGTTTGTTCAAGCCATGTCCCTAGGTCCATATTTGGGCTCACTGTGGGAGCTTGAATTGTAACTTTGTTCGAAATGAGGAATTTTCTTAAAAAATCTTCTTCTTCAGATCCAGCAGTCCGAATGGTTTGATATGTGGTGAGTAGCATCCTTGGGGGGGGGGGGGGGGGGGGGGGGGGATTCAAGTGTATTAAAGCCAAGTCCATGGGTCCATATGTGGGCTCCCTGTGGGAGCCCAAATTATAACTTAGTCAATATGAGGAATTTTTCTTTAAAAATCTTCTTCTTCAGATTCAGCAGTTGGAATGTTTTGATATTTGGCATGGAGCAACCTTGGGGGCTGAGATTCAAGTTTGTTCAAGCCAAGTCCCTTGGTTCATATTTGGGCTATGGGAGGCCTGAATGACAACTTAGTTCAAAATGAGGAATTTTCTTTAAAAATCTTCAGATCCAGCAGATGAATGCTTTTGATATTTTTTATGCATCATCCTTAGGGGGGTAAGATTCAAGTTTGTTCAAGCCATGTCCCTAGGTCCATATTTGGGCTGATTGTGGGAGCTCGAATTGTAACTTGGTTCAAAATGAGGAATTTTCTTTAAAAATCTTCTTCTTCAGATCCAGCAGTCGGAATGTTTTGATATTTGGTGTGCAGAATCCTTAGGGGTGTGAGATTCAGGTTTGTTTAAAGCCAAGTCCCTGGGTTCATATATGGGCTCCCTGTGGGAGCCCGAATTATGACTTAGTTCAGTATGAGGAATATTCTTTAAAAATCTTTTTTTAGATCCACTGGTCAGAATATTTGGATATTTGGTTTCAGCTTTTCTAGGAGGAGCAGATGCAACATGTTGAAATCAATTCTCTGGGTTGATATTTAGGCTACCATGTCAGGTGAGCGCCCTCCGGCCCCCCTGGGGCCTCTTGTTATTTGAAATATAAGAAAATTCCTTTAAATATCTTCTTCAGATTCACCAGTCAGAATCTTTTGATGTTTGGTATACAGCATCCTCATGGTGGTTGGATTCAAGTTTGTTCAAATCAAGCTTCCCAGTGTTCCTATTTAGGATCCATGTTGGAGGTCAAATTTTAACTTAGTGCAATATGAGGAATATTCTTAAAAAAATCTTCAGATCCACAGTTGGAAGCTTCTTATATTTGGTATACAGCATCCTTATTGGATCAAATCCAAGTTTATTCAATTCAGTTCCCTAGCTCCATATTTGGGCTTCATATGTGAGCCCAAATTTTAACTTGGTTCAACAGGGGGAATATTTTTTTTTAAATCTTCAGATCCACAGAATCTTTCATTATTTGGTATACAGTATCCTCAGGGTGGTGGGGGGGGGGGGGGGTTAAATTTCAGTTTTGTGCAAATTAAGTCCCTGGGTTCATATTATTTGGTCTACATATGGGAGACCAAATTTTAACTTCTTGCAAAATGAGGAATATTCTTTAAAAGCCTTCTTCAGCTCCACTATTGGAATCTTCTTATCTTTGATTTTAAGCATCTTTGTGGGGGCCAGATTCAAGAATGTTCAAATCAAGTCCCAGGATCCAAATACGGGCTTTTTATGTGAGCCTAATTTTAACCTAGTGCAATACAAATCTTCTTTTTCAAATGCACCAGTCAGACTAGTTTTATATGTAAATGCAGCAACCTCAGAAGGTTGAAATTCAAGTTTATTCAAATCAAGTCCATGGGTTCATGTTTGGGCTCCCTCTGGGGAGCCTGCTTTTTCACTCAATGCAATATGAGAACTATTCTTTAAGATATCTTTTTTTCTGATCCACCAGTCAGAATTTTTTTATGTTTGATATTTGGAAACCTTAGTGGGTGAGATTCAAGTAGTTCAAATCAAGTCCCTGGGCTCATAGTTGGGCTCTCTATTGAGTCTGAATTTTAGCTCAGTGTAGTATGAGGAATATTCTCAAAGATTTTCCTCTTCAGAGCCACCTGGCAGAATCTTTTAATATTTGGTGTAGAGCATTACTATCACTGATTGAAGTTTGTTTAAAGTGATATGCTTGACTGATTTTGGCTGGCACCTGAGGGATTTGAAATTTAACACAGAATCTAATGGACAGCTTACTGTTTATTTAAATGAATTATTTAGTTAGAAGTCAGTGTAGGTAGATAAGATTGATGTTTGTTAAAATGGAGCCCACCAGGCCACTTGAGGCCCTGGAGAATAGGTGTAGAGGATTGGGCCAATTTGTTTTTCTTTTGCTCAAAAAAGAGATTTTGAGGATTTTATGCAAAAAAAAACTGTTTGCGCAGCAGATCACATAGGAGGAATGGGTGGGGGTCGATTGGGTGATTTGTTTTTCTTTGCTTTAAAATGAGTTTTAAAGGGTTTTGAGTGAGCAAAAAAAACAGTTCACCCAATGGACATTTCCCCACACTTCCCTAGCTAAATTAGATTAACTAGATTAAAATGTAGATGCTGAATGTGACCTTAAATCCTTCTTTAACTGGTAAATTGCTAAATTATGTTGGGCTCTCAACATTTCTTCACTTGTCTTTGCTGTGTTAGAATTTATGGGAGAGCCTCTGTGGGCACTTGCCTATAATTTATAACAAGGGAAATCCAAATAGACTAATTTCACTCTAAAGATAATATAAAGCACATCCACAGAATATGAAGATGTTGTACCTGTACTTCAGAATAAAGCCCCAATATGGGCTTCAAGTACTTTCCCAGATAACATTTCTCTCCGGTAAGTGATTAATTGCCCCCTTGGGCCCTCTTGTGTATTTATAGTGCTGGTGGATTTTTTGTTGATTTATTTTGTAAAGGGTTAACTTAAATATGCTTTTGATGTAGTGAAATATCTTGATCAATGCTGAACCTTTTGCAGATTTGTTGTCGTCCGTTTGTTTCAGAGCACCTTGAATCATTTAGAGGCATTAGCTGAGCTATCAGTTACTGGGAATCCACTCTCTGAAGATGATGGAGAAATGCCACAGTATTTTACAGAAATTCATTCGGTTCTTCCAAATTTGGATATCATAGATGGTGTGAGTTTTCTAGTTAAAATCAAGGTGTGAAAGTTGCCCAAAACATCTGATTTATGGGTTTGTATGCTACTCCTGGAAAGTGAACATAATGAACACAGTGGTTTCCAAATCGACTCCCAGGAAAATGTCTTTATTTTTATACTGTACCAATGACCCAGACTTAGCTGGTGCTAACTCTTAAATTCTAGGGCCAAACACAAATTTTGCCCCCCCCCCCCCCCCCCCCCCAATCCCCAAAATTTGCATCAAAATCCAAAAAATATATGTCCTACGTGGTCCTCCATACTTTCATCCACTGAGCATGCTCAGTGTCAAGGAAGTGTAAAATTGGAGCCAAATCCTCATTCTTTGTTTTGCCCTGAAATGAGTAACATCTCACTGATATTTGTGCTTATAAATCTCAGTTAAAATGATGCCAGACACAAAATCATGAAAGAAATGGTGGATCTAAGGATGAAAAAAGAGGATGAGAGGAAGAAACAGTGGAAGGATGTGTTCAGGGCTGTAACTTACAATATTTTTATACTGTACCAATGACCCAGACATAGCTGGTGCTAACTCTTAAAATATAGGGCCAAACACAAATTTTGCCCCCCAATCCCCAAAATTTGCATCTAAAACTAAAGAAAACATGTCCTGAAAGGCCCTCCACACTTCGCCCCTACTGCGCATGCGCAGTGTCAAGGACGTTCCGAAATTGGCGCCATTTATCATTCTAAGTTTGGCCCTTCATCAGTTAACATCTGACTGATCTTTGTGCTTTTAAATCTCAGTTTGAATGATGCCAGACACATAAATATTAGTGAAATGGTGATTCTAAGGAGGATAGAGAAGGAGGAGAGGAAAAGAGTGTGTGACAGAATATTATCAGGGCTGTAACTTAAAATTTTTTAATGAAATTATGTTAAGTTACCTATTTTCAAGGCAGCAGCCATTTTGTTGTCATTCTGATTATTTAGTTACACTGTTTTTTCAAGTGTTTTCCTCTCTCCCTGTCCTTTAAGTTCCCCCTTGCTATTCTCCCATGCTTTTGGCATAGTTTCTGTAATTATTATTACTAAAATTTCTTGGGAGTTTTAGCTGAATAACAGAATGAATTCTGTTCTTTCCCCATGTTTACGTCTTCACCTACGGGTGGTTAGGCGTTGTGTTCTGCATCTACCATCTGATGTTCTGCATTTTTTTCCTTTGAAGTCTCTGTTTTGCATCAGGTAGTGTATTTGTGGTAACTGATTTCGGGCCTGGGTGCCTGGAGTCTTTTTTAGTGTTTTTACACTCATTGTTTACATTTACAACAGCCCTCTGTGTGAGGGGGGATTTCTAAATAATAATATCTTTATGTTATTTTAATCATAACTAGATACATTATTATTGTTCGTAAGTGTTGAATAAATTGTTTAAAATATTTTTAAAATTTTTGTCCACACTTAGGCTTGGGATCCATTGGGGCTCAATGTTACTTTTCAGAAACTTGGGCTGTTCTGAAAAAATATTTTTTCAAAATATTTTGATTTCAATTATTTTTTCTATATTAATGGATCATATTATTATTATGTATTTTGATTGCCAGGGGTTAGTGCGAGTACCAGGACTTGTTTTCTTTTCACATTGAAAGGATATTGATCAATTGTTTTAAGAGGAAGTCTTCCTCTGACTTTATTATCATTCTATATGTGGTCAGTGTACTCGCATTAACTCCTGTTCTGTATCGTATGATTTCGATGACAATATGGGAAGCGTATGTCACGGTATGTTGTTGGGGATTTGGACACTCCGGTCCTTTCCCCGCAGGGTCACTCTACTTTATCAATTTCTATTTCAGACGATCAAGATGAGGGTGATGTATCTGTGATGTCTTCCAACAGTGTGCCTCCGTCGTCACAATTAATGAAGGGCTAGCGGAAAAGTGCTCATGTAATACGCCAATTGCCTAAGAGGACCCTAGTAGGTTCGACGGCCTTTGACGTCCGCTAGCTCGCCCGGTGTAGCATCCATTCACCGAATGGTTCGGCAGCCGGGTTCGTCCGTTGCGGTCTAGAAGGAATTTTGGGGTGATGCGAGCACTATAAAATTAACTTAATGCACACCCAGTGACGGCGGATCGGAGGGAGAACAGAGGAAGCCTTTTAGTCCGGTTCATAGCTCGTTCCGGTCCATCCGGACGGCAAGCGAGAGAGGCCCCTCTCTCGTTCAACAACATCTGGCCCCAGATATTGTGGTACAAAATGTGTCGCTAGCGGAGCATACGTCCGTCGCTCGGGACGCTCCGTTGTATAGGCAGTCCGCTGAGACTGCTAAGGCTTCCTCTTCTCGTCAGCGCACACGACCGCACCTTGGCTGCGTGACCGCCGATATATTACCAGCTTCGCCGATCAAGGATTCTTCGGTGACCAGGTCACACCATCCGGCAGCCAGGGATTCGAGACCGATGGACTCCGGACGTTCGCATAGGAAAAGTATGCGGGAGCCATCTGATGCGGAGCTGCCCTCGGCGAAGCAGCGATAGACTGCGCCTCCGCATGTCTCGACGCCGGACATTCTTGTGCACATAGCACAGCTTATCGCAGCATCCCAGCAGCCGACAGAAACGGTGTCGGATCGAGAATTATCCGACGGCGCTGGGTCGGTAGCCGGGGACACGAGGCCTGCAGACTCCGGACGTTCGCATAGGAAGTATGCGGGAGTCAACGTACACGGAGCTTCCGGCGGCAATGCATCGTAAGTCCGCTACTGCACAGGCCTCGGGAATGGACGTGCTTTCCTTAATAGCACAGTTTATCGCAGCATCCCAGCATCAACTGAATCTGTCGCATATATTTTATCCGACGATGCTGGGTCGGGACGCTCCGCGGAAGCGGGTACGGACGTCCGAAAGTTTCATCCGGTCCGACGGGATACCGAAAGGGATTCGGAGGATTTCAAGCTTTCCCTCTCGGAACAACATATGCTGCGATGCCGGATAAGAAACTGATAGCGTCGGTGGACTTAGAAATTTTTGGTTCGGTTCAGGGACATCGTCCCTCAGTTCCGACATAGTCCAATAATGTCACACAAACTTTTGAATTATTGAACGACGCTATATATATTATTATTTTATGCTTGCTATCCAAGCATTTCTGGTTTCTTGTTCGAAGAGTTATGGAGATGTCTTTCAAAAGTGTGCCTCTGTCGTCATAGTTAATGAAGAGTTAGCGGCAATAAGTGCTCATGGAATATGTCTATCGCTTACGGAGTGACATTCGCTAGCTCACCCGGTGTAGCGTACATTCATCGAATGGTTCGGCTGCCGGGTTTGTCCGTTGCGGTCTAGGAAGGAGATTTGGGTGATGCGAGCACTTTAATTACTTTAGTACTCACCCAGTGACGGCAGATTGAGGACAGATCGGAGGAAGCCTGTTAGTCCGGTTCCTGGCTTGTCCAGGTCCGTCCGGGCTGTGAGCGAGAGAGGTTCCTCTCTCGCCCAACAACATAGGGGACCGCATGTTGTGGTTCAGATATTTTACATTCGGAGCATATGTCCGTTGCTCGGGACGCTCCGTTATATTGACAGTCCGAGAGACTGTCTTTAATGCTTCCTCATCCTCACAGCAGGGCACACGACCGCACATTGGCTACGTGACCTCGAGTATCCGATCAGTTTCGGCATTCAGTGATTCCACGGCGAATAGGTCGCGCCATCCGGTAGCCAAGGGACACGAGGCCTATACACTCCGTTCGCTCGCATATTGGAAGTATGCACGGGGTAACGATCACGGAGCTTCCAGCGGCAATGCATCGTAAGACCGCTTCTCCTCAGGCCTCAGTGACGGACATGCTATCCGAGTTAGCACAGTTGTTTCGCAGCATCCCAGCAATTGACAGTTTCTCGGTCGAATCAGGAATTATCCGACGGCGCTGGGTCGGTGCGGTCCGCGGTTGCATCAGCTACGGACGACCGAACGCTTTATAGGGTCCGACAGGATGGCGAAAGGGTTTCGAAAGATTTCGAGTTTTCCCTTTAGTAGTATCGGAAGATGCCTTTCATATCTTCTGGCATTATCTTCCTGTGATTATTATTTCGGACTTCATTGCTGCGATCTTGGATAAGAGACTTATAGCGTCATTGGACTCGTTTTTTTCGATCGGTACAGGGACATTGTCCCTGACTTACCGACGCAGTCCAATATTGTCATTACAACATGTGTTTTATTTTTCGACGCTATATATATATATATATATACAAGCCTGCTACTAAGCATGATAGTTTAGTTTCTTGTCTGCATTGCTCATTTCTGCCATTTTATCATTTTTACAAATAGTTTATTTTGGCAGAGCAGGGCATACCGAGAGTTCATATGCGTCTAGACGGTGTGATTAAAGACTGCATATATTCTTTTTCGCCGTTTATGTCTTTTCCAATTTCAATGTTGGGAACGACATTATGTATAGTAGACTTAACTTAGACGCTTTATTATACGTAATCCGCCTTACTGAGGCGTTATCATTACGTCTTCAAGAAAAGATTTACGGGATATTATTCTCAATGTAATTTCTTTTGAGGGCAGTAGTTTGTTCACGTATAACTCCGCCCTTCAGTGGCTGATTGGAGTTGGTTAGACATGACGCAGCCCTAGCTACATCCACACGCGTGGATAGTAAGGTTAAGAACTCTCTCAGAGTCGCTTCGTTCTCGGAGGAGCTTCTCTTCGACGGCAACTTTCCGGCAATCCATGAATTGCTCGATTTATACGTTCTCTTGTCTATCTAGTGTTACAAGAGATTCAGACTGGGGCAAACATTCGGTGGTTGACTCAGAGAGTGCCGCCGCAGTTGCCGGACCCGAGTGTGGCTGTTATGACGGTTGCCAGTCAAACAGATTGGGATATATACTGATCCCTACGGATTCGAAGTGCCAGGGTCTTTGGGTTCCGCAGTCTTTTAGCAATCAGTTTAACTTCCGCGGAATAATGTTTTTTAGGCTTGCTTTATGTCATTGCATGAACATTATTCAGAAACGCATGCCCAAATTCCTGTCCTTTAATTCGACAGTAGTGGCGTATCTCCGGAACCAGGGAGGCACTCTTTCGTTTCCGTTATTCAATTTAATGGAAAGAATCCGTCTGTTGGTTATAGTACACCAAGTTCAGTTTTGGTCCGTCATATTCCGGGTCGTCTGATTGTTTTATCGGACTCCCGTTCTCTTACGGGTCGCTTGTTGCTGTCAGAATGGACTCTCAACAAACAAGTATTCAATCAGATTTGCTATCTATGGGAGCGCCCAATGATGATTTATTTATGACACAGCTTGCTAATCAATTGCAGACGTATGTGTTGGCTTGTCCAGATCTCTGAGCTAATAGTGTTAACGCTCTATTGATCTATAGGACGGAATGATAGGATACGCGTATCCTCCGGCGCTGTTGTTTTAGCAGGTATTGCTAAGATAAACAACCACAATACATTTCTGTTGATAGCATCTCTATCTTCACAGAGATCATGAGTAATTTACTCTCTTGTCTACTGTGGGTCTTAACGTGAAATCTTCCTCTATGTGAGGATCTTTTTTCACTGGGTAAATCGTGTCTTCTTTATCACAACCAGCAAGGTCGCAACCTTCATGTATTCCGTTGTGTGGTCCGTATTGCATTGTAAGCACTGTACTGGACGAGCTTTGGACGCGATTTCTTACTATAGGAGATCCTCTTCTTCGCTATTCTATGCGACTAAAGTGGAGGCTCTTCCGTCGTGGTGTGGGGATCATTATGTTCATATTCTTGATCCCTCCATACTACTCATTGCTATTTTTTAGTATACTTGTTTCACAAGATCTACTGCAGCCTGTTATTATTTAGGTTATAGGTTTATGTTACCTCATACCTATGCACGCTACGATAGTTTACAATTGAGTCTTTTGTCTCTTTATCTAAGTCAGTTAGTAACTTTTTGATAAATAGACTTAGAATCTTTAGATTAAATTCCTATACGGATTTTAACTTCGGTTCTTATTTAGCTAAGTAATCATTTGAGCCTCTGGAAACAGTAGTTTTCAAATTCTGACCTTTTAGACAGTAATTCTGTTGGTTTCTCTTTTACTGTAGAGTCAGTGAGTTTCATGCACTATCGATGGATGATTTTCACTTTCATAGTTTCGGAATCAATACTTCCGTTACTATTTAGGTTGGATTGTTGCATAAGAGTTAGGCTCCTATTATCCGGAACCTATTATTTTAAGGTCCTTCCGTCTTCGTATGGGCATAGGCCTTTACTCTTTCCGGGTACAGTTTATGTATTTATAAACAGATATCTGTTTATTACAAGGGCGTAAGCTTCTTCTGTCTTTGATGTCTAGTAGAAGGACGTTACGCTCCATTTTATTGTTAATGGATTCTATTAACTATCGGTACTGCTTATGGTATATCATTGACTTAGCAGTTGTGCTTAAGATTTCGGCTCATGAAGTAAGAGTTCTTCTACTTCTTGGGCTTACATTAATAGTGTCGCTATTATAGATTTTTGAAGGCCGCTCATTGCGCTCAGCCATCCACATTCATGAATTTTATCTTAGAAATATCGAGTCAATTTCTGGAGGCCTCTTTTGTTAGGTCTATTATCTACTGCTCAGAATGTCATTCACTTAACAGTTGCTACTATAGCTAGGTAGGCTGTCTGTTTCGGCAGTGTCTCCGTTCGGCTGCCCTCTTCGCTCTGGGCTATTTGACCCAGGGCAAGAAAAAGGGGGGGGGGGAGGGTGTTCCCTTGGGTCACCTGTTTTACTATGAAAACAAGGGGATACCTCCTCCGGAGTTAGTAATTCTGAGCTGTTATTGGGATGGTTGTTTAGTGAGAAGTTTAGGTTTTTAAAATTCATTCAAGTCTTAGTTTTTCAGTATAGCTTTTGAATATTGCATATGTCAACGGACATGATTATGCAATTCTCAGACACCTTTAGGAGTATAAGAGTCTCTATTCTCTAGACTTACTTTATTATTGGCTTACTTTAAAAATTATTAGTATAAGGATTATATTGGATATTAATAGAGTACATGGATGTATGAAGCTCAATTTTGGAAGGTGTTGTATCTTTCTAATTTATCATAAATAAGAAAAATACATGTAAGGCCTATTACTTCTTTTCCCTACAGGGGATGACTCTATTTTATTTTATTGAGCGTATTCCATTTTGCTCTATGTCCTTGGCCCTCCAGCCTTTTTACTATTCAGCTATGTCTGGGTCATTGGTACAGTATAAAAATGTTAAAAAATTTATAGTAATTTATATATTTTTTATACTTACCAATGACCCAGACGGGGATGGCCCTCCCAGGAGTTGGGAACTCTTGCCTCCCCGCTGAGTACATAGCGCTTACCAGGCACTGGTTATTAGAATGATAAATGGCGCCAATTTCGGAACGTCCTTGACACTGCGCATGCGCAGTAGGGGCGAAGTGTGGAGGGCCTTTCAGGACATGTTTTCTTTAGTTTTAGATGCAAATTTTGGGGATTGGGGGGCAAAATTTGTGTTTGGCCCTATATTTTAAGAGTTAGCACCAGCTATGTCTGGGTCATTGGTAAGTATAAAAAATATATAAATTACTATAAATTTTTTAACTTTTATGCAAAATTATTTCATGTTCCCTAATTTCGGGGCATAGGCCTGATGTTTACATTCTTGTTATGAAATTTCCACAGTTTATTCCGAGTTTCCTCTCTCCCTTTCCTTAATATCCCCCTTGCTATTCTCCCATGCTTTTGGCTTAATTTTTGTAATTTTTTTACTGAAATTTCTTGGGAGTTTTGGCTTGGTAACAGAATGTTTATTCTGTTTTTGGCTCAGCAACGATAGTTGTGTGAGCCTATGGCATAGCCCTCATGTCGACGTCGCGGCATCTGTGTCGGCATCTGGATTCATTCATTTTGAACTTTTGTGTGCAGGTTTTGATTTTTTTGGGTGGGATTTTTTTTTTATGTCTGCATGCTTTTCAGGGATAGTAATATTTTATTCAACCCTTTCCATGCTTAGTTACTTGAATTTTGGACTTTTGTGTACACGTTTTTGACTTTTCTGTGCAGGTTTTTGACTTTTCTGTGCAGGTTTTTGACTTTTGTGTACAGGTTTTGAAATTTTGTCTTCAAGTGGAGTTTTACCTTACTGGCATATTGCCATGGTGGTTTCCTTAACATTTCAGGGTATTTTTCTCAATTTTAACCCATTGAAACTAATGTGATGCTTTTTTGACTTTTATGTGCAGGTTTTGAGGTTTGTCTTTCTTTTCTTCCAAGTGGATATTTTTCAAGTAGAGTTTCAGCTTACTGGCATATTGCCATTGTGGTTCTGTGACAGGGTATTTTTCTCAATTTTAACCCCTTGAAACAAATGTGATACTTTTTTTTACTTTCATGTGCAGGTTTTGAGGTTTGTCTTTCTTTTCTTCCAAGTGGCGACTTACCTTGTAGCATATTGCCATGGTTCCTATTTTATGTTAGGATGCTTCTTGGGGCTAGTATTATATTATTTAACCCTTTAGCTGCTTATTTACTTTAATTTTGGACTTTTGTGTGCAGGTTTTGATATTTTTTTTAAGTGGAGTTTTACCTCACTGGCATATTGCCATGGTGGTTACTGTAACATTTTCAGGGTATTTTTCTAAATTTTAACCCTTTGAAACAAAGTGATACTTTTTTTACTTTTATGTGCAGGTTTTGAGGTTTGTCTTTCTTTTCTTCCAAGTGGATATTTTTCAAGTAGAGTTTCACCTTACTGGCATATTGCCATTGTGGTTACTGTGACAGGGCATTTTTCTCAATTTTAACCCTTTAAAACAAATGTGATACTTTTTTTTACTTTTATGTGCATGTTTTGAGGTTTGTCTTTCTTTTCTTCCAAGTGGCGACTTACCTTGTAGCATATTGCCATGGTTCCTATTTTATGTTAGGATGCTTCTTGGGGCTATTTTTATATTATTTACCCCTTTAGCTGCTTATTTACTTTAATTTTGGACTTTTGTGTGCAGGTTTTGGACTTTTGTGTGCAGGTTTTGATATTTTTTTTAAGTGGAGTTTTACCTCACTGGCATATTGCCATGGTGGTTATTGTAACATTTTCAGGATATTTTTCTAAATTTTAACCCTTTGAAACAAATGTGATACTTTTTTGACTTTTATGTGCAGGTTTTGAGGTTTTTCTTTCTTTTCTTCCAAGTGGATATTTTTCAGGTAGGGTTTCACGTTACTGGCATATTGCCATGGTGGTTACTGTGACATTATCAGGGTATTTTTCTCAATTTTAACCCATTGAAACAAATGTGATACTTTTTTTTTTACTTTTATGTGCAGGTTTTTAGGTTTGTCTTTCTTTTCTTCAAAGTGGAGACTTACCTTGTAGCATATTGCCATGGTTCCTATTTTATGTTAGCTTGCTTCTTAGGGGTTATTATTATATTATTTAACCCTTTAGCTGCTTATTTTCTTCAATTATTCATCAGATAGTTGCATCTAAGCACTTTTTCTTCAAGTTTGGACTTTTGTGTGCCTTTTTTTTAAACTTTTTTTTTTTTTTTGCTCCAGCCACCCCTTTACATTGGCCACCTGTTGGTGAGCCACGGGGTACTGATACCCCCTCTAGTTCCCCATGGTTACGTCCTCACGATGGGTGGTTAGGCATTTCAGTCATGCATCTACCAACCGATGTACTGCAGTTTGTTTTACATTGGATAGTGTTTAAATTGGTTACTGATTTCGGGCCATATTATCAGTGCCTGGAGTCTTGTTTCCAGTTTTATTCACTTTTGTTTATGTTGGCAACGGTTACTTCTGACAGTGATTCCTTGTCTTCTATTAGTTCTGCTCAGAGCCAGATACATTAATATTGTCCGTAAGTGTAACATTAATTTTTAAACATGTTTTAAAAATTTTTGTCCACACTTAGGCTTTTTTGGGATCCATTTGGGCTCATCCTTCCCATTGGGAAATTGGGCTCATTTTGAAAATTTTTTGAAAAATTTTTTTCTTTTGAATTAATTTTCGAAATGTTTGTAATGGATGTAATGGATTATTATTATGTACCTTTGTTTTCAAGGGTTGGTGCAAGTACGATGACTGTTTAATATTTTTTCAAAATGAAAGAATATTGTTCAATTGTAAATCGAGGAAGTCTTCCTCTGATTCTCATGGTCATTGTATTTGTTGTAGTCTCTGTACTCGCACTAATTCTTGCTCAGTGTGTGCCAATTCAGATGATAAACGTTGGAGACGTGTATCACGGTATATTGTTAGTGGTGAAAGGTCCATACCGGTCATCTCTCCACAGGGTCACTCTAGTTTTTTCAGTCTCTTTTTCAGAGGAACAAGAACAGGGTATGTTTCTGTGATGTCTTCAAAAGTGTGCTTCCGTCGTCGCAATAATGAGCTAGCGGCAAAGTGCTCAAGGTATGCAGCAAGTGCCTAAGAGGTTCCACATAGGATCGACGGTCACTTGTCGCCCGCTAGCTCCCCCGGTGAAGCAATCATTCACGAAATGTTTGTGACATCGGGTTCGTCTGTTGCGGTCCAGGAGAGGAGAAGGGGTGTTGTGAGCACTATAATCTTGAATCACGCACACCCGGCGACGATGGATCGGAGGACGGAACGGAAGAAGCCAGTCAGTCCGGTAGCTAGCTCGTCCAGGTCTATCCGGACTGTGATCGAGAGAGGCCCCCTCTCTCTTACAACAACATCTGGGCCGAGTTGTTGTTGTATGTAACGTTCGTTAGTCAGAGCATACGTCCACTCCTCCTGCTCGGGACGCTCCGTCGCATAGACAGTCCAACGCGGCTTGTCTATTGGCTTCCTCATCCTCACATCAGCACACACGACCGCATCTTGGCTATGTGACCGCAGATATTCAGCCTGCTTTGCCGACCAGGGAGTCCACGTCAACCAGGTCACGCCATCTGCTAGCCAAGGACACGAGGCCTTTCCAGTTGGGATGTTCGCATATCACTGGTATGCCGGAATTAACATCCCAGGAGCTTCCAGCGGCTAAATTACGTAAGACCGCAGCTCCACAGGCCTCCGTGACGGACTTGCTATCTCAGATAGCTCAATTCATCGCAGCATCCCAGCAGCTATCAGAAACTTTTTCAGTGAAGAAACTGTCTGAGCAAGCTGGGTCAGTTCGCTCCCCTGCAGAGTCAATAAGGGATGACCGAGATTCTTATGTGGTCCAGGCGGATGGTAAAAGGGAATCAGCGCAGCTGAAATTTTCCCTTTCCGAACAACTTAAGGTGGCCATAGATTTCATCCGGCATCACCTTTTAGAAGTTGTTTCTCTGGACCAAAATGCTGCGTTACCTGATAAGAAACTGAAAGTGTCACTGGACACAGACTTTTTCGGCTGGATTAGGGACACTGTCCTTGAGTTTCCGACCCAGTCCAGAAATGTCACGCGGACATTTGAACTTTTGAATGACGCTATATTCAAGCTAGCTTATAAGACTGGCAAATCCGGTTTATTTATCGCCTAGCGTTATACAGCTGCCTTTCATCAATGCTAGACATAGATTTGAAACGGCAGGACAAGGTGTGTCGAGAGTTCCTCTGCGTTTGGACGACTAGGCTGAAGACCTGGAATTGTCATTGCCAGCGTCTATGTCTATTAACTCCAGTATACTGGAGACGACAATCTCGTCTAATAGAATTAATTTAGACACATTATGTCATGCAGATCACCTTACCAGAGCATTATCACTACGTCTCGAAGGGAAAGAATTCCAGGATGTTCAAACTTCCTTAAGAGTTCTATCGACGGCTATAGCATATTCTACATATAACTCCGCCCTTTCAGTGGCAATATGGAGTTAGTCAGATGTGATGCTGCCCTGGCTGCATCCACAAGAGTGGATAGTAAGCTGAAAAAACTCTCTTCCAGTCGCTCTGGTCTCAGGAGAGCTTCTCTTCGATGTTAAGCTTTCTACAATCTATAATCAGATTACTAAGAAAGCTTCAGATTCTCTGCTTTTAATTCCGCTTTGAATTAAAGGTAAGGCAGGTACTTTGGGGGCGAATACATCCAAAGGAAGTTCCGATAGAGGATCTAAGAAAGCCTCTACGTCTTACTCCAGAGACCGTCAGAGTAGAGACTCACATAGGGGTCGTAATGCGGGCCGAGATATCCATTTAGATGCCCGTAGGTCGACTGGGCGAGGTGCGGGTCGTGGAGGACGTTTCTCCTTCCGCAATCCTCACAGGGGCCAGGAGGTGATGGTCTAAACCTCTATTGCGTTCCAGTAGGCGGAAGGCTGTCGGGATCCTTAACCAATTGGTTGTCTATTACGGACGACCCATGGGTGCAAGGGGTTATTTCCGAAGGTCTAAACTGTCCTTCAAGGAAAAACCTCCGTTAACTTGAAGTACACGCTGGTGTCAGCTTCCATTAAACGTTCAGAAGAGAGATTCGCTTCTATCAGAAGTTCTATCTCTTCAGGACAGGAACGCTGTAGATGTCGTAGAAAACCAGGAATCTCCAGTTTTCTACAGTCACCTGTTCCTGGTTCCAAAACCAGACGGCTCGTTTGTCCAGTTATAGATCTGAGCTGGATAAACAAGCTGATCGTGGCTCCAAAACTTTATATGGAGACCATCTGATCGGTCAGAGTGAGCACTCGAGTGAAGGATTATGCTGTGAGCAGAGATCACAAGGATGCATACTTTTATGTCATGGTACATCCGGCGTTTAGAAAGTACCTTCGCTTCGCTGTCCCAGGAGTTGTTTTCATTTCCGAGCAATGATGCTCTGGTCTGAACCTAGCACTCTGGGCCTTCACTCGAATAATGATCTCGGTAATGACTTATTTCTGAGCTCATTCGTCAGTTCTAACGTCGGCCTACTTGGACGACATTCTTCAGGGTTACGGCAGCAAGTTAACGCTTCAGAACGATGTTCAGAGTCTGCTTCAGTTGCTCCGATGTATCGGTGTCATAGTAAACGAAAAGAAGTCGGATCTAGTGCCGTCCAAATCATTCACCCACGTGGGAATGAGCTTAGAGACACACAACAATCTCGTTCATCTGCTGTTAACCAGAGCGATATTAGTCAGTTGTTACGCTCGCTTTTGTCTTCACTCAGATGTAGTAACAGCGAGAGAATTCATGAGACTGACAGGTTTGTGCGGACCCACTGCGGATCTTATTCCGATGTAACAGCTACGCACTTATCCACTCCACATATATTTTATCTCAGAATTGGAGTGTGAAGACTCATTCGCTCGAATTGAACATCGTCTTGTCGAATCAAGTGAAACAAGAGATTCAGACTGGGGCAGACATTCAGTGGTTAACTCAAGGAATACCACTGCAACTGCCGGATCCGAGTTTTACGATAATGACGGATGCGAGTCAAACAGGTTGGGACGCAACTCTGAGCCCAACTGATTCGAGGTGCCAGGATCCGCAGTTCCTAAACAAGCACATAAACATCAAGAGATGATGTCAATATGGCTTGTGCTACGTCAATGAATGAACATTCTTCAGAATTCGCATGTCCAAATTCTGTCTGACAATTCGACAGTAGTAGCATACATTTGGAACTAGGGAGGCACTCATTCCATTCCATTATTCAATTTAACGGAAAGGATCCTTCTGTTCATCCTAGAGCATCAAGTTCTTCTATCGGTCCGTCATATACCGGGTTGGCTGAACGTTCTAGCAGACTTCCTTTCTCGGAAAGGTCGCATGTTGCCGTCAGAATGGACTCTCAACAAACGAGTATTCAATCAGATTTGCTATGGGATCGTCCAATGATAGACTTATTTGCAATGCATTTCAACAATCAGTTGCAGACGTATGTGTCGCCATGCCCAGATCCTCGAGCGTTTGCAGTAGACGCTCTCTCGATCTCTTGGGAAGGAATGATTGGATACGCGTATCCTCCAGCTCCGTTTATTCAGCAGATATTGCTAAAAATCAAGCAATCTCACTGCAAGATTCTGTTGGCAGCATCTCTGTCACCCCAGAGACCATGGATAAATCTACTCAGATGTTTGTTCTGGGACATTCCGCGGAAGCTTTCTCCACGGGAGGTCCTTCTTTCGCAGGGGAAATCGCGCACACTGCATCACAACCTGCAAGGTCTCAACCTTCACGTATTTCTGTTGTGCGGTCCTTCTTGCACGGCAAGCATTTTACAGGACGAGCAGTGGATGCAATTTCTAACTGTAGGAGGACCTCCTCTTCGCTAAATTATGCTGCTGAGTGGAAGGTTTTCTATTGGTGCTGTAGGGATCATTCTATTGATATTTATGATCCTTCCATTCCAGATAGTGCTAATTTTCTGGTCTACTTGTTTGACGAGATCAAACTGCAGCCAATAACCATTAAGGGTTATAGGTCTATGCTATCGGATACCTATGCTCATCATGATAGGTTACAGATTGGATCTAATGTCTCTTTATCTAAGTTAGTGAAAATATTTTCGATAAATAGACATAGAACCATTGGGTTAATTCCTAAGTGGAATTTAGCTTGGGTTCTTCTGAAGCTAAAAGAAGCGCCATTTGAGCCACTTGATACAGTGGACTTCAAATTCTTATCTTATAAGACAGCTTTTCTCTTAGCCTTCTCTTCTGCCAGAAGAGTTAGTGAGCTTCATGCACTATCGGTCGATGATTCTCACTATTGTAGTGTTGGTAATACTGTTACTTTAACTACTAATGTTGGATTTTTGGCGAAGAATCAGGCTCCTAATAAGTATCCTGAACCTATTGTTATTAAGGCTCTTCTGTCTTTAGACGGTCATAGGCCTTTGCTCTGCCCAGTTGGAGCCATGCGCATTTACAAACGTAGATCTGAGTTGATCAGAAAGGGACGTAAGCGTTTCTTTCTGTCTCTGCTGCCTAATAGAAAGTACATTACAGTCCATTCTATTGCAAGGTGGATTCAATTAACTATCTGTACTGCTTATGAAAAATTATCTTCAACTCAGCAGTCTGTGCTTAAGATTTCGGAGCATGAAGTAAGAGCACTGTCTACATCTTGGGCTTATGCTAATAGTATTGCTATTACCGATCTGATGAAGGCTGCATATTGGTCTCAGCCTTCCACGTTCACGAATTTTTATCTTAGAAATATTGAGTCCATTTCTGGCGACCTACATTGTTTAGGTCCATTATCTGTTGCTCAGAATGTCATTCACTAAACAGTTGCAACTATAGTTATGCAGGCTTTCTGTTCCAGTAGTGACTCTGTCCTGCTGCCCTCTTCGTTCTGGGGTATTTGACCCAGAACAAGGGGAAAGGGGGGGGGGGGGGATGGTGTTCCCTTATATCACCTGCTTTATAGTGAAAAGCAAGGGAATACCTCCTCTGGAGTCAGTAATTCCGAGTCGGTGCCAGGATGGTTTTAAAGTGTAAAGCTAATGTCTATCTCATTTATGTAATATTTTTAAAGTGTAGCTCGGTGTGAAGCATTTGTATATGTCATGTGTCATACGAGCGCTAATATACAATCCTCGGGCACTTTTAAATGAGTATAAAGAGTCTCATTCTCTGAACTATCTTTATTTATTGGCTTTCCTTTAAAAGATTAGTATAATGGGTTATACTGGATGTTAATAGAGACCATTGATGTTATTGTGCTCAATTACGGAATGGTATTGTGTCTTTCTTTTTTGATACAAACAAGAAAGATACATGTAAAACCTGTTCTCCTCTTCTACTTGAGGGGATAATTCTGTTTACATGTAATTGAGCCTATTGGATTTTCCTTTATGTCCTAGGCCCTCCAGCCTTTTTTCTATTCAGCTAAGTCTGGGTCATTGGTACAGTATAAAAATTTTTAAAAATTTATAGTAATTTATATATTTTTTATACTTACCAATGACCCAGACGGGGATGGCCCTCCCATCAGTTGGGAACTCATACCTCCCCGCTGATTACATAATGCTTACCAGGCACTGGTGGTAAGAATGAGGATTTGGCTCCAATTTCACACTTCCTTGACACTGAGCATGCTCAGTGGATGAAAGTATGGAGGACCACATAGGACATATATTTTTTGGATTTTGATGCAAATTTTGGGGATTGGGGGGGCAAAATTTGTGTTTGGCCCTAGAATTTAGGAGTTAGCACCAGCTAAGTTTGGGTCATTGGTAAGTATAAAAATTATATAAATTACTATAATTCTTTTAACTTTTTAGCTCATCTTGACAAAGTCAGGCTGATCTAATCCCATCGCTCTCCGTCTGTCGTCTGTCCATCCGTCCATCCATCTGGCCGTCGTCCGTCAACACCATGTCAACACCATGTTTTGATCTCCTCCAAAGCCACTAGGCCAATTCAAGTGAAAGTTTGTGTGAGTGATGGTCCTGAAGGGGCATTGCATTTTTGTTCAACTCAGCATGCCCAGCCCCATAGGGAGGGAGTGGGAAAAAATGCTCCAAAATATTTTAAAATCTTCTTCTCATGAACCAGTGTGTACAATGACTTGATATTTGCTATGGAGCTTCCTTTTGAGGTGTAGAATCATGTTTGTTCAAACGAAGTTCGTGAAGCAATATTTGGTTTTGTAAAATTTCTATTTTCTGAACCCATGGTCTGTTTTTAACCAAATTTGGTATGTGGTATTATTGGGTCATAAGTACTTGACTCATGCAAAAAAGGAAGGACGTTCTCAAACATATCTACCTGATCTCCGGCTAACAATATTGGAGATTCGTATCAATCAATGAATCACTGTTTATTATTTATACAACCTGGATTTCCATAGTTTGAATGTTTCAAAAATGAAAGTGGAACATTGCCTTGGGTACTCTTTTATAATTATGTTCATATTTTCTTTAGTCAGGTAATTTTCAGTCAGATTATTAAATGAGGCAGAGTTAAAAAGAGTTCTCTGGAGACAGGGTATTTAATGACTGGATTCGCATCGCAAAATGCTAGTCAAAAATGTCTAAATGCTAATCATTTTTCTTTCATATTGGCCTTAGTTTCACCATTTATCATCACTTTTTGAAACCAAGATGGAAACTGCTAATCAAATTTTTTAAAACAAAAAATACCCTGGGAGATCTCCATAGAGGGGGCATTCCATCAAAAAATGATATTCATTTTCAATTCTCGACATATTACACAGAGTACAAGTTCGCTCTTCTAGATTTTCGTTTCTAAAAAGACAGGTTTCTACCCCGAGTGGCAATATTCCACAGCAGAACTGGGACAGTACAGGTCGGTGTTGTCGATTCCAGTTCATAAGGAAATAACTTTCAGTTAACTTAACAATTATCATTGGATTTAATTTTCTGATAATGTCAAGTCTTACAGATGTGAAAAAGTCTACCCCACATTGGCAATATGTAATCCTTGTCTTTTTTCATGCACCAGTAATGTTTTCCAAATGAGCACAAATTAAAAAAGAACATGTCAAAACCAACATCCATGCAATCTTGTAAAAAAAAAGCCCATTTCATCAAGATTTCTGCTTTACATGCAAGTTTGCAACATCATTTTCACATCTGACTGATAGATATCAACATTCATATTGCACAATATGATATTAAATTATAATTCAGTGCATTACTAATATCTTTAGT
Organism: Pictodentalium vernedei; assembly: GCA_031216915.1. Taxonomy (NCBI): domain Eukaryota; kingdom Metazoa; phylum Mollusca; class Scaphopoda; order Dentaliida; family Dentaliidae; genus Pictodentalium; species Pictodentalium vernedei. The sequence goes on from CM062297.1 coordinate 711,322,910, forward strand.
ATCTTCAACAAAAACTTCAGTTTGTTGAGATCTGTCCAACAAAACTGAATTGGTTAATTTCCTAGTGGCATTATAGGAAAAAATTTCCTTCTAGAAGTTTAGGCATTTTGACATCTACAGGGTTAATACAAAATAAGTGAAAACATTTCTCAGGTATGTTTTTCCGTTGATTTGATTTTCTTCAATGTTTATAGTATTATTTCATATTCTTGTGCATTTTGTGGAAAATTTTGTAAATGTATTTCATTAGTAGCAATTGAGAATTTCTTTTATCAAGAAAAATAACTTTTACATTTTTTCAGGCGTCTGTTAAAAAACAATCATTGAAGAATAGTGGTGCTCCATTGATGCGCCCCATGTCGGCATCCAGCAGTTAGTATTAAACTTGATATTGTAAAATTTACAACAGACAAGATTAATTTTAATCCTTGAACTAACAAAATGTCCAATTTCATAGTACAGTGGAACACTGTTAATTGAATGGCCACTTTGTCAATCAAAATTATTCAATTAATAAGAGTATTCAATTAACAAGGATTGTGTCACTTCCCTCTATTCTGGAGAGAAACTTAGCATTTATTCTATTATATCTTGTTTGACAGAGCTCCATGAGCCCTGTCAAACAAGCTATAATAGATTAAATGCCTGTTTTGGATATACTGTGGAGAGTCAGGGTAATTTCTCGACAGTTTACAAGATTTTTTATTCAATTAACAGGAGTTTACTCTATAACTCATATTCAATTACCAGGTCAAATTTGTACTGGAGTTATGGTAAATGGTTTTGTGTTGGGAAATTATATTCAATTAATAGGGATATACATTTAAGAGATATCCAATTGAGTGGGCCCCACTGTAGTATACAAGTGTCATTCAAATCGAGTTATTTTTAGCTCACCTGACAAAAAAGATTTCAGTGAAATTTAAGGTGATTGTTTGTTCTGACATTGCATTTGACTTTGTTCAAATCAACTTGTCCTACCCTTAAAGGGAGGGGATGGGGAAATTGCTTCAAATTTTTTTTTAAATCTTCTTCTCATGAACCAATTGGTACAGTCTTGATATTTGGAACTGAACTTCCCTTTGAGGTGTAGATTAGAGTTTGTTCAAACAAAGTTTGTAGGGCAATAATTGCTTTCTTAAGATAGGGGCAAGATATTTGGCCCGCCCAAATTTCTGTTTTATGAAGCAATGAGTCAATTTGAACCAAAATTTGGTATGTGGTTTTATTGAGTCTTAGAGTACTTGATTCATGTCAAAAAAAATTCATGCATCCCAGGACATCCCAAACACCAAGACCTGAAAAAAGAAATATTTTTGAATGCCCATATTACCCAAACTGCATGGAACATGAACTGCTATTTGGAATGAAACATCCTAGGACCAGCCAGTACGAATCGATCGGTAAAAAAAATTGTCATCGGTTTTGTCATAGTGCACCATAGAGGGAATTGGAAAAAATGCATAGTCTGCATTTTTTCAAAGATTAAAACTTTTTCTCCAGAATCACTGATCAGAATCTGTTGATATTTGGTGTGCAGCATCCATGGCTGGTGGTGAGGGGTGGGTGGTCAGATACAAGTTTTTTTCAAAATTAAGTCCCTTGATTCATATGTTTGTGGTCGAAACCGGAGCAAATTTTCCAACTGGATGCAATATGAGAAATAATCTTCAAAAATCTTCTTCTCCAGAACTGGCAGTCAAAATCTCTTGATATTTGCTCTACCACATCGTTATAGGGTTGTTCAAATTAGGTGGTGTGGTGGTATTGCGGTGGTATTGCGGTGGTATTGCGGTAACCGGTTCTTGTCAGATCACCGAAGGTAAGCAACGTAGAGCCCAGGTTAGTTCTCGGATGGGTGACCATCTGAGCGATCGATTCGGACTCCCGCATTGTGTCCTTGGGCAAGGTACTTAACCCTGATTGTCCACATGGGGGCACGATGACGCTGTGTACTAAGGCATACTGCACGTTGATGGTGCGCATGTCCTCAACCAATCTAACCCTGCCTGTGCTGCAGTGCGGAGTTACGATGTTGGGGAGCTGGCAGCTGCTCGTCGTTGCTCGGTGGTTCTCTCCTGGTACTCTGTCTTCCTCCACCCGTAAAACTGTCACGGTCATGATTAGCCACTGTGCATAAGTATGTGACCTTAAACACCAATAAATAAATAAATATAAATATGTTCAAATTAAGTGCGGCTGTTAATATTTTAGCACCATATGGGAACCCAAATTTTAACTTGGTGCAGTATGAGGAATAATCTTTAAAAATCTTCTTCAGATTCTCCAGTCAGAATCTTTTAATATTTGATATACAGCATTCTTAAGGAGATGAGATCCAAATTTGTTCAAATCAAGTCCCTGGATTGATATTTGGGGTTCCTACATGGGCACAAATTTGTATTTAGTTCAATATGAGGAATAGTCTTTAAAAATCTCAAGAACCACCAGTCAGAATCTTTTGATATTAAGTATACAGCATCTTTATGGGGGAATGGATTCACATTTGTTCAAATCAAGTCACTTGGTTAATTTTTGCGCTACCTGTGGAAGTCCAAATTTGAACTTAGAGTAATATGAGGAATTATTTTTAAAAATCTTCTTCTTCAGATCCACTAGTCAGAATCTTTTGATATTTGGTTTTCAGTATCCTGAGGGAGGTCAGATCCAAGTTTGTTCAATTCAAGTCCCTGTGTTGATGTTTGATGTTCCTATGGGAGCCTGAAATTTAATTTAGTACAATATGGGGAATATTCTTTAAAAATCTTTCCAGAATCACCAGTCAGAGTCATTTGCTTTTTGGGATACAACATCCTTAATCCTTTACCCAAGCCAGGATATCACAATTTATTATTTTAAATATCATTTTTTTTAAAATTCCAACAAAACCATATCAAGTGACCTCTCATTGGAACAAGCTTAATAAATTCATTCCATTGAGGGATCACATGATAGGGTTTGTTGAATTTTTTTTTTTAAATATTTTATTTTCAACTGCTCTATCGGTAACTTATGTGGGTGGATGTTAGGTAAAGGGTTAATGAGGTCAGGTTCAAATTTATCCAAATCAAGTCCCTGCCTTAATATTTAGGCTTCTTATGGGAGCCTGAATGTTAACTTGGAGCAATATGAGGAATATTTTTTAAAATCCTCTCTTCTCCATAACCCCCACCTTTTGATATAGTGTATACCGGGTACATCATTTTGAGAGGAGTCAGATTCAAGTTTATTAAAATCAATAATTGAGCTCCCTATTTGAGTATGAATTTTAACTTAGTCCAATATGAGGAATAATCTTTAAAAATCTGCTTTTTCAGATCCACTAGTCAGAATCTTTTGATATTTGGTATACAGCATCCTCAGAGGAGTTAGATTCACTTTGTTCAAATTAAGTCCCTGAGTTATAATTTGGGTTTCCTATGGGAACCCAAGTTTTAACCTGGTGCAATATTGGGAATATTCTTGAAAAATCTTCTCCAGAACCACCAGTCACAATCTGTTGAGTTATTCTATACAACATCCTCATGGGGGTCAGTTTCAAGCTTATCCAAATAAAGTTCCTTTGTTTATATATGGGCTCCCTACGAGATCCAGAATTTTAACTTGGTGCAAAAAAGGAATATTCTTTAAAATCTTTTTCTCCAGTAACTACCATTCAGAATCTTTTGATAGTTGGTATGCAATACCTCGGCGGATCAGATTCCAGTTTTTAGCTCACCTGAGCAAAGCTCAAAGGGAGCTTTACTAATCACTTTCTATCCTTCGTCCGTCCATCCGTCTGTCGTAAACTTTACATTATCGACTTCTCCTCACAAACTACTGGACCAAATTCAACAAAATTTGCTGTGCATGTTCCCTATCATATGTCAATTCAAGTTTGTTCAAATAAAGTTGCCAACCCACAGGGGGCACCACAGGGGGCATAACTCTGATAGCACCCATGAACTTCTTTCCAAAATCAAAAAAAATCTTCTTCTTCAGATCCACCAGGCAGAATTCTTTCATATTTGGTATACAACATCTCTAGGGGGATCAAATTCAGGTTTGTTCAAATTAAGTCCCTGGGTTCATATTTGGGCTCCCTATGGGAGCCCGAATTTTAACTTAGTGCAAAATGAGGATTATTCTTTAAAAATCTTCTTCTTCAGATCCACCAGGCAGAATTCTTTCATATTTGGTTTACAACATCTCTAGGGGGGTCAGATTCAAGTTTTTTCAAATCTTGAAAAGAAAACCATTTATTATTTAGAAAAGAAAACTTTTGTGTCATCTTCAAGTCTGTTGAGTTAAGAATTAATAAATGTTTTGCTTTAAAAAAATAAATGAATTTGATAATGCTTTGTACTCTGTGATGAAAGAATTGTATTTTTTCAAATTTGATTAGTTTCCGTTGAATGCATGTTGGATCCCGTTTTCAGGTCATAAAATATTATAAAAAATAATGACTGGACTTTTTATAGTTTCAAGGAATAGATAAGCATCATTATTTTTTTTTCAGTTATTGGACCATGCAGCACTACTCTGTGGTTCATGAGCTGAAAGTTTGCTAATGTAGTGTGTGCTTTTTTTCTCAAAAATTGTTAATATTTGTTTGGGGAAAAAGTAAGTAAAAAATACATTAAACCAGAACAGGAAACAACCTCAAAATGTCCAACTCATTGTCACTGTCTACATCCAGTCTATCCAATAAATCATCCAACTAGGTGACTATCAGTGATACACTTACTACCTGTACAAAAGTGAAGGGAAAAGAAGGCTATTAAAAAAAAATTCTTGTTTCTCAACCATTTTTCCTCAATTTTTTAAGGAGGGAGGCTTTTTTTCTCTCTTTTTTTCAATTCCTGGAAACAGTTTGAAATATCTTTGAAGTTTGAAATATTTACTGTCCTGGGAAACATTAGTCATTCCACAGTTGTTTTTTTACATGTTACAGTTTACATCACATTTACTGCACATTAAAGTTTGAAAAGAATTGCCTTCAGTCAGTGTAGATTTTGATTGGTTAAAAATAAAACCAGATATAGAAAATGTTTTTCTGCAGAATTTTAATGATGAGAGAGATGCCTGAGAAAAGACATAATTTTTAATTACCTAAATACTGCCTTATATTTAACTATTTACCTAACATTATGACCAAGTTCTGCCAGTGTTATTTGTAAAAATCACCATTCAAATTTTATTTTTTTCAATATTTTTGCCAAAACATAGCTTATAACTCTGTATTAATACTTGCTCGTCATTCCATTTAGTGGTTATAAGCTATCTTTTTAAAACAAAAAATGAATATATTAGTTATTAAGGAAAACAAATTATGTTGTCTGCTGTCGGTTTTATGTGAGGGGTTTATTTGATTTTACTCTCCTCTGGAAAAGATTTTTTGTTCCACATGAAATTTGTGCTAGGATCTACTTTCATATGTACAGGAGATGGTCATTTTCACTTTAAAGTCCAGAACAATTGAAGTCTCCAGTCTGAAAGCCTGGGCTACATACTGGAGATGTCAGTTGTTCTACCTGTTAAATTATCTAGCTGTTGACGAATGTAAAGTAGTTAGGAAGATGCTGCAATGACAAAAGGGTTAATGGTCTAGAATATAATATATGTGACAAAATACAGAGGTTAATGCATTGGTAGCCTAACCTAGACTGGGGGAGGGAGGGTGTTGGGACAGCTGATTTGTGAAAAGCGACTTGACAGGTAGTTATGTTGAAAGTTATGCTATGTATACTATAGACTTGTTGTACATCTGTTCTTTTGTATACTGTATGTTAATTTGGACCCCATATTCCCCAATAGGGCGATGATAGGTGAACAAATTGAATTGAATTGAATGCTGTTGTTCATGATCTGAGCAGAAAGCATCCTTGCTTGAAATTTGGTAATTACTTCAAAAAGTTTTCAGCTAATCTTGAATTTTTTATCTTCAGAAACATGTAAGAACACTGCTAAACTTTGTTATGGATCATATCATAACTATACTCTGTTGTTTGTATCTTTCTTTACAGTTGTAAGTGTCAGACAAATGGAATCACAAATGAGGTCACAAAGTGATGATTTACATTCCTTTGAAGAGAATTTTAAAAAAAAGTAATATATTTTTATCACATAATCTGACCCTATTGCTGACAATTAAATTCATACATTAACTGATAAGTACTAGAAGCCACTATCAGGGCTTTCAAAAAGATGAGGGTACCAGAGGAAAGGCCAACATTTTCCTTACTCATTTTTCATATTCAGTCAAATGCAAATAATATTTTGTTTATATAAACTTGTTATATCACAAATTATTGAGCTATGAGCACTCTTCAATAATTTGTAATAAAACAAATTTTGATGACCTAATTCAGACCACCAATAAAAATGTAGCCCTCAACCAGTTAATGTTTGTTTTATTTGTTTGAATCTTTGGGTTCACTTTCTTATTCAACAGCCTGTTATATTGTATCAGGCAGCTTCATTGATGGAAGATGTTAGATTTGATATTATTAGGTACAATGGTATAAAACACCAATCAATAAACTCATAAGGAATCTTGTAGACCTGAGTGTGTGAAAAACACACGAGCACTACAGTTCTGGTTATAAAGATCACAGTTCTGGTTATAAGGTATTTAATCACATGGGAGCGCAGTGGCATTGTGGTAACCAGTTCTTGTCAGATTACCGAAGTTAAGCAATGTCAAGCCCGGTGAGTCCTTGGATTGGGGACCATCTGAGCAATCGATTCGGACTCCCACATTGGTATGGAATCAAAATATATATTTATTAACTGGTTGAGCGCTAGAAGCCACTATCAGGGATTTGAAAAAGATGAGGGTACCAGAGAAGCCAACATTTTCCTTGCTCCTTTTTCATATTCAGTCAAATGCAAATATTTTGTTTTATAAGTTTGTTTTATTGAAGAGTGCCCATGGGCACACTTCAATATTTTGCAATAAAGTAAATTTTGATGAACAAATTCAGACCACCCCCCAAAAATATAGCACTCAACCGGTTGGTATGGTAAGGCATGATCATTCAATAATGCTTCAGAACTAGCCAAGGTGTGCACAATTATACTCTACAATACAATGGAATTTGAACGCACACTCTTGGTTGTTTAGATTTGAAATGAAAATTCTTTCAGTCGCATATCATTTAATGAAATTTGAACTGTTGTTTCAATATTTTTAGATGCTTCAAAATATCTGCGTCATTGAGGTTTATTTTTTGGTGCAGATGCTCTGCCAAACAACACATTGTATTCTTATACTATAACCCAATGGCCCAGACTAGCTGGTGCAAACTCAAAAATATCTAGGGCCAAACACAAATTCCCCCCCCCCCATCCCCCAAATTTGCGTGCAAAACCGAAAATTAAAAGTCCTATCTGGCCCTCCATACATTTACTCACCGCACATGTGCAGACGTCAGGAAGTGACCGGAATTGGCGCTAACATCATTCTTTGTTTGGCCCTCAGTCAGATAACAACAAACTGACATCTGTGCTTTTAAATCTCAGTTTTAATAATGCCAGAAACAAATCAATGGTTAATTTGGTGGATCCAAGGACACAACTGGATGAAGGAAGGAAGACATGGTGGTTTGAAATGTTCAGGGCTGTAACTTTATAATATTTTTATACTGTACCAATGACCCAGACTTAGCTGGTGCTAACTCCACAAAAACCAGGGCCAAACACAAATTTTGCCCCCCAATCCCCAAAATTTGCATCCAAAACAAAAAGAAATCATGTCCTAAAGGACCTCCATAGTACGACTCTACTGCGCATGCGCAGTGACGCAGTCGTCCCGAAATTGGCGCCAAATATCATTCTCTGTTTGGCCCTTCATCAGTCAACATCTCACTGATCTTTGTGCTTGTAAATCTCAGTTTAAAGGATGCCAGACACGTAATTCTTGGAGAAAATGTGATTCTAAGGAGGATAGAAGGAGGAGAGGAAAAAAGAAGTGGCAAAAAATAATCAGGGCTGTACTTAAAATTTTTTGTTGAAATTATGTTAAGTTGCCTATTTTCGAGGCAAGGGCCTCTTGTTGTCATTCTTGCTAATTGTTGCACTGCTTATTCAGTGTTTCCTCTCCCCTAACCTTCTAAAGTCCCCCCTTGCAATTCTCCCATGCTTTTGGCATATTTTTGAGAAGTTTCATTTCTAAAATTCCCTGGGAGAGTTGCTTGGTTACAGAATGTTTTCTGTTATTTTCCCCATAGTTACGTTTTCACCCATGGGTGTATAACGTTTGTGTTCTGCATCTTCCATCTGATGTTCTGCCGATTCTCCCCTGGGAGTCTCTGTTTTGCATCAGATAGAGTGTAATTGATGACTGATTCCGGGCCAGTTTTTTCAGTGCCTGGAGTCATGTTTTCTACTGTGTTTACACTGTTTGTTTTCATTGGCAACAGCCTTTTTTGAGGGGGGCTGTTTGCCTTTGTGGTAGTTTATCTCATTATAAGATACATTTATATTATCCGAAAGTGTCTCATTAATTATTTTATATAATTTTAAAATTTTTGACCACACTTTGCCATCGGATCCATCGGGGCTCAACGTTACTTTTCAGCAACTTGGGCTTCTCTGAAAAAATATATTTTTATACTGTACCAATGACCCAGACTTAGCTGGTGCTAACTCCACAAAAACCAGGGCCAAACACAAATTTTGCCCCCCAATCCCCAAAATTTGCATCCAAAACAAAAAGAAATCATGTCCTAAAGGACCTCCATAGTACGACTCTACTGCGCATGCGCAGCGACGCAGTCGTCCCGAAATTGGCGCCAAATATCATTCTCTGTTTGGCCCTTCATCAGTCAACATCTCACTGATCTTTGTGCTTGTAAATCTCAGTTTAAAGGATGCCAGACACGTAATTCTTGGAGAAAATGTGATTCTAAGGAGGATAGAAGGAGGAGAGGAAAAAAGAAGTGGCAAAAAATAATCAGGGCTGTACTTAAAATTTTTTGTTGAAATTATGTTAAGTTGCCTATTTTCGAGGCAAACGCCTCTTGTTGTCATTCTTGCTAATTGTTGCACTGCTTATTCAGTGTTTCCTCTCCCCTAACCTTCTAAAGTCCCCCCTTGCAATTCTCCCATGCTTTTGGCATATTTTTGAGAAGTTTCATTTCTAAAAATTCCCTGGGAGAGTTGCTTGGTTACAGAATGTTTTCTGTTATTTTCCCCATAGTTACGTTTTCACCCATGGGTGTATAACGTTTGTGTTCTGCATCTTCCATCTGATGTTCTGCAGATTCTCCCCTGGGAGTCTCTGTTTTGCATCAGATAGAGTGTAATTGATGACTGATTCCGGGCCAGTTTTTTCAGTGCCTGGAGTCATGTTTTCTTCTGTGTTTACACTGTTTGTTTTCATTGGCAACAGCCTTTTTTGAGGGGGGCTGTTTGCCTTTGAGGTAGTTTATCTCATTATAAGATACATTTATATTAACCGAAAGTGTCCCATTAATTATTTTATATAATTTTAAAATTTTTGACCACACTTTGCCATCGGATCCATCAGGGCTCAACGTTACTTTTCAGCAACTTGGGCTTCTCTGAAAAAATATTTTTTCAAAATTATTTTGTTTTGCAATTGTTTTTTCATTTATTAATGGATCATGTTATTATGTATCTTTGTGTCAGGGGTTTTTGCGAGTAACTAGGACTTATTGTTGTTCTTTCACAATGAAGGGAACTTGTTCAAATTGTAATAGGAAGAAATCTTCCTCTGACTTTCATGATTATTGCATTAATTGTAGTCAGTGTTCTCGCATTAATCCCTGTCCTGTATGTGAACATTGGGATGAGAAACATTGGAAATGTGTGTCACGATATGTTGTTTCTGGAGAAAGAGCGATGCCGGCTCTTTCTCCACAAGGTCACTCTACTCTCTCAGTTTCTATTTCAGAGGAACCAGAACAGGGTGATGTTTCCATGTTATCTTCTTCAAGTGTGCGTCCGTCGTCACAAATAAATACAGAGCTAGCGGCAAAAGTGCTCATGGAGATTAGACAAATGTCGTCCGCTAGCTCGCCCGGTGTAGCGTCCATTCACCGAATGGTTCGGCAGCCGGGTTCGTCCGATGCGGTCCAAGAGGAAATTTTGGGTGATGCGAGCACTATAAAAATAATAGATGCACACCCAGTGACGGCGGATAGTGAACGAGAACGGAGGAAGCCTTTTAGTCTGGTTCCTAGCTCGTCCAGGTCCAGCCGGGCCGCGAGCGAGAGAGGCCCCTCTCTCGTACAACAACATCTGGGACCAGATGTTGTGGTACAAAATGTGTCTTTAGCGGAGCATACGTCCGTCGCTCGGGACGCTCCGTTGTATAAGCAGTCCGCAGAGACTGTTAAGGCTTCCTCTTCTCGCCGGCGCACACGACCGCACCTTGGCTGCGTGACCTCCGATATTTTGCCAGCTTCGCCGATGAAGGATTCTTCGGCGACCAGGTCACACCATCCGGCAGCCAGGGATTCGAGACCGATGGACTCCGGACGTTCGCATAGGAAAAGTATGCGGGAGCCATCTGATGCGGAGCTGCCCTCGGCAAAGCAGCGAAAGACCGCTCCTCCGCAGGTCTCGACATCGGACATTCTAGTGCAGATAGCACAGCTTATCGCAGCATCCCAGCAGCCGACAGAGACGGTGTCGGATCGAGAATTATCCGACGGCGCTGGGTCGGTACGCTCCGCCGAAGCATCGGGGGCGGACGACCGGGAACATCGGGAGGTCCGACCGGATGGTGAAAGGGATACGGATGAATTGGAGCTATCCCTTTCGGAACAACACAAAGCTGCCGTGGACTTCATCCGGCACTTTCTTCCTCAAGTTGTTCCGTCGGGCCAGACTGCTGCGCTTCCGGACAGGAGAATTATAGCGTCATTGGACTCTGATTTTTTCGAGCGGTTCAGGGACATCGCTCCCGAGTTTCCGTCGCAGTCCAATAATGTTGCAAGAACATTTGAATTATTGAACGACGCTATTTTTAAACTTGCTTCCAGGACGGGGAAAGCAGGCTTCTTGTCCGCAAATACTCTCAACCTGCCTTTCATTAATGCAAGGAATAAATTCGACACGGCAGGTCAGGGTATACCGAGAGTTCCTCTGCGTATGGACGACGAGGCGGAAGACTTAGAGCTATCATTACCGTCGTCAGCTTCTATTCCAACCGCAGTGTTGGAAACAGCTATTGCGTCTAACAGAGCCAATTTAGATGCCTTATCTTACGCAGATCACCTTACGAAGGCGTTATCACTGCGTCTTCAAGGGGAAGAGTTTCAGGATATACAATCCTCCTTAAGACTTCTTTCAAGGGCAGTAGCTTATTCCACGTGTAACTCCGCCCTTTCAGTGGCAAATCTGGAGTTGGTTAGACGTGACGCAGCCCTGTCTACATCCACACTAGTGGATTCTAAGGTGAAGAACTCTCTTAGAGTCGCTTCGGTCTCAGGAGATCTTCTCTTTGACGGCAAGCTTTCCGCTATTTATGATAATATTAAAAAGAAAGCTAGTGATTCTCTGTTGTTTAGATCCGCTCCTAAAAGGTCGGATACAGCAGACACGAATAAGGCGGGCACTTCTGGGTCTTATCCGCCCAAGAGAGGTTCCTATAGAGGTTCCGGTGCGTCCTCTAGCTCTTATTCGAGAGACCGTCAGGATAGCGACTCTCGTTCGGGACGTCCTTCAGGCCGGGACAATCGGTCGGACGCCCCGAGGTCGACGAGGCGAGGTGCGGGTCGTGGAAGACGTGGTTTCTCCTACCGCAGGCCTCGCAGATCCAGGAGGTGATGGCTCAAACCTCTATCGCGTTCCGGTTGGCGGAAGGTTGTCGAGTTTTTCTCAAGAGTGGGCGTCGATTACGGACGACCCGTGGGTGAGAGGAGTGACTTCGGAAGGTCTAAAGATATCCTTCAAACGAAAGCCTCCATTAACTCGAAGTCCAAAGTGGACTCATCTTCCGTCAAATCCGCAGAAAAGAGACGCTCTGCTATCAGAGGTGCAGTCTCTTTTAATGAAGAACGCGGTAGAGGTCGTAGAAAACCAGGAATCGCTGGGATTCTACAGCCATCTGTTTCTGGTTCCGAAACCAGACGGCTCGTTCCGTCCAGTCATAGATTTGAGCTGGATAAACAAGCTGATCGTCGCTCCGAAGTTTTATATGGAGACGATTCGATCGGTCAGAGCGAGTATTCGGGTGAACGATTATGCAACGAGCATAGATCTCAAAGATGCGTACTTTCACGTCATGGTACATCCGACATTCCGAAAGTATCTACGCTTCGCAGTCCTAGGAGTGGTGTATCAGTTCCGGGCCATGTGCTTCGGATTGAATCTAGCACCCTGGGCTTTCACTCGGGTAATGAACTCGGTAATGATCTACTTCCGAGCTCATTCGTCTGCGGTAACGTCGGCCTACCTGGATGACATTCTTCAGAGGTACGGCAACGAGTTAACGCTTCAGAACGATGTTCAGAATCTTCTTCTATTGCTCCGACGTCTCGGTTTCATAGTAAACGAGGAGAAGTCGGATCTGGTGCCGTCCAAGTCATTCACTCATCTGGGAATGAGCTTCGAGACGCACAACAATCTCGTTCGTCTGCCGTTAACCAGAGCGAAATTAGTCAGTTGTTACGCTCGCTATTGTCTGAATACAGACAAAGTCACGGCGAGAGAATTTATGAGACTGATAGGTCTGTGCGGAGCCGCTGCGGATCTCATTCCGATGGGACGGCTACGCACACGGCCTCTTCAAATTTTCCTGACTCAGAATTGGAGTGTGAAAATTCATTCGCTCGATGTAGACGTTCTCTTGTCAGATCAAGTGAAACAAGAGATTCAGACTTGGGCAAACATTCAGTGGTTAACTCAAGGAGTTCCGCTGCAGTTGCCGGATCCGAGTTTTACCATTATGACGGATGCCAGTCAAACAGGTTGGGGTGCATCATTAATCCCAACGGATTCGAGATGCCAGGGTCTTTGGGATCCGCAATTCCTGTGCAAGCACATAAACATCAAGGAAATGATGTCAATTTGGCTTGCGTTACGTCACTGGATGGACATTATTCACGATGCTCATGTCCAAATCCTATCCGACAATACGACAGTAGTGGCGTATATACGGAATCAGGGAGGCACTCATTCAGTTCCGTTGTTCAATCTAACGGAAAGAATCCTTCTGTTTGCGTTGGAACATCACGTTCTTCTTTCGGTCCGTCACATACCGGGTCGTCTGAATGTGCTAGCAGACTCCCTTTCACGAAAGGGTCGCTTGTTGCCGTCGGAGTGGACTCTCAACAAACAAGTATTCAATCAGATTTGCTACCAATGGGAACGGCCAATGATAGACTTATTTGCGACACATCTCAACAATCAGTTGCAGACGTATGTGTCCCCGTGTCCGGATCCAAGAGCATTTGCAGTAGACGCTCTATCGATCCCTTGGGACGGAATGATAGGATATGCGTATCCTCCAGCACCGTTAATTCAACAAGTATTGCTAAAGATAAAACAATCTCAATGCAAGATTCTGTTGGTAGCATCTCTGTCGCCACAGAGACCGTGGATAAATCTACTCAGGTGTCTGTTGTGGGACCTACCGCGGAAGCTCCCTCCACGAGAGGATCTTCTTTGGCAGGGGAAATCGCGCCAACTACATCACAACCCGCAAGGTCTCAACCTTCACGTTTTTCCGTTGTGCGGTCCTTCTTGCATGGCAAGCACTTTACAGGACGAGCAGTGGACGCGATTTCTAACTGTAGGAGGACCTCCTCTTCGCTAAACTATGCGGCTAAGTGGAAGGTTTTCCGTCGTTGGTGTAGGGATCATTCTGTTGATATATTTGATCCCTCTATACCAGACATTGCTAACTTTCTAGTATACTTGTTTGACGAAATCAAACTGCAACCTGTTACTATAAAGGGTTATAGATCTATGTTATCTGATACCTATGCACATCATGATAGTTTACAAATTGGATCTAATGTCTCTTTATCGAAATTGGTTAGAAACTTTTCGATAAATAGACCCAGAACTCTTAGATTAATTCCTAAGTGGAATTTAGCTTGGGTTCTCCTTAAATTGAAGGAAAAGCCATTTGAACCTCTTGGGACAGTAGATTTCAAATTCTTATCTTATAAGACAGCTTTTCTCTTAGCTTTCTCTTCTGCCAGAAGAGTCAGTGAGCTTCATGCACTATCGGTGGATGATTCTCATTATCGTAGTGTTGGGAACACTATCACCTTCACTACTAATGTCGGTTTTTTAGCTAAGAATCAGGCTCCTAATAAATATCCGGAACCTATTGTTATTAAGGCTCTTCCGTCTTCAGACGGGCGTAGGCCTTTACTCTGTCCTGTTAGAGCACTACGTATCTATAAACAGAGATCTCAGTTCATCAGAAAGGGACGGAAACGTTTCTTTCTGTCTTTGATGCCTAATAGAAAGGACATTTCAGTCCATTCTATTGCTAGATGGATTCAGTTAACTATCCGTACTGCGTATGAAGATTTATCTTCTTCTCAGCAGTCTGTGCTTAAGATTTCTGCTCATGAAGTAAGAGCTCTTTCTACTTCCTGGGCTTATGCTAATAGTGTTGCTATTACAGATTTAATGAAGGCTGCTTATTGGTCTCAGCCATCCACATTTACTAATTTTTATCTCAGAAATATTGAGTCCATTTCTGGAGACCTGCATTGTTTAGGTCCGTTATCTGTTGCTCAGAATGTCGTCCACTAAACAGTTGCAACTATAGTTATGCAGGCTTTCTGTTCCGGCAGTGACTCCGTCCGGCTGCCCTCTTCGCTCTGGGCTATTTGACCCAGGGCAAGGGGAAGGGGGGGGCGGGTGTTCCCTTAGGTCACCTGCTTTATAGTGAAAAGCAAGGGAATGCCTCCTCCAAGACAGTATTTCTGAGTCGCTTCCGGGATGGTTTTAAAGTGTAATATTAATGTTTAATTTCATTCATGTCTTATTTTTAAAGTGTAGCTCGGTGTGAAGCATTTGTATATGTCAAGTGTCAAACGGGCTTTAATATACAATACTCGGACACTTTTAAATGATTATAAAGAGTCTCAATTCTCTGGACTACTTTATTTATTGGCTTGCTTTAAAAATAATTAGTATAAAGTTTATACTGGATGTTAATAGAGAACATGAATGTTATTGTGCTCAATTATTAAGGGTAGTGTATCTTTCTAATTTAAATATTAAATAAGAAAGATACATGTAAAGCCTAATACTCCTTTTCTCCTTAAGGGGTTACCTCTTTATTTTATAATTGAGCTTATTGGATTTTCCTCTATGTCCTAGGCCCTCCAGCCTGTTTACTATTCAGCTAAGTCTGGGTCATTGGTACAGTATAAAAATGTTAAAAAATTTATAGTAATTTATATATTTTTTATACTTACCAATGACCCAGACGGGGATGGCCCTCCCTGAGTTGGGAACTCTTGCCTCCCCGCTGAGTACATAGCGCTGACCAGGCACTACCAGTAAGAATGATATTTGGCGCCAATTTCGGGACGACTGCGTCGCTGCGCATGCGCAGTAGAGTCGTACTATGGAGGTCCTTTAGGACATGATTTCTTTTTGTTTTGGATGCAAATTTTGGGGATTGGGGGGCAAAATTTGTGTTTGGCCCTGGTTTTTGTGGAGTTAGCACCAGCTAAGTCTGGGTCATTGGTAAGTATAAAAAATATATAAATTACTATAAATTTTTTAACTTTTTCAAAATTATTTTGTTTTGCAATTGTTTTTTCATTTATTAATGGATCATGTTATTATGTATCTTTGTGTCAGGGGTTTTTGCGAGTAACTAGGACTTATTGTTGTTCTTTCACAATGAAGGGACTTTGTTCAAATTGTAATAGGAAGAAATCTTCCTCTGACTTTCATGATTATTGCATTAATTGTAGTCAGTGTTCTCGCATTAATCCCTGTCCTGTATGTGAACATTGGGATGAGAAACATTGGAAACGTGTGTCACGATATGTTGTTTCTGGAGAAAGAGCGATGCCGGCTCTTTCTCCACAAGGTCACTCTACTCTCTCAGTTTCTATTTCAGAGGAACCAGAACAGGGTGATGTTTCCATGTTATCTTCTTCAAGTGTGCGTCCGTCGTCACAAATAAATACAGAGCTAGCGGCAAAAGTGCTCATGGAGATTAGACAAATGTCGTCCGCTAGCTCGCCCGGTGTAGCGTCCATTCACCGAATGGTTCGGCAGCCGGGTTCGTCCGATGTGGTCCAAGAGGAAATTTTGGGTGATGCGAGCACTATAAAAATAATAGATGCACACCCAGTGACGGCGGATAGTGAACGAGAACGGAGGAAGCCTTTTAGTCCGGTTCCTAGCTCGTCCAGGTCCAGCCGGGCCGCGAGCGAGAGAGGCCCCTCTCTCGTACAACAACATCTGGGACCAGATGTTGTGGTACAAAATGTGTCTTTAGCGGAGCATACGTCCGTCGCTCGGGACGCTCCGTTGTATAAGCAGTCCGCAGAGACTGTTAAGGCTTCCTCTTCTCGTCGGCGCACACGACCGCACCTTGGCTGCGTGACCTCCGATATTTTGCCAGCTTCGCCGATGAAGGATTCTTCGGCGACCAGGTCACACCATCCGGCAGCCAGGGATTCGAGACCGATGGACTCCGGACGTTCGCATAGGAAAAGTATGCGGGAGCCATCTGATGCGGAGCTGCCCTCGGCGAAGCAGCGAAAGACCGCTCCTCCGCAGGTCTCGACGTCGGACATTCTAGTGCAGATAGCACAGCTTATCGCAGCATCCCAGCAGCCGACAGAAACGGTGTCGGATCGAGAATTATCCGACGGCGCTGGGTCGGTACGCTCCGCCGAAGCATCGGGGGCGGACGACCGGGAACATCGGGAGGTCCGACCGGATGGTGAAAGGGATACGGATGAATTGGAGCTATCCCTTTCGGAACAACACAAAGCTGCCGTGGACTTCATCCGGCACTTTCTTCCTCAAGTTGTTCCGTCGGGCCAGACTGCTGCGCTTCCGGACAGGAGAATTATAGCGTCATTGGACTCTGATTTTTTCGAGCGGTTCAGGGACATCGCTCCCGAGTTTCCGTCGCAGTCCAATAATGTTGCAAGAACATTTGAATTATTGAACGACGCTATTTTTAAACTTGCTTCCAGGATGGGGAAAGCAGGCTTCTTGTCCGCAAATACTCTCAACCTGCCTTTCATTAATGCAAGGAATAAATTCGACACGGCAGGTCAGGGTATACCGAGAGTTCCTCTGCGTATGGACGACGAGGCGGAAGACTTAGAGCTATCATTACCGTCGTCAGCTTCTATTCCAACCGCAGTGTTGGAAACAGCTATTGCGTCTAACAGAGCCAATTTAGATGCCTTATCTTACGCAGATCACCTTACGAAGGCGTTATCACTGCGTCTTCAAGGGGAAGAGTTTCAGGATATACAATCCTCCTTAAGACTTCTTTCAAGGGCAGTAGCTTATTCCACGTGTAACTCCGCCCTTTCAGTGGCAAATCTGGAGTTGGTTAGACGTGACGCAGCCCTGTCTACATCCACACTAGTGGATTCTAAGGTGAAGAACTCTCTTAGAGTCGCTTCGGTCTCAGGAGATCTTCTCTTTGACGGCAAGCTTTCCGCTATTTATGATAATATTAAAAAGAAAGCTAGTGATTCTCTGTTGTTTAGATCCGCTCCTAAAAGGTCGGATACAGCAGACATGAATAAGGCGGGCACTTCTGGGTCTTATCCGCCCAAGAGAGGTTCCTATAGAGGTTCCGGTGCGTCCTCTAGCTCTTATTCGAGAGACCGTCAGGATAGCGACTCTCGTTCGGGACGTCCTTCAGGCCGGGACAATCGGTCGGACGCCCCGAGGTCGACGAGGCGAGGTGCGGGTCGTGGAAGACGTGGTTTCTCCTACCGCAGGCCTCGCAGATCCAGGAGGTGATGGCTCAAACCTCTATCGCGTTCCGGTTGGCGGAAGGTTGTCGAGTTTTTCTCAAGAGTGGGCGTCGATTACGGACGACCCGTGGGTGAGAGGAGTGACTTCGGAAGGTCTAAAGATATCCTTCAAACGAAAGCCTCCATTAACTCGAAGTCCAAAGTGGACTCATCTTCCGTCAAATCCGCAGAAAAGAGACGCTCTGCTATCAGAGGTGCAGTCTCTTTTAATGAAGAACGCGGTAGAGGTCGTAGAAAACCAGGAATCGCTGGGATTCTACAGCCATCTGTTTCTGGTTCCGAAACCAGACGGCTCGTTCCGTCCAGTCATAGATTTGAGCTGGATAAACAAGCTGATCGTCGCTCCGAAGTTTTATATGGAGACGATTCGATCGGTCAGAGCGAGTATTCGGGTGAACGATTATGCAACGAGCATAGATCTCAAAGATGCGTACTTTCACGTCATGGTACATCCGACATTCCGAAAGTATCTACGCTTCGCAGTCCTAGGAGTGGTGTATCAGTTCCGGGCCATGTGCTTCGGATTGAATCTAGCACCCTGGGCTTTCACTCGGGTAATGAACTCGGTAATGATCTACTTCCGAGCTCATTCGTCTGCGGTAACGTCGGCCTACCTGGACGACATTCTTCAGAGGTACGGCAACGAGTTAACGCTTCAGAACGATGTTCAGAATCTTCTTCTATTGCTCCGACGTCTCGGTTTCATAGTAAACGAGGAGAAGTCGGATCTGGTGCCGTCCAAGTCATTCACTCATCTGGGAATGAGCTTCGAGACGCACAACAATCTCGTTCGTCTGCCGTTAACCAGAGCGAAATTAGTCAGTTGTTACGCTCGCTATTGTCTGAATACAGACAAAGTCACGGCGAGAGAATTTATGAGACTGATAGGTCTGTGCGGAGCCGCTGCGGATCTCATTCCGATGGGACGGCTACGCACACGGCCTCTTCAAATTTTCCTGACTCAGAATTGGAGTGTGAAAATTCATTCGCTCGATGTAGACGTTCTCTTGTCAGATCAAGTGAAACAAGAGATTCAGACTTGGGGAAACATTCAGTGGTTAACTCAAGGAGTTCCGCTGCAGTTGCCGGATCCGAGTTTTACCATTATGACGGATGCCAGTCAAACAGGTTGGGGTGCATCATTAATCCCAACGGATTCGAGATGCCACGGTCTTTGGGATCCGCAATTTCTGTGCAAGCACATAAACATCAAGGAAATGATGTCAATTTGGCTTGCGTTACGTCACTGGATGGACATTATTCACGATGCTCATGTCCAAATCCTATCCGACAATACGACAGTAGTGGCGTATATACGGAATCAGGGAGGCACTCATTCAGTTCCGTTGTTCAATCTAACGGAAAGAATCCTTCTGTTTGCGTTGGAACATCACGTTCTTCTTTCGGTCCGTCACATACCGGGTCGTCTGAATGTGCTAGCAGACTCCCTTTCACGAAAGGGTCGCTTGTTGCCGTCGGAGTGGACTCTCAACAAACAAGTATTCAATCAGATTTGCTACCAATGGGAACGGCCAATGATAGACTTATTTGCGACACATCTCAACAATCAGTTGCAGACGTATGTGTCCCCGTGTCCGGATCCAAGAGCATTTGCAATAGACGCTCTATCGATCCCTTGGGACGGAATGATAGGATATGCGTATCCTCCAGCGCCGTTAATTCAACAAGTATTGCTAAAGATAAAACAATCTCAATGCAAGATTCTGTTGGTAGCATCTCTGTCGCCACAGAGACCGTGGATAAATCTACTCAGGTGTCTGTTGTGGGACCTACCGCGGAAGCTCCCTCCACGAGAGGATCTTCTTTGGCAGGGGAAATCGCTCCAACTACATCACAACCCGCAAGGTCTCAACCTTCACGTTTTTCCGTTGTGCGGTCCTTCTTGCATGGCAAGCACTTTACAGGACGAGCAGTGGACGCGATTTCTAACTGTAGGAGGACCTCCTCTTCGCTAAACTATGCGGCTAAGTGGAAGGTTTTCCGTCGTTGGTGTAGGGATCATTCTGTTGATATATTTGATCCCTCTATACCAGACATTGCTAACTTTCTAGTATACTTGTTTGACGAAATCAAACTGCAACCTGTTACTATAAAGGGTTATAGATCTATGTTATCTGATACCTATGCACATCATGATAGTTTACAAATTGGATCTAATGTCTCTTTATCGAAATTGGTTAGAAACTTTTCGATAAATAGACCCAGAACTCTTAGATTAATTCCTAAGTGGAATTTAGCTTGGGTTCTCCTTAAATTGAAGGAAAAGCCATTTGAACCTCTTGGGACAGTAGATTTCAAATTCTTATCTTATAAGACAGCTTTTCTCTTAGCTTTCTCTTCTGCCAGAAGAGTCAGTGAGCTTCATGCACTATCGGTGGATGATTCTCATTATCGTAGTGTTGGGAACACTATCACCTTCACTACTAATGTCGGTTTTTTAGCTAAGAATCAGGCTCCTAATAAATATCCGGAACCTATTGTTATTAAGGCTCTTCCGTCTTCAGACGGGCGTAGGCCTTTACTCTGTCCTGTTAGAGCACTACGTATCTATAAACAGAAATCTCAGTTCATCAGAAAGGGACGGAAACGTTTCTTTCTGTCTTTGATGCCTAATAGAAAGGACATTTCAGTCCATTCTATTGCTAGATGGATTCAGTTAACTATCCGTACTGCGTATGAAGATTTATCTTCTTCTCAGCAGTCTGTGCTTAAGATTTCTGCTCATGAAGTAAGAGCTCTTTCTACTTCCTGGGCTTATGCTAATAGTGTTGCTATTACAGATTTAATGAAGGCTGCTTATTGGTCTCAGCCATCCACATTTACTAATTTTTATCTCAGAAATATTGAGTCCATTTCTGGAGACCTGCATTGTTTAGGTCCGTTATCTGTTGCTCAGAATGTCGTCCACTAAACAGTTGCAACTATAGTTATGCAGGCTTTCTGTTCCGGCAGTGACTCCGTCCGACTGCCCTCTTCGCTCTGGGCTATTTGACCCAGGGCAAGGGGAAGGGGGGGGGCGGGTGTTCCCTTAGGTCACCTGCTTTATAGTGAAAAGCAAGGGAATGCCTCCTCCAAGACAGTATTTCTGAGTCGCTTCCGGGATGGTTTTAAAGTGTAATATTAATGTTTAATTTCATTCATGTCTTATTTTTAAAGTGTAGCTCGGTGTGAAGCATTTGTATATGTCAAGTGTCAAACGGGCTTTAATATACAATACTCGGACACTTTTAAATGATTATAAAGAGTCTCAATTCTCTGGACTACTTTATTTATTGGCTTGCTTTAAAAATAATTAGTATAAGGGTTATACTGGATGTTAATAGAGAACATGAATGTTATTGTGCTCAATTATTAAGGGTAGTGTATCTTTCTAATTTAAATATTAAATAAGAAAGATACATGTAAAGCCTAATACTCCTTTTCTCCTTAAGGGGTTACCTCTTTATTTTATAATTGAGCTTATTGGATTTTCCTCTATGTCCTAGGCCCTCCAGCCTGTTTACTATTCAGCTAAGTCTGGGTCATTGGTACAGTATAAAAATGTTAAAAAATTTATAGTAATTTATATATTTTTTATACTTACCAATGACCCAGACGGGGATGGCCCTCCCTGAGTTGGGAACTCTTGCCTCCCCGCTGAGTACATAGCGCTGACCAGGCACTGCCAGTAAGAATGATATTTGGCGCCAATTTCGGGACGACTGCGTCACTGCGCATGCGCAGTAGAGTCGTACTATGGAGGTCCTTTAGGACATGATTTCTTTTTGTTTTGGATGCAAATTTTGGGGATTGGGGGGCAAAATTTGTGTTTGGCCCTGGTTTTTGTGGAGTTAGCACCAGCTAAGTCTGGGTCATTGGTAAGTATAAAAAATATATAAATTACTATAAATTTTTTAACTTTTATAAAAATTATGTCATGTTCCCCATTTTTGGGACATGGGCCTGACATCATCATTTTTCCTAATGATTTTTTCACTGTTGAGCGCTAGAAGCCACTGTTTACATTGACAACGCTCTGTTTATATATGTAGTATCCTATTTATTATCTTGGTAAGACTGTTGTAAGATACATTAAATATTCCAGCAGTGTAGCAATTCATTTTTGGGATAATTAAAAATATTCCCTTTGGGGACTTGGGCTCTTGTCAAAATTTTTCGAAAAAATTTTTTGTGTAAATTATTTTTCGATTTATATTTTGAATGTTATTTGTTATGTATCTTTTTCTAATATTTAATGTGAAGGTGAGAGTATGATCGATTTTATTTTGCTTCATTATAAAAGCATATTGCTCAAATGCAAGGTGAGGAAGCCTTTCCTCTGATTTATATGTTGGTTGTCTTGCTTGTTGTCGATGTACTCCCACTAATTCTTGCTCAACATGTGTCGGATGGGATGACAAACGTAGGAGACGGGTGTCACAGTATGTTGTTAGCGGCGAGAGGCCACTGCCGGTCCTCTCACCATAGAGTCATTGTCGTTTCTTAGTTTCTATTTCAGAGGAACAAGGACATGGTGATGTTTACGTGATGCCTATACAGAGTGTGCTGCCGTCATCGCATTCAGATGATCAAACAGAGCTAGTGGCAAGGTGCTCATGAACATTGGGCAGGGCTATAAACCACAAACCAGTGGTTTCAGTTCCCTGTCGCCAGCTAGCTCGCCCGGTGAAGCGTTACTCCGTCCATGGGTACCGTGACACCGGGTGTGTCCATTGCGGTCTAAGAGGTGGATTGGGTAGAGTGAGCACCTTATAATATAAACAGGCTTACCCAGCAACGACGGAACAGAAGATGAAGCCGGCAAGTTCATTGGGAAGCTCGGCGAGGTCTGAAAGGACCACGAGCGAGAGAGCCCCCTCTCTTTCCCAACAACATCTGGGGCCAGATGTGGTGATCGGAACTTGCGTCATTCGGAGCATACATCCGCCCCTCCCTTCGGGATGCTCCGTTCAGTTCACAGCCGGCGTCGGCTACAGTTTTGGCTTCTGCTCGGCATCTTCCAAGCACACACAACTGCATCTTAGCTACACAACTTCAAATATCCAGCCTGCATCGCCGAGAAGGGACCACTCATCGTCAGAAAGTCGGACTATCTGGTAGCTAAGGACACGAGGCCTCATTTATCAGGACGTCTAAAGAAAAGAGCCGTCTCGGAGCAGCCGGCGGCCAGGAAACAAGACCGCTGCTCCTCAGGCCTCCGTAATGGACTTGATGTTGTAGATTGTGCAGCTCATCGCAGCATCCCAGCAAGTGCAGAAGCAGCCGACGGCAGTCTCAGAACCTGAGCTGTCGGATGGTGCTGGGTCGGTCCAGTCATCTGCAAGTTCAGATGCCGCTGACCATGAATTTCAACTGATTCAGACGGATGGTGTAAGGGATACGGAGGAGGATTACCCTTCCCCTTCGGAACAACACATGGTTGCGATGTCAAGCCCTCTCGGTTGACCCAGCCTTTTTCAGGAGCTCTCCCAACAGTGTTACATTTACCACTGATTGCTCCTTTCTGGCCAAGAATCAGATACCAGAAACGACTCCACCTCCTATCTGTATCAGGGCTCTTCCTTCTGTTGAGGGTAACCGCCCTTTGCTCTGTCAGGTTCGTGCAATTCGCATTTATCTCAATCGGACGCAATTCATTAGGAAAGGTAGGAAACATTTTTTTCTGTCTCTTATTCCTGGTCGACAGAAGATCTCTCCTCAATCCATTTCTCGATGGATTTGTCTTGCTATTCATGTGGCTTACACTCATCTAGCGACTGGCGATTGTATTATCAATCGTATTTCTGCCAACGAGGTGCGTGCATTGTCGACCTCTTGGGCTTATACTAACTCTGTCATGTTGTCGGATGTTATGCAGGCAGCCTACTGGAGAAATGCTACTTTCTCCACCTATCTGTGTCAGTTGCAGGAGCAGTCAAAGGACCTTTTTACTATGGGCCCTCTTTCTTCTGCTCAGGCTGTTGTCTACCTTAGCCATTCGGCTTCTTACAAGGTCAGTTCCAGCTCTGTGCTGTTACTGCCCTTTCTGTCTGTGCATCGCACAAAACCGTATGCCTCATCTCTCATTGTCTTTTACTAATGTTTGTGATGCTATGGTTTAATAGGCCTAGGGACCTCTTCCTCTGTCCACAGTTCCAGTGCAATTGGGTTATGTGGGGGTTGGCTATGTGATTCCCTCCATCCTATTGTCTATTCATATTGTAGTAAACATTTGTAAGGTAGGTTGATAAGAAATTTAAATTTTATAGTAAATTTCCTTTCTTATTATACCTAACACAATTGTTTACATGGAACCCCTCCCGTCTTCTTATTAGGGTAAGAATCCTTCCTCCCCGCTGATATCACTCCAATGTTGGCGGACTCAAAAGAATGATTCATTAGTTACTGCCTGCGCACTGGTTCCGGAAGTCATAGATTTGTACTAAGAGAAGAGCATCCTCTACTGGGTGTGTGCTGATGGCACTCAACACAGTTTTGGCTTATTTTTCTTGGTGCATTTGCACCACTTTTCTTTCTCAAATCACTTGAGAAAGATCAAAATAGAGAGTATATTTTCTGAGTTAGGGTCTTCCACTGTAGTGCAAGCCTGTAGTAAACAATTGTGGTAGGTATAATAAGAAAGGAAATTTACTATATTATTTAAATTTTCAACAACTCTACCTGCTGATGTGGTTCTCTCTGACTACTCAAGGTTTCCTCCACATATAAATCAGCTGATGCGAGACACCAGAGCACTTTTTCCTACTTTGTCCAATCTACTCAAATGTTCGCATCGACACTTCTTTTTGGATCTGAATTCTTGAATAATCAGGAGAATCGTCTTGTTTTTGAAGTGGTGTATGACTTCATTATATTAAGTGGGCAATTCCATTGACTGCTGGGGATCCAATTAACACGTACGATTACTACTATAGGGTGAATTTACCCCCATTCTCCCCTGCGATCTTACTTCGTTTTCCATTTTCTTCGCATTCAGTACCACCAATTCAGCTTCTGTCTCACTTCTAATTAAAGGTGAATATGCTGCTTACTTACGAGTGTGTGTCTTCAACCATTATGTCTTCAAGTTGGCTTCCCTTGTTAGCTCACCTGAGCGAAGCTCAGTGGGAGCTTTACTGATCACATTCTGTCCGTCGTCTGGCGTTAACTTTACATTATCGACTTCTCCTTCAAAACCACTAGCCCAATTTTATTCAAATGTTGGGTAAATGTTTATTACCTAATGCCAATTCAGATTTGTTCAAATGAAGTTGCCCCTCCTCCTGGGTGGTGCCATGCCCCCAACGGGCACCAAAATCTCTGAAAATCTTCTTCTCATGAACCAGCAGTAGCAGAGACTTGATATATGGTATGCAGCTTCCTTTTAAGGTGTAGACTCAGATTTGTTCAAGAGAAGTTTGATGGGCTATATTTGGTGTTGTGGGAGGGGAAAAATTTTTGGCCCTGCCCAAAATTCCTATATTTTTATACTGTACCAATGACCCAGACATAGCTGCTGGTGCTAACTCTTAAAATATAGGGCCAAACACAAATTTTGCCCCCCAATCCCCAAAATTTGCATCTAAAACTAAAGAAAACATGTCCTGAAAGGCCCTCCACACTTCGCCCCTACTGCGCATGCGCAGTGTCAAGGACGTTCCGAAATTGGCGCCATTAATCTTTCTAAGTTTGGCCCTTCATCAGTTAACATCTGACTGATCTTTGTGCTTTTAAATCTCAGTTTAAATGATGCCAGACACATAAATATTAGTGAAATGGTGATTCTAAGGAGGATAGAGAAGGAGGAGAGGAAAAGAATGTGTGACAGAATATTATCAGGGCTGTAACTTAAAATTTTTTAATGAAATTATGTTAAGTTACCTATTTTCAAGGCAGCAGCCATTTTGTTGTCATTCTGATTATTTAGTTACACTGTTTTTTTAAGTGTTTTCCTCTCTCCCTGTCCTTTAAGTTCCCCCTTGCTATTCTCCCATGCTTTTGGCATAGTTTCTGTAATTATTATTACTAAAATTTCTTGGGAGTTTTAGCTGAATAACAGAATGAATTCTGTTCTTTCCCCATGTTTACGTCTTCACCTACGGGTGGTTAGGCGTTGTGTTCTGCATCTACCATCTGATGTTCTGCAGTTTCTTCCCTGGAAGTCTCTGTTTTGCATCAGATAGTGTATTTTTGGTAACTGATTTCGGGCCTGGGTGCCTGGAGTCTTATTTTAGTGTTTTTACACTCATTGTTTACATTTACAACAGCCCTCTGTGTGAGGGGGGGATTTCTAAAAAATAATATCTTTATGTTATTTTAATCATAACTAGATACATTATTATTGTTCGTAAGTGTTGAATAAATTGTTTTAAATATTTTTAAAATTTTTGTCCACACTTAGGCTTGGGATCCATTGGGGCTCAACGTTACTTTTCAGAAACTTGGGCTGTTCTGAAAAAAATTTTTTTTTCAAAATATTTTGATTTCAATTATTTTTTCTATATTAATGGATCATATTATTATTATGTATTTTGATTGCCAGGGGTTAGTGCGAGTACCAGGACTTGTTTTCTTTTCACATTGAAAGGATATTGATCAATTGTTTAAGAGGAAGTCTTCCTCTGACTTTATTATCATTTTATATGTGGTCAGTGTACTCGCATTAACTCCTGTTCTGTATCGTATGATTTCGATGACAATATGGGAAGCGTATGTCACGGTATGTTGTTGGGGATTTGGACACTTCGGTCCTTTCCCCGCAGGGTCACTCTACTTTATCAATTTCTATTTCAGACGATCAAGATTAGGGTGATGTATCTGTGATGTCTTCCAACAGTGTGCCTCCGTCGTCACAATTAATGAAGGGCTAGCGGAAAAGTGCTCATGTAAATACGCCAATTGCCTAAGAGGACCCTAGTAGGTTCGACGGCCTTTGACGTCCGCTAGCTCGCCCGGTGTAGCGTCCATTCAACGAATGGTTCGGCAGCCGGGTTCATCCGTTGCGGTCTAGAAGGAATTTTGGGGTGATGCGAGCACTATAAATTAACTTAATGCACACCCAGTGACGGCGGATCGGAGGGAGAACGCAGGAAGCCTTTTAGTCCGGTTCATAGCTCGTTCCGGTCCATCCGGACGGCAAGCGAGAGAGGCCCCTCTCTCGTTCAACAACATCTGGCCCCAGATGTTGTGGTACAAATTGTGTCGCAAGCGGAGCATACGTCCGTCGCTCGGGACGCTCCGTTGTATAGGCAGTCCGCTGAGACTGCTAAGGCTTCCTCTTCTCGTCAGCGCACACGACCGCACCTTGGCTGCGTGACCGCCGATATATTACCAGCTTCGCCGATCAAGGATTCTTCGGCGACCAGGTCACTCCATCCGATAGCCAGGGACACGAGGCCTGCAGACTCCGGACGTTCGCATAGGAAGTGTGCGGGAGTCAACGTACACGGAGCTTCCGGCGGCAATGCATCGTAAGACCGCTACTGCACAGGCCTCGGGAACGGACGTGCTTTCCTTAATAGCACAGTTTATCGCAGCATCCCAGCATCAACTGAATCTGTCGCATATATTTTATCCGACGATGCTGGGTCGGGACGCTCCGCGGAAGCGGGTACGGACGTCCGAAGTTTCATCCGGTCCGACGGGATACCGAAAGGGATTCGGAGGATTTCGAGCTTTCCCTTTCGGAACAACATATGCTGTTGTGTATGTCATCTGACTTGGTCTTCTACAGCTTCTTTCGTCGGACCAGAATGCTGCGATGCCGGATAAGAAACTGATAGCGTCGGTGGACTTAGAAATTTTTGGTTCGGTTCAGGGACATCGTCCCTCAGTTCCGACATAGTCCAATAATGTCACACAAACTTTCGAATTATTGAACGACGCTATATATATTATTATTTTATGCTTGCTATCCAAGCATTTCTGGTTTCTTGTTCGAAGAGTTATGGAGATGTCTTTCAAAAGTGTGCCTCTGTCGTCATAGTTAATGAAGAGTTAGCGGCAATAAGTGCTCATGGAATATGTCTATCGCCTATGGAGTGACATTCGCTAGCTCACCCGGTGTAGCGTACGTTCATCGAATGGTTCGGCTGCCGGGTTCGTCCGTTGCGGTCTAGGAAGGAGATTTGGGTGATGCGAGCACTTTAATTACTTTAGTACTCACCCAGTGACGGCAGATTGAGGACAGATCGGAGGAAGCCTGTTAGTCCGGTTCCTGGCTTGTCCAGGTCCGTCCAGGCTGTGAGCGAGAGAGGTCCCTCTCTCGCCCAACAACATAGGGGACCGCATGTTGTGGTTCAGATATTTTACATTCGGAGCATATGTCCGTTGGTCGGGACGCTCCGTTATATTGACAGTCCGAGAGACTGTCTTTAATGCTTCCTCATCCTCACTGCAGGGCACACGACCGCACATTGGCTACGTGACCTCGAGTATCCGATCAGTTTCGGCATTCAGTGATTCCACGGCGAATAGGTCGCGCCATCCGGTAGCCAAGGGACACGAGGCCTATACACTCCGTTCGCTCGCATATTGGAAGTATGCACGGGGTAACGATCACGGAGCTTCCAGCGGCAATGCATCGTAAGACCGCTTCTCCTCAGGCCTCAGTGACGGACGTGCTATCCGAGTTAGCACAGTTGTTTCGCAGCATCCCAGCAATTGACAGTTCCTCGGTCGAATCAGGAATTATCCGACGGCGCTGGGTCGGTGCGGTCCGCGGTTGCATCAGCTACGGACGACCGAACGCTTTATAGGGTCCGACAGGATGGCGAAAGGGATTCGAAAGATTTCGAGTTTTCCCTTTAGTAGTAGCGGAAGATGCCTTTCATATCTTCTGGCATTATCTTCCAGTGATTATTATTTCGGACTTCATTGCTGCGATCTTGGATAAGAGACTTATAGCGTCATTGGACTCGGATTTTTCGATCGGTTCAGGGACATTGTCCCTGACTTACCGACGCAGTCCAATATTGTCATTACAACATGTGTTTTATTTTTCGACGCTATATATATATATATATACAAGCCTGCTACTAAGCATGATAGTTTAGTTTCTTGTCCGCGTTGCTCATTTCTGCCATTTTATCATTTATACAAATAGTTTATTTTGGCAGAGCAGGGCATACCGAGAGTTCATATGCGTCTAGACGGTGTGATTAAAGACTGCATATATTCTTTTTCGCCGTTTATGTCTTTTCCAATTTCAATGTTGGGAACGACATTATGTATAGTAGACTTAACTTAGACGCTTTATTATACGTAATCCGCCTTACTGAGGCGTTATCATTACGTCTTCAAGAAAAGATTTACGGGATATTATTCTCAATGTAATTTCTTTTGAGGGCAGTAGTTGTTCACGTATAACTCCGCCCTTCAGTGGCTGATTGGAGTTAGTTAGACGTGACGCAGCCCTAGCTACATCCACACGCGTGGATAGTAAGGTTAAGAACTCTCTCAGAGTCGCTTCGTTCTCGGAGGAGCTTCTCTTCGACGGCAACTTTTCGGCAATCCATGAATTGCTCGATTTATACGTTCTCTTGTCTATCTAGTGTTACAAGAGATTCAGACTGGGGCAAACATTCGGTGGTTGACTCAGAGAGTGCCGCCGCAGTTGCCGGACCCGAGTGTGGCTGTTATGACGGTTGCCAGTCAAACAGATTGGGATATAATACTGATCCCTACGGATTCGAAGTGCCAGGGTCTTTGGGTTCCGCAGTCTTTTAGCAATCAGTTTAACTTCCGTGGAATAATGTTTTTTAGGCTTGCTTTATGTCATTGCATGAACATTATTCAGAAACGCATGCCCAAATTCCTGTCCTTTAATTCGACAGTAGTGGCGTATCTCCGGAACCAGGGAGGAACTCTTTCGTTTCCGTTATTCAATTTAATGGAAAGAATCCGTCTGTTGGTTATAGTACACCAAGTTCAGTTTTGGTCCGTCATATTCCGGGTCGTCTAATTGTTTTATCGGACTCCCGTTCTCTTACGGGTCGCTTGTTGCTGTCAGAATGGACTCTCAACAAACAAGTATTCAATCAGATTTGCTATCTATGGGAGCGCCCAATGATGATTTATTTATGACACAGCTTGCTAATCAATTGCAGACGTATGTGTTGGCTTGTCCAGATCTCTGAGCTAATATTGTTAACGCTCTATTGATCTATAGGACGGAACGATAGGATACGCGTATCCTCCGGCGCTGTTGTTTTAGCAGGTATTGCTAAGATAAACAACCACAATACATTTCTGTTGATAGCATCTCTATCTTCACAGAGATCATGAGTTATTTACTCTCTTGTCTACTGTGGGTCTTAACGTGAAATCTTCCTCTATGTGAGGATCTTTTTCACTGGGTAAATCGTGTCATCTTTATCACAACCAGCAAGGTCGCAACCTTCATGTATTCCGTTGTGTGGTCCGTATTGCATTGTAAGCACTGTACTGGACGAGCTTTGGACGCGATTTCTTACTATAGGAGATCCTCTTCTTCGCTATTCTATGCGGCTAAAGTGGAGGCTCTTCCGTCGTGGTGTAGGGATCATTATGTTCATATTGTTGATCCCTCCATACTACTCATTGCTATTTTTTAGTATACTTGTTTCACAAGATCTACTGCAGCCTGTTATTATTTAGGTTATAGGTTTATGTTACCTCATACCTATGCACTCTACGATAGTTTACAATTGAGTCTTTTGTCTCTTTAAGTCAGTTAGTAACTTTTTGATAAATAGACTTAGAATCTTTAGATTAAATTCCTATACGGATTTTAACTTCGGTTCTTATTTAGCTAGTAATCATTTGAGCCTCTGGAAACAGTAGTTTTCAAATTCTGACCTTTTAGACAGTAATTCTGTTGGTTTCTCTTTTACTGTAGAGTCAGTGAGTTTCATGCACTATCGACGGATGATTTTCACTTTCATAGTTTCGGAATCAATACTTCCGTTACTATTTAGGTTGGATTGTTGCATAAGAGTTAGGCTCCTATTATCCGGAACCTATTATTTTAAGGTCCTTCCGTCTTCGTATGGGCATAGGCCTTTACTCTTTCCGGGTACAGTTTATGTATTTATAAACAGATATCTGTTTATTACTAAGGGCGTAAGCTTCTTCTGTCTTTGATGTCTAGTAGAAGGACGTTACGCTCCATTTTATTGTTAATGGATTCTATTAACTATCGGTACTGCTTATGGTATATCATTGACTTAGCAGTTGTGCTTAAGATTTCGGCTCATGAAGTAAGAGTTCTTCTACTTCTTGGGCTTACATTAATAGTGTCGCTATTATAGATTTTTGAAGGCCGCTCATTGCGCTCGGCCATCCACATTCATGAATTTTATCTCAGAAATATCGAGTCCATTTCTGGAGGCCTCTATTGTTAGGTCTATTATCTACTGCTCAGAATGTCATTCACTTAACAGTTGCTACTATAGCTAGGTAGGCTGTCTGTTTCGGCAGTGTCTCCGTTCGGCTGCCCTCTTCGCTCTGGGCTATTTGACCCAGGGCAAGAAAAAGGGGGGGGGGGGGGTGTTCCCTTGGGTCACCTGTTTTACTATGAAAACAAGGGGATACCTCCTCCGGAGTTAGTAATTCTGAGCTGTTATTGGGATGGTTGTTTAGTGAGAAGTTTAGGTTTTTAAAATTCATTCAAGTCTTAGTTTTTAAAGTATAGCTTTTGAATATTGCATATGTCAACGGACATGATTATGCAATCCTCAGACACTTTTAGGAGTATAAGAGTCTCTATTCTCTAGACTTACTTTATTTATTGGCTTACTTTAAAAATTATTAGTATAAGGATTATATTGGATATTAATAGAGTACATGGATGTATGAAGCTCAATTTTGGAAGGTGTTGTATCTTTCAAATTTATCATAAATAAGAAAGATACATGTAAGGCCTATTACTTCTTTTTCCCTACAGGGGATGACTCTATTTTATTTTATTGAGCGTATTCCATTTTGCTCTATGTCCTTGGCCCTCCAGCCTTTTTACTATTCAGCTATGTCTGGGTCATTGGTACAGTATAAAAATGTTAAAAAATTTATAGTAATTTATATATTTTTTATACTTACCAATGACCCAGACGGGGATGGCCCTCCCAGGAGTTGGGAACTCTTGCCTCCCCGCTGAGTACATAGCGCATACCAGGCACTGGTTATTAGAATGATTAATGGCGCCAATTTCGGAACGTCCTTGACACTGCGCATGCGCAGTAGGGGCGAAGTGTGGAGGGCCTTTCAGGACATGTTTTCTTTAGTTTTAGATGCAAATTTTGGGGATTGGGGGGCAAAATTTGTGTTTGGCCCTATATTTTAAGAGTTAGCACCAGCAGCTATGTCTGGGTCATTGGTAAGTATAAAAAATATATAAATTACTATAAATTTTTTAACTTTCTGAAGCGAGAGGCTGATTTGAAGCAAATTTTATGTGAGGGCTTATTGGGTCATAAGTACCTAATTTATGCCGAATTTTTTTTTCCTGTAGCCCCGTGGGAACCGCAGGAGCTAAAAATAGAAAAAAATTAAAACGCCCACGGCACTGAGAATTTTTATTTGGAGTGAAGCTTCCTTTGGACCAACAGAAAGAATTGGTCAAAAAATATTGCCATCGGCTTTATCAGAGGGTACAGTTTCAGGACTTTGAAAAAGTGCTGAGTCAGCTCTTTTTAACACTGTAGGCAATGGGAAAAACATTAAAAAATCTTCTTCTCCAGATCCAGCAGGCAGAATCTTTTGATATTTGGTATGCAACATTGTAGGGAGGATCTGATTCAAGTTTGTTCAAATCAGCCCCCTGGGTTTATATTTGAGCTCCGTATAGGAGCCCAAATTCGAACTTAGTGCATTTCAGGCAAATTTCTAAAAAAATCTTCTTCTCCAGATCCAGCAGGCAGAATCTTTTGAAATTTGGTATGCAACATTGTGGGGTGGATCTGATTCAAGTTTGTTCAAATCGGTCCCCTGGATTCATATTTGGGCTCACTATAGAAGCTTGAATTCAAACTTAGTGCATTTCAGGCAAATTTCTTAAAAAATCTTCTTCTCCAGATCCAGCAAGCAGAATCTTTTGATATTTGGTATGCAACATTGTGGGGTGGATCTGATTCAAGTTTGTTCAAATCGGCCCCCTGGATTCATATTTGGGCTCAATATAGAAGCCCGAATTCGAACTTAGTGCATTTCAGGCAAATTTCTTAAAAAATCTTCTTCTCCAGATCCAGCAGGCAGAATCTTTTGATATTTGGTATGCAACATTCAAGTTTGTTCAAGCCAAGTCCCTGGGTTCATATTTGGGCTCACTGTGGTAGCCTGAATTATAACTTAGTTCAAAATGAGGAATTTTCCTTAAAAATCTTCTTCAGATCCAGCAGTCAGAATGTTTTGATATTTGGTATGCAGCATCCTTAGGGAAGTGAGATTCAAGTTTGTTCAAGCCATGTCCTTAGGTCCATGTTTGGGCTCACTGCGGGAGCTTGAATTGTAACTTAGTTCGAAATGAGGAATTTTCTTAAAAAATCTTCTTCTTCAGATCCAGCAAACGGAATATTTTGATATGTGGTGTGTAGCATCCTTGGGGGAGGGATTCAAGTTTGTTAAAGCCAAGTCCCTGGGTCCATATTTGGGCTCCCTGTGGGAGTCCGAATTATAACTTAGTCAATATGAGGAATGTTTCCTGGATTCATATTTGGGCTCACTATAGAAGCCCGAATTCGAACTGAGTGCATTTCAGGCAAATTTCTTAAAAAATCTTCTTCTCCAGATCCAGCAGGCAGAATCTTTTGATATTTGGTATGCAACATTCAAGTTTGTTCAAGCCAAGTCCCTGGGTTCATATTTGGGCTCACTGTGGTAGCCTGAATGACAACTTAGTTCAAAATGAGGAATTTTCTTTAAAAATCTTCTTCTTCAGATCCAGCTGTCAGAATGTTTTGATATTTGGTGTGCAGCATCCTTAGGGGAGGGGGGGGGGGGGGGGTATAAGCTTTTCTTAGGAGGAGCAGATGCAACTTGTTGAAATCAATTCTCTGGGTTGATATTTAGGCTACCATGTCAGGTGAGTGCCGCAGACCCCCAGGGGCCTCTTGTTCTCCTTTGCTCCTCTTCTTTTTACTCTCTTTCCATCTCCTTCTTCATTTGTATGCAAGGTTTAAACAATATCATGTATCGTCGTCTGGTGGTTGGACTCCCCATGCTCATCCTTCTATGACTTGAACTATCAACAGCTGTCTCCCCAGTTATGTGGCGAGCCAGGGCATCGGGTCTTTGCACTCGCAGTTACCCAAACGTGTTGAGTACAGTGTTATTAAGTTAAATGTGAATGATCTGCCATGCATCTGCTCCCAGGTCTACATTCTCATGATCTCTAGAAGCCATCACTGTGTGTGTATTGACACGATGAACCAGCTAGGCGCCAGGCTGCTAATCATCTTACTGACCGACCAGAGGTGATATATGAGTCCATGTACTGTTTTATACCACTTTACTGAGAAAACTTTAAAATGACTCAGGGAGATGACTCACATAAGCTCAAAGCTTCCTGTCAAATCCCTCCTTCAATTAGCAATTTGTTTAGTGTTAAATATATGTTATATATATGTGGTGCCTTGTGTTGTTACTTTTTTGTTGTTGTTCAGTTTTGTAATATATAGCATATTTTTATACTGTACCAATGACCCAGACTTAGCTGGAGCTAACTCCTTAAAATCAAGGGCCAAACACAAATTTCCCCCCCCCCCCCCCAATCCCCAAAATTTGCATCAAAAACCGAAATTTCAATGTCCTATGTGGTCCTCCATACCTTTTATCCACTGCGCATGCGCAGTGTCAAGGAGGTCTCGAAATTGGCGTTAATTGTCATTCTTTGTTTGGCTCTAAATTCAGTAACACCTCACTGATATTTGTGCTGTAAATCTCTGTTTAAATGATGCCAGACACATAATTATGGATGAAATGGTGGATCTATGAAGGAAATAGAAGGATGAGAGGAAAAAACAGTGGCAGAATATGATCAGGGCTGTAACTTATAATTTTTTTACGAAATTATAACATGTTGCCTATTTTCGAGGCATGGCCCTGATGTTGTCATTCTTGCTATGAATGTACCATTGTTTGTTCAGTGTTTCCTCTCTCCCTTTCCTGTATTCCCCCCTTGCTATTCTCCCATGCTTTTGGCATAATTTTTGTAATTATTTTTACTAAAATTTCTTGGGAGTTTTGGCTTGGTAACAGAATGTATTTTCTGTTTTTCCCCATGCTTACTTCCTCACCCTTGGGTGTTTAGGCATTGTGATCTGCATCTACCATCCGATGTACTGCAGTTTCTTCTCGGGAAGTCTCTGTTTTACATCGGATAGTGTTTAAATTGGTGACTGATTTTGGGCCATGTTTACAGTGCCTGGAGTCATGTTTCCGGCTTTTGTACACTTTTGTTTATGTTGACAACAGTTACTTCTGATAGTGATTACTTGTCTTCTGTTTAGTTCTGCTCATAGCCAGATACATTAATATTGTCCGTTAAGTGTTACATTAATTTTTAAAAATGTTTTAAATTTTTTCGCCACACTTAGGCTTTTTTGGGATCCATTTGGGCTCACTGTTCCCATTGGGAACTTGGGCTCTTCTGAAAATTTTTCAAAAAATTCTTATTTTTATACTGTACCAATGACCCAGACATAGCTGGTGCTAACTCTTAAAATATAGGGCCAAACACAAATTTTGCCCCCCAATCCCCAAAATTTGCATCTAAAACTAAAGAAAACATGTCCTGAAAGGCCCTCCACACTTCGCCCCTACTGCGCATGCGCAGTGTCAAGGACGTTCCGAAATTGGCGCCATTTATCATTCTAAGTTTGGCCCTTCATCAGTTAACATCTGACTGATCTTTGTGCTTTTAAATCTCAGTTTTAATGATGCCAGACACATAAATATTAGTGAAATGGTGATTCTAAGGAGGATAGAAAAGGAGGAGAGGAAAAGAATGTGTGACAGAATATTATCAGGGCTGTAACTTAAAATTTTTTAATGAAATTATGTTAAGTTACCTATTTTCAAGGCAGCAGCCATTTTGTTGTCATTCTGATTATTTAGTTACACTGTTTTTTTAAGTGTTTTTCCTCTCTCCCTGTCCTTTAAGTTCCCCCTTGCTATTCTCCCATGCTTTTGGCATAGTTTCTGTAATTATTATTACTAAAATTTCTTGGGAGTTTTAGCTGAATAACAGAATGAATTCTGTTCTTTCCCCATGTTTACGTCTTCACCTACGGGTGGTTAGGCGTTGTGTTCTGCATCTACCATCTGATGTTCTGCAGTTTCTTCCCTGGAAGTCTCTGTTTTGCATCAGATGGTGTATTTTTGGTAACTGATTTCGGGCCTGGGTGCCTGGAGTCTTATTTTAGTGTTTTTACACTCATTGTTTACATTTACAACAGCCCTCTGTGTGAGGGGGGGATTTCTAAATAATAATATCTTTATGTTATTTTAATCATAACTAGATACATTATTATTGTTCGTAAGTGTTGAATAAATTGTTTAAAATATTTTTAAAATTTTTGTCCACACTTAGGCTTGGGATCCATTGGGGCTCAACGTTACTTTTCAGAAACTTGGGCTGTTCTGAAAAAATATTTTTTCAAAATATTTTGATTTCAATTATTTTTTCTATATTAATGGATCATATTATTATTATGTATTTTGATTGCCAGGGGTTAGTGCGAGTACCAGGACTTGTTTTCTTTTCACATTGAAAAGATATTGATCAATTGTTTTAAGAGGAAGTCTTCCTCTGACCTTATTATCATTCTATATGTGGTCAGTGTACTCGCATTAACTCCTGTTCTGTATCGTATGATTTCGATGACAATATGGGAAGCGTATGTCACGGTATGTTGTTGGGGATTTGGACACTCCGGTCCTTTCCCCGCAGGGTCACTCTACTTTATCAATTTCTATTTCAGACGATCAAGATTAGGGTGATGTATCTGTGATGTCTTCCAACAGTGTGCCTCCGTCGTCACAATTAATGAAGGGCTAGCGGAAAAGTGCTCATGTAATACGCCAATTGCCTAAGAGGACCCTAGTAGGTTCGACGGCCTTTGACGTCCGCTAGCTCGCCCGGTGTAGCGTCCATTCACCGAATGGTTCGGCAGCCGGGTTCGTCCGTTGCGGTCTAGAAGGAATTTTGGGGTGATGCGAGCACTATAAAATTAACTTAATGCACACCCAGTGACGGCGGATCGGAGGGAGAACGGAGGAAGCCTTTTAGTCCGGTTCATAGCTCGTTCCGGTCCATCCGGACGGCAAGCGAGAGAGGCCCCTCTCTCGTTCAACAACATCTGGCCCCAGATGTTGTGGTACAATGTGTCGCTAGCGGAGCATACGTCCGTCGCTCGGGACGCTCCGTTGTATAGGCAGTCCGCTGAGACTGCTATGGCTTCCTCTTCTCGTCAGCGCACACGACCGCACCTTGGCTGCGTGACCGCCGATATATTACCAGCTTCGCCGTTCAAGGATTCTTCGGCGACCAGGTCACACCATCCGGCAGCCAGGGATTCGAGACCGATGGACTCCGGACGTTCGCATAGGAAAAGTATGCGGGAGCCATCTGATGCGGAGCTGCCCTCGGCGAAGCAGCGATAGACTGCGCCTCCGCAGGTCTCGACGCCGGACATTCTTGTGCACATAGCACAGCTTATCGCAGCATCCCAGCAGCCGACAGAAACGGTGTCGGATCGAGAATTATCCGACAGCGCTGGGTCGGTAGCCGGGGACTCGAGGCCTGCAGACTCCGGACGTTCGCATAGGAAGTGTGCGGGAGTCAACGTACACGGAGCTTCCAGCGGCAATGCATCGTAAGTCCGCTACTGCACAGGCCTCGGGAACGGACGTGTTTTCCTTATTTCCTTAATAGCACAGTTTATCGCAGCATCCCAGCATCAACTGAATCTGTCGCATATATTTTATCCGACGATGCTGGGTCGGGACGCTCCGCGGAAGCGGGTACGGACGTCCGAAAGTTTCATCCGGTCCGACAGGATACCGAAAGGGATTCGGAGGATTTCAAGCTTTCCCTTTCGGAACAACATATGCTGCGATGCCGGATAAGAAACTGATAGCGTCGGTGGACTTAGAAATTTTTGGTTCGGTTCAGGGACATCGTCCCTCAGTTCCGACATAGTCCAATAATGTCACACAAACTTTCGAATTATTGAACGACGCTATATATATTATTATTTTATGCTTGCTATCCAAGCATTTCTGGTTTCTTGTTCGAAGAGTTATGGAGATGTCTTTCAAAAGTGTGCCTCTGTCGTCATAGTTAATGAAGAGTTAGCGGCAATAAGTGCTCATGGAATATGTCTATCGCTTACGGAGTGACATTCACTAGCTCACCCGGTGTAGCGTACATTCATCGAATGGTTCGGCTGCCGGGTTCGTCCGTTGCGGTCTAGGAAGGAGATTTGGGTGATGCGAGCACTTTAATTACTTTAGTACTCACCCAGTGACGGCAGATTGAGGACAGATCGGAGGAAGCCAACAACATAGGGGACCGCATGTTGTGGTTCAAATATTTTACATTCGGAGCATATGTCCGTTGCTCGGGACGCTCCGTTATATTGACAGTCCGAGAGACTGTCTTTAATGCTTCCTCATCCTCACAGCAGGGCACACGACCGCACATTGGCTACGTGACCTCGAGTATCCGATCAGTTTCGGCATTCAGTGATTCCACAGCGAATAGGTCGCGCCATCCGGTAGCCAAGGGACACGAGGCCTATACACTCCGTTCGCTCGCATATTGGAAGTATGCACGGGGTAACGATCTCGGAGCTTCCTGCGGCAATGCATCGTAAGACCGCTGCTCCTCAGGCCTCAGTGACGGACGTGCTATCCGAGTTAGCACAGTTGTTTCGCAGCATCCCAGCAATTGACAGTTTCTCGGTCGAATCAGGAATTATCCAACGGCGCTGGGTCGGTGCGGTCCGCGGTTGCATCAAGCTACGGACGACCGAACGCTTTATAGGGTCCGACAGGATGGCGAAAGGGATTCGAAAGATTTCGAGTTTTCCCTTTAGTAGTATCGGAAGATGCCTTTCATATCTTCTGGCATTTCTTCCAGTGATTATTTTTCGGACTTCATTGCTGCGATCTTGGATAAGAGACTTATAGCGTCATTGGACTCGGATTTTTCGATCGGTACAGGGACTTTGTCCCTGACTTACCGACGCAGTCCAATATTGTCATTACAACATGTGTTTTATTTTTCGACGCTATATATTTATATATATATACAAGCCTGCTACTAAGCATGATAGTTTAGTTTCTTGTCCGCGTGGCTCATTTCTGCCATTTTATCTTTTTTACATATAGTTTATTTTGGCAGAGCAGGGCATACCGAGAGTTCATATGCGTCTAGACGGTGTGATTAAAGACTGCATATATTCTTTTTCGCCGTTTATGTCTTTTCCAATTTCAATGTTGGGAACGACATTATGTATAGTAGACTTAATTTAGACGCTTATTATACGTAATCCGCCTTACTGAGGCGTTATCATTACGTCTTCAAGAAAAGATTTACGGGATATTATTCTCAATGTAATTTCTTTTGAGGGCAGTAGTTTGTTCACGTATAACACCGCCCTTCAGTGGCTGATTGGAGTTGGTTAGACGTGATGCAGCCCTAGCTACATCCACGCGTGGATAGTAGGTTAAGAACTCTCTCAGAGTCGCTTCGTTCTCGGAGGAGCTTCTCTTCGACGGCAACTTTCCGGCAATCCATGAATTGCTTGATTTATACATTCTCTTGTCTATCTAGTGTTACAAGAGATTCAGACTGGGGCAGACATTCGGTGGTTGACTCAGAGAGTGCCGCCGCAGTTGCCGGACCCGAGTGTGGCTGTTATGACGGTTGCCAGTCAAACAGATTGGGATATATACTGATCCCTACGGATTCGAAGTGCCAGCGTCTTTGGGTTCCGCAGTCTTTTAGCTATCAGTTTAACTTCCGCGGTATAATGTTTTTTTAGGCTTGCTTTATGTCATTGCATGAACATTATTCAGAAACGCATGCCCAAATTCCTGTCCTTTAATTCGACAGTAGTGGCGTATCTCCGGAACCAGGGAGGCACTCTTTCGTTTCCGTTATTCAATTTAATGGAAAGAATCCGTCTGTTGGTTATAGTACACCAAGTTCAGTTTTGGTCCGTCATATTCCGGGTCGTCTAATTGTTTTATCGGACTCCCGTTCTCTTTGGGTTCCGCAGTCTTTTAGCAATCAGTTTAACTTCCGCGAAATAATGTTTTTTAGGCTTGCTTTATGTCATTGCATGAACATTATTCAGAAACGCATGCCCAAATTCCTGTCCTTTAATTCGACAGTAGTGGCGTATCTCCGGAACCAGGGAGGCACTCTTTCGTTTCCGTTATTCAATTTAATGGAAAGAATCCGTCTGTTGGTTATAGTACACCAAGTTCAGTTTTGGTCCGTCATATTCTGGGTCGTCTGATTGTTTTATCGCACTCCCGTTCTCTTACGGGTCGCTTGTTGCTGTCAGAATGGACTCTCAACAAACAAGTATTCAATCAGATTTGCTATCTATGGGAGCGCCCAATGATGTTTTATTTATGACACAGCTTGCTAATCAATTGCAGACGTATGTGTTGGCTTGTCCAGATCTCTGAGCTAATACTGTTAATGCTCTATTGATCTATAGGACGGAATGATAGGATACGCGTATCCTCCGGCGCTGTTGTTTTAGCAGGTATTGCTAAGATAAACAACCACAATACATTTCTGTTGATAGCATCTCTATCTTCACAGAGATCATGAGTAATTTACTCTCTTGTCTACTGTGGATCTTAACGTGAAATCTTCCTCTATGTGAGGATCTTTTTTCACTGGGTAAATCGTGTCATCTTTATCACAACCAGCAAGGTCGCAACCTTCATGTATTCCGTTGTGTGGTCCGTATTGCATTGTAAGCACTGTACTGGACGAGCTTTGGACGCGATTTCTTACTATAGGAGATCCTCTTCTTCGCTATTCTATGCGACTAAAGTGGAGGCTCTTCCGTCGTGGTGTAGGGATCATTATGTTCATATGGTTGATCCCTCCATACTACTCATTGCTATTTTTTAGTATACTTGTTTCACAAGATCTACTGCAGCCTGTTGTTATTTAGGTTATAGGTTTATGTTACCTCATACCTATGCACTCTACGATAGTTTACAATTGAGTCTTTTGTCTCTTTATCTAAGTCAGTTAGTAACTTTTTGATAAATAGACTTAGAATCTTTAGATTAAATTCCTATACGGATTTTAACTTCGGTTCTTATTTAGCTAAGTAATCATTTGAGCCTCTGGAAACAGTAGTTTTCAAATTCTGACCTTTTAGACAGTAATTCTGTTGGTTTCTCTTTTACTGTAGAGTCAGTGAGTTTCATGCACTATCGATGGATGATTTTCACTTTCATAGTTTCGGAATCAATACTTCCGTTACTATTTAGGTTGGATTGTTGCATAAGAGTTAGGCTCCTATTATCCGGAACCTATTATTTTAAGGTCCTTCCGTCTTCGTATGGGCATAGGCCTTTACTCTTTCCGGGTACAGTTTATGTATTTATAAACAGATATCTGTTTATTACAAGGGCGTAAGCTTCTTCTGTCTTTGAT
This sequence comes from Pictodentalium vernedei, assembly GCA_031216915.1. NCBI lineage: Eukaryota > Metazoa > Mollusca > Scaphopoda > Dentaliida > Dentaliidae > Pictodentalium > Pictodentalium vernedei. Next base: position 711,364,526 of record CM062297.1, read on the forward strand.
GTCTATTAGAAGGACGTTACGCTCCATTTTATTGTTAATGGATTCTATTAACTAGCGTACTGCTTATGGTATATCATTGGCTTAGCAGTTGTGCTTAAGATTTCGGCTCATGAAGTAAGAGTTCTTCTACTTCTTGGGCTTACATTAATAGTGTTGCTATTATAGATTTTTGAAGGCTGCTCATTGCACTCAGCCATCCGTTCATGAATTTTATCTCAGAAATATCGAGTCCATTTCTGGAGGCCTCTATTCTTAGGTCTATTATCTACTGCTCAGAATGTCATTCACTTAACAGTTGCTACTATAGCTAGGTAGGCTGTCTGTTTCGGCAGTGTCTCCGTTCGGCTGCCCTCTTCGCTCTGGGCTATTTGACCCAGGGCAAGAAAAAGGGGGGGGGGGGGGGGTGGGGGGGGGGGAGGGTGTTCCCTTGGGTCACCTGTTTTTACTATGAAAACAAGGGGATACCTCCTCCGGAGTAAGTAATTCTGAGCTGTTATTGGGATGGTTGTTTAGTGAGAAGTTTAAGTTTATAAAATTCATTCAAGTCTTAGTTTTTAAAGTATAGCTTCTGAATATTGCATATGTCAACGGACATGATTATGCAATTCTCACACACTTTTAGGAGTATAAGAGTCTCTATTCTCTAGACTTACTTTATTATTGGCTTACTTTAAAAATTATTAGTATAAGGATTATTGGATATTAATAGAGTACATGGATGTATGAAGCTCAATTTTTGGAAGGTGTTGTATCTTTCTAATTTATCATAAATAAGAAAGATACATGTAAGGCCTATTACTTCTTTTCCCTACAGGGGATGACTCTATTTTATTTTATTGAGCGTATTCCATTTTGCTCTATGTCCTTGGCCCTCCAGCCTTTTTACTATTCAGCTATGTCTGGGTCATTGGTACAGTATAAAAATGTTAAAAAATTTATAGTAATTTATATATTTTTTATACTTACCAATGACCCAGACGGGGATGGCCCTCCCAGGAGTTGGGAACTCTTGCCTCCCCGCTGAGTACATAGCGCTTACCAGGCACTGGTTATTAGAATGATAAATGGCGCCAATTTCGGAACGTCCTTGACACTGCGCATGCGCAGTAGGGGCGAAGTGTGGAGGGCCTTTCAGGACATGTTTTCTTTAGTTTTAGATGCAAATTTTGGGGATTGGGGGGCAAAATTTGTGTTTGGCCCTATATTTTAAGAGTTAGCACCAGCTATGTCTGGGTCATTGGTAAGTATAAAAAATATATAAATTACTATAAATTTTTTAACTTTTTTTTTAAATTATTTTTTCGAAATGTTATAATGGATTATATTATTATTATGTATCTTTGTTTCAAGGGTTAGTGCGAGTACTACTAATGTTTATATTTTTTCACGATGAAAGAATGTTGTTCAAATTGTAATGCAGGGAAATCTTCCTCTGATTCTCATGTTTATTTTGTTTCTTGTAGTCTATGTATTCGCACTAATTCATGCTCGGTGTGTGCCAATTGGAATGATAAACTTTGGAGACATGTGTCACAGTATATTGTTGGCGGTGAGGGGTCCATGCCGGTCCTCTCTCCTCAGGGTCACTCTAGTTTATCAGTCTCTTTTGCAGAGGAACAAGAACAGGGTGATGTTTCCGTGATGTCTTCAACAAGTGTGCCTCCGTTGTTGCATTCTAACGAAGAGCTAGCAGCAAAAGTGCTCATGGAGATACAACAATTGCCTAAGAGGTCCCTAGTAGGATCGACGGCATTGTTTTCTGCTAGCTCGCCCGGTGTAGCGACCATTCATCGAATGGCTCGGCAGCCGGGTTCGTCCGTTGCGGTCCAGGGAAGCAGTTTGGGTGATGCGAGCACTATAAACATTGAACGTGCACACCCAGTAACGACGGATCCAAGGATAGTAGGGAGGAAGCCTGTCGGTCCGGTACCTAGCTCGTCCTGGTCCACCAGGACTGTGAGCGAGAGAGCCCCCTCTCTCTTACAGCAACATCTGGGACCAGATGTTGTTGTACGTGACGCTAATCAAGCGGAGCATATGTCCACTCCATCTGCTCGGGACGCTCCGTTGTATAGACAGTCTGCAGTGACTAGTCTATCGGCTTCCCCATCCTCACGGCAGCACACACGACCGCACCTTGGCTACGTGACCGCTGATATCCAGCCAGCTTTGCCGACCAGGGATTCCACGTCGACCAGGTCACGCCATCCGGTAGCAGGGATACAAGGCCTTTACAATCGGGATGATCGCATAAGAGAGGTATGCGAGATTCAGCATCCCAGGAGCTTCCAGCGGCTAAATCATGTAAGACTGCGGCTCCACAGGCCTCCGTAACGGACTTGCTATCACAGATAGCTTATCTTATTGCAGCATCCCAGTAGCCGTCAGAAACCTTTTCCAATCAGGAATTGTCTGAGGAAGCTGGGTCGGTTCGTTCCACTGCAGAGTCACCAAGGGACGACCGAGATGATCAAGTGGTCCAGCCGGATGGAGAAAGGGATTCAGAGGAGTTGGAATTTTCCCTTTCGGAGCAACATAAGGTAGCCGTAGATTTCATCCAACAATACCTTCCTGATGTTGTTCCTCCGAACCAAAATGCTGTGGTGCCGGATAAGAGACTGACACAGACACAGACTTTTTCGGCCGGATTAGGGACACCGTCCCTGAGTTTCCGACCCGGCCCAGAAATGTCTCACGGACATTTGATCTTTTGAATGACACTATATTCAAACTTGCCACCAAGACGGGCAAGTCTGGTTTCTTAACGACCAATGCTATACAGCTGCCTTTCATCAATTCAAGGAATAAATTTGAAATGGCAGGACATGGCATTCCAAGAGTTCCTCTGCGTCTAGACGACTAGGCTGAAGACCTAGAATTGTCTTTGCCGTCGTCTATGTCTATTCCAGCCACGACGTTGGGTACGACAATCTTGTCTAACAGGACCTGCTTAGACGCATTATCGTAACTAGATCACCTTACCAGAGCGTTATCATTACGTCTCGAAGGAAAAGAATTCAAGGATGTTCAGACATCCTTAAGAGTTCTTTCGAGGGCCATAGCATACTCTACGTATAACTCCGCCCTTTCAGTGGCAAATCTGGAGTTAGTTAAACGTGATGCTGCCCCGGCTACATCCACTCGCATGGATCGTAAGGTGAAAAACTCTTTTAGAGTCACTCAGGTCTCCGGAGAGCTTCTCTTCGACGGCAAGCTTTCCTTGATCTATGATCAAATTACTAAGAAAGCTTCAGACTCTCTGCTGTTGAAGTCCGCTGCTAAAAAGTCGGATTCAGCGGAGAAGAGTAAGACAGGCACTTCTGGGACGAATGCGTCCAAGGGAAGTTCCTATAGAGGATCTAAGCAAGCCTCTAGTTCTTACTCCAGAGACCGTCAAGGTAGCGACTCAGGTAGGGGCTGTAATACTGGCCGAGACAACCGGTCAGACGCCCCTAGGTCGATGGGGCAAGGTGCGTGGAAGATGTGGTTTCTCCTCTTGCAAGTCCAGAAAGTGATGGTGTAAACCTCTATCGTGTTCCAGTGGGCGGAATGTTATCGAGTTGCTTAACCAATTGGTTGTCTATTACGGACGACCCTTGGGTTCAAGGGGTGATTTAAGAAGGACTAAAACTGTCCTTCAAAAAAAGCCTCCGTTAACTCGAAGTCCAAGATGGACTCAGCTTCCGTCAAATCCTCTGAAGAGAAGTTTGCTTATATTAGAAGTCCAATCTCCTCTGGAGAAGAACATGATAGAGATCGTAGAAAACCAGGAATCTCCAGGTTTCTACAGCCATCTGTTTCTGGTCCCGAAACCAGACGGCTCGATTCGTCGAGTCATAGATCTGAGCTGGATAAACAAGTTGATCATGGCTCCAAAATTTTATATGGAGACCATTCGATCGGTCAGAGCGAGCATTCGAGTGAACGACTATGCTGCGAGCATAGATCTCAAGGATGCGTACTTTCACGTCATGGTACATCCGGAGTTCAGAAAGTACATCCGCTTTGCTGTCCTAGGAGTCGTTTATCAGTTCCGAGCGATGCACTTCAGTCTGAATCTAGCACCGTGTGCTTTCACTCGAATAATGAACTCTGTAATGATTCATTTCCGAGCTCATTCGTCTACGGTAACGTCAGCCTACCTGGACGACATTCTTCAGCGGTTCGGCAATGAGTTAACGCTTCAGAACGATGTGCAGAATCTGCTTCAACTGCTCTGACGTCTCAGTTTTATAATAAACGAGAAGAAGTCGGATCTGGTGCTGTCCAAGTCATTCACCCACCTGGGAATGAGCTTCGAGACGCACAACAATCTCGTTCGTCTGCCGTTATCCAGAGCGAAATTAATCAGTTGTTATGCTTTCTTTTGTCTTCACTCCGACAAAGTCACAGCGAGAGAATTCATGCGACTGATAGGTTTGTGCGGAGCCGCCGCGGATCTTATTCCGATGGGCGGCTACGTGCTCGGCCACTCCAAATCTTTCTGACTCAGAATTGGAGTGTCAAGATTCATTCGCTCGATACGAACATCGTCTTGTCGAATCAAGTCAAACAAGAGATTCAGACTTGGGCAGATATGCAGTGGTTAACTCAGGGAGTTCCACTGCAATCGCCAGATCCAAGTTATATGATTATGATGGATGCCTATCAAACAGGTTGGAGCGCAACCTTGAGCCCAACGGATTCGAAGTGCCAGGGTCTTTGAGATCCGCAGTTCCTAAACAAGCACATAAACATCAAAGAAATGATGTCAATTTGGCTTGCGCTACGTCATTGGATGAACATAATTCGGAATGCACATGTGCAAATTCTGTCCAACATTTCGACGGTAGTAGCGTATATTAGGAACCAGGGAGGCACTCATTCCATTCCGTTATTCATCTTAACGGAAATAATCCTTCTATTTTTCCTAGAGCATCAAGTTCTTTTATTGGTCTGTCACATTCCGGGTTGTCTGAACGTTTTGGCAGACTGCCTTTCTCGGAGGGGTCGCATGTTGCTGTCAGAATGGACTCTCAACAAACGAGTATTCAATCAGATTTGCTACCAATGGGAGCGTCCGATGATGGACTTATTTGCGACGCATTGCAACAATCAGTTGCAGACGTATGTGTCGCCGTGTCCAGATCCTCAAGCATTTGCAGTAGACGCTCTCTCGATCCTCTTATCCTCCCGCGCCATTGATTCAGAAGATATTGCTCAAGATAAAGCAATCTCACTGCAAGATTCTGTTGGTAGCATCTCGGTCACCCCAGAGACCATGGATAAATCTACTCAGGTGTCTGCAGTGGAACATGCTGCAGAAGCTTCCTCCACGAGAGGATCTTCTTTCGCAGGGGAAATCGCGCACACTGCATCACAACCCGCAAGGTCTCAACCGTCATGTATTTTCGTTGTGTGGTCCTTCTTGCATGGCAAGCAATTTACAGGACGAGCAGTGGTTGCGATTTCTAACTGTAGGAGGACCTCCTCTTCGCTAAATTATGCTGCTTAGTGGAAGGTTTTCTGTCGGTGGTGTAGGGATCATTCTGTTGATATTTATGATCATTTAAACCAGGAATCTCCAGGTTTCTACAGCCATCTGTTTCTGGTCCCGAAACCAGACGGCTCGATTCGTCGAGTCATAGATCTGAGCTGGATAAACAAGTTGATCATGGCTCCAAAATTTTATATGGAGACCATTCGATCGGTCAGAGCGAGCATTCAAGTGAACGACTATGCTGCGAGCATAGATCTCAAGGATGCGTACTTTCACGTCATGGTACATCCGGAGTTCAGAAAGTACATCCGCTTTGCTGTCCTAGGAGTCGTTTATCAGTTCCGAGCGATGCACTTCAGTCTGAATCTAGCACTGTGTGCTTTCACTCGAATAATGAACTCTGTAATGATTCATTTCCGAGCTCATTCGTCTACGGTAACGTCAGCCTACCTGGACGACATTCTTCAGTGGTTCGGCAATGAGTTAACGCTTCAGAACGATGTGCAGAATCTGCTTCAACTGCTCCGACGTCTCAGTTTTATAATAAACGAGAAAAAGTCGGATCTGGTGCCGTCCAAGTCATTCACCCACCTGGGAATGAGCTTTGAGACGCACAACAATCTCGTTCGTCTGCCTTTATCCATTCCAGACATTGCTAATTTTCTAGTCTACCTGTTTGATGAGATCAAACTGCAGCCTAGCCTGTTACCATTAAGGGTTATAGGTCTATGCTATCTGATACCTATGCACATCATGATAGCTTACAGATTGGATCTAATGTCTCTTTATCTAAGTTAGTGAAAAACTTTTCGATAAATAGACCTAGAACCCTTAGATTAATTCCTAAGTGGAATTCAGCTTGGGTTCTTCTTAAGCTAAAAAAAGCGCCATTTGAGCCTCTTGACACGGTGGACTTCAAATTCTTATCTTATAAGACAGCTTTTCTCTTAGCCTTCTCTTCGGCTAGAAGAGTTAGTGAGCTTCATGCACTATCTGTTGATGATTCTCACTATCGTAGTATAGGTAATACTATTACCTTGACTACTAATGTCGGATTTTTTGGCTAAGAATCAGGCTCCTAATAAGTATCTGGAACCTATGGTTATTAAGGCTCTTCCATCTTCAGACGGGCATAGGCCTTTACTCTGTCCTGTTAGAGCTATGCGCATTTACAAATGTAGATCTGAGTTTATCAGAAAGGGACATAAACGTTTCTTTCTGTCTCTGTTGCCTAATAAAAGGGACATTACGGTCCATTCTATTGCAAGGTGGATTCAGTTAACTATCCCTACTGCTTATGAAAAATTATCTTCAACTCAGCAGTCTGTGCTTAAGATTTCGGCGCATGAAGTAAGAGCGCTGTCTACATCTTGGGCTTATGCTAATAGTGTTGCTATTACCGATTTGATGAAGGCTGCATATTGGTCTCAGCCTTCGACATTCACCAGTTTTTATCTTAGAAATATTGAGTCCATTTCTGGCGACCTGCGTTTTTAGCTCACCGAAGGGAGCTTAACTTATCACTTGCCGTCCGTCGTCGTCCGTCATGAACTTTACATTAACGACTACTCCTCCCAAATAACTGGATCAAATTGAACCAAATTTGGTATGCATGTTCCCCATCATATGTCAATTCAAATTTGTACAAATAATCTTGCCGCACCCACAGGGGGCACCACAAGGGGCATAACTCTGATAGCACCCATGAATTTCTTTCCAAAATTCAAAAAAATCTTCTTCAGATCCACCAGGCAGAATTCTTTCCTATTTGGTATACATCATCTCTGGGGGGGGGGGGGGGGGGGGGGGGGGGGGGGCAGATTCAAGTTTGTTCAAATCAGCCCCCTGGGTTCATATTTGGGCTGACGAAAGAAGCCCGAATTTGAACTTAGTGCATTTCAGGCAAATTTCTTAAAAAATCTTCTCCAGATCCAGCAGGCAGAATCTTTTGATATTTGGTATGCAACATTGTGGGGTGGATCTGATTCAAGTTTGTACAAATCAGCCCCCTGGGTTCATATTTGGGCTCAGTATAGGAGCCTGAATTCAAACTTAGTGCAGTTCAGGCAAATTTCTTTAAAAATCTTCTTCTCAAGATGTAGCAGGCAGAATCTTTTGATATTTGGTATGCAACATTGTGGGGTGGATCTGATTCAAGTTTGTTCAAATCGGCCCCCTGGATTCATATTTGGGCTCACTATAGAAGCTCGAATTCGAACTTAGTGCATTTCAGGCAAATTTCTTCAAAAATCTTCTTCTCCAGATCCTGCAGGCAGAATCTTTTGATATTTGGTATGCAACATTGTGGGGTGGATCTGATTCAAGTTTGTTCAAATCGACCCCCTGGATTCATATTTGGGCTCACTATAGAAGCTCGAATTCGAACTTAGTGCATTTCAGGCAAATTTCTTTAAAAATCTTCTTCTCAAGATCCAGCAGGCAGAATCTTTTGATATTGGGTATGCGGCATGCTTAGGGGGGTGAGATTCAAGTTTGTTCAAGCCAAGTCCCTGGGTTCATATTTGGGCTCACGGCGGTAGCCTGAATTATAACTTAGTTCAAAATGTGGAATTTTCTTGAAAAATCTTCTTCTTCAGATCCAGCAGTTGGAATGTTTTGATATTTGGTATGCAGCATCCTTAGGGGGGTGAGATTCAAATTTGTTCAAGCCATGTCCCTAGGTCCATATTTGGGCTCACTATTGGAGCCCGAATGATAACTTAGTTCAAAATGAGTAATTTTCTTTAAAAATCTTCTTCTTCAGATCTGGCAGTCAGAATGTTTTGATATTTGGTATGCAGCATCCTTAGGGGGTGAGATTCAAGTTTGTTCAAGCCATGTCCCTAGGTACTTATTTGGGCTCACTGTGGGAGCCCGAATGATAACTTCTTAAAAATGAGGAATTTTCTTAAAAAATCTTCTTTTTCAGATCTAGCTGTCAGAATGTCTTAATACTTGGTATGCAGCATCCTTAGGGGGGTGAGATTCAAGTTTGTTCAAGCCATGTCCCTAGGTCACTGCGGGAGCTTGAATTGTAACTTAGTTCGAAATGAGGAGTTTTCTTAAAAAATCTTCTTCTTCAGATCCAGCAGTCAGAATGTTTTGATATGTGGTGTGTAGCATCCTTGGGGGGGGGGGGGGGGGGGAGGAGGAGGAGGGGGGAGATTCACATTTGTTAAAGCCAAGTCCCTGAGTCCATATTTGGAGCCCGAATTATAACTTAGACAATATGAGGAATTTTTCATTAAAAATCTTCTTCAGATTTAGCAGTCGAAATGTTTTGATATTTGGCATGCAGCATCCTTAGGGGGTGAGATTCAAGTTTGTTCAAGCCAAGTCCCTAGTTCCATAAAATTTGTCTCTCATGATTTCATTCCTTTGTAGTGTTGATGAACCATGTCTAACTGAATGTGACCCCAGATACTTCTTTGAACCACTTTGGTCGGTGAGCGATTAAGGCTCTTTGGGGCCTCTTGTTTAGGTTCATTATCTGTTGCTCAGAATGTCGTCCACTAAACAGTTGCAACTATAGTTATGCAGGCTTTCTGTTCCGGCAGCGACTCTGTCCTGCTGCCCTCTTCACTCTGGGGTATTTGACCCAGGGCAAGGGGAAGCAGGGGGTGGGGGGGGGGTGGATGGTGTTCCCTTAGGTCACCTGCTTTATAGTGAAAAGCAAAGGAATACCTCCTCTGGAGTCAGTAATTCCGAGTCTGTACCGGGATGGTTTTAAAGTGTAAAGCTAATGTTTAACTCATTCATGTAATATTTTTAAAGTGTAGCTCGGTGTGAAGCAATTGTATATGTCACGTGTCATACAGGCGTTAATATACAATCATCGGACACTTTTAATGAGTATAAAGAGTCTCATTTCTCTGGACTTCCTTTATTTATTGGCTTTCCTTTTAAAATATTAGTATAACGGGTTATACTGGATGTTAATAGAGATCATTGATGTTATTGTGCTCAATTACAGATGGGTATTGTGTCTTTCTTGTTTGATGCAAATAAGAAAGATGCATGTAAGACATGTCCTCCTCTTCTCCTTGAGGGGATAATTCTGTTTACATGTAATTGAGCCTATTGGATTTTCCTTTATGTCCTAGGCCCTCCAGCCTTTTTTTCTATTCAGCTAAGTCTGGGTCATTGGTACAGTATAAAAATGTTAAAAAATTTATAGTAATTTATATATTTTTTATACTTACCAATGACCCAGACTGGGATGGCCCTCCCATGTGTTGGGAACTCTTACCTCCCTGCTGATTACATAACGCTTACCAGGCACTGGTTGTAAGAATGACAATTGGCACCAATTTCGAGACCTCCATTACGCCACGCATGCGCAGTGGATAAAAGGTATGGAGGACCACATAGGACATTGAAATTTCAGTTTTTGATGCAAATTTTGGTGATTGGGGGGCAAAATTTGTGTTTGGCCCTTGATTTTAAGGAGTTAACACCAGTTAAGTCTGGGTCATTGGTAAGTATAAAAAATATATAAATTACTATAAATTTTTTAACTTTCTTTGAATAAATATTGTTTAAACTAAATCAGCTGATTTCATAGAATTCTAGCTATTCACAGGGATAGAAGACCCAGATAAACAAAGAACCATAAGCAGTAGTATTAATATTAAACTCCAATGATGTCAATATTCAGTTATAATTTTATTACACTCAAGTAAAGTACATCAAGAGTGATAACATACATTTCTGACATGTAGTGTAAAGATCTCCATACTGCTCTCGTGCAGTTTAATTCTGTTCCCACCACTTTCTTGGGTGTGTGGTGGCTTATTGGTTAGAGCAACTAAGAGAATTGGTGTTCAGACCGGAAGGTAAAAGGTTCGATCCTGACCTGCCTCATTTGCATTGTGTTCTTGGGCAAGACACTTAATCCCAATTCCCCATGAGGGAGCATGGTTGCATGCAGTGTACAAAGCCATACTGCATGTTGATGGTGCACATGCTATTAATCGATGCTACATAGCTTGTGCACAGTTAGCAAGTTGGAGGGTCTTACACTTACTCGCCACTGCTCAGTGGTTCTCTCCAGGTACTCCAGCGTCCACCATTAAAATTGTCTGACATGATATAACCCTGGCTGTTGAAGGTGTTGTTCAATTTCAATATACAGAGGATATGGAATGAGTGTTTTTCTCATATAATATTTATGAAACGAGTCTAAGAATTTTCCGTTTTGGCGAGCCTCTGGCAAGACCAAACGGAAAATTCGGACGAGTTTCATAAATATTATATGAGAAAAACACTCATTTCATATTCTATTTATCATATGACACACACACGCACAAATTAGCCACTAAGTACGACTTTTTAACCCATCACCTAACTTGAGTTGCAGACAGCTCTTGGAAAAAACATCCTCGTATAACTAAAAAATTTTCATTTTTTGCTTCCAAAACATAGGTTATTACCCCTCGTTGGAACGAGCTCGTCGAGCTCGTTCCAATGAGGGGTCATAACCTATGTTTTGGAAGCAAAAAGTGAAAATATAAACAAAAATGAATGGCGTTTTTCTTGTAGGTAAAAGATTAATACAATATGACCCACCCCAAATAGGACAGATAACGTAAATTCTTCCTACTGAAATTATGCAAATGTCACCCAGTTGTATTTTGTTTAGCCAATCAAATTTTTGAAATTTTGAAATTGACCAATGAAAGCTCCCAACTCTAATTATGCAAATTATGAAAATGTGGCCCACTTTTATTTTGTTCAGCCAATCAAATTGTCTAGTTTTGAAATTGACCAATGAAATTGACGGAAGGCTTTATTTATCACTGATTAATATGAAAACAAAATATCAAATGTTTTAAAGTGAACAAAACGGATGAGTCATATGATAAAAGTAAATAAAAACTACTTTCTCACACAAAACCATCACTGTTGTCTTTCCCAAAACATCTGATTGTAAAACAAATCTGGTCCAATTAAGTGGATTGCACTATTTTTGATCTTCCCAGAACTGGGAGTAATTTTTTTCAAGTAGGAGCATGCATTAACAGCCAGAAATGTATTGTCAATAATGAGTGGTACAGTTGAACCCTGCTACTTGAATACCCACATTACGTGTTACAAATATTCAGTTAACGTCAATATTTTGTTAACCAGAATTTGGTCATTTTCTTACATTTTATCAATTAATTGGGTATTTATTCTGTTATATATTGTTTGACAGAGCTCATTGAGCTCTGTCAAGCAAGATATAATGGAATAAATGCTCCGAAAAGATTCTGCACTTGGGGATGCGATGTGCATCCCATAAGTGGATGAGTGTTGGTCTTCTTCTGTTGCATGAACGCGTACTGCCCATAGTGGACTGGTGGCTACTCGGCTGGTCTTGATTTTATTACCACTTTTGTGTCTTTCGTTTCTTCTTTGGCGGTGGAGGTAGAGGTGGAGATTCCTTAGCTTTTGGAGGTGAGGACCGTGGAGTCATGTTTTGATTTTGATTGCGATTGAGTTTGGAGTGCAGCTCGTCAGTTCGTTTTACTAGGTCTGCCACTTCGTTATCAAGGTAATCTTTGGTTTCTTGAGCTGTCTTTCTAGTCTAAGCATATTTTCTTCCTGGAGTGTGATTAGCTCAGCGGCCGTGGGAGAGCTGTCTGATGACTCTTCTGAGCCCACGATCTGTTGTTGGGTGAGCTTACTTAGTTCTTCGTCATGTTCCACCTCAGTGTGGGGGTCCAAGCTTGAGATGGAACTGGAGGTGGAGGCATTTGATGACTGGGTGGTATCTGGTGCTGCTTTCTCCATCTGGATGGGGGAATGGACTTCCATCTCCTCTTCCTTCTCTTTGCGGCTTTCTTCATATTTTGTTATCCAGGCTTCTAGACGCTTGCTGTCCCGGTGCTTAGTAGATGGGCTTTTCTTTTTCCTCTTGTTCTTTTCAGGGTCCTCTGGGTGTGGACCAGAGCCCGATTGAGCTAAGGTACTACCACTCCCCAGGGGGGGGGGGGGGGGCCAATGGTCTGGCTGCTGGCTTCTTTTTTCTCCTTGTTGGAGCCATTCCAGGTGGTATTGGAAAATCCAATATCACCTGGCAGGTATCACCAGAAACATGGATGGTCCAGTTTCTGGTGTTACCCACGTTCAAACATGTTAACATGTCAGATAGCTTCTGCGGTATAATCATTCTGGTGTTAATTAGTGGTGTTAGAGAGTCCAGTAAGCATCGTGTGGTAATGAAGTGGTAATGTAAATGGTAACTGCTCATATTGAATGAATGTATTGAGGCCAAATGGTATCCATACAAAATCAACTTGGACAAAATCGCCTTAGGATGAAATTCCCTTAGGAGGAAATCTCCTTTAGGCATAATCCCCTCACTTTAGTTGTCAAAGGCTTACAAAATCTCTGCACTCACTTTAATTTCAGAGGTGGGCATAATCCCTGCAGATTAAATTTATAAGGATTAGCTTGTTCAGTGGTATATAATTTAATTTTCTTTAATGATATCTGCTATTGAAAGAATTTATTGAGGCAAATGGCATCCATACAGTATCAACTTGGACAATCCCATTAGGATGAAATCCCCTTAGGAGGAAATCTCCTTCAGGCATAATCCCTTCACTTTAGTTTTCAAAGGCTGACAAAATCTCCACACTCACTTTAATTTTCAGTGGCTGGTATAATCTCCTCAGATTAAATTTATAAGGATTAATTTGTTCAGTGGTAATAATGGTATAATTTAATTTTCTTTAATGATATCACAGCCAAAATCAACATATCTCATCGATATCACAGCTTCAACTACCATGACACCGCCTGAGGCAGACTATACTTGCCAATGATGACTCTCTACCCCATCTAACTACACGTATAAGTGGCAGACTCTACTTGCCCCCAGGGAGAGGTAGCACCTTTGTGAGAGGACCCCCCTCTCACTCTGATCCTCATCCGAGGGTAGAGTCAACAACCATCAAAAGACAACCCAACAACCTCATCTGACCATCTCACCAGAGACACCTGCCGAGTACCCAATCATTTTCCACCTTCACCACGCCCTTTCATGCAGCTTCCAAATCCTCAACTGTTAAAGAGGGGCGAAAGAGGCTTGCCCCACAACGTCCCTGCACACCTATGGCACGCAAAACCATTCAACCTGATATCTGCAGTTTCATTATCTGTTTACCTTACAAGACAAACATTATCCCTTGAATAACAATATTTTCATTTTTTGCCCTGAAACATAGCATATGAACTCGTTCCAATGAGGGGTTGCCATGTTTTCAGGTCAAAAATGAAAAATATAATTCTGTTAATAGCAATGTTTGTGAATAGCATAGGTTAGTCTTGGTCAGTGCCTTTTGGTAAAGGGTAAAATTACACAGTATGTGATCAGAAAAATGTAGAAACACTCAAAATGATATGTCCAAACCGAAAATTAAATTGAGGGGATACAGTTTTCTAATTTTGTCCTAAAGCTTGAGAATTTGAAGTTTGTGAGTAGAATATTTTCAGTAAATCACAATATTTTCTATGTGACCCTATTTTATTCTTAAAACTGGAAAAGGTGTGATTTAGTTACATAAATGTACATGAATAATGGAATTCTATGTGAGTTGCGTTTTTGTTTTTTGAGTTGTTTTCATACAGGCAATGTATACATCTTGGCCAAGAATCTGATGCCTGTTCTTGAACTTTTCAATCCAGAAAAAGCATTCACAATTCTACAGTTGTGGAAGTTCCTAATTTTATGGTTGGATGTGTTATATTTTCTAGGTTTGAAGAAATCAGAACATTATGTCAAAGTCTGCCAGCAGAAGCTCCTCATTCCAGACCACCTGTTCTATCATTAAATTTGCCAAATGATAATACATCAGATGCTTTACCATCTAGTCGATGTAGCAGGTAAGAGGAAAAAGTACATTATTGTAGTCATTTTGACCAGGTATTTATTTGTAGGAGATTTTTTTCTGTCTGGCCAGATGTTCTTAACCCTTTACCCAACGAATCGACCACATCCGCCTGCATAATATGCAAATTCAGCAGCTGAAAAAATACTATTTTTAAAAAAATTTCCACAAAACCATATCATGTGACCCCTCTTTGGAACGAGCTCATTGAGATCATTCCGATGAGGGGTCACATGATATGGTTTTGAGGAAATGTTTTTAAAAATTTTTAAAAATGTTATTTAAAATAATAAATTTTGATATCGTCTGTGTTGGGTAAATGGTTAAATGCTTTCTTTTGTCATATTTAGAACTTCATTTGCCTCCATTATTATGCCCCCAACCTTCGAAGGAGGATTCTGGGTTGTCCATTGAAGCCCTCCATCCATCTGTCTGTCCATTTGTCCATCCGTCTGTCTTTCCAGGCTTAGCAGAGGTACATTGTGGGGTTACAATTTAGGGTCAGTGGTTGTTGTGGGGTTGGGTTAGTACAGTGGCCACTTGTGGGGTTATTTTTTGCACTGTGGGGTTAATTTTTTGCCCTTGTGGGGTTAGGGTGTAACAAAACCCCACAAGTAAGAATGTCCATTTGTCTGTCCATCTGTCTGTCTGTTCATCCGTCTGTACAAACATTTTGCCTTGTAATTTCAAAGCCATTGCCCGGATTTCAATCGTCTTTGGTATGCTGATAGGCCTGCATGGGGGAACGGATATGCACAAGCAACGGGTTCTGTCCAATAATTTTTTCCAGAGTTATGGCCCTTTTTCGACTAAGAAAATTTTTCTGTTTTCACTCTTTCCACTTAGAAAATTGTTCTGTCGCACAATACCTTCAAGGCTACTTCGAAGTTGCATACAGGTTGGGGACAAGGGCCTGCACTTTGCATCTACTTCCAGTGATGACTAAGTTTGGCTCTGTTAAAGAACTACCCTTGTGTGACAAATTATTAGAAAGATCCCTTTGAAATCTTTCCAACCATTTGTCTTTTAATAGTGCATCCCCAGAAAATATGGAAGAGGCGATTTGGTTTTTTATTCAACCTTGGTACTCAGGCACTTGAACTTCTGCTGCATTAACCCTTCATCTGACAAAACTCACAGATAATACTTGCAATAATTTTTCTACAGTTACCAAAAAATAGCTTACACCCGTCTCTTCAATGAGCTCAACAGGTTACAGTCTTTATTTTAGAAGAATAAATGCAAAAAAATAATTTGAATAACAAGTTTTGGGTTTTTAAACCACTGCCTACCTTGTGGGGATATATAATATTCCTCATGTCCATTAGTCCCTCACTCCATCCTTCCCGAAGTTGTATCATACACTACACTCACCCCTTTGAAGACAGCCATCTGAAATTTTGCACAATGCATTACTTTATTCAGCACATTACCATGTTAGACGGTCAGACAACTCTGTACGTTTTTGTCCCAGTTATTGGCCTTTATCAACTTTGAAAATTTCATGTGTTTTTTAATTGAGGGTACCTTCATGGTGTAATTTGAAGATATGCAATGCTGATAAAGTATGCAGAAAAGGTATTTTTAACAAAATTATTGCCCTTTATCGACTTGAAAACTTCCAGTGTATTTTTTTAATTGAGGGTACCTTATTAAGGGTACTTTCATGGTGTAATCCTTCCACAGTTTGTAATGTAGAGATTTGAAACCTTAGGATATGGTTACACACATAATGAAGATGTGTAACATCTATAAAGTTTGCTGAAAAAATATTTTTTCACAAAAATATTGCCTGTTGTTGACTTAGAAAATTTCATGTGTTTTAATAGAAGGTACCTTCATGGTGTAATCAACTCCTCCCTCAGTTTCTAATGTGGAGTGTTGAAACTTTAGGAGATGGTTGTACATGCCTTGATATCAAGATGTGCAACATCTATAAAGTTTGCAGTAAAAATATTTTTTTTCAAAATTATTGCCCTTTATCGAATTAGAAATTTTCCACTTTGCAGAAAAATATTTTTTTCACAAAATTATATCAAATCAAATCAAGTCACTCTCACATTTGGTAAAGAGGTGGGGTGGGGGGATCTTTTTGGGTCACCCTATGGTGACTTAATAGTTTTTATGATACTGCCCCAATGGTCTGTAATCTGTCAAAAGTCTGTCATCTGTAATCCTTTATCTGTCACCTAGTAATAAATGTTTCATTTCTGTAATGCTATTCATGGTATTGCAGGCGGGGACAAATGCCACCCTGGCATTGCTCTAGTTTTGTTCTGGTAGATTTTGCCAATTGGTAGACCAATGAAAGGGTTAAATCTTTTGATATTTGTTTTGTTATACATCTCGAAGGTAGTCAGATTCAAGTTTGTTCAAATTGGGTCCCTGAGTTAGTATTTGGGCTCTCTATTGGAGCCCAAAGTTTAACTAGATGCAATTTGTGGACATTTCTTTAAAAATCTTCTTCGTCAGATCCACCAGTCACAATCTTTTCATGTTTGGTATACAGCATCTATAGGGGGTGGGGGGGGGGGGGGGGGGCAGATTCAAGTTTTTCAAATCGAGTCGCTGGGTTAATATTTGAACTCCATATGGGGGCCCAAATTTTAACTTTGTGCAATATGTGGAATATTCTTTAAAAACTTCTTCTTCAGATTCACTAGTCAGAATCCTCTCATATTTAGTACACATCACCTCTGGGGGGGGGGGGGGGGGGGAGGGGGGGGGGCAGATTCAAGTTTGTTCACATCGAGTTCCTCAGTTAATATTTGGGCTTTCTATGGGAGTTCTAATTTTAACTTAGTGCAATATGAGGAAATTTCTTTAAAAATCTTCTTCAGATCCACCAGTCAGGATCCTCTCATATTTGGTATACATCATTTCTAGGGGGGGGCCAGATTCAAGTTTGTTCAAATCGAGTTCCTTGGTTAATAGTTGGGATCCCTATGGGAGCGTGAATCTTAACTTAGTGCAATATGAGGAAATTTCTTGAAAAATCTTCTTCAGATCCACCAGTCAGAAGCCTTTACTTTAACATTTAGTATACATCATCTTTATGGGGTCAGATTTAAGTTTGTTCAAATCGGGTCCCTGGGTTGAAAATTTTGGGTCTGGTTCAGACTTTTTTCGATTTTTTATGCGTTTTGTTAAATTTTGAGATAAAAGAAAAAAAATTTTGGCCAGAAAATTTTGGGTTCGGTTCCAACTTGGAAATTTTGGACCAAAAATTTTTTTTTTTTTTTTATGCATTTTGTTCAATTTTGAGACAAAAAAAATAATTTTAGCCTGAAAATTTTGGGTTCGGTTCGGACTGGAATTTTGGACTGAAATTCAGAAATTTTTGTTCAATTTTGTATGTTTTGTTCAGTTTTGAGACAAAAAAAAAAAATTTTATAGCCTGAAAATTTTGGGTCTGGTTCAGACTTTTTTTTATTTTTTATGCGTTTTCAATTTTGAGACGAAAGAAAAAAATTTTTAGCCTGAAAATTTTGGGTCCGGTTCTGACTCCCAAAATTTTGGACTGAAATTCGGGAAAAAATTTTGGGATTTTTTTCGAAATTTTTTTTCAATTCTTTTCAAAATAGAGTTGCTAGATGACTTAGAGTGGTTTTATGCAGGAATGTTTTTACCCTGTGTCCTGCTCTCCCTTCCTTTGTGGGGGAAAGATTTAGAGTGATTTTATGCATCCCTCCCCCAAAATACCCCTATGACCACCAACCCCACTCCCCACCCCTGGGGTCAATTCAGCGGAAGGAAAAAAAATGCAATATGAAGGAATTTCTTTAAAAATCTTCTTCTCTAAAACCATCAGTTGGAATCTTTTGATATGTGGTATACAATATCTCTGGGGGATGGGGGACGGGGGGGGGGGGGGTGGGGTCAG
This sequence comes from Pictodentalium vernedei, assembly GCA_031216915.1. NCBI lineage: Eukaryota > Metazoa > Mollusca > Scaphopoda > Dentaliida > Dentaliidae > Pictodentalium > Pictodentalium vernedei. The sequence continues at coordinate 711,382,764 of CM062297.1, forward strand.
ATTGAAGTTTGTTCGAATTGTGTCCCTGGGTCAATATTTGGATTCCTTATGGGAGCCTGAATTTTAACTTAGTGTAGTATGATGAAATTTAATTGAAAATCTTCAGATGCATCATCTGAATACTTTCATATTTGGAATACAGCTTCCCGGGGGGGTGGGGGGGGGGGGGTAAGATTTAAGTTTGTTCGTATTGGGTCCCTGGGTTAATATTTGTGCTCTATTTGATTGGGTGACATAACAACCTTTGAAAGCTTGGCAGTGCTAGTCTACAGCTGATAGAAGGATAGAAAGCAGTCAGGAAGACCCAGGATAATAATCCTCTGACATGGACACTATTGATATGTAGAATTAAAACGAAATTTGTGAAGCAATATCAGCCTTTATAATGAGTGGGGCAAGATTTTTGGCCCCAGCCAAAATTTTATTTTCTGAACCATTGGTCTGAACTGAACCAAATTTGGTATGTGATATCATTGGGTCATAAGTACTAGACTCATGTAAAAAAAATGTTCCTGTTTCCCTGTGAGAACCGCAGGAGTTAAAAATAGAAATATTTTCAAACACCCATATTTCCCAAAACACTCGGAACAAAGAACTGTTATTTGGTATGAAGCATCTTCAGGACCAGTAGAATTGAGTGGTAAAAAGAAATTGGCATCGTTTATGTTAGGGTGTTTTGTAGGGGAGGCATCAAAAAAATGCTTGAGTCAGCATATTTACAAAAATTTTGAAAAACTTTTTCTCCAGAATCAGTGGTCAGAATCTTTTGATATTTGGTATACAGCATCCATAGGTGGGTCAGATACAAGTTTGTGAAAATGAAGCCCTTGGTTCATATTTGAGATCAATACAGGAGCCCATATTTTTAACTTAAGGCAATGTGGGGAATAATCTTTAAAAAAATCTTCTTCAGAACCACCAGTCAGAATCTTTTAATGTTTGGGTTACATCGTTGTTATGAGGGTCAGATTCAAGATTGTTCAAACCAAGTCTCCAGGTTAATATTTTTCAAGTCCAAATTTTAACTTCATGCAATATCGAGGATAATTTTTAAAAATTTTCTTCTTGAGATCCACCAGTCAGAATGCTTTCATATTTGATATACAACATCTATAGGGGGTCAGATTCAAGTTTGTTCAAATCCAGTCCCTAGGTTAATATTTGGGCTCACTATGGGAGCCCAAATTTTAACTTAGTGCAATATGGAGGATAATTTTTTAAAATCTTCTTCTTAAGATCCACCAGTCAGAATGTTTTCATCTTTGGTATACAGCATCTCTAGGGGGTCAGATTCAAGTTTGTTCAAATCCGGTCCCTAGCCCAAATTTTAACTAATTGCAATATGACCAAATTTCTTTAAAAATTTTCTTCTTCAGATCCACCAGTTAGAATCCTTTCATATTTGGTCTACAGCATCTCTTGGGGAGTCAGATTCAAGTTTGTTCAAATTAGGTCCCTGGGTTAATATTTGGGCCCAACTATGGTAGCCTAAATTTTAACTTAGTGCAATATGAGGAAATTTCTTTAAAAATCTTCTTCAGATCCACCAGTCAGAATGGTTTCATATTTGGTATACAAAATCTCTACAGGGGACTGATTCAAGTTTGTGTAAATTGGGTCCATAGGTTAATATTTGGGCTCACTATGGTAGCCCACATTTTCACTTACGTGCAGTATGAGGAAATTTCTGTAAAAATTTTCTTCTTCAGATCCACCAATCGAAATGCTTTCATATTTGGTATACAACATCTTTAGGGGGGGATGGGGGGGGGATGGGGGAGGGGGGGGGGGGGGGGCAGGTTCGACTTTGTCCAGATCGAGTGCCTGGGTTAATATTTGGGCTCCCGAATTTTAACTTAGTGCAATATGAAGAAATTTCTTTGAAAATCTTCTTCAGATCCACCAGTCGGAATGATTTCATATTTGGTATACATCCCTCGTGGGGGAGATTCAAGTTTGTTCAAATTGAATGCCTGGGTTAATATTTGGACTCCCTATCCGAGCCAATATTGGCCATGTAGCTGAAGAATTCGAAATTTTTTATTAAGTACCCTTTAGAGATGTGTAACTAAGATTAATCCACATAGGTTGTATCAAGGAGCTCCATAGGGGAGCTCCACTTTTTACCTTATGATCCACTGAAGAAAAAGCATGATGCTTGGAATATTTTAGTTTCTCCTGAGGGGCTCAAAGATTGACAGTGGAGATTGATTGCTTAATGTAGATCCATTCTTGGGCTCGGTTTATATTGGGTTTTCTTCAAGGTGAACACTTCATACTCTGTGAGGCTCTCTTGTTTAAATAAAATAATTTTATTACTACTGATATTGCTGTTATTGATTGCATTTTTTGATAACTCATAGATAAATCAATGAAAATTATTTATTTTCAGTCGGTCGAGGATAAGACAAGCCCAGGAATATGCAAAACACTATTTATGAGAAACACCAGATTCACCAGTTTATGACAATCAGTTTGAACAAATGTTATTTGTCAGGTCTTTTGATACAGTGAAGAATAATAGTAAGAAAGCATTTTCCAAATGTTTTAAAATTGTTTTAAAACAATTATGACAAGCCATCCAGGCCTGGTAACCACACTCACAGAGGAATGATTGGACAGGAAGGTATATCACAAGTAGGTCAAAATGTCAGTTGGAGTTCTTGTACCTGTTGTATTTGGCCACTATTTTGTGAGTGCCCTTCTATGTTTGCACTGGGTAGTAGTAGAGACAGACATTGGTACAGCATGTACAAGTCCCGTTTTTGCTGTTTGAAAAAATAAGCCAGATTTTGAGCCAAGTTAAATTAAGAGGAAAGGTTTGATGAGAGTCATTGCTTTTTAAGGCAGATCTGAATTGCTGTTCAGGCAATGTTCTTTATTACTGATGCAGTAGGTTCCCAGTGGTAATCCAAGAATGTGGTGCAATTCTTGTTTACTGTGGAACCAAGTTGAACTGTACTGGTTAAATATGTCCCTAAAGTTGGTAGCATAGGTATAAACAGTTGACTAAATTTGTCTTTATTCTTGTGTTGGATTCATGATATAGCCAAATTACTGAAAGTGACTTTTAAACACCCAATAAACAATAATAATTTGGTCATTAGCCCTTGCACATGGAATGTTCAATTTGATACAGATAAAATCAAAATATTTTCTTTTCTTTTTACAATTTCGACATCATACCCACAATTTATGGCTTGCTATGAAACAAACAAAACCTTTGATTATACTTCGATGATTGTGAATCCTGTAGCATAAAATCATTGATTAACATTAATGCAACAATTTATTATATCAAAATTCTGATATGTGTTTGTATATTTATCTCTTTGAACCCAAAGTTTACACAGGATCATGTCATCTCCTTGTTTCATATAAGTATATGGCTGTTTGAAAGTGAATTTTTGTGGTAGACCAATCAGTACATGTATTTTCAATGTGCAGCCTTGGGGTTGCACATTGAAATATTATTTGGTCTACCTCGAATGATGAATATGAACTTTTCCATTTCATGCCATTGAACCATCAGGATTGATATACCATCAGGGTGGGAGCATGGTGGCTCAGTGGTACACTGTTGGACTTCTAGGCTAGAGATCCCGAGTTCGATCCCCATCTGGGACGACCCGCATTGTGTCCTTGGGCATGGCACTTTATCCTGGTTGCCTACATGGGGGCACAATTATGCTGTGTACTAAGGCATACCACACGTCGATGGTGCACATGTCTTCAACCGCTGTAACCCTGCTTGAGCGGAGCTTGAACAGAGTTAGAATGTTGAGGAGCTGACAGTTGCTCGTCAATGCTCAGTGGTTCTCTCTGGGTACTCCGGCTTCCTCCACCTGCAAAACTGTCACGGTCATGATTAGCCATTGTGCATAAGTATGTGACCTTAAACCCCAGTAAATGAATAAGTAAATACCATCAGGGTTGAAAGATTAATTTTGATCTTGATGAGATTTTTTTTTTTTTATCTTTTCTCTACAACATTGCAAAATTACAGACAAAAAACAGCCTGACAATACTGCCAGCTCAAAAGAAAAAAATTTTTTTGTGACTTTATGGCATTATTTGTTTTATATGCAATTCTCAGATACTAAGAATATATTAACTGAATTGCAAAGCCTGCATATTATAAGTTACGGGATGTTTAGTGGCCGGATATGGTGTTAGAGGTGAAGTGAGATAAATATTCGGCGAGGCATTAGCCAAGCCTAATATTGATTGCACTGAGCCTTACATGACACCATATCCAACCACTAAACATCCTGTAACATATTTATTATGTCAGCAGACAAAATCCAGTATGTCCCTTTAATTAATCGGCCCTGTAATTTATTTTTTGGTGTATCGTACTTGTGAAAATGTAAAGCAGATGTAAGTTTACAATGTAAGGGGAGTAACTCTAGCAATCATTTTGTGCTGAAGTGATTATCAACCGGATCGATTAACTTGAATGTTGGCATGTTTCGATTTATATTGGGCTACTGGATGGAGTTATCGATCGAAATAAGTTTCTTAATTTGGGATACATATTATAAATAGATTATTTCTTTTTGATTAAGTGAGTTTAATGAAACTTTAATCACATTCAGCAGACGTTTGCTGTAAGATTGCCATTTTTGAGACGAGGCAGTTGCATTTTATTTCTAAAAACAATATGGTGGACACACACCTAATGTTGATTTCATATGGGGTCACCGATGCTATCATCATCATCCTGATAGGCCGCCACCATTTATCCTCGCTGATTGGTTGATCCCAAGTGCTGACATAATAAATAAATATTGTTAGAGGGTATACATGTGTTTGAAATTGTTTTTTTTAATTTCAATGGAGATGTGTATTGCAAGATGTTAAGTCCTAAATTGACAGGTAGAATGAGAACATTCTCCCTTCCAGATATCTATTTTTCCCTATTTTAGTGTTTTTGACTTCTGTTAAACAAGCCCAGAGTTTGGACCTTGCCAGACCAACTTTGTTGACAAATCTGTATGAGACGATACATCCAGGGTACCAGGTTTGAAAGGGTTAAGTGTTTGTAGCCCTTCCAACTCTGGCACCCTGGATGGTATCGCCCCATATAGTTTTGTCAACAGTGAAATGAGCAAATCTCTTCTGCATTTATAGAGAGGTTTAGTAAAAATTTAATCCTACACCTCCTTTTATTGTTTGCTCAAATGTGATCAGACAAATTTTTCTTTGTGCAACTGTTAATGCATATCTGTTTCAAAGGGTTAAGTTTTCATGTTCATGTCAGAGCATGATGGCATAGTGTTCCAAGGCATATTAATGATAAACTTGTCTCCACTTGTGATTGGTTTGAGGATTGAAAAGTCTGACAGTTACTTACCATTGCTTAATTGTACTCTCTGGGTACATTGGCCTCCTCCATCCATATACTGTCAAATCGGATATGCCCTCACTGTTGAAAGTGTTAATAAAACCCAAATAAATAAAAGAAAGGAATATTTTTATATATTTAATTGTTGTAGTACCGAGACTGATTGATTAAAGTGGCATATCTAGTATTGCCAACAAAGCTACATGTGAGCCCGCCTATAGAAAGTCCCCAGATGTAAAGAAAACGTGTTTTCACATTGTTTACGGCACAGCTGATAGCATACCATTGTGTTTACGATTCCATCTGAGTGTGGATAAGTCAGTAACATGTCAGGTTCTGTAGGTTATAATTTTGAATTTTGGGCAATAAACAATGTTAAATTGTTTATACATATCAATAAATGAAGATATTAGCATCATTTCATATTTATTTGCCCAGTTGATCTATTCAGTTGATTAGCCAGTTTATGATGAAATATTGGTTCTGTTACCTGTATGTGTCCATGTGATCAGTATATGTGTGGTTGAACTTCCTTCTGTTCAATCTTGCAACATTCTATTTTCTCTCTCCCACTGACCATCTTTCTCTTTTTCTCTTACATTTTTCTTCATTTTTCTTTCTCTTGCCCCTACAGTTTTGCCAATGGAAGAATGGGGTGCAGGGATATTTATCCAAGACTTGGAAATAGTAGGGCATTTCTTTACTCTTGGTGAAAAATTGTTTCAGTAATGTGAACTCTAGAAATGATCTCGATGGGTGGGATGAGAAAGGCTTTCACTTCATTGCCGAATGGTTGGGTGTATCCTTTACATCGTATATATTCTTTTACCATTTTCATTTCAAGGGAATAAAGATTAGGCCCCATGTTAATGAGGCTGTTGGTGCCACCCACCCACTGCATCTATGAAATCTTTTAAATTTGGGAAGGGGTGTTCATAATTGTAATTTTTTTCTCAGTATTTTAGACAATTTCAGTTTGTTTACGTGAATTTGATGCTTCTAAAATAAATTTCATTTTTTTTAGAAGAACTCGAGCGACAGGTCATTGACCTGGAAAAAAGTAGGAAATATAGTTATAACAAGTACATTGCCATGGTTGAAGACATTGGAGGTACTGTATACTTAGGTGTAGCTCATATCGATGATGCACTTGTCTTCAGCCAATGCTAACCCTGATTGTGTGGAATTAGTATATTGCCGAGTCTGACAGTTGCTCGCTGATGTTCTCTCCAGGTACGCTGGCTTCCTCCACCCATAAAACTCTCTGACATGAGCTGACTCTGGCTGTCAAAAGTGTCATTAAACCCCAGTAAATAAATAAATAAATAACCCTGTACTAGTGATGTTCAGTTATCATGGATGAACCATTATGGACATGATACTCTGTCAGAGATAACAATACTGTTAATTGAACATAAGTTTTATCAGCCAAAATAATTCAACTAATAGGATATTACATCAATCAGAATTATATAAGCTATTACTGAACACCACTAGTTGACAGCACTTACATTTTTCCTAAAAAACTATAGATTTTCTCCTACCAAAACATCTTTTGATCCATCATCTTTTCATAAACACTCTGAAACATTTGAAACTGTTTTCAGGGTTTAAAGAAAGATAAAAAGCCTTCCCCCTGCATCAAAAAATTCAAGGAAAAATGTCCTGAGAAACAGGATTTTTTTTTTAAATAGCTTTATATCTCCTCATTTCAATGATCTCAATAAGGACATTACAGTGAGGGGACATAAGCTAGGGCTTTGAGACAAATGCCCTTGTTTTTAATCCTGCATATCACCCACAACAACAGTGCCTTGTTTAAATGACCAGTTGGTTACTTTTTGGAGGAGATATTGTAAGATAACTTGGTCATTGCCACCCTGTCAGGTTCTGAGATGTGTATTGAAATCTTGACCTTGCTAGAGGCCATATATTGACTCGTCAGCCTTGTGAGTATATACCAGAGATGAGGTCTGGATTTCAATGCACCATCTTTGAATTCACCAGGGTGGTGATAACCTATATATATTTTTTAATTTATCATTCAGAAGCTTCGAGTCTTAAAATCTGGATAATGGAATAGTCCTGCCATTTGAATATTTTTGTTGATAATCTGGATATCCAGAAATCATGACTGAACTGTGTTTGTGAAGTTTGTGTTTGTATACTGCAGTTAGATCCACAATAAAGTATTATTTATTTTATTTTCTTTCTTCTTCATTGGTTTATACAAACCAAGTATTTTCCCTGTGAGAAGCCTGGATCTGGAGCAGTACTTGATTACTTTGAAACAAATTCTGTTTCAGTCATGTCAAAGGACCTGGTAGTCATATCCTTGGATGAGAGACCTCTAGAATGGGCAGTTCAAGTAAGAACATTTGGCTAAATTTTATTTTATGCTTGTGTTGTCATGTTGGTAAGTGATTTTAACCACTCCTCCCCCAACCAAAAAAAACCCCAAACAAACAAACGAAAGAATAAAGTGAATTTTAGTGTGTCAGTCATCTTATATGCTATTGTTGTTGAAAGGTTATTATGGGCTATAGGACTATGCAGAAGTGTTATGAGGCAGAGCCCCTTGAGGCCGAATTGAACTAAATTTGATATGCATGTTCTTATCATATGTCAATTCAAGTTTGTTCAAATAAAGTTGTCACGCCCACAGGGGGCTCCACAAGGGGCTAAATTCTGTTAACACCTACGAAATGAAAAAAATTCTTCTTTCGAACTACCAATCAGAATCTTTTGATACTTGGAATAAAACATCCTCAGAGGGGTCAGATTAAGGTTTGTTCATAAAAAGTCCATGGGTGCTTATTTGGGCTCCCTATGGGAAGCATAATTTTAACTTGGTGCAATATAAGGAAATTTATTTAAAAAATCTTCTTCAGATCTACAGGTCAAATTCCCTACTGCATCTTTAGGGGGTCAGCATGATGTTTTTTCAAAACAAAACCCAGGAGTCATATTTGGGCTCACTGTGGGAGCCTGAATTTTAGTTCAATATGAGGAATATTTTTAGCTCACCTGACTGAAAGTCGGGGTGAGCTATTCTGATCACTTTTTGTCTGTCGTCCTTTGTCTGTCGTATGTCGTGAAGGTGGTGTTTGGGTCATTTTCTCCCAAGCCACTGGCTGCAGTTCAATGAAAATTCACATGAGTAGCGGTTATATAGGGGCATTTGGGTTTTTCTTCAAATTGGATTTCTGCTCATATTGTGGAGTGGGGTGGGGCCAAAATGCACAAAATTTAAAAAAATCTCCTCATGAACCAGCCATAGCAGAGACTTGATATTTGGTATGCAGCTTCCATTTGAGATGTAGACTCAATTTTGTTCAAGAGAAGTTTGACGGGCAATATTTACCTTTGTTCTGAGAGGGGCAAGAATTTTTGCCCCGCCCAAAATTTCTATATTTTTATACTGTACCAATGACCCAGACTTAGCTGGTGCTAACTCCACAAAAACCAGGGCCAAACACAAATTTTGCCCCCCAATCCCCAAAATTTGCATCCAAAACAAAAAGAAATCATGTCCTAAAGGACCTCCATAGTACGACTCTACTGCGCATGCGCAGTGACGCAGTCGTCCCGAAATTGGCGCCAAATATCATTCTCTGTTTGGCCCTTCATCAGTCAACATCTCACTGATCTTTGTGCTTGTAAATCTCAGTTTAAAGGATGCCAGACACGCAATTCTTGGAGAAAATGTGATTCTAAGGAGGATAGAAGGAGGAGAGGAAAAAAGAAGTGGCAAAAAATAATCAGGGCTGTACTTAAAATTTTTTGTTAAAATTATGTTAAGTTGCCTATTTTCGAGGCAAACGCCTCTTGTTGTCATTCTTGCTAATTGTTGCACTGCTTATTCAGTGTTTCCTCTCCCCTAACCTTCTAAAGTCCCCCCTTGCAATTCTCCCATGCTTTTGGCATATTTTTGAGAAGTTTCATTTCTAAAATTTCCCTGGGAGAGTTGCTTGGTTACAGAATGTTTTCTGTTATTTTCCCCATAGTTACGTTTTCACCCATGGGTGTATAACGTTTGTGTTCTGCATCTTCCATCTGATGTTCTGCAGATTCTCCCCTGGGAGTCTCTGTTTTGCATCAGATAGAGTGTAATTGAGGACTGATTCCGGGCCAGTTTTTTCAGTGCCTGGAGTCATGTTTTCTTCTGTGTTTACACTGTTTGTTTTCATTGGCAACAGCCTTTTTTGAGGGGGGCTGTTTGCCTTTGAGGTAGTTTATCTCATTATAAGATACATTTATATTATCCGAAAGTGTCTCATTAATTATTTTATATAATTTTAAAATTTTTGACCACACTTTGCCATCGGATCCATCGGGGCTCAACGTTACTTTTCAGCAACTTGGGCTTCTCTGAAAAAATATTTTTTCAAAATTATTTTGTTTTGCAATTGTTTTTTCATTTATTAATGGATCATGTTATTATGTATCTTTGTGTCAGGGGTTTTTGCGAGTAACTAGGACTTATTGTTGTTCCTTCACAATGAAAGGAACTTGTTCAAATTGTAATAGGAAGAAATCTTCCTCTGACTTTCATGATTATTGCATAAATTGTAGTCAGTGTTCTCGCATTAATCCCTGTCCTGTATGTGAACATTGGGATGAGAAACATTGGAAACGTGTGTCACGATATGTTGTTTCTGGAGAAAGAGCGATGCCGGCTCTTTCTCCACAAGGTCACTCTACTCTCTCAGTTTCTATTTCAGAGGAACCAGAACAGGGTGATGTTTCCATGTTATCTTCTTCAAGTGTGCGTCCGTCGTCACAATTAAATACAGAGCTAGCGGCAAAAGTGCTCATGGAGATTAGACAAATGTCGTCCGCTAGCTCGCCCGGTGTAGCGTCCATTCACCGAATGGTTCGGCAGCCGGGTTCGTCCGATGCGGTCCAAGAGGAAATTTTGGGTGATGCGAGCACTATAAAAATAATAGATGCACACCCAGTGACGGCGGATAGTGAACGAGAACGGAGGAAGCCTTTTAGTCCGGTTCCTAGCTCGTCCAGGTCCAGCCGGGCCGCGAGCGAGAGAGGCCCCTCTCTCGTACAACAACATCTGGGACCAGATGTTGTGGTACAAAATGTGTCTTTAGCGGAGCATACGTCCGTCGCTCGGGACGCTCCGTTGTATAAGCAGTCCGCAGAGACTGTTAAGGCTTCCTCTTCTCGCCGGCGCACACGACCGCACCTTGGCTGCGTGACCTCCGATATCTTGCCAGCTTCGCCGATGAAGGATTATTCGGCGACCAGGTCACACCATCCGGCAGCCAGGGACTCGAGACCGATGGACTCCGGACGTTCGCATAGGAAAAGTATGCGGGAGCCATCTGATGCGGAGCTGCCCTCGGCAAAGCAGCGAAAGACCGCTCCTCCGCAGGTCTCGACGTCGGACATTCTAGTGCAGATAGCACAGCTTATCGCAGCATCCCAGCAGCCGACAGAGACGGTGTCGGATCGAGAATTATCCGACGGCGCTGGGTCGGTACGCTCCGCCGAAGCATCGGGGGCGGACGACCGGGAACATCGGGAGGTCCGACCGGATGGTGAAAGGGATACGGATGAATTGGAGCTATCCCTTTCGGAACAACACAAAGCTGCCGTAGATTTCATCCGGCACTTTCTTCCTCAAGTTGTTCCGTCGGGCCAGACTGCTGCGCTTCCGGACAGGAGAATTATAGCGTCATTGGACTCTGATTTTTTCGAGCGGTTCAGGGACATCGCTCCCGAGTTTCCGTCGCAGTCCAATAATGTTGCAAGAACATTTGAATTATTGAACGACGCTATTTTTAAACTTGCTTCCAGGACAGGGAAAGCAGGCTTCTTGTCCGCAAATACTCTCAACCTGCCTTTCATTAATGCAAGGAATAAATTCGACACGGCAGGTCAGGGTATACCGAGAGTTCCTCTGCGTATGGACGACGAGGCGGAAGACTTAGAGCTATCATTACCGTCGTCAGCTTCTATTCCAACCGCAGTGTTGGAAACAGCTATTGCGTCTAACAGAGCCAATTTAGATGCCTTATCTTACGCAGATCACCTTACGAAGGCGTTATCACTGCGTCTTCAAGGGGAAGAGTTTCAGGATATACAATCCTCCTTAAGACTTCTTTCAAGGGCAGTAGCTTATTCCACGTGTAACTCCGCCCTTTCAGTGGCAAATCTGGAGTTGGTTAGACGTGACGCAGCCCTGTCTACATCCACACTAGTGGATTCTAAGGTGAAGAACTCTCTTAGAGTCGCTTCGGTCTCAGGAGATCTTCTCTTTGACGGCAAGCTTTCCGCTATTTATGATAATATTAAAAAGAAAGCTAGTGATTCTCTGTTGTTTAGATCCGCTCCTAAAAGGTCGGATTCAGCAGACACGAATAAGGCGGGCACTTCTGGGTCTTATCCGCCCAAGAGAGGTCCCTATAGAGGTTCCGGTGCGTCCTCTAGCTCTTATTCGAGAGACCGTCAGGATAGCGACTCTCGTTCGGGACGTCCTTCAGGCCGGGACAATCGGTCGGACGCCCCGAGGTCGACGAGGCGAGGTGCGGGTCGTGGAAGACGTGGTTTCTCCTACCGCAGGCCTCGCAGATCCAGGAGGTGATGGCTCAAACCTCTATCGCGTTCCGGTTGGCGGAAGGTTGTCGAGTTTTTCTCAAGAGTGGGCGTCGATTACGGACGATCCGTGGGTGAGAGGAGTGACTTCGGAAGGTCTAAAGATATCCTTCAAACGAAAGCCTCCATTAACTCGAAGTCCAAAGTGGACTCATCTTCCGTCAAACCCTCAGAAAAGAGACGCTCTGCTATCAGAGGTGCAGTCTCTTTTAATGAAGAACGCGGTAGAGGTCGTAGAAAACCAGGAATCGCTGGGATTCTACAGCCATCTGTTTCTGGTTCCGAAACCAGACGGCTCGTTCCGTCCAGTCATAGATTTGAGCTGGATAAACAAGCTGATCATCGCTCCGAAGTTTTATATGGAGACGATTCGATCGGTCAGAGCGAGTATTCGGGTGAACGATTATGCAACGAGCATAGATCTCAAAGATGCGTACTTTCACGTCATGGTACATCCGATATTCCGAAAGTATCTACGCTTCGCAGTCCTAGGAGTGGTGTATCAGTTCCGGGCCATGTGCTTCGGATTGAATCTAGCACCCTGGGCTTTCACTCGGGTAATGAACTCGGTAATGATTTACTTCCGAGCTCATTCGTCTGCGGTAACGTCGGCCTACCTGGACGACATTCTTCAGAGGTACGGCAACGAGTTAACGCTTCAGAACGATGTTCAGAATCTTCTTCTATTGCTCCGACGTCTCGGTTTCATAGTAAACGAGGAGAAGTCGGATCTGGTGCCGTCCAAGTCATTCACTCATCTGGGAATGAGCTTCGAGACGCACAACAATCTCGTTCGTCTGCCGTTAACCAGAGCGAAATTAGTCAGTTGTTACGCTCGCTATTGTCTAAATACAGACAAAGTCACAGCGAGAGAATTTATGAGACTGATAGGTCTGTGCGGAGCCGCTGCGGATCTCATTCCGATGGGACGGCTACGCACACGGCCTCTTCAAATTTTCTTGACTCAGAATTGGAGTGTGAAAATTCATTCGCTCGATGTAGACGTTCTCTTGTCAGATCAAGTGAAACAAGAGATTCAGACTTGGGCAAACATTCAGTGGTTAACTCAACGAGTTCCGCTGCAGTTGCCGGATCCGAGTTTTACCATTATGACGGATGCCAGTCAAACAGGTTGGGGTGCATCATTAATCCCAACGGATTCGAGATGCCAGGGTCTTTGGGATCCGCAATTCCTGTGCAAGCACATAAACATCAAGGAAATGATGTCAATTTGGCTTGCGTTACGTCACTGGATGGACATTATTCACGATGCTCATGTCCAAATCCTATCCGACAATACGACAGTAGTGGCGTATATACGGAATCAGGGAGGCACTCATTCAGTTCCGTTGTTCAATCTAACGGAAAGAATCCTCCTGTTTGCGTTGGAACATCACGTTCTTCTTTCGGTCCGTCACATACCGGGTCGTCTGAATGTGCTAGCAGACTCCCTTTCTCGAAAGGGTCGCTTGTTGCCGTCGGAGTGGACTCTCAACAAACAAGTATTCAATCAGATTTGCTACCAATGGGAACGGCCAATGATAGACTTATTTGCGACACATCTCAACAATCAGTTGCAGACGTATGTGTCCCCGTGTCCGGATCCAAGAGCATTTGCTGTAGACGCTCTATCGATCCCTTGGGACGGAATGATAGGATATGCGTATCCTCCAGCGCCGTTAATTCAACAAGTATTGCTAAAGATAAAACAATCTCAATGCAAGATTCTGTTGGTAGCATCTCTGTCGCCACAGAGACCGTGGATAAATCTACTCAGGTGTCTGTTGTGGGACCTACCGCGGAAGCTCCCTCCACGAGAGGATCTTCTTTGGCAGGGGAAATCGCGCCAACTGCATCACAACCCGCAAGGTCTCAACCTTCACGTTTTTCCGTTGTGCGGTCCTTCTTGCATGGCAAGCACTTTACAGGACGAGCAGTGGACGCGATTTCTAACTGTAGGAGGACCTCCTCTTCGCTAAACTATGCGGCTAAGTGGAAGGTTTTCCGTCGTTGGTGTAGGGATCATTCTGTTGATATATTTGATCCCTCTATACCAGACATTGCTAACTTTCTAGTATACTTGTTTGACGAAATCAAACTGCAACCGGTTACTATAAAGGGTTATAGATCTATGTTATCTGATACCTATGCACATCATGATAGTTTACAAATTGGATCTAATGTCTCTTTATCGAAATTGGTTAGAAACTTTTCGATAAATAGACCCAGAACTCTTAGATTAATTCCTAAGTGGAATTTAGCTTGGGTTCTCCTTAAATTGAAGGAAAAGCCATTTGAACCTCTTGGGACAGTAGATTTCAAATTCTTATCTTATAAGACAGCTTTTCTCTTAGCTTTCTCTTCTGCCAGAAGAGTCAGTGAGCTTCATGCACTATCGGTGGATGATTCTCATTATCGTAGTGTTGGGAACACTATCACCTTCACTACTAACGTCGGTTTTTTAGCTAAGAATCAGGCTCCTAATAAATATCCGGAACCTATTGTTATTAAGGCTCTTCCGTCTTCAGACGGGCGTAGGCCTTTACTCTGTCCTGTTAGAGCACTACGTATCTATAAACAGAGATCTCAGTTCATCAGAAAGGGACGGAAACGTTTCTTTCTGTCTTTGATGCCTAATAGAAAGGACATTTCAGTCCATTCTATTGCTAGATGGATTCAGTTAACTATCCGTACTGCGTATGAAGATTTATCTTCTTCTCAGCAGTCTGTGCTTAAGATTTCTGCTCATGAAGTAAGAGCTCTTTCTACTTCCTGGGCTTATGCTAATAGTGTTGCTATTACAGATTTAATGAAGGCTGCTTATTGGTCTCAGCCATCCACATTTACTAATTTTTATCTCAGAAATATTGAGTCCATTTCTGGAGACCTGCATTGTTTAGGTCCGTTATCTGTTGCTCAGAATGTCGTCCACTAAACAGTTGCAACTATAGTTATGCAGGCTTTCTGTTCCGGCAGTGACTCCGTCCGGCTGCCCTCTTCGCTCTGGGCTATTTGACCCAGGGCAAGGGGAAGGGGGGGGGGGGGGGGCGGGTGTTCCCTTAGGTCACCTGCTTTATAGTGAAAAGCAAGGGAATGCCTCCTCCAAGACAGTATTTCTGAGTCGCTTCCGGGATGGTTTTAAAGTGTAATATTAATGTTTAATTTCATTCATGTCTTATTTTTAAAGTGTAGCTCGGTGTGAAGCATTTGTATATGTCAAGTGTCAAACGGGCTTTAATATACAATACTCGGACACTTTTAAATGATTATAAAGAGTCTCAATTCTCTGGACTACTTTATTTATTGGCTTGTTTTAAAAATAATTAGTATAAAGGTTATACTGGATGTTAATAGAGAACATGAATGTTATTGTGCTCAATTATTAAGGGTAGTGTATCTTTCTAATTTAAATATTAAATAAGAAAGATACATGTAAAGCCTAATACTCCTTTTCTCCTTAAGGGGTTACCTCTTTATTTTATAATTGAGCTTATTGGATTTTCCTCTATGTCCTAGGCCCTCCAGCCTGTTTACTATTCAGCTAAGTCTGGGTCATTGGTACAGTATAAAAATGTTAAAAAATTTATAGTAATTTATATATTTTTTATACTTACCAATGACCCAGACGGGGATGGCCCTCCCTGAGTTGGGAACTCTTGCCTCCCCGCTGAGTACATAGCGCTGACCAGGCACTGCCAGTAAGAATGATATTTGGCGCCAATTTCGGGACGACTGCGTCACTGCGCATGCGCAGTAGAGTCGTACTATGGAGGTCCTTTAGGACATGATTTCTTTTTGTTTTGGATGCAAATTTTGGGGATTGGGGGGCAAAATTTGTGTTTGGCCCTGGTTTTTGTGGAGTTAGCACCAGCTAAGTCTGGGTCATTGGTAAGTATAAAAAATATATAAATTACTATAAATTTTTTAACTTTCTGAACCCAGAGGCCAATTTGAACCAAATTTAATATGAGGTATTATTGGGTTAGAAGGTACTTGATTTATGCCAAAAATTTTTTTCCTGCAGCCCCGTGGGAACTGCAGGAGCTAAAAATAGAAAAAATTAAAACGCCCATATCTCCAAAACTGCACGGCACCGAGAATTTTTATTTGGTGTGAAGCTTCCTTAGGACCAACAGAAAGGAATGGTCAAAAAAATTGTCATCGGTTTTATCATAAGGTACAGTTTCGGGACTTTGAAAAAGTGCTTAGTCAGAACTTTTTAACACTGTAGGCAATGGGAAAAACATTAAAAAATCTTCTTCTCCAGAACCAGCAGGCAGAATCTTTCGATATTTAGTTTGCAACATTGTAGGGTGGATTTGATTCAAGTTTATTCAAATCGGCCCCCTGGATTCATATTTGGGCTCACTATAGAAGCTCGAATCCGAACTTAGTGCATTTCAGGAAAATTTCTTAAAAAATCTTCTTCTCCAGATCCAGCAGGCAGAATCTTTTGATATTTGGTATGCAACATTGTGGGGTGGATCTGATTCAAGTTTGTTCAAATCGGCCCCCTGGGTTTATATTTGGGCTCAGTATAGGAGCCCAAATTTGAACTTAGTGCATTTCAGGCAAATTTCTTTGAAACTCTTCTTCTCAAAATCCAGCAGGCAGAATCTTTTGATATTGAGTATGCACCATGCTTAGGGGGATGAGATTCAAGTTTGTTCAAGTCAAGTCCCTGGGTTCATATTTGGGCTCACTGTGGTAGCCCGAATTATAACTTAGTTCAAAATGAGGAATTTTCTTTAAAAATCTTCTTCAGATCCAGCAGTCGGAATGTTTTGATATTTGGTATGCACCATCCTTAGGGGGATGAGATTCAAGTTTGTTCAAGCCATGTCCCTAGGTCCATATTTGGGCTCACTGTGGGAGCCCGAATGATAACCTAGTTCAAAATGAGGAATTTTCTTTAAAAATCTTCTTCTTCAGATCCAGCAGTCGGAATGTTTTGATATTTGGTATGCAGTATCCTTGGGGGGGGGGGGGGGGGGGGGGGGGGGGGATTCAAATTTGTTCAAGCTATGTCCCTAGGTCCATATTTGGGCTCACTGTGGGAGCTTGAATTGTAACTTAGTTCGAAATGAGGAATTTTCTTAAAAAATCTTCTTCAGATCCAGCAGTCGGAATGTTTTGATATGTGGCATCATTAGGGGGGGGGGGGGGGGGGGGGGGGGGAGGAGATTCAAGTTTGTTAAAGCCAAGTCCCTGGGTCTATATTTAGGCTCCCTGTGGGAGCCCGAATTATAACTTAGTCAAAATGAGGATTTTTTCTTTAAAAATCTTCTTCTTCAGATTCAGCAGTCGGAATGTTTTGATATTTGGCATGCAGCAACCTTAGGGGGGTTGAGATTCAAGTTTGTTCAAGCCAAGTCCCTTGGTTCATATTTGGGCTCACTATGGGAGCCCGAATGACAACTTAGTTCAAAATGAGGAATTTTCTTTAAAAAGCTTCTTCAGATCCAGCAGATGAATGCTTTTGATATTTTTTATGCAGCATCATTAGGGGGTAAGATTCAAGTTTGTTCAAGCCATGTCCCTAGGTCCATATTTGGGCTCACTGTGGGAGTTCGAATTGTAACTTAGTTCAAAATGAGGAATATTTTTATACTGTACCAATGACCCAGACTTAGCTGGTGCTAACTCCACAAAAACCAGGGCCAAACACAAATTTTGCCCCCCAATCCCCAAAATTTGCATCCAAAACAAAAAGAAATCATGTCCTAAAGGACCTCCATAGTACGACTCTACTGCGCATGCGCAGTGACGCAGTCGTCCCGAAATTGGCGCCAAATATCATTCTCTGTTTGGCCCTTCATCAGTCAACATCTCACTGATCTTTGTGCTTGTAAATCTCAGTTTAAAGGATGCCAGACACGTAATTCTTGGAGAAAATGTGATTCTAAGGAGGATAGAAGGAGGAGAGGAAAAAAGAAGTGGCAAAAAATAATCAGGGCTGTACTTAAAATTTTTTGTTGAAATTATGTTAAGTTGCCTATTTTCGAGGCAAACGCCTCTTGTTGTCATTCTTGCTAATTGTTGCACTGCTTATTCAGTGTTTCCTCTCCCCTAACCTTCTAAAGTCCCCCCTTGCAATTCTCCCATGCTTTTGGCATATTTTTGAGAAGTTTCATTTCTAAAAATTCCCTGGGAGAGTTGCTTGGTTACAGAATGTTTTCTGTTATTTTCCCCATAGTTACGTTTTCACCCATGGGTGTATAACGTTTGTGTTCTGCATCTTCTATCTGATGTTCTGCAGATTCTCCCCTGGGAGTCTCTGTTTTGCATCAGATAGAGTGTAATTGATGACTGATTCCGGGCCAGTTTTTTCAGTGCCTGGAGTCATGTTTTCTTCTGTGTTTACACTGTTTGTTTTCATTGGCAACAGCCTTTTTTGAGGGGGGCTGTTTGCCTTTGAGGTAGTTTATCTCATTATAAGATACATTTATATTATCCGAAAGTGTCTCATTAATTATTTTATATAATTTTAAAATTTTTGACCACACTTTGCCATCGGATCCATCGGGGCTCAACGTTACTTTTCAGCAACTTGGGCTTCTCTGAAAAAATATTTTTTCAAAATTATTTTGTTTTGCAATTGTTTTTTCATTTATTAATGGATCATGTTATTATGTATCTTTGTGTCAGGGGTTTTTGCGAGTAACTAGGACTTATTGTTGTTCTTTCACAATGAAGGGAACTTGTTCAAATTGTAATAGGAAGAAATCTTCCTCTGACTTTCATGATTATTGCATTAATTGTAGTCAGTGTTCTCGCATTAATCCCTGTCCTGTATGTGAACATTGGGATGAGAAACATTGGAAACGTGTGTCACGATATGTTGTTTCTGGAGAAAGATCGATGCCGGCTCTTTCTCCACAAGGTCACTCTACTCTCTCAGTTTCTATTTCAGAGGAACCAGAACAGGGTGATGTTTCCATGTTATCTTCTTCAAGTGTGCGTCCGTCGTCACAATTAAATACAGAGCTAGCGGCAAAAGTGCTCATGGAGATTAGACAAATGTCGTCCGCTAGCTCGCCCGGTGTAGCGTCCATTCACCGAATGGTTCGGCAGCCGGGTTCGTCCGATGCGGTCCAAGAGGAAATTTTGGGTGATGCGAGCACTATAAAAATAATAGATGCACACCCAGTGACGGCGGATAGTGAACGAGAACGGAGGAAGCCTTTTAGTCCGGTTCCTAGCTCGTCCAGGTCCAGCCGGGCCGCGAGCGAGAGAGGCCCCTCTCTCGTACAACAACATCTGGGACCAGATGTTGTGGTACAAAATGTGTCTTTAGCGGAGCATACGTCCGTCGCTCGGGACGCTCCGTTGTATAAGCAGTCCGCAGAGACTGTTAAGGCTTCCTCTTCTCGCCGGCGCACACGACCGCACCTTGGCTGCGTGACCTCCGATATTTTGCCAGCTTCGCCGATGAAGGATTATTCGGCGACCAGGTCACACCATCCGGCAGCCAGGGATTCGAGACCGATGGACTCCGGACGTTCGCATAGGAAAAGTATGCGGGAGCCATCTGATGCGGAGCTGCCCTCGGCAAAGCAGCGAAAGACCGCTCCTCCGCAGGTCTCGACGTCGGACATTCTAGTGCAGATAGCACAGCTTATCGCAGCATCCCAGCAGCCGACAGAGACGGTGTCGGATCGAGAATTATCCGACGGCGCTGGGTCGGTACGCTCCGCCGAAGCATCGGCGGCGGACGACCGGGAACATCGGGAGGTCCGACCGGATGGTGAAAGGGATACGGATGAATTGGAGCTATCCCTTTCGGAACAACACAAAGCTGCCGTAGACTTCATCCGGCACTTTCTTCCTCAAGTTGTTCCGTCGGGCCAGACTGCTGCGCTTCCGGACAGGAGAATTATAGCGTCATTGGACTCTGATTTTTTCGAGCGGTTCAGGGACATCGCTCCCGAGTTTCCGTCGCAGTCCAATAATGTTGCAAGAACATTTGAATTATTGAACGACGCTATTTTTAAACTTGCTTCCAGGACAGGGAAAGCAGGCTTCTTGTCCGCAAATACTCTCAACCTGCCTTTCATTAATGCAAGGAATAAATTCGACACGGCAGGTCAGGGTATACCGAGAGTTCCTCTACGTATGGACGACGAGGCGGAAGACTTAGAGCTATCATTACCGTCGTCAGCTTCTATTCCAACCGCAGTGTTGGAAACAGCTATTGCGTCTAACAGAGCCAATTTAGATGCCTTATCTTACGCAGATCACCTTACGAAGGCGTTATCACTGCGTCTTCAAGGGGAAGAGTTTCAGGATATACAATCCTCCTTAAGACTTCTTTCAAGGGCAGTAGCTTATTCCACGTGTAACTCCGCCCTTTCAGTGGCAAATTTGGAGTTGGTTAGACGTGACGCAGCCCTGTCTACATCCACACTAGTGGATTCTAAGGTGAAGAACTCTCTTAGAGTCGCTTCGGTCTCAGGAGATCTTCTCTTTGACGGCAAGCTTTCCGCTATTTATGATAATATTAAAAAGAAAGCTAGTGATTCTCTGTTGTTCAGATCCGCTCCTAAAAGGTCGGATACAGCAGACACGAATAAGGCGGGCACTTCTGGGTCTTATCCGCCCAAGAGAGGTGCCTATAGAGGTTCCGGTGCGTCCTCTAGCTCTTATTCGAGAGACCGTCAGGATAGCGACTCTCGTTCGGGACGTCCTTCAGGCCGGGACAATCGGTCGGACGCCCCGAGGTCGACGAGGCGAGGTGCGGGTCGTGGAAGACGTGGTTTCTCCTACCGCAGGCCTCGCAGATCCAGGAGGTGATGGCTCAAACCTCTATCGCGTTCCGGTTGGCGGAAGGTTGTCGAGTTTTTCTCAAGAGTGGGCGTCGATTACGGACGACCCGTGGGTGAGAGGAGTGACTTCGGAAGGTCTAAAGATATCCTTCAAACGAAAGCCTCCTTTAACTCGAAGTCCAAAGTGGACTCATCTTCCGTCAAACCCTCAGAAAAGAGACGCTCTGCTATCAGAGGTGCAGTCTCTTTTAATGAAGAACGCGGTAGAGGTCGTAGAAAACCAGGAATCGCTGGGATTCTACAGCCATCTGTTTCTGGTTCCGAAACCAGACGGCTCGTTCCGTCCAGTCATAGATTTGAGCTGGATAAACAAGCTGATCGTCGCTCCGAAGTTTTATATGGAGACGATTCGATCGGTCAGAGCGAGTATTCGGGTGAACGATTATGCAACGAGCATAGATCTCAAAGATGCGTACTTTCACGTCATGGTACATCCGACATTCCGAAAGTATCTACGCTTCGCAGTCCTAGGAGTGGTGTATCAGTTCCGGGCCATGTGCTTCGGATTGAATCTAGCACCCTGGGCTTTCACTCGGGTAATGAACTCGGTAATGATCTACTTCCGAGCTCATTCGTCTGCGGTAACGTCGGCCTACCTGGACGACATTCTTCAGAGGTACGGCAACGAGTTAACGCTTCAGAACGATGTTCAGAATCTTCTTCTATTGCTCCGACGTCTCGGTTTCATAGTAAACGAGGAGAAGTCGGATCTGGTGCCGTCCAAGTCATTCACTCATCTGGGAATGAGCTTCGAGACGCACAACAATCTCGTTCGTCTGCCGTTAACCAGAGCGAAATTAGTCAGTTGTTACGCTCGCTATTGTCTAAATACAGACAAAGTCACAGCGAGAGAATTTATGAGACTGATAGGTCTGTGCGGAGCCGCCGCGGATCTCATTCCGATGGGACGGCTACGCACACGGCCTCTTCAAATTTTCCTGACTCAGAATTGGAGTGTGAAAATTCATTCGCTCGATGTAGACGTTCTCTTGTCAGATCAAGTGAAACAAGAGATTCAGACTTGGGCAAACATTCAGTGGTTAACTCAAGGAGTTCCGCTGCAGTTGCCGGATCCGAGTTTTACCATTATGACGGATGCCAGTCAAACAGGTTGGGGTGCATCATTAATCCCAACGGATTCGAGATGCCAGGGTCTTTGGGATCCGCAATTCCTGTGCAAGCACATAAACATCAAGGAAATGATGTCAATTTGGCTTGCGTTACGTCACTGGATGGACATTATTCACGATGCTCATGTCCAAATCCTATCCGACAATACGACTGTAGTGGCGTATATACGGAATCAGGGAGGCACTCATTCAGTTCCGTTGTTCAATCTAACGGAAAGAATCCTTCTGTTTGCGTTGGAACATCACGTTCTTCTTTCGGTCCGTCACATACCGGGTCGTCTGAATGTGCTAGCAGACTCCCTTTCACGAAAGGGTCGCTTGTTGCCGTCGGAGTGGACTCTCAACAAACAAGTATTCAATCAGATTTGCTACCAATGGGAGCGGCCAATGATAGACTTATTTGCGACACATCTCAACAATCAGTTGCAGACGTATGTGTCCCCGTGTCCGGATCCAAGAGCATTTGCAGTAGACGCTCTATCGATCCCTTGGGACGGAATGATAGGATATGCGTATCCTCCAGCGCCGTTAATTCAACAAGTATTGCTAAAGATAAAACAATCTCAATGCAAGATTCTGTTGGTAGCATCTCTGTCGCCACAGAGACCGTGGATAAATCTACTCAGGTGTCTGTTGTGGGACCTACCGCGGAAGCTCCCTCCACGAGAGGATCTTCTTTGGCAGGGGAAATCGCGCCAACTGCATCACAACCCGCAAGGTCTCAACCTTCACGTTTTTCCGTTGTGCGGTCCTTCTTGCATGGCAAGCACTTTACAGGACGAGCAGTGGACGCGATTTCTAACTGTAGGAGGACCTCCTCTTCGCTAAACTATGCGGCTAAGTGGAAGGTTTTCCGTCGTTGGTGTAGGGATCATTCTGTTGATATATTTGATCCCTCTATACCAGACATTGCTAACTTTCTAGTATACTTGTTTGACGAAATCAAACTGCAACCTGTTACTATAAAGGGTTATAGATCTATGTTATCTGATACCTATGCACATCATGATAGTTTACAAATTGGATCTAATGTCTCTTTATCGAAATTGGTTAGAAACTTTTCGATAAATAGACCCAGAACTCTTAGATTAATTCCTAAGTGGAATTTAGCTTGGGTTCTCCTTAAATTGAAGGAAAAGCCATTTGAACCTCTTGGGACAGTAGATTTCAAATTCTTATCTTATAAGACAGCTTTTCTCTTAGCTTTCTCTTCTGCCAGAAGAGTCAGTGAGCTTCATGCACTATCGGTGGATGATTCTCATTATCGTAGTGTTGGGAACACTATCACCTTCACTACTAATGTCGGTTTTTTAGCTAAGAATCAGGCTCCTAATAAATATCCGGAACCTATTGTTATTAAGGCTTTTCCGTCTTCAGACGGGCGTAGGCCTTTACTCTGTCCTGTTAGAGCACTACGTATCTATAAACAGAGATCTCAGTTCATCAGAAAGGGACGGAAACGTTTCTTTCTGTCTTTGATGCCTAATAGAAAGGACATTTCAGTCCATTCTATTGCTAGATGGATTCAGTTAACTATCCGTACTGCGTATGAAGATTTATCTTCTTCTCAGCAGTCTGTGCTTAAGATTTCTGCTCATGAAGTAAGAGCTCTTTCTACTTCCTGGGCTTATGCTAATAGTGTTGCTATTACAGATTTAATGAAGGCTGCTTATTGGTCTCAGCCATCCACATTTACTAATTTTTATCTCAGAAATATTGAGTCCATTTCTGGAGACCTGCATTGTTTAGGTCCGTTATCTGTTGCTCAGAATGTCGTCCACTAAACAGTTGCAACTATAGTTATGCAGGCTTTCTGTTCCGGCAGTGACTCCGTCCGGCTGCCCTCTTCGCTCTGGGCTATTTGACCCAGGGCAAGGGGAAGGGGGGGGCGGGTGTTCCCTTAGGTCACCTGCTTTATAGTGAAAAGCAAGGGAATGCCTCCTCCAAGACAGTATTTCTGAGTCGCTTCCGGGATGGTTTTAAAGTGTAATATTAATGTTTAATTTCATTCATGTCTTATTTTTAAAGTGTAGCTCGGTGTGAAGCATTTGTATATGTCAAGTGTCAAACGGGCTTTAATATACAATACTCGGACACTTTTAAATGATTATAAAGAGTCTCAATTCTCTGGACTACTTTATTTATTGGCTTGTTTTAAAAATAATTAGTATAAAGGTTATACTGGATGTTAATAGAGAACATGAATGTTATTGTGCTCAATTATTAAGGGTAGTGTATCTTTCTAATTTAAATATTAAATAAGAAAGATACATGTAAAGCCTAATACTCCTTTTCTCCTTAAGGGGTTACCTCTTTATCTTATAATTGAGCTTATTGGATTTTCCTCTATGTCCTAGGCCCTCCAGCCTGTTTACTATTCAGCTAAGTCTGGGTCATTGGTACAGTATAAAAATGTTAAAAAATTTATAGTAATTTATATATTTTTTATACTTACCAATGACCCAGACGGGGATGGCCCTCCCTGAGTTGGGAACTCTTGCCTCCCCGCTGAGTACATAGCGCTGACCAGGCACTGCCAGTAAGAATGATATTTGGCGCCAATTTCGGGACGACTGCGTCACTGCGCATGCGCAGTAGAGTCGTACTATGGAGGTCCTTTAGGACATGATTTCTTTTTGTTTTGGATGCAAATTTTGGGGATTGGGGGGCAAAATTTGTGTTTGGCCCTGGTTTTTGTGGAGTTAGCACCAGCTAAGTCTGGGTCATTGGTAAGTATAAAAAATATATAAATTACTATAAATTTTTTAACTTTCATTAAAAATCTTCTTCTTCAGATCCAGCAGTCGGAATGTTTTGATATTTGGTGTGCAGCATCCTTAGGGAGTGAGATTCAAGTTTGTTAAAGCCAAGTCCCTGGGTTCATATATGGGCTCCCTGTGGGAGCCCAAATTATAACTTAGTTCAATATGAGGAATATTCTTTAAAAATCTTTTTTTTTAGATCCACTGGTCAGAATCTTTGAATATTTAGTATAAGCTTTTCTTAGGAGGAGCAGATGAAACTTGTTGAAATCAATTCTCTGGGTTGATATTTAGGCTACCATGTCAGGTGAGCGCCCTTATCTGACCCTCCATACATTTACCCTCCGTGCAGACGCCAGGAAGTCACCGAATCTGGTGCCAACACCATTCTTTGTTTGGCCCTTGTCAGATAACAACAGACTGACATTTGTGCTTTTTAAATCTCAATTAATAATGATGCCAGACACAAATCAATGGTTAAATTGGTGGATCCAAGGACACAACTGGATGAAGGAAAGAAGAAACGGTGGTTTGAAACGTTTAGGGCTGTAATTTTATAATATTTATGAAAATTAGTTCATGTTCCCCAATTTTGGGACATGGGCCCGACGTCATCATTCATTGATAATGATTTGTCCACTGTTTGTTTAGTATTCCTTCCTTTCCTTCCCTTAATCCCCCAGTTAAGCTCCCAAGCTTTTTGGCTTGTTTTATTTAAATTTTTTTGTAAAATTTTTTGGGAGTTTAAAGTATTATACAGAAGATTATTCTGTACATCCCCAGGGTTACGTCCTCACCCTTGGGGTATTTGGGCATTTTGGTCATGCATCATACATCCAATGTATCATTTTTTCTTCTGATGAAGATCTTGCTTTACATCAGATAGTCTTGTTTCTGTTACTGACTTCGGGCCGTGTTGCCTGGGGTCTTGTTTCCGGTTTTTGTTCACATTGACAATGCTCTAGGTAGTTTCCTATTATTTTTAGGAACGACAGTTGTAAGTAACATTAAATATTCTGATAGTGTGGTACTTAATTTTATAGCATATTTTTATAATTTGTCCACACTTAGGCTTTTTTGGGCTCATCGTTCCCTTTGGGAACTTGGGCTCTCATTTAAGAAAAAAAATTTTCAAAAAATTTTTTTGAAGGAATTTTTCTTTGGGATGTATTTATTTCATCGATTGTATTTTAATGTTATCTTATATTTATGTAGATTTGGTGGTGGTACAATGACATATATTAGATTTTAGGTAATAATATTTATCTAATAGTAGGGCAAATAGAGGAAGCCTTTCCTCTATTTACATGGTCGTTGTCTTGAGTATTGTTGATGTACTACCACTAATTCTTGCTCCATGTGTCAGGTTTGACAACGTTGATGACAGGTGTCATGGTTTGTGTTAGGCGAGTGGACACTATTGGTCCTATCGTGGCAAGGGGACACTGCTGGTCCTCTCGCCAAAATGTCACTACAGTTTTTTAGTTTCTATTTAACAAGAACATGGTGTGGTTTCGTGATGCCGTCAGGGTGTGTGCTTCCATCGTCACATTATAGAGCTAGCGGAAAAGTGCTCAATAATATTAGACAAGGGCTAGGCTTTTGAACTAAGGTTTACGTCCCTTGTCTCCAGCTATCTCAATCGGCAAATCTATCACGTAGACGAGTGGTGTGACGCCGGGTATGTCCATAGCGGTCGAGAAGAGGGATAAGGGTGTAGCAAGCACTATAAAAATACGAACATGCTCACACGGCGACGACGGAAAGAAGGAAGCATGGGAAGGAGGAAGCAGATAAGTTCTGAGGTATGCTCGTCCAGGTCTACCGTGACCACAGGCAAGAGAGAGGCCCCTCTTTCTTATAACAACATCTGGCGTCAGAGGTTGTTGGTAGGAACTTGTGTCAGTTGGAGCTTAAGTCCATGCTTTCCTGTCCGGGACGCTCCTTCTAAAAGGCTGCCGGGGTTGGCTAGTCTTATACCTTCCTCTACATTCGGAAAGCACTCTCGACTGCACAAAGTCCATTGTCGCCAGCTAGCTCGACCGGTGAAGTGGTTACTCAGGCCTCAGAGAACTGTGATGCCGGGTGTATCCACTCCGGGCTAGGAGATGATATAGGGTGGAGCAAGCACTATAATATGCAACCATGCTCACCCAGCGACGGCGGAAGGAGGAAGCCGGCAAATTCTGAGGTACGCTCATCCAGGTCACCCAGGACCGTGAGCAAGAGAGAGCCTCTCTCTCTTACAGCATCATCTGGGGACAGATGTTGGTAGGAACATGCGTCAGTCAGAGTATACGTCCATGCCTCCTGTCGAGAGTGTCCCGTCTAATAGGCAGCCGGGGTCAGCTAGTCTTACGGTTTCCCCCTACATAACGGACAAAGTGATCTTATATTGCACAGGGCTATAAACTGCGATGAGTGGTTTCAGTTCCCTGATGCCGGTGAAGCGGTTAAGATTGAATATGAGGACCGGGACACCGGATGTGTCGCATATGCATTGTATTCAGAGCTAGCGGAATAGTGCTCAATGATATTAGACAAGGACTAGGCTTTTGAACTAAGGTTTACGTCCTTATCTCAAGCTAGCTCAACTGGCAGATATATCACGTAGAATAGTGGTGTGACGCCAGGTATGTCCGTAGTGGTCAAGAGAGAATAAGGGTGTACCAAGCACTATTTAATCCAATCATGCTCACCCTGTGTTGATGGAAGGAAAAACCCGGCAAGTTCTGAGGTACGCTCGGTTAGGTCTCCCCAGACCGTGAGCAAGCGGGAGACCCCTCTCTCTCTTTTAACAACATCTGGGGTCAGGTGTTGTTGGTAGGAACTTGCGTCAGTCAGAGCTTACGTACATAGCTATTGTCTGGTATGCTTGGTTCAATTCTTAGCCGGGGATGGCTACAGTTTGGCTTCTTTAGCATCTATCAAGCACTCCCGACCGCACATTGGCTAAGTGACTTGAGATATCTAGTCTGCATCGTCAAAAGGTCCATCTTTTGTGAAGAAAGTCGCACCATCTAGTAGCCAAGGAGATGAGGCTTCATTCATCGGGACGTCCACAGTAATAGCCATCTCAGACACATTGTCCCAGGAGCAGCCGGTGGACAAGCAATTCATGATCGCTGCTCCTCAGGCCTCCGTAACGGACTTGCTGTCGCATATTGCGCAGCTAATCGCAGTATCCCTGCTAAGGCAGAAGCACTCAACGTCAGTTTCAAAACTTGAGCTGTTGAATGGTGCTTGATTGGTCCAGTCATCTGCCTATTCAGATGCTGGTGACTGTGATTCTGACTGATTTAGACGAATGATGAAAGGGATACGGAAGACGATAACTTTCCCTTTCAGAACAACTCATGGATGTTATGGATACTATACATTATCGTTTCCTTGAACTTGTTCCAGTGAATCACAATGCTGCGAGTAATTGTGAGAAACTGCTGGCGTTGTTAGACACTGACTTCATCTGGGCAAAGAGCAGGATAATAAGATCTCTTTCCGGTTAAGTCGAAACGGGTGTTACAGGTCTTCGATAGTGTAGACGACACCATATTTAACTTCCTGCAGGAAAAAGTAATACGGTTTCTTATCATCTTCTTCTGTATATTTTTATACTGTACCAATGACCCAGACTTAGCTGGTGCTAACTCTTAAATTCTAGGGCCAAACACAAATTTTGCCCGCCCAATCCCCAAAATTTGCATCAAAATCCAAAAAATTTATGCACTATGTGGTCCTCCATACTTTTATCCACTGCGCATGCGCAGTGTCAAGGAAGTCCGAAATTTTAGCCAAATCCTCATTCTTTGTTTGGCCCTTCAATTAGTAACATCTCACTGATATCTGTGCTTGTAATCTCAGTTAAAATGATGCCAGACACAAAATCATGAAAGAAATGGTGGATCTAAGGATGAAATAAGAGGATGAGAGGAAGAAACAGTGGAAGGATGTGTTCAGGACTGTAACTTATAATTTTTATGCAAAATTATTTCATGTTCCCTAATTTCGGGGCATGGGCCTGATGTTTACATTCTTGTTATGAAATTTCCACAGATTGTTCAGAGTTTCCTCTCCCTTTCCTTTATACCCCCCTTTACTATTCTCCCATGCTTTTGGCATAATTTTTGTAAATTTTTTTACTGAAATTTCTTGGGAGTTTTGGCTTGGTAACAGAATGTTTATTCTGTTTTTCCCCATGGTTACGTCCTCACCCTAGGGTGGTTAGGCGTATCGGTCATGCATCTACCATCCAATGTACTGCAGTTTCTTCTCAGGAAGCCTCTGTTTTACATCAGATAGTGTTAAAATTGGTTACTGATTTCGGGCCATATTTTCAGTGCCTGGAGTCTTGTTTCCAGTTTTTATTCACTTTTGTTTACGTTGACAACGGTTACTTCTGACAGTGATTCCTTGTCTTCTATTAGTTCTGCTCATAGCCAGATACATTAATATTGTCTGTAAGTGTAACATTAATTTTTAGACATGCTTTAAAATTTTTGTCCACACTTAGGCTTTTTTGGGATCCATTTGGGCTCATCGTTCCCATTGGGAACTTGGGCTCATCTTGAAATTTTTTCGAAAAAATTTTTTCTTTTGAATTAATTTTCGTAATGGATTATTATTATTATGTATCTTTGTTTTCAAGAGGTGGTGCGAGTACGATGACTGTTTAATATTTTTTCAAAATGAAAGAATATTGTTCAATTGTAAATCGAGGAAGTCTTCCTCTGATTTTCATGTTCATTGTATTTGCTGTAGTCTGTGTACTCGCACTAATTCTTCCTCAGTGTGTGCCAATTCGGATGACAAACGTTGGGAGACGTGTGTCACGGTATATTGTTAGTGGTGAGAGGTCCATGCCGGTCCTCTCTCCACAGGGTCACTCCAGTTTCTTCAGTCTCTTTTTCAGAGGAACAAAAAACAGGGTGATGTTTCTGTGATGTCTTCAAAAGTGTGCTTCCGTCGTCGCAATAATGAGCTAGCGGCAAAGTGCTCAAAGAAATGCGGCAAGTGCCTAAGAGGTCCCTAGTAGGATCGACGGTCACTTGTCGCCCAGTGAAGGAATCATTCACGAAATGGTTGTGACGCCGGGTTCGTCCGTTGCGGTCCAGGAGAAGATAAGGGGTGGTGCGAGCACTATAATCTCAGATCACGCACACCCAGCGACGACGGATCAGAGGATGGAACGGAGGAAGCCAGTCTGTCCGGTAGCTAGCTCGTCCAGGTCTACCCGGACCACGAGCGAGAGAGGCCCCCTCTCTCTTACAACAACATCTGGGCCCAGATGTTGTTTATGTAACGTTCATCAGTCGGAGCATACGTCCACTCCTCCTGCTTGGGACGCTCCATCGCATAGACAGTCTGATGCGGCTTGTCTATTGGCTTCCTCATCCTCACGTCAGCACACACGACCGCACCTTGGCTATGTGACCGCAGATATCCAGCCTGCTTCGCCGCCCAGGGATTCCATGTCGACCAGGTCACGCCATCCGCTAGCCAAGTACACGAGGCCTTTCCAGTCGGGAGGTTCGCATATAAGAAGTATGCAGGAATTAACGTCCCAGGAGCTTCCAGCGGCTAAATTGCATAAGACCGCAGCTCTACAGGCCTCCGTGATGGACTTGCTATCACAGATAGCTCAATTCATCACAGCATCCCAGCAGCCATCAGAAACTTTTTCAGAAAAGAAACTGTCTGAGGAAGCTGGGTCGGTTCGCTCCCCTGCAGAGTCAGAAAGGGACGACCGAGATTCTCATGTGGTCCAATCGGATGGTGAAAGGGAATCAGCAGAGCTGAAATTTTCCCTTTCCGAACAGCTTAAGGTGGCCGTAGATTTCATCCGGCAACACCTTTTAGAAGTTGTTTCTCTGGACCAAAATGCTGCGTTACCTGATAAGAAACTAAAAGCGTCACTGGACACAGATTTATTCGGCGGAATAGGAGTATTGCAACTGACTTTCCGACCCAGTCCAGAAATGTCATGCGGACATTTGAACTTCTTAATGATGCTATATTCAGACTAGCCTCTAAGACTGGCAAATCCGGTTTCTTATCGTCTCATGCTCTACAGCTGCATTTCATCAATCATAGAAATAGATTTGAAACGGCAGGACAGGGCGTGCCGAGAGTTCCTCTGCATTTAGACGACCAGGCAGACGACTTGGAGTTGTCATTGCTGACGTCTATGTCGATTTTTTTCAGTACGCCGGTGACGACTATCTTGTCTAACAGAATCAGTTTAGAAGCATTCTCTTACACAGATCACCTTACCAGAGCGTTATCATTACGTCTCGAAGGAAAGAATTCCAGGATGTTCAAAACTTCCTTGAGAGTTCTTTCGAGGGCCATAGCATATTCTACGTATAACTCTGCCCTTTCAGTGGCAATATGGAGTTAATCAGATGTGATGCTGCCCTGGCTGCATCCACAAGAGTGGATAGTAAGGTGAAAAACTCTCTTCCAGTCTCTCCGGTCTCAGGAGAGCTTCTCTTCGATGGTAAGCTTTCTATAATCTATAATCAGATTACTAAGAAAGCTTCGGATTCTCTTCTTTTAAATCCACTTTGAAAAAGTCGGACTCAGCAGAGAGGAGTAAGGCAGGTACTTTCGGGGGCGAATACATCCAAGGGAAGTTCCTATAGAGGATCTAAGAAAGCCTCTACATCTTACTCCGGAGACCGTCAGAGTAGCGACTCAGGTAGGGGTCGTAATGCTAGCCGAGATAACCGGTCAGACACCCCTAGGTCGACTGGGCGTAGTGTGGGTCGTGGAGGACATGGTTTCTCCTCCCGCAAGCCTCGCAGGACCAGGAGGTGATGGTCTAAACCTCTATTGCATTCCAGTGGGTGGAAGGTTGTCTAGATTCTTAACCAATTGGTTGTCAATTACGGATGACCCATGGATGCAAGGGGTTATTTCTGAAGGTCTAAAACTGTCCTTCAAGGAAAAACCTCCGTTAACTTGAAGTCCACGCTGGACTCAGCTTCCGTTAAACGTTCAGAAGAGAGATTCACTTCTATCAGAAGTTCAATCTCTTCAGGACAAGACCGCTATAGACGTCGTAGAAAACCAGGAATCTCCAGTTTTCTACAGTCACCTGTTCCTGGTTCCAAAACCCGACGGCTCGTTCGTCCAGTTATAGATCTGAGCTGGATAAACAAGCTGATCGTGGCTCCAAAATTTTATATGGAGACTATCCGATCGGTCAGAGCGAACATTCGAGTGAACAATTATGCTGCGAGCATAGATCTCAAGGATGTGTACTTTCACGTCATGGTACATCCAGCGTTTAGAAAGTATCTTTGCTTCGCTGTCCTAGGAGTCGTTTATCAGTTCCGAGCAACATGCTTTGGTCTGAATCTAGTGCCCTGGGCCTTCACTCGAATAATGAACTCGGTAATGACCCATTTCCGAGCTCATTTGTCTGTGGTAATGTCGGCCTACTTGGACGACATTCTTCAGAGGTATGGCAGCAAGTTAACACTTCAGAACGATGTTCAGAGTCTTCTCCAATTGCTCTGACGTCTTGGTTTCATAGGTTTCATAGTGAACAAAAAGAAGTCGGATCTAGTGCCGTCCAAGTCATTCACCCACCTGGGAATGAGCTTCGAGATGCACAACAATCTCGTTCGCCTGCCTTTAACCAGAGCGAAATTAGTCAGTTGTTACGCTCGCTTTTGTCTTCACTCAGATGTAGTAACAGCAAGAGAATTCATGAGACTGACAGGTTTGTGCGGAGCCGCTGCAGATCTTATTCCGATGGGGCAGCTACGCACTTGTCCACTCCAGATATTTTTTACTCAGAATTGGAGTGTGAAGATTCATTCGCTCGAAACGAACATTGTCTTGATGAATCATGTGAAACATGAGATTCAGACTTGGGCAGATATTCAGTGGTTAACTCGGGGAGTACCACTGCAACTGCTGGATCCGATTTTTACGATATTGACGGATGCGAGTCAAACAGGTTGGGGCGCAACTTTGAGCCCATCAGATTCGAGGTGCCAGGGTCTTTGGGATCCGCAGTTCCTAAACAAGCACATAAACATCAAAGAGTTGATGTCAATTTGGCTTGCGCTACGTCAGTGGATGAACATTATTCAGAATTCGCATGTTCAAATTCTGTCTGACAGTTCGACAGTAGTAGCGTATATTCGGAACCAGAGAGGCACACATTCCATTCTGTTGTTCATTCTAACGGAAAGAATCCTTCTGTTTGTCCTAGAGCATCAACTTCTTCTATCGGTCCATCATATTCCAGGACGTCTGAACTTTCTAGCGGACTCCCTTTCTCAGAAAGGTCTATGTTGCCATCAGAATGGACTCTTAACAAACGAGTATTCAATCAGATTTGCTACCTATGATAGACATATTTGCGACGCATCTCAACAATCAGTTGCAGACATATGTGACGTCATGCCCAGATCCTCGAGCGTTTGCAGTAGACACTCTCTCGATCTCTTGAGACGGAATGATAGGATACGCGTATCCTCCAGCTCCGTTGATTCAGCTGATATTGCTAAAATTCAAGCAATCTCACTGCAAGATTCTGTTGGTAGCATCTCTGTCACCCCAGAGACCATGGATAAATCTACTCAGGTGTCTGTTGTGGGACATTCTGCAGAAGCTACCTCCACGGGAGGACCTTCTTTCACAGGGGAAATCGCGCACACTGCATCATAACGCTAGGTCTCAACCTTCACGTATTTCCGTTGTGCGGTCCTTCTTGCACGTCAAGCATTTTACAAGACGAGCAGTGGACGCAATTTCTAACTGTAGGAGGACCTCCTCTTTGCTAAATTATGCTGCTAAGTGGAAGGTTTTCTCTCGATGGTGTAGGGATCATTCTGTTGATTTTTATAATCCCTCCATTCCAGCATTGCTAATTTTTTTGTCGACTTGTTTGACGAGATCAAACTGCAGCCAAATACCATTAAGGGTTATAAGTCTATGCTATCGGATACCTATCCTCATCATGATGGCTTACAGATTAGATCTAATGTCTCTTTATCCAAGTTAGTGAAAAACTTTTCGATAAATAGACCTATAACCCTTAGGTTAATTCCAAAGTGGAATTTAGCTTGGGTTCTTCTGAAGCTAAAAGAAGCGCCATTTGAACCAATTGATACAGTGGATTTCAAATACTTATCTTATAAGACAGCTTTTCTCTTAGCCTTCTCTTCTGCTAGAAGAGTTAGTGAGCTTGATGCACTATCTGTTGATGATTCTCACTATCGTAGTGTTGGTAATACTATTACATTGACTACTAATGTTGGATTGTTGGCTAAGAATCAGGCTCCTAATAAGTACCCTGAACTTATTGTTATTAAGGCTCTTCCATCTTCAGACGGTCATAGGCCTTTGCTTTGTCCAGTCAGAGCTATGCGTATTTACAACGTAGATCTGAGTTTATCAGAAAGGGACGTAAGCGTTTCTTTCTGTCTTTGCTGCCTAATAGAAAGGACATTACGGTCCATTCTATTGCAAGGTGGAATCAATTAACTATCCGTACTGCTTATGATAAATTATCTTCATCTCAGCAGTCTGTGCTTAAGATTTAGGTGCATGAAGTAATAGCGCTGTCTACATCTTGGGCTTATGCTAATAGTGTTGCTATTACCGATTTGATGAAGGCTGCATATTGGTCTCGGCCTTCCACGTTCACAAATTTTTATCTTAGAAATATTCAGTCCATTTCTGGCGACATGCGTTGTTTAGGTCCGTTATCTGTTGCTCAGAATGTCCTCCACTAAACAGTTGCAACTATAGTTTTGCAGGCTTTCTGTTCCGGCAGTGTCTCTGTCCTGCTGCCCTCTTCGTTCTGGGGTATTTGACCCAGAGCAAGGGGAAGGGGGGGGGGGGGATGGTGTTCCCTTATATCACCTGCTTTATAGTGAAAAGCAAGGGAATACCTCCTCTGGAGTCAGTAATTCCGAGTCGGTGCCGGGATGGTTTTAAAGTGTAAAGCTAATGTCTATCTCATTTATGTAATATTTTTAAAGTGCAGCTCAGTGTGAAGCATTTGTATATGTCACGTATCATACGAGCATTAATATACAATCCTCGGACACTTTTAAATGAGTATAAAGAGTTTCATTCTCAGGACTATCTTTATTTATTGGCTTTCCTTTAATAAATTAGTATAATGGGTTATACTGGATGTTAATAGAGATCATTGATGTTATTGTGCTCAATTACGGAATGGTATTGTGTCTTTCTTTTTTGGTATAAACAAGAAAGATACATGTAAAGCCTGTTCTCCTCTTCTCCCTGAGGGGATAATTCTGTTACATGTAATTGAGTTTACTGGATTATCCTTTATGTCCTAGGCCCTCCAGCTTTTTTTCTATTCTGCTAAGTCTGGGTCATTGGTACAGTATAAAAATGTTAAAAAATTTATAGTAATTTATATATTTTTTATACTTACCAATGACCCAGACGGGGATGGCCCTCCCATGAGTTGGGAACTCATACCTCCCCGCTGATTACATAACGCTTACCAGGCACTGGTTGTAAGAATTAGGATTTGGCTCAAATTTCGGACTTCCTTGACACTGCGCATGCCCAGTGGATAAAAGTATGGAGGACCACATAGGACATATATTTTTTGGATTTTGATGCAAATTTGGGGGATTGGGGGGGGGGGGGGGGGAATTTGTGTTTGGTCCTAGAATTTAAGAGTTAGCACTAGCTAAGTCTGGGTCATTGGTAAGTATAAAAAATATATAAATTACTATAAATTTTTTAACTTTTAACCGTTTGTGTTTGTTCACACATACTTTTAAAAAAACGACAGGGGAAGATGTGTTGAGAGTTTCTCTGCATTGAATGAGCAGGCTAAGATCTTAGCTGTAGCCTTACCTTCATCATTTAGCTGTTCGCTCGGACACAATTGAGCAGATAATTTCTTATTCAGAGCGAATTTAGACTCATGGTCTTGTGTACTTCAGTTTTAAGTACTGTGACGCAACGTCTATATGGAAAGGAATTTTGTGGTCGTTTGTACCTTTTAAAAATTCTTTCCAGACCTATTATATATATATCTCTGTCTTAACAAATGTTAAGTGGGAGTTATTCTGATGTGACGAAGCCTTGCGTCTTCATATTTAACATTTGACTAGGTGGAAAACTTGCTACAGGTCGCTTTAGTTTTCCAGACTCTAATCTTTGATGGTAAGCTTTCATTAATGTAGGATTAAGCTACAAGAAAGCATCAATACTCGACTCTTTAAGTTGGGGTCTAATTGACCACACCAACAGAAAGAGTAGGAGAGGTTGTCCTAGACTCAGATCGCCTATAAGGACTCATAGCGAAGGTATAGGCATCTCTCCTATATATTTCTTTAGGGATTGTCTATACAGCCACTTGGATAGGAGGTTTACGTCTGTTTGAGTTACTGATCAGACACCCCTGAGCCAGTGGCTCGAGGCTCTTATAGAGCTCGGTCTGACCGATTTTGACTGGAACTGGATAATTAGGTTATTTATGCTAATCTTTCAGTCGAAAAGCAAGCGTTCGGCGATGTAGCAAGTATAGTTCTTTAGATCACTTGAATTGTGAACTAGATAATGTCTCATGGGATGAATGATAGGATACACGTATCCCACAATTCATTTTCAACAGGCTGGTTCGTCTGTTGTTTCACAGAGCGAATTAGCCAGCTGTTTGGCTCCCTTTTATCTGTTATCTGATGCATTAACAGCGTTAAATTTTATGCGCCGGATGGGGTTGTGCTGAGCAGCTATGAATGTTATTTCGATGGGTCGCTTACGCACACGTCCCCTCCAGTTATTCTTAACTGGAGTGGTAGACGTTTTTCGCTCTAGACCTGTTTTGTTTTAGAGGATCTATTAACATAAGGTCAAGTTTGGGCATATATTTAACGGTTTTCTCAATTATGACGGACGTGAGTTCATATATTGGGTTACAATCCTGAGTCCGATGGTCTCTCTATGCAGGGATCTTGGGACCCTCGGTTCTTGAAAACCACATATTCAGAAATGGTGTCTCATTGTTTATGCTACATCATTGAATTATATTATTACCGATCATGTATTTATAGACGCAGATCAGAGTTTATCAGAAGAGAAGAAAGGCTTCTTTTGTCATTAATTTCCAATAGAAGGGATGTTTATGTTCATTCTATTGTTAAATAAGTCAGTTAGCTATTCGTACTGCTTGGGTAAATTTATCTTCCAATCAGCAGTCAGTGCTTAAGATTTCAGCACATGAAGTAAAGCGCTGGCTACTTAGGCTTATTCGAACTGTATGGCTATTACATGATCTTATATAGGATCACTTCAGGATAGTTAAGTTTGCGGCACACAAGAATAATAGTTTCCATTATTTGTGTCGCCAGTATTAGGCTTTTGAGTGCATACATTTGACGCTCAGCCGTTTTCATGGGAATGAATGATAGGAAATGTGTATTCTTCAATTCATTTGTTTCTATTCATTACATTGAGGTTATGGTGTCTGTTATTGAACATTCGCCAGAAGCTTCCCCCACTAGAGGGTTTTCTTCTTCAAGAAAAGTTTTGTTCTTCACGTCATTCTCCACTCTCTGTGGCATTACGGAGTATGTCAGATGTGAGAGGGCTTTGTGGTCACTATATTATTTCTGTCTGGACCAGCAATGATGAATAATGTGGGTGAGGAGGTTTCGACATATATTCGAATTAAACTCACACACTGTCACGTATATATATCTTAAATACATACATACTATGCGTTTGGGTCATGTTGCATGGCGCCCTCATAGGCATACACGCAGTTCTGTTGCATTAGTTTCCGGTGTTTATTTTCTTATTTCTAATATACAAGAACTTATTTAATCATCATATTTGCTGCTATTTGAGTTCATAGGTGACCGCATAACCATTTAGTGGTTTTTAGATGATTACAGGCTGGATTTTTATGCACTCACGCAATATTTTATTGCGCTATCACTTTGATGGACCTAGAAATTATTATATATTTCGGGGGCGGTCTGTGTTGGAGCCGGATAATCATACCTACCTCCATTTCTAGATCCTGGTCTCTATTTTGTCGGTTCTCAAATCGCATATTCTCACGTGTTTATAATTGTAGATACCAAATAGTACACGTTGGAGAGTGTTCTTACAGGATTTAATCGTACAGAGGCCTCCTCTGAATGATCTTTGAAGCGTGTTTTCTCTGCAGAGATTGTTCATCGTATCTCGCTTTTCTATGTGTATGTTATATTATTATTTCACTGATTTCCTCGTACCTGTATACGCCGTCTGCAGTGCATTTTTTGTAGTGAATAATGTTATTCACCAAATTGCCGCTATAGCCTTGGCTTGTGAAGTGGCATTAAGCACCATTTATTAGTCATGAATTAATTTTTTAGTGCCTGATCGATAATTATTTATATCGTTTCCGGATACCGCTTATTGATTCCAGAGCTCTTCCCTCTTTCTTTTGAAGATATGTTCAAAAAAGGGAGGGGGGGGGGGGGTCATTTTGTCCACTTCTCTGGCTTATTGGGTATGTAACTATGAAGGAAGCTGTTTTTGTCCGTACTATATTCGGCGTTCAGCTGTAGTATTATTGTATGGCGTAGGTTTATGGGCAATTTTCTCTCATTCTCAAATATGCCATCCTAATTTTTAGGGCTTAGTCCAGACTAGCCTTAAAAATTTGTGAACTTGTTACATCCTATTTAGCATGATTTCATGCTCAGATTTAGGATTTACATAATTGGGATCCATATTAGGATATGTCTCTTCTATTATGGTATAAAGAGAAATACATGTAAATTCTAATTATTCTAATTTTCTTCATCATGGATTGAAGGATTTCATCTATGTTGATCTACTATTTCGGAAGTTCTAGACCCTCCACCTTTTTACGATTCATCTAGTCTGGGCCATTGGTATACTGTATAAAAATATGAAAACATTTAAAGTAATTTATGTATTTTTTATACTTAACAATGGCCCAGACAGGAATGGCCCTCCCATGAGTGGGCAGTACTGGGCACTCATACCTCCCCGCTGAATTATTATATTATAATCTTGTTACAAAGAATAATGTTGGCGCCAGATTTGGTGTCTTCCTAGCGTCTTCGCATGCGCGGAGGGTAAATGTATGGAGGGCCTGATAGGACTTCTAATTTTCAGTTTTGCATGCAAATTTTGGGGATTGGGGGGCAAAATTTGTGTTTGGCCCTAGATATTTTTGGATTAGCACCAGCTAGTCTGGGCCATTGGTAAGTATAAAAAATATATAAATTACTTTAAATTTTTTCATATTTGGTATGCAGCATCCTTAAGGGGGTGGGATTCATGTTTGTTCAAATCGAGTCACTGGGTTCATATTTGAGCTCCTGATGGGGACTTGAATTTTAACTTAGTGCAATATGAGGAATATTCTTTAAAAACCTTCTGCTTCAGATCTACCAGTCAGAATCTTTTGATATTTGTTAAGCAGCATCCTTAAAAGGTTTGATTTCAATTTTTTTCTAATCAAGTCCCTAGGGTCATATTTGGCCTCTCTATAGGAACTTGAGCTTTAACTTGGTGCAATATGAGGAATATATTTTAAAAATCTTCTTCAGATCTACCAGTTGGAATCTTTTGATGATTGCAAAAGAGCTTCCTTGTGGGGAACTGGGCAGAGTCATTTTTGTTCAAATCAAGTTCCTGGAGTCATATTTGGGCTCACTGTGGAAGCCCCAATTTCAGTTTAGTGTAATATGAGGAATATTTTTAAAAAAAATCTTCTTCAGATCCAACAGTCAGAATCTTTTAATATTCAGTATGTAGCATCCTTTGTGGGGTGAGATTCAAGTTTGTTCAAATCAAGTCCCTGGGTTCATATTGGAGCTCCCTGTGGGAACCTGAATTTTAACTAAGTACAATATCAGAAATACCAGTATTCTCTAAAAATCCTCTTCAGATCCATCAGTCAGAATCTTTTGATAGTACCTTAGTGTGGTCAGATTCAGTTCATATTCATATTTGGGATCTCTATGGCAACCTAAATTTTAACTAAGTGCAATATGGAGAGTTCTTATAAAAATCTTTTTCAAATCCACCTGTCAGAATCTTATGATATTTGATATGCAGCAATCTCAGATTCCAGTTTGTTCAAATCAAGTCCCTTGGGTCCTATTTGGACACCCTGTGGGATCCCAAATTTTAACTTACTGCAATATAAGGATCAATTCTTTAAAACATCTTAATCAAATCCATGAGTCAGATTCTTTTTTTTTTTTAACATAGTATTGAAATCCTCAGCATTGGAAGTTTGTTCAAATCAAATCCCCGGGCTCAAACTTTAACTTAGTGCAGAATGAAGAATATTCTTCAAAAGTCTTCTTCTTCAGCCCCATCAGGCAGAGTCTTTTGATATTTGGTATATAGAATTACTAGGACCCCTAGATTAAAGATTGTTCAAAGTGATATGCTTGACTGATTTTGGTGGGCACCATAGGAATTTGAAATTTGACACGGAACCAAATGGAGAATTTACTACATGTTTAAATGAAAGTGTGAGTACCTAAGATTAATCATTGCTCAAATGGGGACCCTCAGGCCATTTGAGGGCCAAGTGGGTGGGGGTGGGGGGTTCAAAATTATTTTGGGGGGCTTGAAAGGAAAATTTGGAGGATTTTTAGTGATATTATGCAAAAGAAAATGAACTTTCCCCCTTTTGGGGGATTAGAAGTTGGGGTGGGGGGGGGGGGGGAAGGTGGCACTTGGTGATTTTTTTTTCTCTTTGCTTCAAAATGTGATTTGAGTGATTTTAAGCACAAAAACAACAAACATTTCTCAATAGACCCTTTTCCACCCCACCCCCACTTCTTCTTGCTAAATTAGATCAATTATATTAACATGAAGATGCTGAATGTGATCTTAAATCCTTCTTTAAACAATTTTATCAGGTGAGAGATTAAGACCCCTTGTTTACTGTTTGTGGTGATTGGTTTCATATAGACATCTGGATTTCATGGCGTATTGGCACTGACATTTGCCACCCCAAGGGATTCTGCTTGAGTCAGTTGCCCCCCTTACCCTGCCCACCCCTCCCCGTCCCATTGATCACCACTGTACCAGAATCTCAACTGATAGCCTTTGGGCCTTTATATTGGTAGTAACATTTGTTGGAAATTTAGAACCTTTCAGAGTAAATTTGAGATCACACAAGGGTAATACTCTGTACATATGTAAGGACACAGATGCATGCCACATCACTATTGAAAGGCTTTTGAATTATTTGGAATTTGAAGTTTTTGTTGTAAATACTGTTCTTAACCCTTTACCCAACGTAACAGCCAATACTGGCCAGCGCTATTCTAAAAAATTGCCAAGTAATTGTCATTATTTTTTCATTTTCTGTCTCAAAAACATAGGTTATGACCCTTCTTTGGAACGAGCTTGTCAAGCTCATTCCAATGAGTGGTCATCACCTATGTTTTTTAGACAAAAAATGAAAAAAATTAGTTATTCAAGAATTTTGTGTTTGCAAGTGTCATCTGCTTTTCATGTTAGGTAAAAGGTTAACAAAAATGCAGGATGAAAACTTTTCCCCCAGAGCTTCTTGTTTTCATCAATGATGAGAATTGTAGGATTCTGGTAGCCATTGTGTATTGTATGTAGAATTGTTATTGGTTTAGTTTAGTATCATATATTCATTGTTGATAAAGCTCGGGAATAGAGTGAATATCCGGTGGAACTTGGAAGTGACTGTCTCTACAGGCAGATAGGATGACATTCAATGTACTATACATTGTCAATTATACCTTCACTTGTGATGGGTAGGTGTCTCCTATCTGAAATGAGTTTTCAACTGTAGGGGAAACATCTCAGAAATGATCGAGTTATTTCACAGTTCAAGTTGCAAGTTAAAGTAAAAAAAAGATTATGTCCCTAACTTGCAAAAATCTGAAACATCACACTGCCCCTTGGACCACTTTGGACCACCTTGAACAAGTCCAGCTCATCTGTACCAGTATAGCAGTGGTGGTCGGGGCTGGACTGGGCAGTGGTCCAGCTCTGGGCCTGTACCAGGCCAAGTTTTTTGTGGTCCTATCAGTAGCACTACAGCTGGAACACCCAGAGACTGGAGTTTCCGCTCAGACAATAAATCAAATTCTGTGAAAAATCACAAGAAGCACTAACCAAGATTCAGATCTTATGGTTGAACATGGACGCTCATTTGCTGAGATGTGGCTTGTACACATGTTTTTAGCACACCTGACTGAATGCCAGTGTGAGCTATAGTGGTTACTCAACAGCTCTGTCATCTGTCCGTAAACATGGTGTTTGCACCTTCTCCAATACTGCTGAACCTATTTCAGTTAAATTTGAGGTGACTGCTTGTTCTAACATTGCAATTTGCTTTTGTTCAAATCAACTTGCCCAGCCCCATAGGGAGGGGGGAAGGAAAATTATCCCATATTTTTAAAAAATCTTCTCATGAACCACTGGGAACAATGACTTGATATTTGGTAAAGACCTTTCTTTTGAGGTGTAGAATCAAGTTTGTTCAAACAAAGTTTGTGAAGCAATGTTTGCCTTTGTAATGATGGGGGCAAGATTTTTGGCCCTGTCCAAAATTTCTATTTTCTGAAGTGATGACCCAGTTTGAACCAATTTGTTAAGTGGTATTATTGAGTCATAAGTACTTGATTCATGCGAAAAACCACAACTTTCCGTGTCTCCTTGGGAACCCCCAGAGCTAAAAATAGAAATATTTTCAAATATTCATATTTCCCACCGCATGGAACAGGGGACTGTTATTTGGTATGCTGCATCCTTAGGACCAGTTGAATGGAATGGTAAAAAAAATTGCCTTCGATTGTGTCTGGGTATTCTGTATGGGGTGGCGGGGTGGGCATTGAAAAAATGCTGAGTCAGCATATTTGCAAAAAATAAAAATTTCTTCCCCAGAATCACTGATCAGAATCTTTTTAGGAGCCTGAATTTTAACTTAATGCAATATGGGAAATAAGCTTTAAGAATTTTCTTTTTCATTTCTGACACTCAGAATCCATTGATATTGGGTATACAGCATCCTTACAGGGATCAATTCAAGAATGTTCAAAGCAAGTCCCTCAGTTAATATTTGGGTTCCCTGTGAGGACCCCAATTTTAACTTAGTGCAATATGAGGAATAATCTTTAAAAATCTTCTTCAGATCTACCAGTCAGAATTGTTTGATATTTGGTATACAGCATCCTTAGGGAAGTCAGAGTTAAGTTTGTTTAAATCAAGTCTCTGGGTTAATGTTTGGGCTCCCTATTAGAGCCCAAATTTTAACTTAGTCCCATATGAGGAATAATCTTTAAAACTCATCTTCTCCAAAACCACTAGTCAGAATTTTTTGATATATGGTATACAGAATTCTTACAGGGGTCAGATTCAATTTTCTTCAAATCAAGTCCATTGGAAAATAATTGGGCTTTCTATAGGAGCGAAAATTTTAACATAGTTCAATATGGGGATTAATCTTTTAAAAATCTTCTTCGGATTCATCGAACAGAGTCTTTTGATATATGGTAGACAGTATCCTCACGGAGGACAGATTCAAGTTTGTTCAAATCAAATCCTTTGAATAATATTTGGGCTCCCTATTGGGGCTCAAATTTTTACTTAGTACAATATGAGGAATATTCTTTAGAAATTTTATTCTCTAAACCCCCTAATCAGATTTCTTGATATATGACATACACCTTCCTTAGGGTAGTCAGATTCTAGTTTGGAAAAATCAAGTCCTTGAGTTAATATTTGGGCTCCCTGTTGGAGCCCAAACATTAACTTAGCCTAATATGAGGAAAATTCTTTAAAAATCTCTTCTCCAGAACCACAAGTCAGACTCTTTTGATATATGGTATACAGTCCCCTTGGGGATGGGGAGACAGGTTTGCTCAAATCAAGTCTTTTGATTAATATTTGGACTCTCTATTGGAGCCTGAATGTTTACTTAGTACAATATGAGGAATATTCTTGGGGGGGGTGGGGGGTGTTACAGGAATAACTTTGCCCATCCATTCATCTGTCCATCCAGGCTTAGCAGAAGTACAATTTAGGGTTAGTGGTAGTTGTGGGTTTGGGATAGTATAGTGGCCACTTGTGAGGTTATTTTTTGCACTGTGGGGTTAATTTTTTGACCTTGTGGGTTTAGGGTTTAGCATGGGAAAAAACCCACAAGTAAGAATGTCCATTCATCCATCCGTCCATAGTCATAAATTTGTCCAGAGATTTTCTCACATGTTTATAGGCCAACCTCCTCAAAACTTGGTATGAATATTCACCACCATAGGAACCTGGGCACCTGCAATTATAGTTCCGGTCGGATTATTTTTGGAAGAATTATGCCCCTTTTCGACTTGAAAAAGCAGTCCTAGAATTTTGTCCGGAGATTTCCTCTGATGTTTATGGGTCGATTCCTTTGAAATTTGGTATGGATGTTTACTTCTATGGGAACCAGTGCACCTCCAATTATTGTTTTGGTCGGACTTTTTTGGCCAGAGTTATGCCTCTTTTCATCTTCGAATGTCTGAATTTTATCCGGAGATTTTCTCAAATGTTTATGGGTCGATTCCTTCAAAACTTGGTATGGATGTTCACTACCATGGGTTCCTGTGCACCTGTGATTACAGTTTCAATCGAACTTTTTTTTGCCAGAGTTAAGCAACCTTTTCAACTTAGAATGTCTGAATTGCCCAGAAGTTTATGCGGAGATTTTGTCAGATGTCTTAGAATGCCTGAATTTTGTCTGGAGATTTTCTCAGATTTTTATGGGTTGATTTTTTGAAACTTGGTATGGATGTTCACTACCATGAGAACCTGTGCACCTGCGATTATAGTTTTGATCAGCCTTTTTTGCCAGAGTTATGCCCCTTTTCATCTTAGAATGTCGGATTTTCTGT
This sequence comes from Pictodentalium vernedei, assembly GCA_031216915.1. Lineage (NCBI taxonomy): Eukaryota > Metazoa > Mollusca > Scaphopoda > Dentaliida > Dentaliidae > Pictodentalium > Pictodentalium vernedei. The sequence goes on from CM062297.1 coordinate 711,427,344, forward strand.
GATGTTTATGGGTCAGTTCCTTTGAAACTTGGCATGGATGTTCACTACCATGGGAACCTGTGTGGCAACTTTCTGTGAAAAGAAATGTTTTTAAAAATCTTCTCATGAACTAATGGGTACAATGACTTGATATTTGGTACTGAGCTTCCTTTTGAGGTGTAGAATCAGATTTGTTCAAACAAAGTTTGTAGGCCAATATTTGCCTTTGTAATTGGAGGGGCAAGATTTTTCATATACATGTTTGTTAAAATTAAACCCCTTGGTTCATATTTGGTCTCAATACAGGAGCCCAAATTTTAACTTAGGGCTGTATGGGGAGTAATCTTTTAAAAATTTTCTTCAGAACCACCAGTCAACATCTTTTAATATTTGCTATACATCATTGTTGCGAAGGTTAGACTCAAGTTTGTTCAAATCAAATCCCACAGTTAATATTTGAGCTTCCCATGGGGGCCCGAATTTTAACTTAATGCAATATGGTGAATAATCTTAAAAATAAGCCAAACTCGTGGGGAGGGCAGTGGGGGAGGGGGGGGGGAGGGGGGCAGATTCATGTTTGTTCAAGTCAAATCCCTAGGTTGATATTTGGACTCCATAGTTTTGCTTACTGGAAATCTGAGCATTTTTTCTGTGGTAGCATCTCAGTACAAGAAAAAAATTATCTGACATGGACAACAAATAAAATAATTACATGACTTCATTCCTCTGTAGTGTTAACTAGCCATAGATGCTAATTAAATCCTTCTTTAAACAACAGTTCAGATAAGTGCCGCAGGCCCCCTGGGGACTATTCTTCAAATAGTTTGAGAGTATTTCCAAGCTAGAAATTATGTTAATGTTTTCAAGTAACAATCCACTCTTCAGCTTCCGGAGATGCATTGTTGTGGGTGGATAGGACTGTTTTTGGAGATGTCCACATCCAAAATGATCACCAGTGGTATTCTCTCTTAACTGGTAAACTGGTTGAGCAATGGAAGCCCTGATGTGGACTCTATGGAAAAGTGCAAGTACCCCAAGAAAATGACTTCATATTCTGTGGGTGTGCATAATATTCAGTCGGAAATGAAACTTTTTTACAATTTGTTGGAGAGTGCTAATAGGCCCTCCCCATTAAACTGCAACAAAACAATTCTGCTCTCTCTCTCTCTCTCTCTCTCTCTCTCTCTCTCTCTCTCTCTCTCACACACACACACTCACACACTCTCAATTTTAGACAAATATCTTGACTCAAAATTGCCATTATTATACCCCCACTCTGTTCAAATCAACTCCCTGGGTTCATATTTCGGCTCCCCATGGGAGCTTGAATTTTAACTTAGTTCAGTATGAGGAATGATATTTAAAACACTTTTCTGTTAGATCCACCTGTCAGAATATGTTTAGATTTGGTATACAGCATTCTTACCTGGGTCAGATTCAGGTTTCATCAAATTCAGTTGGTGTGTTCATATTTGGGCTCCTTATGGGATCCTGGATATTAACTTAGTTCAGTATAAGAAATATTCTTTAAAAGTCTTCTTATTCACTTAGATCCATCATTCTTTTGATATTTGGTACACATCATTCTTAATGGTGGACACCCTTTGGAGCCCAAATTTGAACTTAGTGCAATATGAGGAATATTCTTCAAAGATCTTTTTCTTCAGGTTGCATTCTGAAGGTCAGTGCGAAGCTGGGTTGCTGTAGCAAAGCGGTTCCTACGGGCCTGAATTATAAAAAAAAAACGGTCTTGAGCTGCAGATGTTGCCCTGTCTCGGCCACCACCATGCCATCTTACTGGTGTGCCATACTGCTGAAATCTTGCCCAGGCTCTGGTTATCACCATATGGTGCACACCAAGGGCTTCACCAACCTGACGATGGGTAGCCCCTTACTCCACCATCCCTACAGCCTGCAACATTTCTGCTTTAGATAAACGTCTTCTTACATTTGAATTTGCCATATTCAATCATTAAATCACAAGGGTTTGTTCAAGTGAAGATTGAATACCCTACACATGTCATGTACATGTAGACAGTACACGAAAACATCATGAAAATCAAGGGGTACATGCTTTCCATGACTGTCACGAAAAGTCTGCATGTCAAGAGAGCTAATGCAAACACTGGGGACCATCTCAATACATTCCTCAATCATATCCACCAAAAATATCGCAAATATGTCTCAAGCAAATATCACAATGATTGTCAAATATTTGGTGCTTAGCAAACTTTGAGTAGTATACTTCATTTTAACCCTTTACCTAACATGAAAAGCAGATGACAGTTGCAAACAAAATTCTTGAATAACCAATTTTTTTCATTTTTTGTCTCAAAAACATAGGTTATGACCCCTCATTGGAATGAGCTCGGCAAGCTCATTCCAAAGAGGGGTCATAACCTGTGTTTTTTTAGACAAAAAATGAAAAAAATAATGAAAATGATGAGTGTATCTCTTGAATACAGGAAAGTGGCAAATCCTTGTTAATTGAATACTCCTGTTAATTGAGTAATTTTCAGTGGCAAAGTGGCTATTCAATTAACAGGGTTCCACTGTACCAGCTTGACATTTCCTAAGGACACATTCTGTGTCATGAGCAGATCATATTCTACCCTGGAGCATTGTCCAGACCTCTTTGAAGTGCATAAAAGTCGGCCAATAAACAAATCGAATTAGGAAATGTGGTCTTGTGTAATTTATGTTGCTCATCAAATTGTGATTTTCAAAACACTACCCAAACATAAAAATTAACATTTTCTTGTGAAGCTATTGGGATTCATGCCTTACATTTCATAAAACATTTGACCAAATATACTTATGAAAAAGCTGATAATGTTTGGGGTGGGACAAAACTTTTGTTGTGTAGTATATATATTTTTGTGTAAGTGAGAATGTGACTTCCAAAAATAAGGTATAGGTAATGAATGTAATGAATGTAGGTTAAAATCACCCCCCTACAAAAATAACCCCCCCCCCCCCCCCCAATCATTTTTACACACTTAGCAAAAATCCCCCCACAGCTTTTGAAGGTTATATAAAAATCCCTCACATTGTTCTAAGAGCAGGCAGTGCAAAAATCCCTCTGCCCCAGCCTCTTGCACCAAAAGGTTAGAAGGCAGTACAAGGTTAATTATAAACTAGACTTAATGATTCTGGAGAATCATAACTTTTCCAGACGATATTTCAGGGTTGCATGATATGGGTTTGTTAAAAAAATTTAAGAAAATTTTTTTTTGAACTGCTCAGTTTGTTAGTTTTGCAGGCAGATGCTCCTGATTCATTAGGTAAAAGGGTTGAAAGACAATGCACCGTACTGTAATATTTTTTTTACTTTTTACTTAACATGACTAGAAGTTGACACCTGCAAATAAATTTCTTGATTATCTAAAATTTTCCATTTTTTGGGGCCTAAAAATATTGCGTATAATCCCTCAGTGGAATGAGCTCAATAAGTTTGTTCCAATGAGGGATCATAAGCTATGTTTTGGTTGCAAAAATTAAAAAAAATAATAAAATCTGAAGGAGGATTTTTGTGTTTAGATGTACCTGTATATTTCTGTTCAGTTGGGTAAAGTGTTAATGATTTCGAAATGTGGAATTGTGATTAAATTTTTTGAAAGAGGAAAGTAAATGCTTTATTTGAAAACTCAAACCTTTATAATCCATTCTGAGACACATTTATTCATTCCTAATGAAATAAAAAAAAAGTTGAAATTATCATTGCATTTGACCTTTAGATTATGCCATTCATTGTAAAAATGGTAATTGAATGTAGCCAGTCAATCAACTTTTCACAGTCAGTCTGAATGCAATACAGACTTATAGAAAATTATTCAGTGGCCACAAGAGAAAATATTGACAAGCTAAATTTCATATGAATTAATTAAATATATTATATAATAAATTGCCAAATCCATCTATATGCTATATGTTAACATGTGACATATACTTTTACTTACAAAATCAACCTGATAAAAGTGCAGGCAAAAGTGCACTCATTGGAAGAGTACTAACAGTTATCACCTGATTTACTCCTGGAAAATAGACTTGGCCTGTTTTCACATCTGTGATAAAAAATAAACTATTTTTTAGTCACAAATAGTAGTAATTGAGAGTAGTTATTAAATTATTATCAAAATTCTTTTCAGTTTTTACTGAATTAACACATAATAATATCACCTGTTCTGTCTTACACCAGTGATAAAAAACTAGATGCAAAGTGATGGGGGGGGGGGGGGGGGGGGGCATCACTGTGAGCCCGCATTTGAAACGGTTTGCAATTCGAACAGTACATAGTACAGTAAAACCTTCCTTGAGAGACCACCTGTCTTGAGAGGCAAGTCGAGTCCCATAATTCTCAAAGGCTGCTTCATTTGATCATTCTCAATAGTGTGTATATAAACTATGAGAATCGGTGAAAACAAACTTGAGTAACGATATGACATGTGAAAAATTGTCATTTTTTTTACGATTAAAGTCCCATAACTCCAGAATGACAAACCTGAAAATCATAAAAATTGAAAGTGGTGTTGCCTTTACTGATTGTAACATTGCTACAAAATTTCAAGAGATTCGGTGAAAGCAATATTGAGTTATCATAAACATGTAAAAAATTGCCAATTTTTTGAAGATTCAAGTCACATAACTCTGGAAGAAAAAAACAGAAAACTGTCAAAAATGAAACAGAGCTTCAGATGATCAATTTCAATATTGTGTATAAATATTATGAAAATTTGTCAAAGGAAACTTGAGTTATCATATGACATAAGAATATGCTGATGGACAGACACATTTTTTTTACGATTAAAGCCCCATAACTCCAGAATGACAAACCTGAAAATCGTGAAAATTGAAAGGGGTTTTGCCTTTACTGATTGTAACATTGCTATAAAATTTCAAAAGATTTGGTGGAAGCATTAAGTTACTATATAACATGTAAAAAATTGTCAATTTAGTGAATTTACTGAAGATTCAAGTCCCATAACTCTGGAAAGAAAACACAGAAAAATGCCAAAAATGAAAGGGAGCTTCATTTGATCAATTTCAACATTGTGTATAAATATTATGAGAATTGGTCAAAGGAAACATGAGTTATTGTACGACATAAGAAAAATGCTGTCTGAATTGCCAATTTTTTAAAGATTCAAGTCCCATAACTCTGAAAAGAAAAAAACATTAAACCATCAAAAATGAAAGGGAGCTTCCTTTGATCAGTTTCAATATTGTGATTAAATATTATGAGAATTGGTCAAAGAAAACTTGCATTATCGTACAACATAGGAATATGCTGTCTGAATTGGCCATTTTTTTAAGATTCAAGTCCCATAACTCTGAAAAAAGAACAGAAAACTGTCAAAAATGAAAGGGAGCTTTGTTTGATCAATTTCAATATTGTGTATAAATATTATGAGAATTGGTCAAAAGAAACTTGAGTTATCGTACGACATAGGAATATGCTGATGGACAGACGGACAGAGTGATTACAATAGGGCTTCTGCTGAAAGTTGACGGGGCCCTAATACTTCATTTTCAGTCATGAATATTAGTAAATGAGGGTAGTATTAAATTGTTTTGAAATACCCAGGCTCTGGCATGATTTCTTGGAAAGCTCTATTAGTAATTCTACAAGAAATGATGTCAGAGTCTGATATCAGTATAGGTTATAATGTTATGTAGGTATCGTACAGCTTTGAACTTGTGACTTTAGAAGCCACAACATTTTTGGTTATAATAAACAAAGTATATTGTTTTGCTGTATACCAAAATTTCATCCCTTGAGTGCAACAAGGTGCCATCAGCAATGTTTTAGCATTGCAGATGGCATCTTATTGCACTCAAGGGATGATATTATTATTATTATTCATTGGTGTTTAAGGTCACATATTTCTGCACAATGGCTAATCATGACCACGACAGTTTTATGGGTGGAGGAAGCCGGAGTACCCAGAGAGAACCACTGAGCAACGGCGAGCAACTGTCAGCTCCCCAATATACTAACTCCACACAAGCAGGGTTAGCATTGGTTGAAGACAGGTGCACCATCAACGTGCAGTATGCCTTAGTACACAGCCTCACCGTGCCCCCACATGGGCAATGGGGGTGAAGTGTCTTGCCCAAGGACACAACACGGTTGCCGCAAGTGGGATTCGAACCGAGGACCTCTCGGCTTGCAGCCTGCACCTCTACCTACTGAGTCACCGCGCCCCCAAGGGATGATATATATCTATATATAATAGAACAGGTTTTCACCCGGAACAGGAGCCCAACCAGCAATCTCGAATGAATTAGTCTTTCAGACAATAATTAAAGCACCCTGACAGTAGTTTCTGGTGTGGTTTTGAGGGTCCCTCAAATCAGATATTTTCAATTTGAATTGACTCTTGAATTAAATTGAGTCTATTATTCAAAATCGAATTGAACCTCAAATCAAATACAGGCGTCTTGAAGTCCCTACTGATAAGATATTCCATCAACATCATCAAGGCATGCCTTTGTGAAAGGCAGGCCTTGATGATGTAGTTGGAAAATTCCCCAGTATGGATTTTGTTCAAAAACTGAAACAGGTGAGGGAATTCTGTACTGGCACTGAACAGGGCTAGCCATTAGCAACCGTGAGCTCATCATCAATATTGCTTGGGAACTTTAAATTTGCTTTCAGCAGTGGTAGTAACTAGAGAAACTGGAATTAGTATAGATGGTGGCATGGGTACAGATGCTTTTTATATTAATATAGTGGAAACTACACTCAGTCTTTTTTTTCAACATTATTTATGTACAATTTCTATCTCAGCTATACGTTTTGTGAGACAACTAAGATGACTGATCCCAAGCGAAATTCTAGTGAAAAGATTTGAAGGAAAATTAATCGGACAGTCAATTTCAACTCGAACCGAATATCAACTTAAGATTCAAAATCGAATCAAATCAAGTCTCAAAGCAGAGCCCCAGTTTTGACTGCTATGCATGGAGCCAAGACATGCCCAGAAGCTAGAAACTAGACTTACGAGGTTGTAATATGGCAGAATTTCTTAAAACATTGTCCACATATATAAGGGATAATCTATTATAACCTGTTTGACACAGCTCCATGAGCTCCGTCAAACAATGTACAATGAAACCCTGTTAATTGAAAGGCTGCCTTGGAAGGGAAAATTATTCACTTAATAAGAATATTCAATTAACAGAGATTTGGTGCTGTTCCTGAGATAAACTGAATATTTATTCTGTTATATCTTGATTCAGAACTCATGGAGTCAGGCCTTTAAATCTCTTTATTTTGGGTATATCTTTTTCGGGGTTTTAAATGTGCCCAAATTACCAAAAGTTCCATTTTCAAGAGATATTATTGATTTTAAGCTGAAAGTAACTTTACACACCATAAAAAGAAGGAAAAACACTCTGCCATTTGAAAAATTTGAAAAAGTTTCAAGAGAGACAAATTGTGGGCATTATTTTAGTATAGTTCCTGTTTTGGACACAGCTTTGCTGTCTTAAATTTGGGGTAATTTCAAGACCTGTATGGAGTTCTGTCAGACAAGATTAAATGTCTGTATTGAATGTACTGAGGTCAAATAAGTCTATCAACAAGTGGAATTCACATATTACACAATTTTCTGTTCAACTAACAGATGTTTGATTTATAACCTACATGCAATTAACAGGTCAAATTTGTACTGAAGGAAGGGTAAATGGTTTTGTGTTTGGAAGTTATATTCATTTAACAGGATTATTCAAGTAGGAAATATCCAATTAAGTTGGCTAAAATGTACAATTCATCACAGTAATAATTAATTAAATATTCTCTTTACCCAACATAACGGCAAAAACAGCCAGCGCTATTCTCAAAAATCGCCAATTAATTTTCAATATATTTTAATTTTTTGTCTCAAAAACATAGGTTATGACCCCTCGTTGGAACAAGCTCATCGAGCTTGATCCAACGAGGGGTCATAACTTATGTTTTCGAGAAAAAAATGAAAAAAATTAGTTATTCAAGAATTTGTTTTGCAAGTGTCGTCTGCTTTTTATGTTTGGTAAAGGGTTAACTGAATATATTTTATTGCCAAGTGGCTATTCACTAACAGGGTTCTACTGTACCTCAGATTTTAACTTTGCTGTAAAATAAACACAATTGACTATACTGAAATTATTGTGAAAACTTGAACATAAAATCACTGATTAGAGTTTTGTTGCTATGAACTGTTGCATCAAAATTATGTTCAGTGATTACATGTTTCACATTGGACTTTGGATTCCTCATGGGGACCCCAGGAAATGGAGCAGTGCTTGTTTGCTGTAGTAAATAGGCAATGTTTTACCAGTGAAATAGGATCTGGTAACCAACATACATGTATGTGGTGGAAAAACTTGTCTAGAAATAACTGCCCAGGTGCTTTGTTTATTGTCAGAAGGACCTCCTGAAGTTGGCATGGTCAGGGAACATGCTCTGAGATTGCATACACCTGAAATAGGGCTTTAAAGGTTAAGGTGTGTTTAGAACAAGTCACAAAATTGCTGTAGATATGATTTGTTTTCGTAGAAGAATGCCACTGTTGAGCTCATTGGCAGTGTCATTTGTGGCGCTTTAGTAGAATGTTACAAAAACTACTTATTCTGTATTTTCCTGATGTGAATTCCCCTTTGGTACTATTAAAAAATCTCAGTCAAGTCCGATGCGCAATACCGAACCGATTCCGAGGAATACCGGGGGGGGGGGGGGGGGGGGGGGGCAGTAGAACATTTGCAGACGTCATGTCCCATTTTTCGGTTTAGTCCTTTTTTTTAACACCCACTTTCGGGAGAACAGAAGTGCAATTCCGCGTAGGATCTCACTTAATTTAATATCGCTTGATAGGTTAAGCTTGTTCATTGAACATAATAGTCAAAGTCCTTACAACAAATATTCTCATATGACAAATAAATTTCATTTTTTGCAAAAGCTTAAAGTAACATCCAAAACCCGGCTAACGCTATACACAAGAATCGCCATTGACTTTTTTATATTTTCTTCCTTTTTTTTTTTTTTGCTTTCAAAACTTGGGTCATGACCCCTCATTGGAACTAACACGTCGCGCTCGTTACTACCACCTCTCTTTTTGTTGGGTCTCTGGGCCCTCCCCATGGTGGAATCTTCATGAAATGAAAGCTTAAACTGGATAAATTCCAATAGTAATTTTAACAAAAACTCTTTTTGAAGCTGAGCAAATATAGAATCACACTGACTGGCTTTCAGAATACCGATTTTAGGGACAATTTTGCTAATCTTTGGAAAAGATCGTGGAGGGGGGGGGGGGGGGGTAAATACCCATCTAACCCCCACCCGTCCTCTCCCGGTTTTTGTGCCACTGTTCCTATCACGTTGCTCACCGCCACCCTCCCACCCACATCAAATTGTGATTAATCCATCCCCGCGCTTCTGACAGACGCCTCTTAGACTCAATCTGTCAGCTTGTTTTGCGCGCTATGTTTTTTGGGACAAAAATTCAAAATATAATGGATGTATGCTCTTTTTTATATCAGGTGGGACAAGTATGTAATGTATTTGGATAGTAATTATACATTATTTATTTACTTCTCTGATATTAAAATAAAACTTTTAAAAGCCCTTTTCAGAAATGGAAAGAAAGGATTTTTGTCTCTTCAATAGTGACATTAGGGAAGAGTTTAGCACTTGGAGTTGGCTGCATTAATTCAATAATCCTCTTTTCATATACATATACATTAATTGACCTCCGAGAAATAACTAACTGAGAGAAGATAACTGTCTGTAGTGGTACAATAAACAAATGCCGACAGCTATTAATGTTCTGTCAGATGCATGTTTTCTGTCCTCAGTCGGTATACACGGAGATTTTAAATTACAATATAAAAAAACCCCTAATTTTCCTGACTTAGAAAAAAATATCGGGAAATTTTCACGAAATAAATTCGATAGGCTATCCGACATTCGATGGACTCCAAAAGTGGTTATTTATTTATTTTTATTTTTTTAAAATCATTCATTTTAAGCTTTTTTTGCTTTCTGCAGAGAAAACAGTGCTGTTCACTTTAAAAAAATATCCCCAAATGCTCTTCTTTAGCGATAAAAGGAAGCAAAAAAAACATTAGTGCATACTTATTATTTTTAGATTATTGTCTTCAGTCTCCATTGCAGATTACTAAAATAACACGTAAAAATTTCAAGAGATATTCAAAAAGGTAAAAAAATGGACTTAAACACACCTGGAGTCGACTATTTTCGTAAAATTTTCTAATGTTATACACGATTTTTAGGACCAATTTTCAATCCAAAAAGGAAGCACAAAAAATGACGCAATAATTAACATAAGCATAGTACATAAAATTAGAAATATTGAACCGAATGGACATAACACGTAAAATATTGTCACTCAACCTGTTCTTTGTGTAATAAATATTTAAATTATTTTCGCCATTGGCCACAGTGTTAAAATTTACACTAAATTTTTCCCCGAAAGTTGCGCATGCGCTGTCAGCATCAGACGAATTGATGCCGATTGCATAATTTGAGATTGCACGTTCCACCCACCCCACATAATGTCCCGCAAATTTATGCCCCCCCCCCCCCCCACACACACACCGGGTATACCCTCTTAAAAATACCGAAACCTATACCGAACACAAAATTCCAATACCGCCCATCTCTACTGCTTATGACTTGACCCTGCCCCGACCGACTCGTAAGAACCACACAGCGCAATCGCACTTCACTTGTGCAAACGTGGACAACATTGACTCCGAGCTGCTGCAAACACATGCAATCAGTCATGCCAGAGTGGATATGGATAGGCAATAGTGACGAGCAGCATAAAATCTGTTAACTGCCTTCTCCCCCCCCCCATCCTCTCCACCCTCACCACCGATGCCAGCATGGATATTGTTTACTCCTCGTGGCTTGACCCAGCCCAGACCGACTCACAACAAGAGATTTATAATCACAGCAACAAACTCTTATCTTCTCCCAATCCACCTACACACGGTAAAAGAAATGGATTTCCAAGAATAATTCAAGTCACTTGCAAAAAAAAATCTTGAATAACTAATTTTTTGTCTCAAAAACATAGGTTATGACCCCTCATTGGAACGAGCTCGTTCCAAAGAGGGGTCATAACCTATGTTTTTGAGACTAAAAATGAATAAAATAATGAAAATTAATTGGCGATTTTTGTGAATAGCGCTGGCCGGTTTTAGCCGTTGCGTTGGGCAAAGGATTATGACAATAACACCCACATGAGACAGATACCAGTAAATAATAACAATAAAACAATATAAACATAACCATACATTTCAGCATCTATTACTCTATACATGTAAATAATCAACACGTATTTTGCAGGTGAATCATTTCTTTTTCCAAGAAATAATCTTACCACGTTACAGATGACGTTGCATGTATATCATTTCTCTTGTTTCTCATTATACATATGAATTTATGTTTGTCGCTCATGTTTGTAAAGTTTTGATTTAGTTTCCCACTTTCCGCGAAATACTGTTTTCTGAGTTCAGTATATATTGGACATCTCATGATGAAATGCTATTCTGTTTCGATTTCTGAATTACACCTTTTCTAAATACTTTCATTAAGAGGGACTTTGTGTTGCTTGTTGCTTGTGTCACCCCTTCTCTATTTCTAATAAATGGCTACTAATTCACAATTCACACTGATTTACAGAAGAGTTTTCTAAAGTCCACATCTTTAACATTACGGTCATGATGAGCCATTGTGCATAAGTATGTGAGCTTACACCAATAAATAAATAAATAACTAAATAAATCTTTAACATTTATCAAATACGATTCTAATTCATAATCAGATTTAAATTCTCTGTATGTTTTAGTTTGTTATACTGAAATGAGGGTAAGAGTCGTATGTGCGAGTCACTCGAACAAGCAATTGCTCGATAGCTCATTTGCTTGATGGGCTTCGAGTCGTTCGAGCAATGACTTTTCAGTAACTGCTCGATAGCTTATTGGCTTTGGGAATGATATAGGCTTTTGTTATATAGAAGGGAGATAACTCTGCATACAGATTATGGAAAATCAAGCAATCTGATTGGTTAGTAAGCGCCAGTAAAGTGAACTGATTGGGTGATCTAGATAAATGAAACAACTAGAGTACTCGGAATAAGGTCAGAACTAACAAGAACACACTTGAACAGCTAAATATAGCAATAATAAGCAAAACTGTTCCAGTTAATAGGCTCTTTTACTCTTCTGAAGTATACTCCAGGACAAACGAACATGGCCAGGAAGACGAAAACTATTACGTAGTTAGGTAGAAGCAGAGAATTCTGAAAGAATTCGAAATAGTACAACTTGTCGGGTTGTTTGTGGTAATTCTACGAATCAGAAGATTACTCCTATTCAATCGAACATACCCTCCGAACATACCCCTGTCCTATAAGGGTTTAGGTCACATAGTAACCACGTGCTACCATAGAACCAAGATGGCGGCCTTCAGTATACAAAATGAACGACGGAAACACGTATTACCCGAACAACACGCTCTGCGCATGCGCACTCACACCAAGTATCACCATAGGGATGACGTCACAAGATGGCCGCTCACGCGGGTTACCATGACAACACAACATGGCGCCACTGGGTCACGTGACATGATGTCACTTACGGGGTTCCCCAAATATGACTTGAAACATACGAGACATACTACTGACACCCGGTCACGCGGGTTACCATGACAACACAACATGGCGCCACTGGGTCACGTGACATGATGTCACTTACGGGGTCCCCCACCGAGGTTCCCCAAATATGAACTGAAACATACGAGACGTACTACTGACACTTGAAAAACAGTTTCTTGACTAATTTGTACAAACAATTTTCATTTTTTTAACCCTTGAAAACCTGATGGTATTTTCCTGGCTAGTACGGTGTCATAAATTGAAAGAGTCTATATTCGTTACTCGGGGGAAGACCAATCTGCACGTTCAAAATCTTGATTGGTCTTCAACACAAATTCACTATTTATTTATTTATTGGTGTTTAAGGTCACATACTTATGCACAATGGCTACTCGTGACCGTGACAGTTTTACGGGTGGAGGAAGCCGGAGAGAACCACCGAGCATCGACGCGCAACTGCCAGCTCCTTAACATTCAAACTCTGTTCAAGCTCCACTCAAGCAGGGTTACAGCGGTTGAAGACATGTGCACCATCGACGTGCATTACGCCTTAGTACACGGCGTCGTCGTGCCAAGTGTAGGCAATGGGGATAAAGTGCCGTACCCAAGGACACAACAACGCGGATCGTCCCGGACGGGCATCGAACTCGGGACCTCTAGCACAGAAGTCCAACAGTCTACCACTAAACCACCGCGCTCCCCACAAATTCACTATGAAACTATCTACTTTATGAATTCTGAATCACAACCCTGGCTGGAAAATCGGCCTTTGAAAGGGTTAAGGGCACAAAATTCCACAACATTGTTAATACTTCTAAGCAATTAAAGCAATCTGTGTAAAAGATGTTGTCAATTAAAAGAAACTACAGGGGAGTGATTGTGTTCTTGTTTTTAAATGGTTGAAAACTAAATTAAATTAAAAAAAAAATTCAACTGTTTAACTCTTTAAATGCTGGTGGCAGATATTCCTCTCCGAACAGCAATTCTTTTGTCTACTTTCAAAGTAGGTATCATCCTGCTTCTGTTTAACAAAACGTATCCCTGTAAACTGGATGAATCATTCCATGGATGGTCCCTGGGCTTCACGTGTTTGAATTTTTCATTAAATCCAGTCATGACTGGTCTTCATGGGGGTGGAGATCAAGAGAATACTCAGCAATCTCTTACTTGCTGAAGTTATAGCTTTGGAGTTATGCCGGAATGTTCACACTGAAATGGGTAAATCTGTTCTATTTTTTTAGAAGGTTTAGTAGTAACGAAATCCTGCATCTCTTTTGGAACTGTACAAATAAAATATTCTTGATAGTTCTAAACAATTTGCGTTTTAATTTTTCTCATTTTCTGTCAATTTTTGTTTACACAAAATTTATGCACACTGAAGTTTGATGTCTTTATCAATAAATTTTTAAAGTAGAGAATAAATAGACATATTGTTCATCTGTTTTGAATACTTGAAATGCATTATCCTTTGGGAACATATATTGTTGGTGCAATATTAAAATATATGATTAAAAATTAACATTTGTCGTAATCTCAGAGATGGCATTCATCGCAAAATGCACGATCAATTGTTATTACGTGCAATCGGTCAAGTGTCTCACAGCATGTATGCCTGTTTTACAAAACATTTGAAATTATTCAAAGACTTTAAAATAAAACATTAACATGTTTTATTTTATACATCTGGAACAGGGACGTCGCGACAGGGGTGGGGAGGGGGGTGTCTCCCCCCCCCCCCCCCCCCAATATTTGTCAAAACCTCAATAGTTGGAAATTCGGAGGGCAAAAATATCAACAGTTTGAAATTTAAAAACTACTGAATATACGGTATAATTCACTAACAAACCTATTTTTCCGACTGAAGGACCATAATAAGGAAATATTCCGACTACCGAGACTTTCGGGTGAAAATCGGGTCAAAGAATTCCGACTCCACGCGGCCTGCAGTCTGAATGACATCAATTAGAAGAGTCCATAATCACCATTTGGGGTAGACCAATCCATATTCTCAACGTGCAGCCTTTGGGCTGCACGTTGAAAATATCGATTGGTCTACCCAACAAATTCACTGAGCAGCCATTCTACTTTTTAAATGTATGGTGTGTCAAGATCCTGGACCGGAAAAGCGGTCTTACGGGTTCAAAGGGTTAATAAAAAAGTACTTGTTGTCATGTCAAGTGCCTGTGAAATGCTCTAGAAACACAAAACTCCCACTTTCCCAAAGGCAATGTTTCAAATTTGTGCGTCAGACAGGAGGCGTACGAGCCACTGGGGACAATTCGGGCAAGCAAGATATTGAAAATTTGTATCCAACTCGAATTAAAAATGTTTCCCTACAAAAAAATCACTGAATTTGGAACTGAAAATTAGCCTTATAACTATTACCAGAACCCATGAAAACGCATCTGAGCACATCAATTTTTCAAAATTTTCCAGGGGAGGACCCCAGACCTCCTACTAAAGATTCGCGCCTTTGGCGCTCGCAGTTTCGCGCCTACCATCTTACGGTGCTCATGTGTCGAGATTCCCAGTTAGAATTCCAAAGGGTCTACCCCCCCCCCCCCATTAAAAGGCCTCTAGCTACGTCCCTGCTCTGGAACTTAATTAAGCCCCTCCTGTTTTTTTTTTCGCAGCGGTGTTGATAGAAACTGTCATTACTTTCATGCTATCTCTCAGATGGCCAAAAGTGATTGTTTGCCGAAAGAATTGTCCATTGACAACTGAAAGACAACACAATGGTGAAAATATGCAGTATTTTAATGGCGTTATTTACACATATCTGCCACTAATGTTTTTGATGAAAAATGTTCTCTCGACAAGTATGGTGCTGGAACGGTCCATGATGAAACAATTGCCAGACAAATTTATTTCTGGAAGACTTTTTTCATGCAAATTATGGTAATAGTTTTTTTCTGTTTGAATTTTCTGGCAAATTTATTACAATAAATTAGCATATAGGTGTTCAAATTCCAAAATTGATTTATCAAAATTTGCGAGAAAATGGTTTAGTAAATCATATTCATCAACATGTTTCTCTTTGTATCTATGAATGTTTTTTCTCAACAAATATCATTTTAAATTTTTGGCAATAAAATAAAATATTAAAAAATATAAAAATAATGCTTTTTCCTAGGGAGATTTTATCATTAACCCTTTACGTAACGAATCGGCGACATCACCCCGTCTAATTTACAAATTAAGCAGTTGAAAAAAAAAAATTTCTTAATTTTCTTTTAACAACACCATTTCACGTGATCCCTCATTGGAACGAGCTTGCAATCTCGTTCCAGTGAGGGATCGCATAATATAATTTTGTTGAATTTCTTTTTTTAATTTAAAAAAACAATAATTAAAATCATAAATATTTATATTCTATGCGTTGGATAAAGGGTTGATTCTAAACAGAAAATGTGGTCTTTCTATCTTTTACTTCTTTTTTTGTTACTTTTTTCTGTTTTTTTTTTTTAGCTCACCTGTCTGCAAGCCAGTGTAGGGTATTCCCATCACTTGGCGTCTGTCGTCCGACGTCCGTTAACTTTTGCAAACCTCGCTTCTTCTCCACAGCCATTCAGCCAAATTCAAACATATATTGCACAAACCATTCCTGTGGTATACCCTTTCTATTTCGTTCAAATGGAGCTGCTGCCTTCTTCGGGCTCTGGGCAATGATGCCAAAGCCTAAAAATCTTTAAAAATCTTCTTCTAATGAACCACCAGAGAGATTGCCTTAATATATGGTATGTAACACTCTTTAGTGTTGAAGATTAAAGTTTGTTCAAGAGAAGTTGGTAGATCAATATTTGGGCTCTCTGTGGGCATATACCCATTTTGGGCTCCGCCCAAAATTTCTGTTTCAAGAACCGATGGGCCGATTTGAACCAAATTTGGCATGCAGCATAAGAGGGTCCAAAGTACTTGATTGGTGACCGAATTTTTTTTTTCATTGCCCCGTGGGTACCCCTGGGGCTAAAAATAGAACCAATTCAAATGCCCATATTTTCTAAACTACACGGAACAGAGAACTGTTATTTGGTATGAAGCATCCTTTTGACCGGTAGAATGGATTTTTTTTCTTAAAAAAAGGCCATCGGTTGTGTCAGGGTGTTCTGTAGGGGCGTTTGAAAAAAAATGCTGAGTCAGCATATTTGCAAAAATTGAAAAAACATTTCTTCTTAAGAACCGCTGATCAGAATCTTTTGACATTTGGTATACAGCACCCAAAGAACGGGGAAAGACAAATGTGTTCAAATCGACCCCCTCGGTTCATATTTGGACTCAAAAGAGGAGCCCAAATAATTAACTTAGGGCGCTATGGGGAATAAGCTTTAAAAATCTTCTTCTTCAGATCAAACAGTCAGATTCTTTTGATACTTGGTATACAACATCTCCACAAGGGTCAGATTGAAGTTTCTTAAAATTGAGTCCCTAAGTTAATATTTGGGCTTCCTATGGAAGCCCGAATATTAACTTTGTTGCAATATGGGGAATAATCTTTAAAAATCTTCTTCTTCAGATCCACCAGTCAGATTCTTTTGATATTTGGTATGCAGCATCTCTAGGGGGGGGGGGGGGGGGGGGGGGTTAGATTCAAGTTTTGTTCAAATGGGATCCCTGGATGAATATTTGGGCTCTTTATTGGAGCTCAAATTTTAACTTGGTGCAATATGAGAACATTTCTTAAAAAATCTTCTTTTTCAGACCCACTAATGAGAATCCTTTCATATTTAGTAGGGGGCGCGGTGGCTCAGTAGGTAGAGGTGCAGGCTGCAAGCCGAGTGGTCCTCGGGTTCGAATCCCACCTGCGGCAACCGCGTTGTGTCCTTGGGCAAGACACTTCATCCAAATTGCCCATCTGGGGGCACGGTGACGCCGTGGACTAAGGCGTACTGCACGTCGATGGTGCACTTGTCTTCAACCAATGCTAACCCTGCTGGTGTGGAGTTAGTATGTTGGGGAGCTGACAGTTGCTCGCCGTTGCTCGGTGGTTCTCTCTGGGTACTCCGGCTTCCTCCACCCGTAAAACTGTCATGGTCATGATTAGCCACAGTGCAGAAATATATGACCTTAAGCCCCAATAAATAAATAAATAAATATTTCATATTTAGTATGTGACATCTCTAGAGGGGTAAGATTTGAATTTGTTCAAATCGACTCCCTGGGTTAATATTTGGGCTTCGTATGGGAGCCTGATTATTAACTTGGTGGAATAAGGGGGATGTTCTTTAAAATCTTCTTCTTCAGATCCACCAGTCAGATTCTTTTGATCTTTGGTATGCAGCATCTTTAGGGGGTTAGATTCAAGTTTGTTCAAATGGGATCCCTGGATGAATATTTGGGCTCTTTATTGGAGCCCAAAATTTAACTTAGTACAATATGAGAAATTTTCTTTAAAAATCTTCTTTTTCAGACCTGCTATTGAGAATCCTTTCATATTTGGTATGTGACATCTCTAGAGGTGTAAAATTCGAATTTGTTCAAATCGAGTCTCTGGGTTAATATTTGAGCTTCCAGTGGGAGCCTGAATATTAACTTCGTGCAATATGGGTAATAATCTTTAAAAATCTTCTTCTTCAGATCCACGAGTTAGATTCTTTTGATATTTGGTATGCAGCATCTCTGGGGGGGGGGGGGGGGGGGGGGGGGGTTAGTAGATTCAAGTTTGTTCAAATGGGATCCCTGGATGAATATTTGGGCTCTTATTTGGGATCAAATTTTAACTTAGTGCAATATGAGAAAAATTTCTTTAAAAATCTTCTTTTTCAGACCCACTAGTGAGAATCCTTTCATGTTTAGTATGTGACATCTCTAGAGGTGTAAGGTTCAAATTTGTTCAAATCGAGTTCCTGGGTTAATATTTGGGTTCCCTAAGGGAGCCCAAATATTTACTTAGTGCGATATGGGGAATTATCGTTTAAAGTCGTCTCCTTTAGATCCAGCAGTCATATTCTTTTGATATTTGGTATACAACACCTCTGGGAGGCTTAGATTGAAGGTTGTTCAAATCAGGTCCCTGGCTTAATATTTGGGCTTTTTATTGAAGCCCAAAATTTAACTTCGAGCAATATGAGAAAATTTCTTGAAAATTCTTCTTCAGATCCGCCATTGAGAATCCTTTCATATTTGGTATGTAACATCTTTACGTGTGTCGAATGCAAGTTTGTTCAAATCGATTCGCTTGTTGTTTTTTTTTAATTTGTTTTTTTTTTTTGGGGGGGGGGGGGGAGGCGCTAGAGTGAACCATAGTAGTTTAAAACAAACAAAAATTTCGTTCGGTTGTTGTTTTTTTAATACTTCACAGAACAGAGTTTGCTGGAAGCTTTCCTGGGGCCAGCAGAAATGAGTGGCCAAAAATGTTGCCTTTGCTTGTGTCATGGCAAATAAAAAAAATGCTCTTGCTGCTGATGACATGCTGATGCACTCATCTGTTTTGACAATTTGAGGTAAGCGTTTTATGCTCACTTGAGCCTCTGGTTTATTTCTTGTTTCATTCTTTCTTTCCTACATTCATTAAGTATGATATTCCCTCTCTCTATAGTCCTAATATGTTGTGGTGAAACTGGAATCTGGTTGAAGCTGGCATTCCAATTTACATCAGTGGAAATCAAGATCGTCTATTTTTAGTACTAAATCCACTAGTGGAAACAGGAATTACTTAATTATTTTATTAGGGGTGCTTTGGCTTAGTGGTTATGGCTTTGGACTTCAGTCCAAAAGGTCCATAGTTCGATCCCATCCAGGGGTAATTGCATTGTGTCCTTGGGCAAGGCACTTAATTCCGATTGCTCACGCGAGGGCATGGTGGAACTGTGTACTAAAGCATACTGCACGTCGATGGTGCACTTGTCTTCAACCAATGCTAAATCTGCTTGTGCAGAGTTAGTACGTTGGAGAGTCGGACAGTTGCTTGTCATTGCTCGGTGGTTCTCTCCAGGTACTCCTAGCTTCACTCACTCATAAAACTATCCAACACGAGGTGACCCTGACTGCTGAAAGGGTGATTAAATCCCAGTAAAATAAATAAAATAAAATAAATAAATTATTTTATTTTCTGCATTTTTTTCACCAAAACATTTATCTCGTCAGACATATAATTGAAAATAAGGTAAGGAAACTCCAAGTGGTCCGCTGACAAATATACTACTCAAAGTTTGCAAAGCACCAAGTATATCCAACTACCTGTTTTACGTTTTAGTTGAAATATTGTAATGAAAAGTGTATATATTTTTTATTTAAATATATCTTAAAGGATTTAAGTACAGAAATTAAGATTTTATTTGTGTTTGACATTATTTTTTAGTTTTTGAATACGATAACCATGGAAAATGGATATTATTGGTAAAAGAGGAAATTTTTCAATTTGCCAAAAGGTTGACAGAGCTAACTGGTATATGTGTTCAATATCGAGTATGAGACCCATTACTGTTCATTACAGCTTGACAACACCTTCTCGTCCTCCCAATCAGGTTTCTGGTGGTCCTTTGTGGGATGTTGTTCCATTCTTGGACCAGCATGGCACCAAGCTCCTGGACAATTCTTGGCTGGACTGGACGGGCTGAAATTGCAAGCTGCAACTCCAGACATGTTCGATTGGATTGAGGTCGGGGGATCTTGCTGGCCAGTTCATACGCTCAATCCCCTCCCTCTGGCGGTACTCCCCGACAGCATGGGCAACATGAGGACGGGCATTATCATCCATCAGAATGAATCTTCACCCACTGCACCTGCATACAATCTGACGTGGACATCCAGGATCTCATCAATATACCACTGTGCAGTCAATGTACCACGTTCAAGGACACAGAGCTTTGTACGTCCATCCCTGCTGATGCCGCCCCATACCATGATTGGTCCTCCACCATAGTGGTCATGCCCAGCAATGTTGGCTGCATGGATCGCTCTCCTGGTCTTCTCCATACCCTAGAAAGCCTGTCTGTGTGGTCTAGGCAGTACCCCGACTCACCTGTAAAAAGGACAGGTCGCCAATCTTCTCTGGTCCATCCAACGTGGTCCATGGCCCATTCATATCATGACTGGCGGTGGTTCTGGGACAGCGGAATGCGAATACATGGTCTTCTCGATCGGAGACCACCTTCGTGCAACCTTGCCCAGATAGTCTGCGTCGAAATATTTATCACGGATGCATTCTGAAGGTCACTGCGAAGCTGGATTGCTGTGATAAAGCGGTTCCTACGGGCCTGAATGATCAAAAACCGGTCTTCAGCTGCAGATGTTGCCCTGTCTCTGTCGCCACCATGTCGTCTGACTGGTGTGCCATACTGCTGAAATCTTGCCCAGGCACTGGTGATCACTGAATGGTGCACACCAAGGACTTCACCAACCTGACGATGGGTAGCCCCTTGCTCCACCATCCCTACAGGCCGCCACATTTCTGCTTCAGACAAATGTCTTCTTACATTTGCATTTGCCATATTCAATCATTAAATCACAAGGGTTTGTGTTGAAATGAAGACTGAATACCCTACACATGTCGTGTACATGTAGACAGTACACGAAAACAACATGAAAATCAAGGGGTACATGCTTTCCACGACTGTCACGAAAAGTCTGCCTGTCAAGAGAGCTAATGTAAACACTGGGGACCATCTCAATACATTCCTTAATCATGTCCACCAAAAATATCGCAAATATGTCACAAGCAAATTTCACAATGATGTGTCAAATATTTGGTGCTTAGCAAACTTTGAGTAGTATAGATATGACAATTTGTTTGTTGAAAGAATGATTCATTTATCAGCAAACTTAAACTGCATTCCGTGGCTTGATATGATATGTTTCAAATACTTTTAGTGTAATAACTGCAGCTTCAAGCAGTGAGTGGAAAAAATCTTTTCATTTCTTTGGCAGCATAAATCCTAATTTCTGACAAACAAATTTAAAACTCAAAGTTTTTTACTAATGCTTATTTGGATTTTTTTTTCTTCAGGGTAAAAAATCAACTTTGAAAAATAAAACAATGTTTAATGCTTCCACCCAACCCATATTTTGCCACTTTTAAGGATATTTGAAACTTGTTCTTGATTAAAATTCCCTGTGACTATTTCAGTCTGTCAGTGTGGAAACAGTATGAATATGACCCTATTTTCAATCAGAGCCGATGACGTGCTGAGGTATACTTGCAACAGGGTTGTCTGCCTCTAGTTATTGTCAGCGAATTCCTAAAATAAGGTAAGACTAATCATGACAGGCATATTTTAGGCCTTGTCAGTCATCTTTTAGCCAGACATCAGGAGCATAGCCAAGCAAAATGGGTGAAAATTCAAGATCTTCCCCAGGAACAAAAATAACCTTTCATGCCATCTGGTTGAGTCCTGTTTGAAGGATAAAGTACACAGAAAGTGATGGAGTACCCGTCGAAAAATTATCAAAGCAATACCTAGGTGAGAGTACATGAACGTGGCACGGATGATGCTGGGCATCCTATTCTGTATGTCCCCCTAGTAGTTCAGCGATCTGGGGGGGGGGGGGGTAGGGGAGGGGGTAGCCGCTACGTTCAGACCGATGAACTAGCCCCCCCCCCCTCCACCAGATATTGCCCTTGCCCCCCCCCCCCCAACTTTGATATCCTGGTTACACGCCTGGATATGCTACTGTTTCAAATCATCCAACATAAAGCACAGTTATCCTTCAGATCACCACGGTGTCTACGTTTTCAGGGTGGGGTGGGGAGATTAGTTTGTTAAACGGAACTACATTCGATGTTCAAATGAAGCATACTGACTCAGATATCATACCCTTATACCATGGCAACGGGTAGTTCAGCGATCTGAACGTAACGGCTACCCCACTACAGGTGGCCACAACGTTCAGCACGCTGAACTATGGCAACAGATAATCAGTTTGCAAGAGCCGAAATAACCATCACCTCATTACAAAACGTCGTATTACTTGTTTCCAAAATCCATACTGTTATCTCCTATAACCCTTCACACAAGCATCACACACACACGTAGCAGATCTAGCCCCCCCCCCCCCCCTTCCACACACAAAACACCTTTACACTCCCCCTCCCTCTCGACAGCCACATTCCACATTGACTGCCACCCAACCCCATGATTAGCAAAATAAACTACTTTAAGGGGACGTCCAACCTAACTTTGGTCAAATTTCATGTAATTTTCTTTCAAGTTCCAAAAAGGCCCAAAATGAATAACCCCAATAAATTACATACCAAAATGCTTGGAATGACACATAGAACAGGTGGAAACTGAAATTTGCCATGGAACTGCTGCCATGTGTAAATAGCACCACCTGAAAGTCTGCTATGGCATAAGTAAGAGAACAAAATTTTTACAATAAAATACCTCAAAATAAAATAACAGCTGTATTCTATAAACATTGAAGTACATACTCGAAGAAATCTTTTCCTAATTCATGAAAGTAATAAAGATTGAGACCAAATGTTATAAGTGGAGTGCTCACTGATTGAAGGCAGACATTTTCTTTTGTTTATGTTTTGATTTGGGGAGTTCAACAAAGGTCAACTTGAAGGAGTCCACCAGAAGAAGTATGGAAGGACAAAAGAGTATCTCCCAATATAAAGATGTATGTGTTACTGTAGTGGTTTGGAAAGAAATTATGAAATTCTCCTATGTAGAATGCACTGCAAAGTCATACATTGTAGTTGAATAAATATATTTACAAACCCCTTGCACTGTAACCCCTTTTATCCCATGCATCAATTTGATAGTGATTAAATTGTTAAATTTGTCTGGTTTATCAATAAGTATAATAGCTTTGTTTACTCTTGGACACCAATATACTCATGATATCTGTTGGAGAAGAAATAAGGGTAACTGTAACCTGTCACTGCAGTAAACCATCTAATGTACTTAAAAGTACATTGTTATTCAAAACACATCAAATCAAGCTTACATAACCACTATTGCATGTACTTTCCCCAAGGAGGCTTATTGCCTTATTGAGATCAGAAGGACACATCCAGAGGGTCTCACATATTTTTTTCAAGAACACAGTACACAAAGCACAATCCCCAAAAGGTGACAAGTGAGCTCCATTTGACACAAAAAAAATCCTGGGGGGGGGGGGGGGGGGGGGGGGCTCTCTTCCTTGTATGACTCTACCTCCGGCACTCAAGGCATATGCCTTTTTTTCTCAAAGATTAACTCTTTTTTTTTCTTTTTGAAGATCCTGGCCACACATGTTCCAAACACTATCAGACAGGTAACCCTCCAAATAAGTGTATCTGCAAAAATCATGTTACATTGCAAAACATTCTTTTTAAACTTTAAGTTCTGGACCTTTCGCGCTTCTTACTTCCAACTATAACACTTAATTTATCGATTAATGGGTGAATAGAAAAGTCCTGCTATAATCAACATTTTGAGTTCCATAAGCCTTCATAACATCTCCGATAAAAGTGTCAAACATCAGATTGGTGGTTTTATACAGAATATTCATTAGATTATTGCTTGATAAGTAATAGGAACGAAATCTTCACCAGAAATATTTTGTAGCAATACATTTGAGGGTGTCAGCAGGCACTTTCCAACAAATTGTAACAAATCAACTAGTTATAAACAAAATTTTCTAACTCAAAAGAGTGAAAAAGTACCGCAACTCTGAAAAAATGTGGGAAGAAACACATGCTACAGCAGCTACACAGGCATTGTTTTCCCATGATGCTCGATCACAACACCAAATATCTTTCAAATTGCAGTAGCAGTTGTTGAGATACAAGGGAGAATGTTGGTAGATGTAATGATGAATGGGTAAGAATAAGAGGACAGAGGTCACCACTGCATGGCCCTAGATGCACCTTTGATTTTACTACTTCCAGGTCTGGGGCATAATAATCGCAACACACCCACCTTATCAATTCATAATTTCAGTAAAATAAAAGGAATTATCAATTTTAATTAATTTATAGATGATGGGAAATATTTGGCTTCTTTCGCCTTCTCGTACTATTAATTACCACAAACAATATCAGTTTGATGCCGACAAACGAAACTGAACGCATGTGGTCTGGTTAAAAAGTAACTCGGCATGGATAATGAAGAAATTGCGAATATTTCGTGTATTTAATTTGTTTAAAAGCCAATTGCAGCTAATTTTGACCGTGGATTCGATAATTCGTTTCGGTTTTGACCACACGGTCACGCTGACAGCGGTTATGTTTATTGTGATATGCAAATTGAGAGATAGTTTCCGGTAAAGGAGATTTGTCACATTTGTCAGTGTAAAACGTTGACAAAAGACACTGATCGAAGCTTGTGTTAGTATGGTTGGTTGCAAGACAAACTAAATTCTCAGCATCGTCCAAACGCACCTTATTTAAAAGCGCGAAAGCATCATTTTCAACCCATCTTGAATCGGTCCTTTGCAGACTTCAAACTGAGCCGCAAAAAATTCCATTGTTACTAGGAAGTAAATAACTTCACAACATCGGAGGAAATCAACACGCCCAATATAGTTCCAGGTCACTTGGAATATACTTCGTGAAAAAAGTGATTTCTGAAGCATTCTGCTTACTTTGTTATGAATATTGCCTTATTTTATGTGTATCGTCCCAATTTTATACACTCGATTACTTTTTTACAAGTGGTTCATGTTGTCTTTCTAGTGCGCAATAATTCAGATTTTTTGTCAACAAAAATGTTCAGACGGCCTGTAAACATGAGAGGGAATTTCGAACCATATTTTGCAGTTATGACATTAACAGCTCAAGTATTTGCTGTCACCTGTTTGCAAATCCGCTCATACACTGTCTCAAACAAATAAAGGGCGAGATCACGTCCTTGCGTTCTTACGATTGCCCAAATTGAGTATTTCTGCAAGAACCACATCGTAATCACTTGACCGGAATAAACATCAATGAAACATGGCCACATCCGGAACATCAAAATTTGTGTTGGTGTTATTACATTCAAACATCAAAACCCGCCAGAGTGTGTGTCAAAAAAATGCTTTCTCCGAGTCTGTAGTATGTTATCATTATATTGAGGACAAGGCTTTCGAATTACCGATTATTTTGTGGTTTTACCGGTTCGTTACTTACGCCATTGGCAAATTAATCTTCTTCAAAATCATAAAATTCAGTTTTTTTCCTGAAAAAAAATTATATGTACCTTTTCTATGCACTTTACTTTTTTTGATATATAATTTGCCTTTCCTTACTTCTCTTATCTGTTTCTGAGGCATTGGGAAAAATTGACCAAAGTTAGGTTGGACGACCCCTTAACTATCAAAACATTTAGTGCCGATGACCACACAAACATTATTTTCAAAAACCATTGGGGGTGACCGACGCTTATAGAATCAGTTCGTTTAGTGTTTTTACGCTGATTCGTTCCGACCGCGTGCAGATTCGTTCCGGATTTTCAAAAAGTTCGGAAGCTCTGTATTTTTAAAGAAGATGACAGAAATGTGAGTATATTATGTGGATTTTTTCAAATATTGGTTACGGTAATAACTTTATTTTAGCGTACTAGACTAGTTTTGTGACATATCTGATACAGTCACGTGCACAATGTGCGCATTTTCCACAGGAAAATCTGTCGAAGCGGTTGCTGGAAATTTCTAGCGCATGCACAGTTCACATAAATTCAGTGGCGTAGATAGCATTTCGCTGGCGGAGGGGCAAGCCCAAAATTTTCCGACAGACCGAAAATTTTCCGACAGTATAACAACAACAAAAACCCAAACGAACAGAAAGAATCTGTTGTTTACTGCAAATGTACTGAAAATTGGTCTTTTTTACCCAAAATGGCATGTTTTTATCCCCAAAGCCAGCATTTTAATGTTATTAGGCATAAATTCGCCTAAAAATGGTCCCAAAAAATTTCCGTCAAAACTTCTGGTGGGGGGGGGGGAGAGGGGGGCTCTGCCCCCGCCCCGCCCCGCCCCTTTTTTTTATCTACGCCACTGCATAAATTGTATTCTCTCCCGGTCAGTTAGACCTGCAAACATTGAAAGAATTGGGACCGAATCAGTAGAACATATGAGTACGAAGCTTTTGAAATTACCATGATGAACGCGCGAATTCGTTTGCGACTTTATGGTTCCGATCTCGTTCCTTCCTCTCTTTCTAGGTGCTGATTCGTCGGCGATTCAACAATGATTTTGGGGAGCGCGGTGGCTCAGTTGGTAGAGGTGCAGGCTGCAAGCCGAGAGGTCCTCGGTTCGAATCCCACCTGCGGCAACCGCGTTGTGTCCTTGAGCAAGACACTTCATCTCGGTTGCCCGCATGGGGGCACGGTGGCGTTGTGTACTAAGGCGTACTGCACGTCAATGGTGCACTTTTCTTCAACCAATGCTAACCCTGCTTTTGTAGAGTTGGTATGTTGGGGAGCTGACAGTTGCTCGCCGTTGCTCGGTGGTTCTCTCCGGGTACTCCGGCTTCCTCCAGCCGTAAAACTGTCACGGTCATGATTAGCCATTGTGCATAAATATGTGACCTTAAACACCAATAAATAAATAAATAATAATTATTTCATTTGGTAATCTTTGTACAACAGAAGGTTATGCATAAAAGTCCACAATCCCGACCTCGCTATTCGTTTTGCTGTTATTAGGCTTTCCCAAAAATTTTGAAAAAGAATAATAATAAGAGTCTTTCCCAAACTGGGGTTTGGGAAAGACTCTTATTATTCTTCTTTTTCAAAATTTTTCTTCTTTATTTTTTTTTTTTCTCCGCTGTCAGTTTTGTCTGTTGCACTGCTCAAAAGCAAGATGTACGATTTTGGCATACTTATGTAATGCCATAAAATCTAGTGAAATGAGGTATCGTCATGTCTGTGAAAACGCTTATTTTCAAAATATTCTGCCAAAACCATCAAAATTTCACCATTTTTCAAAAGTCGCAAAATTGTTTGCAATTTTCTTTCGCTCAGATTTCCCACACATTTTGAGCATAACATGATACACCAAAACCACCGCAAAAATATTTCAAAATTAACCCCCATTGGCCAAAAATGACACGAATGTAGCTTCAAAATTGACCAACTTCAAGGGCAAATGTCTCTAATTTCAAGGTTGTTTTGGTATGGATAGATGCAACAATGATTGCGGAAGAAAGTTGCTGTTTACGCTTTAATCTCATATTAACCTTCAATCACAACGAAGGCGCGAATAAGTGTACCGTTTGAAAATGTCAAAATTAGCCAACTTTGGTTGCTTTTTATATCATTTTGGAAAGGGTTAAATTCAAACACTTTGCATGTCCGTATTCAGAATTGACTACCGAGCATATTTGCTGTTGTAAGTTTGGTTGTAAAGTTGAACCCTATGCCCATTCTGGTTGCATAAAAGTAGGTCCCGTCCAAAAAAAGTCACATTTTTTTCAAAATTTGGTAATTTCAAGGGACAATTTACTCTATTTCTAACTGATTGGGCGCTGACTGTTTTCTGTGGCTGCATGCAGCAGTCAAGGTATGACAACTTTTGTTTTATATGTTATTATTAAAAGTTTAACCCTTAGCAGATTTGAGACTTCCTATAAGGGTACCGTCGGAATAATTGTTATTTTTGTCAACTTTTTTTACATGTGATTTATCAGCACGGCAGCCATATTTTCTCAAAACACTTCCCCACGAGAAGATAGGACATTATTCCTAGAACAATTTTGCTGTTACATGTTTTATTCAAAGTTTTAACCCTCACCCAGTTGCGGGCCTTGATTGAATCGGAGAACCCTCAAATCGTACATGTTATTCAAATATCAAAATTCAAGATTCCCCATTGTCTCTTATCAGAAACTCAAGCTGTGATTGATGACAGGTCTCTGGAAAGTGAAATGAGGTACTGTCATATTCGTGAAAACAGTATTTTCAAAATATTCTGCCAAAACCATCAAAATTTCACCATTTTTCAAATGTCTCAAAATTGTTAACAGTTCCTGAACTGAAATATCCCACACATTTAGAGCATAATACGATATACCAAAATCACCACAAAAATATTTCAAAATTAACCCCCTTTGGCCAAAAATGACATGAATATAGCTTTTTTCTTCAAAATTGACCAACTTCAAGGGCAAATGTCTCTAATTTCAAGGTTGTTGTATCAATTATTTTGGTATGGATAGATGAAACTATGATTGCGGAAGAAAGTTACTGTCTACTTTTTAATCTCAGATTTAACCCTCAAGCACAAAGAGGGTGAGAATAAGAGTACCGTTTGAAAATTCTAAAATTAGCCATCTTTGGTTGCTTTTTTCTATCATTTTGGAAACGGTTAATTTCAAACATTTTGCATGTCCGTATTCACAATTGACTACCGAGGATATTTGCAGTTGTAAGTTTGCTTGTTAAGTTTAACCCTATGCCCATTCTGGTTGCATAAAAGTAGGTACCGTCCAAAAAAACTCCCATTTTTCAGAATTTGGTAAATTTAAGGGACAATTTACTCCATTTCTGAATGTTTGAGCTCTGGATGTTTTCTATGGCGGCATGCAGCAGTCAATGTATGACAACTTTTGTTTTATATGCTGTTATTGAAAGTTTAACCCTTGCAGGATTTAAGACTTCCCATAAGGGTACTGTCGGAATAATTGTTATTTTCGCCAATGTTTACATGCGATTTCTCAGCACTGGAGCCATATTTTCTCAAAACGTATCCCATGAGAGGATAGGACATTCGTCCAAGAACAATGTTGTTGTTATATGTTTTATTCCAAGTTTTAACCCTCACCCAGTTGTCAGGCCTTGAATTGGAGTACCCTCAACTTGTATATGTTCATTCAAATACCAAGATTCAAGATTCCTCCATGTCTCTTATCAGGCACCCAATCTGTGATTGATGTCCACACATTTAGAGCATAATATGATACACCAAAATCACCAGACAAATATTCAAAATTAATTCCTATTGGCCACTAATGATATGAATATAGCATTTTATCTTCAAGATTGACTAACTTCAAGGGAACATTTCTCTAATTGCAAGGAGTTGTTGTAACAATTATTTTCATATGCATAGATGCAACAATGACTACAGAAGAAAGTTACTGTTTGTTTTTTTTAATCTCATCTTTAACCATCAAGCACAATGAGTGCGAGCATAAGAGTACTATTCGAAAATGCCAAAATTAGCAAACTTCGGTTGCTTTTCTCTATCATTTTGGAAAGAGTTAAGTTTAAACACTTTGTTTTGCTATAGGTAGAGATGCTTAATGAACAAATCCGCTGCTGTAGGTAATGCTTTGGGGCTTAACTCAACATATGCTTTGGCCACTTAAAAGAACAGTACTGTACGAAAAAATTGTTTTTCAGTGAATTTTGCAAACATCTGTACTCATTTGCTCTAATTGCAAGGTTGTTGTAAAAATTTTATTTTGGTATGGATAGATGCAACAATGATTGCAGAAGAAAGTTACTGTTCGCTTTTTAATCTCATAATTTAACCTTTAAGTACAATGAGGGTGAGAAGAACAGTACCGTTATTAAATGCCAAAATTAGACAACTTTGGATGCTTTTTGTCTATCATTTTGGAAATGGTTAATTTCAAAGCTTTGCTTTGCTCTTTGTAGTCTGCATTTTCACATTTGAAAGTTGGGAAAGCCCGTAATTTGTCCAAAAAATAACAATTGTCTAGTTAATACATGATATATGGAAGAGCTGCGTTGGTGCCAGTTTACTTGCTGGTGCTAAATTTCAACAGTACACTACAGTACAGTACGTGGTGGGGGTGGGAGTTGATTATAGCAAAATCGTGGTGTTGTAGATTTTCCACTCGTAAATTTTCCGTCAAAATACAAGAACCACAGCAAAATTTGATCTGATGGACCACCGGGCTGCACCACGATTTAGCAACAATCCACCCTCCACGCACTGTACATGGATAATTATGTTCATTGTAAATATTGTTTCGCTCAACTCCTTTCAGTTTTCAGTTATGGTCGATAATAAATATGCGCGGCATTTAATATAATACACAATTCTTTTTCAGTTTACTTCTTTTATTTACGGATGGGAAAATATTAAACAATTGTGGTCTTACATGTACCTATTACATGGACCTTTTGAAAACGTGTTTTACATATCCCCCCCCCCCCCCCCCTCCATAAGGTTGCATATTTAGAGTGGGATTGCTAGTACAGAATGTCGACTTTTAAATTTTTAAATGAAGCTTTTGGCCATGCACACACGAATGAAGCGCTTCGGGTTCATTTTCTTGTTTTGCCAGAAAAGCTGCATTTAGAAGTCCAAAAAGTCGAGATTCAGTTCTTATTTAGACACCCAATGCGTTCACGCAAGTCCGCTGCGTGAAAATTACTTTTAAAGTCCATGACCCAGTTGACACGCAACGACCGTTGCGTTCATTTTCTCAATGGCCCACTCACCCTCTGGTAATCAATCAATCAATCATTAAAGGGCGCGGGTGATGAAATGTTCCAGCATTGTGCACATTTTAATAAGTGACGCGATTTACTTATCAGCTGATGCGAGTCATTCAATTTTGGGGCTAACTTGTACATCACAATAAAAGAACCAATAAAAACATACTCAAGGTATCAGGGGATACTTACCATGGGTAATACTACTATTGAATAGTTATCGTGGCTCATTTGATACTGAATATAAGATAACAATAACATAACCTTTAGAGGGCATTGTGGTTTATTAACGGCCCAACAGGTGTGAATAACAGCCCGACAGCTCGTGAAAGGCCCGAGACGAAGTCGAAGGCCGTTGATAAGCTGAAGGGCTGTTATTCACACCTGTTGGGCCGTTAATAAACCACAAGGCCCGACAAAGTCATGTCATTACCATTATTACCACTGCGATTCTGACAAAAGTTTGACCCTGTACCTTACATGGAAGCTACAAACTGCCAATAGGTCTTCATTCAACTCGCTTGATTGAGACATTTTTAACGTTTTCAATTTTGGCAGACGATTTTATCGTGTGTTCTCAAACAAACTGGTGTCACATGATTATCACGTGATCGGCGCCGGTACGCTTTCAATGGCAACGAAGTTAGAAAACTTAAAAACAGACCCGATATTTACCGCTTTTAAAAAAGGAATAAAGGCTTAAAATGTCTGCAGACTTACTTACTATATACAGCTGCTTGTTCTTATGGAACTAACTTTGCTGGACATTTTCCATATTTAATAATTTAAATAAGAATCACATTGTTTACTAGTTGAACCCATTTCTGGAAACTGTTTCCATTTTCGAGTGTACGACAGCGAGGAATAAAAATCACTTGACGTTTCGGGCTGCTAAGGTGTTATATTAGTTATGGAATTTTGTTGATTTTGAAAATTCTCACCTCTGAGTTTCCTTAAATTCAAATTAAATATACATAAATTGTACATCAAAATGAAGATTGAGATGCATAGAACACGAAACACATGTGTAATCAACTCGCAGTCGTAGAGTCGATCGTAGGTACCACTGGTTCCTGGAAGTCTGCTACCGTATTCGTACCAGAACTGATAATTTAATAATATTTCACGAGAACAACTTATGGCCAAATGTGCTTTACATATCCAAGAACAAAGCTAGGGTATCAAAATTCTTCAAGACACAGCGACAGAGGTTTGCTTTTGTTCACCTATAAATTTACTTTCGATTTCCGGTCGACGTCATCGGACGGAAAAAGCATCGAAAATCAACGCCATCTAAAATCAAATAATGAGAAAGGTCGCCTTAATACAGTATACTATTATTATACAGAGACTGCTCAGTTGCCATATTCAATGCAAGGTACCATGATACCTGTTGAAATTTCTTAGAATTACGATTTTGTTTTTCGATGGAAATTCATGGTATCGAGTGATTTGCGCATGTCTGTCGAACATGAAAACCATCCTCAACAAAAAATGCTAACAGTGTTGTCCTTTTCCCAAATGCAGTCCTATCGCTGCACTCGAAAGTGTTTTGAATGCCTAGCTTTGTTCTTGGATATGAGAAGCACATTTGGCCACGAGTTGTTCTCGCGAAATATTATTTTATGATCAGTTCTGTTACGAATACGGTAGCAGACTTCAAGGAACCAGTGGTTCCTGCTGTCAACTCTACGAGTTGATTACACATATGTTTCGTGTTCTATAAATCCCAGCCTTCATTTTGATGTATAGTTTGTGTATATTTATTCTGAATTTAAGGAATATCAGAGGTGAGAATTTAAAAATAAAACAAAATTCCATTACTTATATAGCACTTTAATGAGATGTTCAACTCATTAACGGCCCGACACATCACGCGACTTTGTAAGTTGAGCGTTACGTTCTTGTAATGCCCTGTTAAACTTTGTTAATGTACTAGGGAACGCCCTATAAAGTGGTAATAATGTGTAATTATATACTGAATCATCCAAACTAAAACATATCACTAATTTTAATTATCAAACACAACACCCCAAAGAGAGGCTACATTTCCGGTGTTCTGTTATGTCGAGCAAAACACGCTAATGCTACACATAGGACTACTGCTCGAACAAAATCTTCCAATGATATTGAAGTGATTATCAGATTGTGTCACCCCTGCTTGCACTGACAAAGCTCTGTGCTATTTTCATTTTTATTCAGTTAAAATTAGTCAAAATGGATATTTATCCAAAGCTGAGTATTGATTTCTGCAAACATCATATACGTAGGGAGGCGAATAACCGAGCCTGCCTCCAAACTGTGTGACGCTCCTTGTATGAATATTATCTCGTTATAACGAGATCTTTTCTCGTTATAACGAGATACTTTCTCGTTATAACGAGATACTTTCTCGTTATAACCAGATATTTTCTCGTTATCACTAGATATCTTCTCCTTATAACGAGATGTTTTCTCGTTACAACAAGAAAGTATCTCGTTATAATGAGATGAGATAAAAAAAAAATTCCCCTATGTCCTAAATCAGCCACCGTAGCATTGTACTATTCAGCAACAAGAAAATTTCTATCTAGTTATCTATCCAGATTTGGCATGAAAATATCAAGGAATGTTCTTGTTCATGGCCATTGTAGGGGCTATATATCATAAAAAGCTATTAAAAATTAAATTACTGGCTTTTACATGTGATTCCAACAAAAAAACATTTACTAGCCCTACCAGGGGTCTACATGAAATTTAAAATGAGTAATGATTCTGAACACCTCAGATAAAAAAAACTCACAAAAACATAAATGACGGAGTTTACTACCTTCCACACAGATGTCATTTATTTCTTATAA
Organism: Pictodentalium vernedei; assembly: GCA_031216915.1. NCBI lineage: Eukaryota > Metazoa > Mollusca > Scaphopoda > Dentaliida > Dentaliidae > Pictodentalium > Pictodentalium vernedei. The sequence goes on from CM062297.1 coordinate 711,461,142, forward strand.
CACCCATGTTTTGCAGTTAGTTGAGGGGGTGTCAGAACCATAACATGGTGGAATAGGAAAACACTGTGTGCTCATTCGAAAAAAAACTGCTGCGTGTGTTCGTATTGAAGAGGCTCAGCTGGGTAATTCCTTGTTTACGAAGCACCTACAGTTCTTAGCACAGGAAGGTTTGTATGGAAGCGTATTGGTGCCAACAAGTATAAAAAAAATTGGATATCATAAGTCCTAATGATGAGATATTATCTCATCATTAGGAGATATTATCTCATCATTAGGACTTATTATCTTATCATTAGGACTTATTATCGCATCAGGACTTATTATCTCATCATTAGGAGATAATATCTCATCATTACGAGATATTATTTCATCATTGCGAGATATTATCTCATCATTAGGAGATACTATCTCATCATTAGGACTTTTTATATCATCTTTAGGAGATAATATCTCATCATTACGAGATATCTCATCATTAGGAGATATTATCTCATCATTACGAGATATTATCTCATCATTGGGACTTATTATCTCATCATAGGGACTTATTATCCCATCATTAGGATATATTATCTCATCATTAGGACTTCTTATATCACCATTAGGAGATAATATCTCATCATTACGAGATATTATCTCATCGTTAGGAGATATTATCTCACCTTTAGGACTTTTTATCTCATCATTAGGAGATAATATTTCATCATTATGAGATATTATCTCATCATTAGGAGATAGTATCTCATCATTAGGAGATATTATCTCATCGTTAGGACTTTTTATCTCATCATTAGGAGATAATATCTCATCATTAGGAGATATTATGTCATCATTAGGACTTATTATCTCACCATTAGGAGATATAATCTCATCATTAGGACTTATTATCTCATCATTAGGAGATCTGCTCGTCCTATTCAGTGAAGAGTTATATGTCTTCACATTCTCCTCGTAATGACCAGAAGGTTATGGAGGGGCAAGGCAGGCCAAAATGAAGTGCGGTAGGGGAAATATTTTACACAACAGCAGATAAATGCTTTACCCCCCCCCCCCCCCCCCGACTTCATTTCAGTTCGTGCTGGGTTAACCCTTTACCTAACATAATGGAAAAAAAACGGCCAGTGCTATTCGCAAAATAACCATTCAATATACATTATTTTTTCATTTTCTGTCTCAAAACATAGCTTATAACCCCTCAGTGGAAAAGCTCGTTGAGCTCGTTCCAATGAGGGGGTCATAGGCTACGTTTGTGACGCAAAAACTGAAAGATAACAGTATGGCATCCCATGCCATACTGATTTGTGCTGATGACGGAAGCCAATTTCTTTGTGCCTAACGGTTCCCGTGGCGTGGTGCTTTGATCTCCTTTGTGGATCAAATGCCCTCGCTTATTCCTGATCACAGCTGTACTGAAACCGTGAAACGATGCAGGTGTTCCGCGGATGATTACGCTGAAGTAATTAGCTGTTATCGATATAGTGCTTTTGTTTTTGTATCCGCCAGTGGACATTGGTCAACACGCGCATAATAAATGAGTGATTCGGTCATGTAATATTCAGCGTGATCGGCAAAGAAGTCATTCTTGAATTATTTTCATCTGGACAGCCATCTTATATATCTTGCCTCCACCACCCCTCCTTCCTCCTTGTTTCCTGTGGCGCTTGGCGCTGGCGCTTTATATCCGCCCATAGATGACATGTCAAGGGAGGGATGTCCTTTGTATATAGATGTAATTAAAGTAAAATTTGTTCAAGCATAATTAAAATTTGTTCAAGCATAATAATGTTATCAGCTATGATTTTGGCTACACTGTACTGTACTAATTTTTACAGGACTTTAATAAATGTGTAGTGTAGCCCATTACAACAATCATATTTTGGTGTTATTTCGTCATAAAGCACAAAAAATATTTTGTAAAGAATTTTGTTTGCAAGTGTCGTCTGCCTTTCGTGTTAGGCTAAAGGGTTAAGATTGTCTATTCCCCATAGGTGAACGTCCAGGGGAACAAAAGTAATTTCACATGCCAACTTGAGAACTCTGGGTACGTTTTGAAGGCTTAAGTACCAAGAAAGTGTAATAGTATCCACAGAAAAATGACCCAACAAATATCAGATTGAAAGTACATGAACCAGTTCTAGGGGTTTCAGGTATGAATGTATATAGTGTTCCAATTTCTCAGGAAGGTGGCGGTGTTGGGGTAAGTCCCCTTCAACAACGCCACAGAGTGGTGTAAATTTAATTGATCACTGAACATGACTAGCAGACATTTTAGCTGAACTTTGAATCCAGTTGTCCACCAAACTCCCTTTGTAACTCCTTTCCAGTGACTGGAATGAGACTGAACTAGCACTATAAAATTTAACTAGACCTCATTTCAAGAGACCCCTAACTGTTAAATATCTCTCTCAATTAGACCTGTTAGTCATAATGCGCATGATTGAACGCACGTAGTGGCGAGTTGTGGCTCATCACGAGAGGGGGTATCCCATTCTCGTTGGGTGGGCCAATTTTTCTGGGGAAAGGTTTGGAAATGGAAAGTCAGTGAGGCTCTCCAATGGCTTCCTTGTACAAGAGCTCGATTTCTCCCGACAAAATATTCCTTGTATTTGACCTGGAACAAACGTCATAGCCATAAACTAGGAATAGATGATATCTCCTAATGACGAGATAAGTTCTAATTAGGAGATAATAAGTCCTAATGATGAGATAATACCTCCTAATGGTGAGATAAAAAGTCCTAATGATGAGATAATAAGTCCTAATGGTGAGATAAAAAGTCCTAATGATGAGATAATAAGTCCTAATGATGAGATAATATCTCATATTGATAAGATAAAAAGTCCTAATGTTGAGATAATATCGCCTAATGATGAGATAATATCTCGTAATGATGAGATATCTCCTCATGATGAGATAAAAAGTCCTAATGATGAGATAATATCTTGTAATGATGAGATAATAAGCCCTAAGATGAGATAATAAGTCCTAATGATGAGATAATAAGTCCTAATGTTGAGATAATATTTGATAATGATGAGATAATACGTCCTAATGATGAGATAATATCTCTTATTGATGAGATAAAAAGTCCTAATGTTGAGATAATATCTCCTAATGATGAGATATATCTACTAATGATGAGATAATATATCGTAATGAAGAGATATCTCCTAATGATGAGATAAAAAGTCCTAATGATGAGATAAGTCCTAATGATGAGATAATAAGTCCTAATGATGAGATAATAAGTCCTAATGATTAGATAATATGTCCTAATGATGAGATAATAAATTCCAATGATGAGATAATATCTGCTGATGATGAGATAATAAGTCCTAATGATGAGATAAGTCCTAATGATGAGATAATAAGTCCGAATGATGAGATAATATCTCCAAATGATGAGATAATATCTTGTAATGATGAGATAATATCTTGTAATGATGAGATAATAGGTCCTAATGAAGAGATAATATCTCTTAATGGTGAGATAATATCTCTGAATGATGAGATTATAAGTCCTAATGATGAGATAATATCGCCTAATGATGAGACATGTCCTAATGATGAGATAATAAGTCCTAATGATGATATAATATCTCCTAATGATGAGATAATAAATTCTAATGATGAGATAATATCTCGTAATGATGAGATAATAAGTCCTAATTATGAGATAATATCTCGTAATGTTGAGATAATATCTTATGATATTATGATATCCAATTTTGTTTATACTTGTTGGCACCAATACGCTTCCATAGGTTTGTGAATGTACATTTCATATTTATGTTTTATTTCCTGTTCTCGACCGCACTGAGTTATCTGTGATACTGATTATTTTGTGAGAACTATTCGGAGAAGTCTCATTGATTTGCTTTGCAACGAATCGGAACTCATCAGATCGGCCTGCCTACGAATTTGCGCCATTGGTGACAAGAACCAGCGTCCATGACATGTCTCAAAGTTCCCTTATTGACTTCAAAAATATGTAAAATAATATTACTAATACTATTTAACTTATGCTGAACTCACGAGTTCGTTTTGGTAACAAGTCTTTTGAACGCACTTTTCCATTTAAGGATGATAACCTTTGAGAACTGTCAATTTTGTTTTTGTAATTGTACGGTTTCCATCTTCTTAGTCCAGAGAAGGGCTGACACGGAGCCATTAATCAATGGCTGTATAATATGCTGTATAATATGACCAGTCTCTTTTAACTAAATCAGCACACTTTTGAATGTCTTTTTGGCGGTCTGTTTCAAAGTCTATATGAGCACAGTATTCTAATATGTTTATTCTTCTCGCTCTCGTGTTTAGATTATATAGTATAGTCACTGGACACAGTTTCTGTAAACATTCTACAATGTATATATCTATTAATGTTCTTGTGTGTGTTCGACATTCTTCACAGATATTTTTAATTTTCTGTTTAATAGATTTTGTCAGTTCTATCACGACACATTCTTGAATAATGTTCGTATTTCTTCTTCACACATCTTGCAATGTTTACACTGAATCATATTTTTAATAGTCAAATATCTCTTCTCAAAATCTGTTGATCTCTATCTCGGTATCGAATTCTGCATAGACGACAACATCGATCACCTCTTGAAGAGCTTGAGCAAACTGAAGTTCAATGCAAAGATTACCAGATTTTATAGGATGAGCCAGTGGCCCACTACTACACTAATCAGGTGTCAAATCAATTCCCCAAAGAGTATATCCTTTAACTGGTAGAGTGCTGGAAGCCCTATTTTGGGCTTTACTAAAAGTGATAGGCATTAACTGTCTGTAGCTACATTCTGCCTGAGGAAGCCTTTATTGTCCCTGATATGAATAAGATTTTTTGTACAATACCTTGCTCTCTGACATTTAATTGGATAGTGCCTATAAGGCACTATCCAATTAAATGTAATAGAGCAGTATATGATGAGCTTTGATTTGTTGTCAGAAAAAAATCAGCACTTTACCAGTTAAATAAATTAAATGAATGATTTTGTCCAAAGAAGCCCTTAGCTTTGTACATGATAAATATGAACTTCCACCTTTGAAATTTGGTTCAAAGGGACGTGATTTAATAGAATGTCCAGCTCATGTCACTTCCAACTTATTCAAATTGAATTGTTGGAAGTTAAATGGATATAGTTTTACATCTTGAAAACTTTTTCTGGATAGGTTTATGTAAAGTATATGCTCTAATTGCTCTTTCTCCCTTTAACCAATCTTATTCTTGATCAAGTGTAATAGAATTATCTGTTTGATATGCTGATTTATATACTCTCCCAAAAAAGAAAGTGTGCAACACTAAAAAAGATATATATCATTTTCATTCATGGAAATTTTATTCAATCACAGATGAATCAATTTGTGATCAACACGAGAAATTTCATTACGCTACGACGAATACTCTTGGTGCCATGGGGAGTCAAAGACACTAAGGGTCAAACACAAAAGTCACACACTCAATATCTGGTATGACCTCTGTCTGCATCGACTACTGCTGCGCATCTACACCTCATGGAAGCGAACAAGTTAGCATGGAAGTGTTGTGGGATGTTGTTCCATATTCTGATAAGCTGTCTTTGGAGTTCCACAAGCGTTGACGGTACATGGGGAAGCCGGCGTAGCTGACGTTTCATTTCGTCCCATACATGCTCAATGGGTGAGATATCGGGCGAATTTGCGGGCCAGGGAAGAACATCCACTTGTTGTTGCTGCAGATACTGTTGAACAACACGAGCTTCGTGGGGTCGGGCGTTGTCCTGCTGTAGAATGACGCCGGAGCCGTGACGTTGCAGAAATGGGACAACAACAGGTGTAAGCACTTCATCACGATATCTGGCTGCATTGAGATTGACATCAATAATGACCAGCTCAGTTCTGTTACGGGCAGTGATGCCACCCCACACCATGAGAGACCCTCCCCCATAACGGTTTCGCTCCACGACACACGGATCTGCGTAGCGTTCGTTTCGAAGTCTGTACACTCTCTGGCGGCCATCTGATGATGAAAGATGGAAACGACATTCATCTGTGAATAAAACACGTCGCCACCAGTGTAAGGGATGCCTGAGATGTTGTCTACACCACTGCAGTCGAGCACGACGAAGACGCAACGTCAAAATCGGACGAATTGCAGGTCTTCGAGGACGTAAGCCGTATTCTCTCAGCCGGTTGATTACTGTTTGAGGATGTATCCGTCTCAGGTTAGGGATGTTCCTGGCTGTCGTCGTTGCCGTTTGTTGCCGGTTCCGGAGATGGACGACACGGATATACCGATCTTGTGCAGGGGTGGTAACTCGGGGTCTCCCGGAGCGGGGTCGGTCTCGAACGTCATCATGTTGTGCATGTCGATGGAATAGCCTGTCTACAGTGTTACGGTGGCAGTTCAAATGCTGGGCAACCTCTCTGTGTGTTCTGCCAGCTCTAATCATACCCAGGGCAAGGAGACGTTGATTCATTGTCAATCTTGGCATTCTAATGTGGAGTCGTTTTAACAGCAGCGCAAGTTTGAATGTGAACGATAGGAAGGCCTTACTTTAGTGTTTAAATACCCAAGGATTCACACTGCTGCATGAATTTTCAGACTCTCCACGTGCAAAACATGCCTTTTCACAAACGTGCAGCACATCATTTAACGTTAATGCAATTTTAATGGGGAAAGCTGTTTTTGTGTTCAATATAACTTATTCATGAACAGGTTAACACTCTTTACACCTACGAAATTATTTTTTTGGAGTTTGATCAATTTCTGCAATGCACACTTTCTTTTTTGGGCGAGTATATAATTGTACCGGATCATAACGAGCAGGATGTTTTGTATTGTAATACAGTTCACTTAAAAAATCACTCAATAGGCTTCCCATCTGTCAGAAATTTTTCGTCAAGATAATTTACATTTTAGTAATGATTTTGGTGTATCTTCACTCCACTGTTTTTTTTATTACTTTTACGTGTTTGAGATATGGATGTAGTAGACTGACCAACTATCTTCAGGGGAACTGATATTTACTGCTAGGTTTATGAGTGTGTTCATCCATAGCCAACGTTCAAGATTTCCTACAAAATCTTGTGGTATATTTATATTTTTTAATCCATGACTGAATATTTCCCATCCTTTTGGTTTGAAACCTTTTTGATGTCTAAGAACATCAATAACTAAATCAGTAATGTTTGAACCTTGTATGGATTCTCCGTCATAACTTAATGTTTGGATGAGTTGATAAAGCAGTTAATAATGGCATTGGTTTATGTCTCATAGTAACAAGGACACTTTCCATAATTCGATCTCGTAAAGATAATGCCGTTTTTCTTCTGAATCAGGTATGACCAGTGAAGGTTGTAACGCTTTCTTATGTGACATTTGGAATTTCTGCAAAGTTTCCCCATACTTAAGTTCTTTTTCACTTTCTGATGGCTCTGAATTGTCTAACACTGATGATAAATTATTTTGAAGTTGTGCAGTATTTGTAACTTGTGGGCTAGGTGATAATCTAGGACATTGAGCTTTTTCATTTCTAAACCGTTGCATATCTTCTTATAGTTGATAAGATACAATAGCCATTTTCTTCATATTTTACTAATTTATTTTCAAGATTTGTTGCAAGTCCAACCACTGAAGCAAGTAATCCAAGTAATGGTAAAAAAAAACCTTTCTGATTTAATATTTGTTTTTTCTGTTTAACTGAAACTGATTTACTAGCAACTGTTCTTAGTTCTTTATGCTTCAGATACAGTTTCTGTTTCTGACTTGGTTTTTTTTGTACACTGCCCTTTAAAAGATATTACAACATTCTGACAAACAATTAATTAATTCTTCAGTTGCATTTCTTATTATTTCTTTTTGAAATGCTGGAGGAGTTTGGCTCGTTGCTAATAACACACCACCATATTTTTTCACTAAAGGAATTTTTTGTTTCTTATTTTGTCTCACCATCATTCTCTATCAGTATCTATGGATGAAATGAAATGAATAAAACCCTTTACTATTTATATATGTGTGAAGAGTTCACTTTATTTATTAAAACATTTTCACTTCAAGTAAGATCTTATTCCACGAGTAGGTTTAGGAGAATTTAAAGCTGTAAAATGAGTCATTGTGGGAATTTTTTCTTTTAATGGCACATTCTCTGTATTTTGTTCAGAATTCATTGGTTCATGGTTGACATTTTCTACACTATCGTTTGTTATTGACACTACAAGTGTTAACTTAAGTGGTGATACTTTTCTTTGTTTTTGAAGAAGTAATACTTTTGTTTTTGTACTCTTTGTAGTTAGGGAATTATGAGGTGTGATTTCAAAATATGTGTACATGTATTTAGGTCCTACCTTTCGTTGATTTTTTAGCTCAACTTTGGCGAAGCCAAATTTGAGCTTATGCCATGGCCCGTCGTCCGTCGTCCGTCTGGCCGCCTGTCCGTCTGTCCGTCAACAATTGGATACGGCTCGGGCTAGAGGCCGTATTTATGAACCGATCTTTACGAAACTTCTTGGGTACCTTTGTTATGACCGTGGGACGAGAACGAGTGTTTTTGGGTTTGGTCCGAAATTCAAGATGGCTGCCAGCCGCCATTTTGTACCGACGATGCAGAAATCTGTTTTTTGTACAGAACTTCCATATGAAAGCTATGATTTGAATAATTTTTTGTATGAATGTTTAGTACTATGGGATACATCACATATAATACGGGTTTTTTTCTCGTGCGTAAATTATGCAAATTAGACTAACTTTGATGTTTTTTGGTGTTACTTTCAGCACTGTAAGTGCAAATGCCAATACGGCTCGGGCTAGAGGCTGTATTTATGAACCGATCTTTACGAAATTCCTTGGGTACCTTTGTTATCACCGTGGGACGAGAACGAGTGTTTTGGGGTCCGGTCCGAAATTCAAGATGGCCGATGGCAGCCATTTTGTACAAAATTTGGTGCAGTCAGATTTTTGCACAGAACTTCCATATGAAAGCGCTGATTTGAATAATTTTTTGTGTGAATGTTTAGTACCATGGGATACATCACATATAATACGGGTTTTTTTCTCGTGCAGAAATTATGCAAATTAGATGAACTTTGATTTTTTCAGTGCTACTTACACACAGTAAGTACACATGTCAGTACGGCTCAGGCTGGAGTCTGTATTTATGAACCGATCTTCACGAAACGTCTTGGGTACCTTTGTTATCACCTTGGGACAAGAACGAGTGTTTCTGGGTGCGGTCCAAAATTCAAGATGGCTGCCAGTGGCCATTTTGTACCGAAATTAGGTCTAATCAGTTTTTTGTACACAACTTCTATATACGGCTCAGGCTTGAGGCCGTATTTATGAACCGATTTTTACGAAACTTCTTGGGTACCTTTGTTATCACCGTGGGATGAGAACGAGTGTTTTTGGGTGTGGTCCAAAATTCAAGATGGCCACCAGCAGTCATTTTGTACCAAAATTAATGCAATAAGTCTTTTGTACAGAACTTCTGTATGAAAGTTCTGATTTGAATATATTTTTGTATGAATGTTTAGTAACATGGAATACATCACATATAGTACGGGTTTTTTTCTCGTGCAAAAAATATGCAAATTAGATGAACTTTGATTTATTCAGTGCTACTTATACACTGTAAGTGCACATGTCAATACGGCTCGGGCTAGAGGCTGTATTTATGAACCGATCTTCACAAAACTTCTTGGGTACCTTTGTTATCTCCTTGGGACGAAAACGAGTGTTTCTGGGTGCAGTCCAGAATTCAAGATGGCTGCCAGTGGCCATTTTGTACCGAAATTAGGTCCAATCAGTTTTTTGTCACAACTTCTACACAGCTCATATTTGTGAACTGATCTTCACGAAACTTCTTGGGTACCTTTGTTTTCACCTTGGGACAGGAATGAGTGTGTTTTGGGGTGCCTTTGTTATCACTGTGCTATGAGAACAAATATTTTGGGGTTCAGTCAGACCCACTCTGGGACTCAAAGATTTTTTTCTAGTTGAGCATCTGACTGTCACCCACCTTTACAATACTTTACCTATACATTTGTTACAGGCAACGGTCAGTATTTATGTACAGACCGTTACAATACTTTATATGTACCTTTGTTATCAGGTCATTACCTAGATGTTTGTCATTGCTGTGTCACATACTATACATGTCCATGTCTTTGTCTTGACAAGTTGAGCTACAGTGTCATTGACACTTTCATTTTTATCTCTCTATAACTTGATGAATTATTAGGTTTTTTTGTGGGAGACTTTCTCTTCTTGTGTGTTTTCTTCTTCTTAAATGCTGACTGAAGGTTTCCAGTTTTTTCTATAACCATCCCATTGAATTAAATTATGAATAATCACCCCACCAAAAAACCCACCACCACTAGGTTTTAATATAATGTTTCATCTTGTTGCAAGATCTACTCTCGGATTTGTAAATTGTTCAAGATCTTGTTTATGTTTATCCATATAGGTTAATGTTTGTTCTGACAATTTAATTTTCTTATTAAGCATGATTCTACTTGCTAATGTAAACCATTTCAAAATTTTCTTAAATACTTTCTTAAGTAATTTTTCTCTTTCAAATGGATTTGTCTGATGACTAAATTTATCCAAAGAACATTTGAAAGATACCATGATGATGTGTACTCGCTAACAGATTTGAAACAACTGACACAAATATCATAACACTTTCCTTTTCATAGTTTTGTATAAATGATAGGTCCACGTTCATCTTGTGTTACCCATGGATGAAAAATATCAGTTCTTAATCTCAATGAATCAGGAGTTCTAGGATGAAAATCAATTAATAAATAACCATGATTGACACTTGTTGCACAAGTCCGGCTGCCGAGGCTCTGAACCTGGTTTTGTTGTATTAAGTTTTTTTCTCGGCGGATTATTATTCTATAGGGTCTCCTTGATGAGATTTTTCTTAGCTGACAGTGTTGAGCAATTTTTTTTATTCGACAAAATCCAAGATGGCCGCCAAGGTGGCCGCTATGAAAAAATACAATATCACCATATAACTTGGATCGGAACTTTTGGTAAGATAATATGGAATTTTGAAGATTTTTCTTCTTGATTCATCGTACACATATATAATTGTTACTTATTAGCCAAAATAAGATTACCAAAATCCAATATGGCGGCCAAGATGGCCGCCAATGTGTCACACTTTTCTCATTTTTTTTGAGATTTCACCACGTATCCTTCATATTGTTGCTAAGATGTTGACAAATATGCATGCTTATATAATTCTGTTTACCAGAGGGGCCATTCTGCACACACTGGTACTCTAATATCCACCAGAAGTGGATTGTTGCTCACTGTATCACGTTATTTATAAACGCCGGTATAACCTAGTCAATCCGAAAAAAGTTGCGAATTATGTTATGTCCGTCGGAATTAACAGATATTATATGTATAAACAATGTAAGGTATATACACATATCGGCACATTTTCATGAACCTACTGTTACTCTCATGTGTCATATGAAATATATTCTCTCAAAACCCAAGATGGCGTCCAAAATGGTCGCAAATATGGCAAAAAATCATCATTTCTTACAAATATAGGCGGCTATTAGGCGCTATTATTTTGAAATGTCCAACCATTATTACCGATATGAATTAGCCATATGGGGTGATGCTTTTTTGTTATATATGATCAAAGGAATTGTTTGGGAAACCCAACATGGCGTCCAAAATGCCCCCAAAATTGGAAAAGTAACAAAGCAGTTACAGTCTACACTCATCTGCCCATAGTCCGGTCGCCAATACACTTAACCTGGTTTTTTTCTCGGTGTATTATCGTATCACTATATCGTATAAATATATGGTCTCCTCGTGCGATTCCTTTTACTGGGCAGCTGACAGGGTTGATCAATTTCCTTATAACCGCCAAAACCTAAGATGGCCCCAAATTCAAGTTTCCGCCGATACCACAGAAAATATTGAAATTGAAAGTCAAAAATCTGTACTAAATAATTCAGTACAGCACGCCATTTCCAACTGATTGTGTTGGTCACAAAGCGGGTCAGCTTATCCCCAGATTTTCCAGAAAAAAATCAAAATGGCTACCAAAATTAGTAACATTTTGCTATTTTCAGCAGTAGTGTTAAAGACTCCAAAACGGAGGTGGGAACTGAAATGTACGAGAAATTGTAACAAGAGAGATGCTTGCAAATATCAATGGTGAAGTACTTTATAAGGACCACACAAGATGCAGTGAATATCAAGTTGAATGACTGTGTAGTTCCTTAGATCGACTCATCACTACGCATTACTGCCAGCGATGTCTGTTCATTGCAGCAGTCCTCTGAAACACTGCACGCACAGAAAATGGTACACGCCATGCTTGCTGCATTACACTTACACCTCGAATATTTGCATGGCGTTTTACTCGAACATGTGCACGTAATCATCTTCAGTATTTCATCAAGTGCTAGCTTGACGTTGGACGCGACTGTCACAGGGTTCAAAGATTTTGTATTCACGTCTTTCTCGAATCCAAATACAGTTGGGTCCATCTGCGGTGGGTTAGGTTGAAGGGCATGCTTCCATATACAAGTTTGCAAGTGGGCCCGTTTGACATTCTCAGTAAAAGCCTCTGTTGTGGGTTGTAGGCTGTACAATTTAGGAGCAGATGTTACAGTCGGATTCCCAATTCGTGTTCTCCATATGCACAAACGAGCATCGGACATTGATGTTGATTTAGGAGATCTATAGCATAATGCTATGAACTTGGTGGCTTGTTCTGGAACATCCGACATCTCCACGTTATTCTCACCAAGTGATTCCAGTGTCCCACCAGTTTGCAGAACCTTCAGTACACGCCCTTTGCCGATACCAAAGTATCCCCCTACAGTATCGCACCCGGAAAGTGCGCGAGCAGACAGCAATTGAGGAACAATTTTCTTGTGTGTATCAACTGCGGCAGGTATATCTATCACCACCCGTCCATGGATTGGTGACTCCATAATCATTGCAACCGTCAAGTGTTGTTCAAGGTAGTGATGCAGCAACAACAAACAGACGTCAGTGTCGTCAGCAACAACCACAACGTTATTACATTCAGCTGCAGCAAACAATATTGCCTGTTGAACGATAATGTTGTCAGCTTCCTCATGACTAGTTGCCATATCTACTCTATCTGTCACCGATCCACAACTAACCTCAACCGGAACATCATGTTGGCCAGTAATTACAAGTTTGTGAGTTCGTGTGTTTTGCTCAGCAAAACTTTTGTCCGTGGTGAGTTGATCACATATAATGGAGATCCGTTGCTTGTTGTTCTCCACTACGGTCAGCACATGTTTTTGTGGTGGTAGCAGGGAGGTGGGTACAAATTGAAACACCCGGCAGCTATCGGCCTTTCTGTGTGCCCTTGTCACGCACTTGGTGCTGTAGTCAACATATCTGTCAAATACCAAATACACATCACTCGATCGCAACTTGTGTTTGATGTTGTCTTTCAACGCTGTAATGAAGTCTAGAACAGTTGCCGGTCTGGTTTTGGTAGACACGGGCCAATGAGGTATCCAGAGCAGTGCACAGTCATCGATAACAGTTGCAGATTTCCTATCCACACCAGACATTCTTTTTGGTTTCTCAACAACTGTTTTAGTTTTCAATACTGATTTTGATGTGCACACGCGCATATCCCCGGATTCATCAAATATGGCGGTTCAAAGGAAAGGATATGTTTGATATCTAATTCACGTGAACTACATAAAAGTCCGATAACTCTCGAATAAATGAGATTAGTGTCATATATTTTGACCTCCCCAACCTTCAGCGACTTTTTCAAGATTGCCATAGTTTGTACTGGTTTCGAAATTGACTCATAAAATCCACTTGGGAAGGCCTCTTCAAATTCGGTCATTTTCTGAACTCCGAGGCTGACAATCTTATCGACATTGACAGACGTTGGACCTATCCTACCAGTTGCGATGTTAATTATGGTCTCGGGGTGTCCGTTTGGATCACATTCCTAGTTTAGTTCTCAGACCCATATGGTCGACAGAATCACTTGCAATTCTAGACTTGGCCTCTTCCTTATGTGCGTTCTGTATTTTGTCACTATCTCGATCTTCTCGTAAATTTGATATACCGGTAGCTAACTTCCCACATGCATGCAAACTCAATGCCAAGGTTTTTAGTGTTTCTGGCTTTAATGTGATCCATATTATACCGGATTTGCCATGGCCATATCACATGAAGGTAGTTTCGATATACATATCGCTCCATATGCCATTCCATAGACCAGGTATGTGTCTCATCACATGTTCACCCTTCGAGAAATGAGATAAAATATCCGGTGGCATATTTTGCATCTGCCGCAGATAGTAAAGCCCATATATTGCGTAATTTGCATGACCAGAAGCAAAGAAATAAGGAAGCTTTTCATAGCTTCGATGTGCAAAAGCCGGTCACCTTCTCTCTCCGCTCGTACGTACAACATAATGACGAAGCATGGTTTCAAAAAAGCATCAACCCACATTTTTGTCGTGCGCCTTTTGCACGCGTTCTCTTCTAGCAATGCAAATAAATCTTCTGCACATTGCAAATCATTATTCTCGAAAGCTGTTCGCAAAAGTTCTTCTGATAACAAACGCATGGCTCTCATATTCATTGGAAACCTTTTCCCAGTCAACATCTTTTCAACCCAACCGAATACTGACTCAAGTACATCTGAAAGTCCAGTATTGGCCATGAGCGTTCCAACTGAACCAGTGGAACTCATGAGCAAATGTATACCACCCAATCGAGGAACAAATGCCGCGAATTTGTCTGGATAAGACCATAACACCTGAACTGCTATCTTGTATAACTGCTGATCGGCAGTAAATATAGTGAACGGCTGTCCTGCTTCTGACGATAGTTGCTCTGCCTTTTCCATAGCTGTCATGATAGTGTCTGGATCAGCAGGTGTCATGTCTATTAGAGGGAGGTATGCTGCGTTCGTTTTTGGGTTCGTTGCTTGACCCGAGTCTCTCGTCATGCGGGTATTATACCCATTGAACTCCGGACAGTTCTGGACACTGGCCATATCTTTCAAAAATGCGAAGTCAAATTCTATCGCTCTGCGTAATGACTTTGCACTGCGACACAATGTTGAAAGAAGGGGAACAGTGTTTCGTACATGTGATGCGGGCATGTCGGGTCGTTTGGGTCCATTGAAACGCACAACATCCAATTCGTACTCTGTTGGTTTTGTCATATCTGACTTTTTCAATCTTGGGATCGTCTGAGACTCAACGGAATCATTATTGTCCTTTTGAGCCATCACGATTGCCAATGAATGGGTGCTTAGCTTCCCATTTTGAGAAGCAATTTCAGCATCAAAGTTGTCAACAACCACTTGTATGAGACCATTGTTGGCATCCGAAATCGGTGTATCATTTGCATCCTTTGCAGCCAGAGCTGCCGCAGATTTTTTGAATCTCAATAGCTCGTCATATGAGCATGTAACACCAAAATCGTGTATGGTTATTACCAACTCTTTAGAATCTCTTAACAGCGTTGCCAACGAAATTTGAAGCGATGTGTATTTTCCACACAACGCTGATGTCACTATGTTTCCTATCATCAGAGCAGGTAATGTGTGGTCCAAATGTGGAGCTAAACGACTTGTGAGAAGTGTACCACTTACAAACGAGGATACGCTCTCGCTGTTAATATCAGTGGCGTAGTTATCTTTGTCATGGTCCATATCTTTGATTTCTTTACCAATTGCTTTACTGAGAATCTTTATGGACCTACCTGTCAATATTGTGATCATCCGAGTCTTTAACGTGCCTAAGTAAGGTGCCAGCTCTGGATTTGTCTGCCAAAACGGTGGCGATTCCCGGGGAAGACAACACCAAAATGTCATCTCCGCAGCTATCGACTAGATCAGACACAAATGATTGACGGGAATTGTAAGTCCCACCAGATTGCAGATAAAGATCAAATAATTCGACAGAAATCCACGTGGGGGATGTGTCATTTTTCATGTAAGATATGACAGATTGTATGGCCTGACTATGTGGTGACGAAAGATCAATTTTCTGTTTTGCAGCTGATTCTACCGATTTTGGATTCGTAAATTTCGACTTACAGTCAACATGGTACCGAGCATCGGCAGCATGTAAGTCGCTAACAGCACCACATACTCTAAGCTTTACTTCTTCGGACCATGTATCGTTCTCACGACAACAAATGCCAATTATTTCATCACTAACTGACATATGCGGTGTATGTGTGCCTATTTGGCGAAACAGGTAGGCGGACCTCCACCTTGAAGGATTATTCGTATCCCGGTCAACTATGCAGTCATCACCACAAAATAGGCAATGACGCCTGAAAGTAAATTCGTCATGTGAACGTTTGGGTCGTTTTTCGGGCGGAGCATCAGAATCAAGGGATGTGCTATGAGCAATGCTTGCTTGCTTCACATTCTTCGGGTGTAAATACTTCTCAACACAGTATTTATGGCAACTCAGAGTCAAATCTGGGTCTACATCGTACCCATGTTGCAAAGCTATATATAAGTCATCGTTATAATTCCTACTACACCTGAGTATATTCTCAATTCGCTTTGCTTTCACGTTCATTGGAGGATCTTTGCTCCTCGATTCAGCACAACCGAACGTGGTTGAGAAAAAACAAGCATCTGACATGACGGAGTTAGTCTATGTCGTTTCCAAGCAAAGATCGCCCGAACCTGATGCTATATCGAGTGAAGTTGAAGAAATAGAAACGCTAGTGATAAAAGGCGAGACAAAATTGTAAGTTTGTGAGGTGTGTAGTGAGACACAATTGCGCAGTTGCAATAATGCGTCCTCGCTCTAAGAAATCAAAGAGAAAGGACAGTTATTTGACGTAATCTCCAAACGAGTTCACATATAAAGAGCGTTGTTAGATATAAATAGCGTTGATAGATATAAATAGCGGTGTAATATCCGTTCAATTTCTACCAAATACCCAATGCGGATTAGACTTGATCAGCATCTCCCATCTTAATGACGTATGTCCTCCCACCCACGTGACGTTTGTGTACAAAACAATACACACGTGCGAGAACATTTGAGCGACAGCGATGAACCTTACTTCATATTTCACTCACTTGAAATCATTTCTGAACGTTTTTCTGAACTTTGCAAACTCCTAAAAGACTACTATTGATAATACGTTATTTTGAGATCAAAATTTTACAATATTCATTGCATTTATTAAAGTTCTACGAAATAAAATTTTTATCAATGCCGGCCAGCCTTCCACAAAATTTCAGTGTTCCTTCGAAGTTCCGAAATGGCCTCTGCGAATGCGACGGTGTCAATACACCTTTCGTTCACAAGACTGCCAAGAGAATGGTCGCATGTATGTGACCTATCACGCTTTAAAAAAAAATACGTTTGAGGGCATCGTTAATTAAATATTAATTGTATAGAAAGTACGGAGAGTTCAAGCGTTTTTTCAAGCTGGACAGTGCAGCAAATGAAGGATTTTTTTAAACTTCGGTGTGTACCAATGACGGGTTCACGGCAAGAACTATTAAAGAGGTGTTTTTGGGTGGACAAACTAAATTTGCCAACATTCCCAACCCCCGAACAACAGCTACTTAAAAAAAAAACAGACAGGCTAAAAGAGAAACTAACTCTTGAGAATGGAACAGTTCTGCCAGACCCCGCCACAATAAATGTTGGTAAATGGTCGGACGACATGAGAAAAATGCCCGAGGTTGATTTCTCTGACATTTACATTTACCTAATAAATACACCAGGGGACTTTGACAATGAAAAAAATCGTTGAATGCCATCCAGTATTTTAAAGACGGCTGGGTACAAACTTTATTTGTGACAGTAGCAGATAAAGATTTTGCTTTTGTGAACGCTAAAGTCAGACCGTCACAGAAATCTCATGAGATGCCCCATGATGCATGGGTATTGATTCACAAGGATACGTGGATTAAATCAGCATATTGTTCATGCACTGCAGGGAAAATGCAAAACTAAACTTTAAGGAGTTATACCAATCCCCAAACAGCCCCCCCCCCCCCCCTGTAATTACCTGGTGGGGGTTTAATTACCCAGTGGGGTTGGGATGGAATGAAAGTAGGCTCTCCACACCCCAATATATTTTTTGGCGTTTTTTAGGGGGGGGGGGGGGCGGGAGGGCAGTTAAACACTCCCTCCCTCACCCCCAGCTAACTTCTTGATCAAGTTTATGTATTATGTTATCACTCCATATTAATCATTCCGTTTGGGTTTCATAAACAGTATTTACCTGTGAAAATTTGCATGGGCACTTGCAGGGATTTATCGAGGTGGACAGCCCCATTTCCAATCATTACTTGCAGTAGTGGAGTGCCAATTCCTGACCCCAAAAATAGGTACAAGCCCACGGGTAAGAAGTTCATCTTCCCCCACTGAGGGGGTGGGGGTGGTTAAGTTAGTTTATGCCACCCCCCCCCCCCTGCATATCTCCTCCCCCACCTGATGTTTGTGTCTTTTTCAGATGATGATTATTTTCTTTTCAAAACTTGATACAAGAGGCTTTTTATATATCAGGAGTCTACAAATGCATAATTCAGAAATCAACAAGTGCATAATGAGAAATTTGTTAGTCAAGGATGGGGATGGATGCATAATGGGGACAATTTTTATCTCCGTGTGCTGCAATCATTGTTATTTAAGGTCACATATTTATATACAATGGCTAAGCATGACCACAACATGGAGATAAAGTCGAGTTTAGTCAATCGTTCATACCCATGTTGTTCCTTTTAGAGGACTTCCACCCCAAGCAACAATGACGGTGTACCATTTTTTACAATGTGCTGAAGTGATGAAAGTTCAGTTCTACCTGAAGCAAAAATAGAACAAAATGTTATTCTTTGTGTATTTTGATATTCTCTCTCGATCTCTCTCACAGACAAGAAGTCTTGCCTTATTATCCCTTTATTTTATCAAACACCCAGAAGTGCCCACTACCCCCATGTGTGGTCAAGGGATCCATCTCAGGAAACATTTGAAAAATCGGTGTTTTGAAAGTGAATCAGGGAGGGTGTTTTTTTTTAGTCCAGGGACTCTGCAATTATTTGACGACTTTTTGGAGAATCCCAGCCCCACCCCAACCACCGGCTACGTCATTGAAAATAATAATTGGGAATTGCACGGTCGTTGTGACTGTAACTTGTAAGATCCATATGTCATGTCTGTGGTACCCTGGGCCTGGGCTAGTACTAGTAGTAGGAAAGAGGTCTCATATTAAAGCGAGGTTTTATAGAAGATGCAGCCATGCTTACGTTTCTGTAAGAATCATTCCATAATGGCTGTACTACGTATTCCACAATTCGACTCTAATTTCTGAGAAATAGTTTGCTATATCGGTATTTCGGTATTTCGTATTGTTTTTAACTTTCGCGAAGCAGCGAAAATACACAACACCACGGTGATTCAGACTGTAGGCCTGCACACCTACAGTTTAATTTTCAGCTCAGATTTACCTTGTTATTTGTATTAAAACTGACCATTTCTATAAGTTGTTTCAATATTTATGTCCGTTTTTTTTTATCGGATTACCGATTCAGTTTATGTCTTATCGCGCAAACGTCGACCATTTTTTATGAGGCTTGTGCACTGCGAATATTCCACGTGCGATTTGTTTTGTACATAAAAGTCACGTGTGTGGGAGGGCATACGTCATTAAGATGGTAAATGCTGATCTCCTCTATTACATCACGTTTTGTGCTTATATAGTGAGTTAAGATGAAATAATCATTCGGATCTGTAATTTCCACATTAATTTTCGACCCCTTCAACAGTACCTCACTTTAAGGCCCAATTAAAAAAAATCCTCAATGCTGTCAGCTGTCCAGTAAGAAAAATTAGTAAGAGGGGTGTCTGAACTAATAAAAACCGTTGAGAAAAAACCTTAATACAACAAAACATGGTTTGGTGAAAAAATGGCGTTTGGCGGCCGGACTACACCTTGATAAGCTGAATTGAAATGTGATAATTGAACTTGAGTTGCCAATACTTTAATTTGCCCTTTATCTATTGTATCTGGAAATAAAATCATATAATGTGCATTTAAACTTATGGTATGACTAGACTCAGATTGTTGAAACGTGTTCTGAGTTATGTAAATAACACTTGCATTTTGGTGATGTCCTTTACGAGTAAACCATAATTTGATTTTTTCTTCATCTCTATCTCCTAACATATCATCGAAAACAACAAGATCTGGTACCAATACTTAACAATGTCAAATTCATCATCAGGAATACCTTCGATTAATTTGATGTCTTCATTTTCATTGAGTGAAGGATAGGTTTTTCGCCATTCCTTGTAACACTAAGTGATATTTTAAGGTACAGTTTTAAATAAATCATGTTTGATATCAATCAGTTTTTTAACAAATTCTGTTTTCCCTGAACCACTAGGTCCTGAGATGAAAATATTACAGGGGTGTTGAAACAATAAACACTCACTTCATGCCATAATTGCTTTTGTAAAAAAGGTTTTCTATGACTAACTTTCTTCCATGGTTCCCTCGTACCGCTTGGTGGGAAGTTTCCTCAAAGGTGCTTTTAACTGAAATTTGGTTATTCTTTGATCAATTTGTGGTACACATTGTTTATACACTGAGTCAAAAAAGAAAGTATAATAAACTTTGAGAAGCAATCTTTTTAGTTTTTTAGTATTATCGACTTTAATCTCAAACAAATTATTGTAAATTCATATTTCGAGTCTTGCTGTATGGATTTTCATAATTCCACGTTCTTACTGTTGCCAGCGTCACGTCAGGACGTCTCAGTTCAGACATAGGGTGAATTGAAAATTCACACATGCCTTCAATAGCGTGTATGTCCACTGTTTGCCTCTTCGATGGCAAGACATTGCTGGCGCATGGACCTGATAAGTCTCTGGATCTCACCCTGTGGTATTGCGTTCCTCTCCTGCTTCAGAACATTACATAAATCGCCTAATGTCTGAATATCACGAAGTCGTACCCGACGTCCAATTGATCCCAAAGTTGCTCGATTGGTGACAAATCTGGCGACAGTGGACGCCCGGAAAGAAGTTCGTTGCTCTGCTCCTCAAGAAAGTCACGACAGATATGCGCCACGTGACAATGGGTTTTGTCTTGCTGGAATAACTGCAATCTGACGTTAGCGTTGAACAACGGAACAACAACAGCATTAAGAATTTTGTCACTATATTGCTGTCCATTCAGATTACCATCGATGAAGATCAACTGCGTTCGATGGTGCAAGGAAATGCCTGCCCAAACCATTACACTACACCAGCCGAAATGGTCGCATTCCCGCATGCAAGCATCAGAAAACCGTTCTCCCCGTCGGCGATACTCACTTGCCCTACCATCAGCATGCCGTAGACAAAATCGTCATTCAGCACTAAAACGAACTGTGCTCCAACGCTGCTGAGTCCAGCGAACATGCTGATGTGCCCATTCCATTCTGACGGTACGATGACGTTGGGTTAGGATTGGTCCGGGGTATGGATGCCTACTTCGGATGCCATGTTCAGTGAGTCTGTTGCGGACAGTTTGTGCACTGATTCTATTGTTAGTTCTTCCAGGAGTAATTGCTGCTGTCCTCATTGCCGGGAGAAAGCAATCACTCAAGTGAGACATCCGGAAGTGTTGTCTCGTGCAGGGGTCGTAACTGAACGCCGTCGGTCAGCAGTACATCCAGTGGTTCTATACCTTTCAATGAGATGGTAAATAGTGGCCACAGTGACTCCGAACTCAGCAGCGAGCTCATCTGGAGGTATCCAAGCCTCATGCATACCAATGGCACCCAACCTTTGATTTTTGCTTAACCTCAACATTAGAACTATTATATTTCATCCTTTATGTTATTTGTTTCACATTTGTTTCTATTATACTTTCTTTTTTGACTCCGTATATAAATAATCTATGATTTGTTCATCTTGTCCAAATATACTATTCAAAAAAGTAGGGGATATCCAATTGCTGTGCCCCATCAAAATGTATTCCTGAACACTCCATTACCTGTTACAGTTGCAATAGACAGTTTGTAAATTCATCATGTTATCAAAACCACATCACTACAAAGGGAAAAGAACAGAAACCATTTGCGAACTAGTGCAAAATGTAACATGTTAATTTATCCCAGGAAAGGAAAACACATTTGTGAGGGGTTTAAAAGTTGTAAATATTGTCACCAAGAAGTAAATTCTGAATATAAATGTTTTATTCCAAAATACACATCACCTGATAATGACACAATAACGAAAATTACATTTGTATTTTTTGATTTTGAAACCACTCAAGACTCAGGAGTTCCCATTCCAAATATCTGTATTGATCATTGTGCTTGTGCAGATTGTATCTGTAAACCCATAGATAAAAAAGTTCACCTGATCAATCTGGACAAAGAAAAACAATATTTAAAGGGGATTCTACTTTGACAGATTTTTGTAAATGGTTTTTCAGTAAAGAACATAAAGGGACTACAGCTACTGCTCATAATTTAAGAGGATTTGATGAATAATTTGTGTTAAGACATCTTGGTGAAAATGATACCACAATTCCAGAAATTATAAAGAATGGAAACAAAATTATTCTACTTCAAGCTTATGGTGTAAGACTAACTGATTCTCTAAGTTGTTTTATCTGGTAATAGTGTCAAAGTTCTGGTTATGGTGGTATATATGTATAACTTTACTATCCTTTGTAGTTTTTGGAGGTTGAAATAAGACATCAGTTTTATAATGGGTATGAATTTTGATGACATAGTCTGGAGAAATCAGATCTTGTATTTTATAATACTCCTCATGTCCACAATGGCTATTAAAACATAATCATCTCTGCTTTATCCATCAATGTCTTAGTTTCAGTTTCTTGAAACTTCATTTATGAATTTCTAATCTTTTCCATTTCTTTTGCCAAAGTTCTGACCCATCTTTATCAACATGACACGTTCCTACCACAACACTGAATCATTAACATTTTTATTTTTAACAATACTCTGTTTATTAACAACCATTTTATCAGCAGATTCAAAGTTTGCTTTATATCATCCGGACCCTGTGGTAAGGAAGTGTGTGTTACTTCTACAGATAATTTCCCATCATGGATAGTAAAGTTATCATTGGATTGTACAACTTTTTCAATTTCATCCAACACTATAGCACCAGTAATAGAAGATGCTTTGTTAAATGGAATAAATATACCTATATCCAAGCCACGGTGATTCTCAGATACTCTCATGTGGTCATTTTCTTCTATCATACATTCATCTTTAATCTCTGCTAACATGCTGTCAAATACTTTAGATAGGTTTTCAAATGGATTCTTCTCATCAAATTTTTTAAATGTTATTTTATATACATGGGATTTTGAATGAAATTTTCTTGATGTTCTTAGAATCTGAGGATGGATTGTATATAATTTTCTCTTTCATTCTCTAATCTTTGTCTCTTACTCTCTCTACTGATATCCCCTGTTTCACTCTCTATCTCACTGTTATCTTCAAAGCTTCTCTTCATCTTCTGTATTCTCTTGTCAACTAGAAGGCTGTGAAAAAACAATCTTGTCTTCTTTGCATCCAAAAAAAGCAAGTGCTTTTTTATACCCCTTATTTCTTCAGAATAAAATGTTTACAATTCACTATTCTGATCCCATTTTTCTTCATCTTGATGTAATGTACTTTGAAAATCTGGGTAGTCATCATCTATGAACATTTTGTCTAACTTAGTTTTGAATTTATTTGCAAGTGCAGCTTTTTTGGCAATCACATCACTAAATGAAATATTTACATTATCTAATAACATGAGTGAATGTAGAAAATTAGAATCAGGAATATCATTTAAAGCCTTGTCATATTTTTTCATAGTTGAAAATATTTGTTTCAACGTGAATCCATAATCCATCACTGATAATATTTTATCTGGAGATGTTTGCATACATGATGGTAGATTGTAAAATTGACAGTTTCTTATCAATTGAATGTAACAACAATTTGGTGACCACTTATTATGTTCTTGTATATGTAACAGGGGTGGGGTGAACGACTCCCCAGGGGCTAAAACCCTGGCCGAAATCTCCCTGTTGTTCTTCAGATTCGTGAGTATCTGAGTCAACTAGCAAACCATGGATAAAATATAACTCAACTGTAGAGGTAGAATAACCATTAAGTTATGTGATGTGGTCTGGATGAATTCACAATAAAATAGAAAAACAGTTTATACGTGGTTTATTAAGAAGCCAAAAATAGCATGATATGAAATGGACATGAATATGAATGACGGATCAAAAACCACGGGCCCACTACACTTTCAACCAAAAGGGGTTTAAGTTCCACCCAACATGTGTATTGACTTGAATGTTTCCCACAGAACTCGGACTTGGAAAGAATCAGTGTCAGAAACGGTGATTCTCAAGCAGGGTCGAGTTGAATGGGTTCGAAGATGACGGTGCCCATTACGGTTAACCTTTTTACAGGTTACAAAGCGTCCTCATAACTAACCTCAACTGGCAGTTGTACTGGCACAGCTGAATAAGAGCTTTAATGCCAAGACGTGGGCGGTGAATTTTGAGCGAGACCGCTCTTATATAGGATAATTTCGCGGGGAAAGATTTCGAATACTGGAATCTGATTGATCCCTCGCTTTCACATCGACGAATGAAATAACAGCACAATGCACTACGGCGTGAACCAATTAGGTACATCGATTCATTTTAAACTTGGAAATGACTTGAAGCCAACAAAAATAGAATTACACCTCTGTTATGAGCAGACGAATTATAACAGAGTAATTTAGAACTTCTATTGTATATTATATTTCAACTGCTGTTACCAAATCCGTTACACTTCCCCCTCCTTAAAAAGAAAATGTGTAACATTTTAGAACCATACAGCAGTTGTTAAACAGATTTCCAATAAATCTTTAATATTTTATAATTTTCCATTTAAAATGTGGCGTTCCACATAAAACATTCTCTATAAACTTTCACGAGACCCGGCTCACCATGCCAGTTCCCCTGAAAACATTATATGCAAAATTTTAAACTGGTGATATGAAGGAGATGAACAAGGTGTTACAAAATTACACATGATTCCTCTATCGACTATTATATAGTTTAAGTTATTGTCTCTTTTTAGAAATTCTGTCAAGTCTTGATCTTGTCTCTCTGCTTGTTCTGAAGTTGCCCTCTGGTGTTCACTGCTGGAATGTTTCCAATTTCTTTTCACTATTCGATAACAAGATAATCCCCTTCTTCTTCACAGCACGCTAAACCATACGCCGTTCTGTTCTGGAGAAGTGAAGTTCTCTTGCATTACCACCACTCATCTCGGATCCGCTGCAACACGTTCATCAGATTCTGCTCTCTCCGCTAGCAATGAAAGGCATAGCAAAATAGCGTCAACAGAATCACGAATTCTTTTCTGACACACTGCATGCAACATCGATTACTCCACTGCCAGCTTCGTGTGATGGTGTACACCCCATTAATGTTAAACAGACGTTCAATTTCTAGTGGGAGGAGCAAACAAATTAAATCTACAACAGAAACAGCAATGCAAATTGCTTCCCCTGCTTTATGATTTACTGAAATTCCAAAATAGGAAATACGAAATACTGGATATACTGGTTAATTTCCCAATAAGATAGATGAAATATCCAGAATACAATTAATGTAGATGAAATTCTTGATAAAATTATTTCGCTGGATTTTACAATTCCGCCAATAATTCCCAAACTATTCAAAATTCAATTGTAACGTTCTAAAGGTCAACAAGGCCATGTGGTTTCCACTAATCTAACACATGTGATAGCTCCCCGGCTCTTCCACTATCAACCATATATTACTATCAATGGGACATATCAATATTCGAGCAGAATAAGCAGCTGTATTCAGCCTTTCGATATATATAGACTGCTCACAATTGTGCCCCATTTTAAATTTAATGGTCAATTTGGAAATTATATTTTGGGCTATCCACGGAGAACACAATTCCCAACAACCAACTATTTTACACTACCATTCAAGAAAAGTTTTTGTATTTTAGTAAACGAACGAGAGATTGGCCACTACCCACAAAACAACAAGCCCCAGGATTGCAATATTTCCTCTACTGTAAATTACTTGCCCTATATAAGACACTCCAAATGTACACCTCCAAGGTTAGTTCAATTTGACATATCAGTAACAGCTTCAGTTTTCGCCAGAGCTAAATGATGTATCGCAATGACATCCACAAATATTATCTACGTAATATGAAAACAGCACCCAGACTACTGAATACAAACCATCTATTATTATCAGAACCCCAGACGCCGGGATCATAACTTAAAAGAGAAATATACAAATATTTACAAACTCCTACACGTCGCGATTACTGTGTAATAGGTAAGATTCCACATACTTCAATGCCAATCGTCAATAGAAAATTATTGACACACCAACACACTGTGTACTACCTACTTTAAATAAGCAGACTACGGGGTCTTATTTCTTTTTCCTAGGAAAAACATCCTTTTCTGGTCACTATCGAGTGTTACCAACGGTATTCTCAAGCAAAATACATCCTAACTAATGAGCAATGCAATCATCTAGCATTTTAGCTTTTAGTATCGATTTACTAAAAGATTCTTTCTTGAATCAAGTTTACTTAATAGTTAATACCTTAACGAACCTCTAACTTGGCCATGTTTATTAAATTTAAAGTTGACCTTAAACATTTTCAGAAGTTGAAAGAAAAATTGTGGGCTCAAATCCCGCATCAACCCAATGCTACTTTGTACCAAAGGGCATATAACTCGACTTCCCTTCCCATTTGCCCATGGTTGAGTTGCCTCAAATGCCCCATAGATTGATTCACAAAATGAGTCATTTTCATAATGAACCCGGAAAGTGAAGATATTTCAGAAAAATTGTAATTCAACTACAGACATTTTTTACGACCAATACCACTCACAGCTTTTACGAATAAGCTCCTTGAGCTACATTGGCGCTTCAAATGCCAAATAATATGGCTGAACATTTAACCTCTAAAACCTTTACCAGTCTCAAAATAAATCCATCTATAACAAGATGGTAAAAAGCCTTTATCGGGTATTTTTCGCATTCGTGTCATAAGTGTTTGGGCTGAGTCGACTAATCAGCTCAGACCCTCTCAAATTCTCTGGCTCAAATTACTCAGAACACCGACGAGAATACAAAATATGTATTATGTGTGTTTGTGGGGTGTGGGGGTATTTCGGCCCCTGTTAATCCCAGTTCAGTAACATATTGGGGGTTTAGTGCAGAGTACAATTGACGACAGAATGAACAGTCTATAAACTTAGACTTCAACTCACTCATAAAATGACTTTGTCTACCAAACTTTAATTACACCAAGCTTATGAGCTTCCACTTCACCAGCAATGGTATAGTTGAGCTCATTGTGCCACTTCAACCCACTAAGTAGGATTCCAAAGGTATACAATTGCATTCAATTGGGGAGAAGCCCTTGCATTGTAATAATACAACTAAACCTAATGAAATAATGCATAGCAACAATCGAGCTCTAATTTCCCCATGAATTAAATTCATCTTCAAAGAACGCAGACATTGTCGAGAAAAATTACCTATAATGTAAGTAGCTGTAATAATAGATCCTGGTAGCCTCGCCAATTTGTAACAGGGGTGGGGTGAACGACTCCCCAGGGGCTAAAACCTTGGCCGAAATCTCCCTGTTGTTCTTCAAATTCGTGAGGATCTGGGTCAACTAGCAAACCATGGATAAAATATAACTCAACTGTAGAGGTAGAATAACCATTAAGTTGTGTGTTGTGGTCTGGATGAATTCACAATAAAATAGAAAAACAGTTTATACGTGGTTTATTAAGAAGCCAAAAATAGCATGATATGAAATGGACATGAATATGAATGACGGATCAAAAACCACGGGCCCACTACACTTTCAACCAAAAGGGGTTTAACTTCCACCCAACATGTGTATTGACTTGAATGGTTCCCGCAGAACTCGGACCTGGAAAGAATCAGTGTCAGAAACGGTGATTCTCAAGCAGGGCCGAGTTGAATGGGTCCGAAGATGACGGTACCCATTACGGTTAACCTTTTTACAGGTTACAAAGCGTCCCCATAACTAACCTCAACAGGCAGTTGTACTGGCACAGCTGAATAGGAGCTTTAATGCCAAGACGTGGGCGGCGAATTTTGAGCGAGACCGCTCTTATATAGGATAATTTCGCGGGGAAAGATTTTGAATACTGGAATCTGATTGATCCCTCGCTTTCACATCGACGAATGAAATAACAGCACAATGCACTACGGCGTGAACCAATTAGGTACATCGATTCATTTTAAACTTGGAAATGACTTGAAGCCAACAAAAATAGAATTACACCTCTGTTATGAGCAGACGAATTATAACAGAGTAATTTAGAACTTCTATTGTATATTATATTTCAACTGCTGTTACCAAATCCGTTACATATATATCTCTAGGTTCCCAATTCATTAAACCTTGTCCACAAACGAAATATTTTACTTTGCCATCTCCCACACAGAAAAAAATCCAGCTTTAGCTAATTCTTCTTTCTTGGATTGTAAAGTAGGATTTGTAGTCATACTAAAACTCTAAAGGCTTGTAAGCTCTGACAAGTATATAGGATAAAGTGGTAGACACATGTTGACTGTTCGATGTTTTACTTTGACATTTCTGCAAAAACTAAGAGTTGTCTTTTTTACACCCATAAGATTCATAAGTGGGATGAATTGTTTCATTTATTTTTTTTTTAAATAAACCGTGTGCATTTGCCACATCACACTGGAAATAAAATGTAATGAATGCAATTAATTGCAATTCAATACATTTTATTTCCAGTGTGATGTGACAAATACACATGGTTTATTTCAATAATTACATGAAACATTTCTTAATAGGAGAGTATAAAAGGCCATCGTTTCTCAGCTTTTCTTCATACTTGCCTTTAGACTATCAAGAGGTAAAGACTGAATTCCAAGATGCATAAAGTGAGAGATCCAAGATTAGAAAAAGCAAGTGGCCCGAACAGCATTTAATATAAAATGAAAGATAGAGAGACAGCGAGAGCCAAGAAAATAGAGAAAACAAGTAACCCAAACAGTATTTATTACTAAGAAGAAGTGAGATTTCTTATAGGGGACCTTTATGAGATAATACCTGATACATGGTATGAAGCAAAAACTCTTGACCATTAACTTTACGAACCCACGAAGCACTGTTATATTTGGAAGGAGAGTGAACATCTGGCGAAAACAGGTCCAAATAAAGGAGCATGTTATTATTGCAGACAGAAAGGACATTGGATTAATGAATGTGCATTGAAAAAATTATCTAATCAACCAAAGTGGGGCATGCCAGCTGTTCCATCTACTACAGATTTAGTATTCTTCCAAAACATACTACGGGGTTTGGCATTCATTCAGGGCAGAAAGAACGAAATATTCTACCACTGGATATCACAGTATCTAATACCTCACCAAAACAGCCTGACGATAATGTGTTACCAGATTTTGATGCGGAATCAGACACTTTGTTATGTAATATGGACATACCAAGTGAAACAAAAACAGATCATGAATTACAAATATTATTTCCAGACAAAGAAGCACCGCCAGTGAAAGTTTCAAGGAAATGTAAAGCTAAGGACAGTAAATCAAAGGTGTCAAAACTTGTCTCAGAAACTGTAATGAACATTTGAAAACTGACATTCAAAAAGTGACATTCAGAAAGTGAAACATATCTGTGTTGTATCACAAAATATTCATGGAATAAAATTGAGAAAAGGTAATGATCTTGTGTTTTTTGTTCAAATATTTCTCAGTAGTAGGAGAGGGCTGAAACGGGCCTCATTGTGGGGATCTCATGGGGGATCTTATATGTGAC
Source organism: Pictodentalium vernedei (assembly GCA_031216915.1). Taxonomy (NCBI): domain Eukaryota; kingdom Metazoa; phylum Mollusca; class Scaphopoda; order Dentaliida; family Dentaliidae; genus Pictodentalium; species Pictodentalium vernedei. The sequence goes on from CM062297.1 coordinate 711,491,036, forward strand.
GTCATAGTCACGTGACCTGATGACGTCATGTTGTGTTGTCATGGTAACCCGCGTGAGCGGCCATCTTGTGACGTCATCTCCATAGTGATACGTGGTGTGAGTGCGCATGCGCAGCGCATGTTGTTAGGGTGATACGTGTTTCCGTCGTCCATTTTGTATACTGGAGGCCGCCATCTTGGTTTCTATGGTAGCACGTGATTGCTATGTTACCAATGGCTTCTAACAAGACAGAGGTATGTTCGGGGGTGTGTTCCTTTGTAGAAGAGTAAATCTAATTACCACAAACAACCCGACAATTCCTCCAAATCACCAAAATCCACCCAAAATCACCGAAATTGACTTTATTTCCCCAATTGATCGGCTTAGCACGTAGTGCTATAGTACTAAGGGGTACAAGGGGATGCGTTCGATTGAGCAGGAGTAATTTTTAAACTACAACCCATTGAACTGAATTTTTCTAATAGGGAAGGGGAATACCCTCGAGTGTCGATGTTAAAACACGGAATCCAAATTTTACGGACTCGAATAGGAATCCTATTTTACAGAATCCCTTTTTAAGAATCCCTTTTTCGAAAACGGCTGAGGCTATGGAATCCCTTTTTCTTAAATGAGTCTAAGAGTCGTTCGAGGAGTCACTCGAATGAGAAATTGCTCGTTAGCTCATTTGCTCGATGGGATTCGAGTCGTTCAAGCAGTATATCGAGTCACTCGATCGAGCAATTACTCGATAGCTCATTTGACAAAAAAGGGATTCTCCAGAAGGCACCCCAATTTCGGCACCCCTTTTTGGAAAACATATGGCCTTCGGCACCCCTTTTTCTGAAATGAGTCTAAGAGTCATTTGAGGAGTCACTCAAACGAGCAATTACTCGATAGCTCATTTGCTCGATGAGCTTCGAGTCGTTCGAGCAATATGCCGAGTCACTCGATCGAGCAATTGCTCTAAGGCTCATTTGCTCGATGAGCTTCGAGTCGTTCGAGCAATTGCTCATGGAGCAATTACTCTCTTGCTCTTCAGCTTATAAGGGATATTTGGGATAGGTGTGCCTTGTGATATAGGTAATAGTATCCTATAAAAGGTATCCTCGATAGGTATCCTCAAATAATACAATGCCAGGCCATAGGTATCCTCAAATACTGAAATGAGTCGTAGAGTCGTTCGAGGAGTCACTCGAATGAGCAATTACTCGATAGCTCATTTGCTCGACGGACTTCGAGTCATTCGAGCAATATGACGAGTCACTCGATCGAGCAATTGCTCTAAGGCTCATTTGCTCGATGAGCTTCGAGTCATTCGAGCAATTACTTATCAGTAACTGCTCGATAGCTTATTGGCTTTGGGAATGATATTGGCTTTGGGAATGATATTGGCTTTTGTTGTATAGAAGGGAGATAACTCTGCATACAGGTTATGGGAAATCAAGCAATCTGATTGGTTCGTTATAATTTATATAAATGATCTAGATAAATGAAACAACAAGACATGGAATAGGGTCAAAAGTTACAAGAATAGCCCAGAAATTGCTAACTATAGTAATAATAAGGTAAACTGTCCCAACTAATAGGCTCTTCTATGGTACTGGAGTATACTCTAGAACAAAAGAACATGGCCAGATAGACGAAAACTATTGCATTTATAGATAGAAGCAGAGAATTCTGGGTAATGACCAAAGGAACGTGTCTTTTAATGGGAAAAACGTCATGGGATAGGGATCCAAAAAGAGATTCTGGGAAAATCCGAGCCAGAACATTACTCCTGTTCAATCGAACGCACCCCCTTGTACCCCATAGTACTATAGCACTACGTGCTAAGCCGATCAACTGGGGAAATAAAGTCAATTTCGGTGATTTTGGGTGGATTTTGGTTATTTGGAGGGATTGTCGGTTGTTTGTGGTAATTAGATTTACTCTTCTACAAAGGAACACACCCCCGAACATACCAATGTCTTGTTAAAAGCCATTGGTAACATAGCAATCACGTGCTACCATAGAAACCAAGATGGCGGCCTCCAGTATACAAAATGGACGACGGAAACACGTATCACCCTAACAACATGCGCTGCGCATACGCACTCACACCACGTATCATTATGGAGATGACGTCACAAGATGGCCGCTCACGCGGGTTACCATGACAACACAACATGACGTCACCAGGTCACGTGACTATGACGCCACATATGAGATCCCCCCAATGAGGCCCGTTTCATCCCTCTCCTACTACTTTTCTCAGTTAGAAATTTGTTTTTTATACTTGCCTGACAATTAGTTTTCTTGAAAACTATTTGTCAGGCAAGTAAAGCAAAAAAATTGCATAGAACTAAAAAACTCAAAAATTATTTTTTGTTTGCAAATTAGTTTTCTGAAATTTTTTTTTACAAAAACGTTTTTTCAGAAAACTAATTTGTGAACAGAAAAATAATTTCATAGAAATAAAAAATATTTTTCTGTTTGCAAATTAGTAAACAGAAAAGTAATTTCATAGAAATAAAAAATACAAAAATTAATTTTCTGTTTGCAACTGTTTGCAAATTAGTTTTCTGAAAAAAAGTTTTTTGTACAAATTCCACAATGGCAAAAACCTGGACGAAAACCACGTAAACGACTTATTACTACTGATACACAAACGGATGCTTTTGAAGAGGGGAAAACGGAGCAGATTAAAAAAAAAAATTACTCACTCCACTACCCAACATGAAACGTACATTTCAATGGAATTGGAAGATATTCGAAGAGAATAGATAAGTGAATGCATTAACAGAATTACAAAAAGCCCTTTTCAGGGCTACCTAAATGATTCAAAAGAGAGGCACACACGCTCACAAAAACTCAAATCTCATAGATACACAGCCCCTTTTAATACTTTATTTCTTCCCCACGTTTAGCCAAGTGGAAGGGAGAGGTCAGTTGGATATTTTTGTTTCATAAAAATCGCACACTTGACTTTAACAAGGAAATATATTTTTTAATTCTTGCATTTATGTTCAAGCAACATGGGATGGGTGAGGTCACTTAGCCATTTTTTGTTTGATAAAAAATCTCACCCTTTCACACTTTGGGGAAGGAGCAATGTAACATGTGAAGAAGGTATACTGTTTAAAAATTTGTGGGTCATGAAAAGGGCCGGCATGAAGCCAATTTGCTGGTAAAGTTCTCCATGCCAAGGAACGGCGTTGAGGCGATCCCATCTCCTCATTGGTGAGGACTTCTTTTTCCCAATCTTCTTCTCTTTTGCCAAACATGATCGCCTCGTAAATGGCCGTTGGGTATTCGCAGGGATGTTTTGGTCCGTTATGGATCTCCTCAAACGGCCGTCTCACCGCCCCCTTCTCCGGAAACTTTTCCATCTTTTCTCTAAATTCATCTTTTTGGCTGGGTCGAACTACACCACTAGTAGACAGCTGTGTCTTCTTTCTTTAAAAAAATCTTTGTTCTTCTTTTTCTGCGTCTTCATCTGTTATCTCTCTAATTGTTTAAAAATCCATGTCGATGAAATAATTCAGCTCGAGTTGACACTCCAACGACGTGATATTAAACATTGTAAAAGATTGATTTCCCCCCGCCTTATAATCCAATAGCACGTGAGCGTTCTTTGGAGAGATTTTGATCCGAATGACAGTTTGTGTTGGGTATAAAAAGCAGTGAACATTTCATATGCTCATCATTTCTTCTTCCATGAAAAATGAATGTCAAGTTCTCTCTTGATCAAGAAGTTCACAGAAAGTGGAGGACCGGGGAAATATCTGATAACGAATGGAATAAGCGACTGGAAGAAGAACACGAAAGAATAGAGAAAGAAAAGATGCAGCGAAGACAGTTATCAGAAGATTGTTTTGGACATATGCACCGTACCGGTCCTCTGAAGTATACTCGTCAGCGGAGCCAACAAATTATTGACAATTTGGATCGACGTGCAGGGATACGACAGTTCTTAGCAACACGTGGTTATGAACTAGAGAAGTACCGGGAAAAAAATGGTTAATCTGCATCCTGATCTTAATTGGCAACCTGAAAGAAAATATAAACAAGAGGCCCCAGGGGTCCTGAGTGCGCTCATCTGACATGGTAGCCTAAATATCTACCCAGGGAATTGATTTGAACAAGTTGCATCTACCCCTCCTAAGAAAAGATTATACCAAATATCAAAAGATTCTGACCGGTGGATCTGAAAAAAAAGATTTTTAAAGAATATTCCTCATATTGAAGTTATAATTCGGGCTACCGCAGGGAGCCCAAATATGAACCCGGGGTCTTAGCTTGAACAAACTTGAATCTCATGTCCGTAAGGATTTTGTGCACCAAATATCAAAAGATTCTGACTACTGGATCTGAAGAAATTTTTTTTAAAGAATATTCCTCATATTGAACTAAATTATAATTCGAGCTCCCACAGAGGGCCTAATTATGAATCCAGAGACTTGGCTTTAACAAACTTGAATCCCCCCCCCCCCCCCCCCGTAACGACGCTTCATACCAAATATCAAAAGATTCTGATTGGTGGATCGGAAAAAGATTTTTCAAGAATTTTCCTCAAATTGCACTAATCCGAACATTTGAGCTCCTATAGAGAGCCCAAATGTGGATCCAGGGATTTGATTTCAACAAACCTGTGAATGAATCTTCCAAAGATGTTATATGTGAAATATGAGAAACTTTGGAGCAGTGGTATGGGAGAAGAAGATTCTTTTATGTTTTTCCCATTACTCACAGTGTTAAAAAATGATGAATCAGCATTTTCTCAAATGTCCTGGAAAGGTACGTACGTAAAACCGATGGCAATTGTTTTAGACTATTCCTTTCTGCTGTTTCTAAGGAAGCTTCATGCAAAATAAAAATTCTCTGTGCCGTGTAGTTTTGGAGATATGGGCGTTTTAAATTTTGTTCTATTTGTAGCTCCTGTAGTTCCCATGGGGCGACGGGGGAAACTTTCTTGGCATAAATTGGGTACTTATGACCCAATAAGCCCTCATATCAAATTTGGTTCAAATAGGCCTCTCAGTTCGGAAAATAGAAATTTTGGTACAATTCGATCTCCCACAGGAAGCCCAAATATGAACGTAGGAACTTGGCTTTAACAAACTTATATCTCACCTCCTTAAGGATACTGTATACCAAATATCAAAAGATTCTGACTGGTGGATGTGAAGAGGAAAATATTTGAATAATATTCCTGATACTGAACTAAATTATAATTCGGGCTCCCAAAGGGTGCCCAAATATGAACCCAAGGACTTAGCTTGAACAAACTTGAACCCCCCCCCCCCCCCAAGGGATGTTGCATACCAAATATTAAAAGATTCTGATTGGTGGCTTTGAAGAAAAAGATTTAAAAAAAAATATTCCTCATATTGCACTAATCTGAACATTTGGGCTCCCATAGAGAGCCCAGATATAGACCCAGGGATTTGATTTCAAGAAACCTGTGAATCAATCTTCCAAAGATGTTATATGTGAAATATGAAAGCTTTTGGAGCAGTGGTTTGGGAGAAGATTCTTTAATGTTTTCCCCATTACCCTCAAGTGTTAAAAAATGATGACTCGGCACTCTTTTCAAAGTCCTGGAAAAGTACCGTAGGATAAAACCGTTAGCATTGTTTATAACATTCCTTTCTGTTGTTCCCAAGGAAGCTTCACACCAAATAGAAATTCTCAATGCCGTGTAGTTTTGGAGATATGGGCATTTTAACCTTTTTCTATTTTTAGCTCCTGCGATGTGAAGAAGAAATTTTTGGAAGACTATTCCTAATATTGAACTAAGTTATAATTCGGGCTCCCACATGCAGCCCAAATATGAACCCAGGGACTTGGCTTGAACATACTTGATTCCCCCCCCCCCCCCCCCCCCCCCCCCCAGGATGCTGCATACCAAATATCAAAAGATTCTGATTGGTGGATCGGAAGAAGATTTTTAAAGAATATTCCTCATATTGCACTAGTCTGAACATTTAGCTCCCATAGAGGGCCGAAACATGGACCCAGGAATTTGATTTCAAGAAACCTGTGAATCAATCTTCCAAAGATGTTATATGTGAAATATGAAAGCTTTTGGAGCAGTGGTTTTGGAGAAGAAGATTCTTCAATGTTTTCCCATTACCCTAAGTGTTAATAAATGATGACCCAGCACTTTTTCAAAGTCCCGGAATGTACCCTATGATAAAACTGATGGCAATTTTTTTGGACCATTTCTTTCTGCTGGTCCTAAGAACGCTTCACACCAAATAAAAATTCTCAGTGCCGTGTAGTTTTGGAGATATGGGCATTTTTTTCTATTTTTAGTTTTGCGGCTCCCATGGGGCGACGGGATTTTTTTTTTTGGGGGGGGGGGGGTGGGGGAGGGCATATATTAAGTACTTATAACCCAATAAGCCCTCATGTCAAATTTGGTTCAAATCAGCCTCTCAGTTTGGAAAATATAAATTTTGGGCGGTGCCAAAATTCTGCCGATAGCAAATATAGCTCCTCGAACGTCTTTTGAACAAATCTGAGTCTACACTTCAAGGAAGCTGCACAGCAGATATCAAGTCTCTGCTACTGTTGGTTCACGAGAAGAATATTTGTTAAGATTTAGCCACACTTTTTGGGCGTGGCCCTCCCCAGGGGCAACTTGATTTGAACAAAATCAAAATGCGATGTCATAACAAACAATCATCTCAAATTCCACTTGAATCGGTTTAGCTGTTTTGGAGGAGAAGTGATCACGAATGCTCACCCTGACTTTCAGTCAGATGAGCTACAAATGGGAGGTGAAATTCAATAACCTATACCCGTACTTGAGTGAATTCTATGAGGAATCCTAAAATCCAAGTATAGGTTATTGAATTTTTTACCCTGACATATACGTTCAGGATATAAGTTAATCTGTTTTATCCTAATTCTTCTTATCTCTACATTTCGTTTTAAAATTGGTGGTACCATAAAACGAGTATCTTCAAAAATCGGCTCCCTGCGGCTCATTTTCAGGACCAATATATTCCAGAAAGAGTTTTCTCAAACACATTACGGTACAAGTTTTTCTAAAAACAAAAGTCTCCGAAAGAGAGACACAGTCACCTCACCCATTCTGTGAGTGATTGTTGTTCGCCAGAGTACATCCAGGTTCATCTGTGGGGACAATTAGTGTTAAATCAGTTCGCCAGAATGCCTCCATGGTTGTCTATATATGGGGAAAACAGTGCTAAGGGGCGATGACACTGATGACGAATGGCACTCTGGCGAAAAAGTGTCTATGGGAATTTTCAGTGTCAAATCAGTTCGACAGAGTACTCGCGACCGTGGATTTTCTCTCGCGAAGAACTCTGTCTGTGGGAATTTCAGTGTTAACCCTTTACCTAACATGAAAAGCAGACGACACTTGCAAAAAAAATTCTTGAATAACTAATTTTTTTCATTTTTTGTCTCAAAAACATAGGTTATGACCCCTCGTTGGAACGAGCTCGACGAGCTCGTTCCAACGAGGGGTCATAACCTATGTTTTTGAGACAAAAAATGAAAATATTTTGAAAATTAATTGGCGATTTTTGAGAATAGCGCTGGCCGGTTTTGGCCGTTACGTTAGGTAAAGGGTTAAATCAGTTCGCCCAAGAGCCATCCCTTACTACTCTGTTCCTGTAAGCGCCGGCCACCCCCAGTGAAAACGATATTTTCAAATTTCCTAATTGGATTAAGTTAGGTAGGTAACAGATGGTATCACAGTTCAGTTGTTAATGAATGCTAAATAGTTTTGAGTTGTTGTTTGAGTCGTTATTTTGTTTGAAAAATTCAGGAAGGGATGGAAAGGTAAACTGTTTAAAAGTGAAATGAAAATAAGAAGGTCACAAAAAGAATTAAATAATTTAGCAAATTCATGAAGGTTGAACTTTGCACTATATCAAATGAAGTAGTGCTAAGTTTGTTAAATGGAAGCAGACAGATTTTCTTTTAATTTGAAGTAGCCTGTTTCGGGTACGTTTCATCATTGTATATGGCAATTCATCATTGGCCAAAGTATTCCAATTTTCAAACAAAGGAAGTGGTTTAAAACACTTTTCCAACATAACAACATTTATTTAATTTTCATTTGCTTTTCTTTTCAAAACAAATCGTATTCACCCACCACACTCGCCGAAAATGGTCTTCCACTCCCAGCATTGTATTCCACTCTCAACGATGACAGACTATTTTAAATTTTTTTTTTTTTTTTTTTTACATTGTTTTGAAAGTAACCATGGAATCAGTTGTAAAGGGTTGCTTTTGGAAAACAAATAAGGAGAAAATAAAATAAATACAGAAGTTCACTGCTTGGATTCAGTTCTCGTGGGCCGCTCGGATTATTTCCCTCGGCTAACACCTCGTGAAATAATCCTCCGCGCGCTCCACTCGAGGATAAAAATCGCACTTGAATCCGGGCAGTGAACTATTGTCTTTATATATATACCAGCGGAAAGTTGCTGTTGAACACTACAAGAATGTTTGTCGTGCGATTCAAAAAAATATGGGGATTTTTGTGAACTTTAAACTTTGATGAATTTTCCCATTGATGCGAATACAACTTATTCCACGATTTATAACAGGGAAGTCCGCATATGTGTAGACCGGGAATTTAAAAAATGTTGCATATTTTTCATAACCGCCCAAACCTCTATTGTATTTTACAAAGGTTATTTTGGTTCTGATATTTATGTGGCTTTGTGGAATTTCATCCGCTTCGTAATATTTGGGGAATACAAAGTTAGGACCATCACCTAAAACGTTTTTCAATATTTCCAAAGGAATTAACTCTCCTTAAACACAGGTGAAATTCTGAAGGAAGTATCTTCGGTTTATTTGCCAACCTTTTAACTAACACAACCAGAAGAAGATAGCTGCAAATGCTTCTTGACTCACTGAAAGATGAATTTTTGGGGCCTCAAAAACATTGCCTTTGGCCTCTCTTTGGAGCAATCTCGATGAACTTACATTTACCTGGATTACCAAACCATTCAAAAGAACTTGACAATATAAACTTTATTCCATTTATTAAAAGACTATTCTTGACTACAATAGGACAGAGAGTGTTTGGGCTGGTGTGGGGTATTATTGGGTTCAGTAGTTGCAGTAATGACCCAGTGGTAGGTGTAGTGGATTTTATAGTAGCACTTGGTTCTGAAATCGTATTTGGCGGTTCTGTGATACAATTGCATGGCAGGGGTTCGAACGTGATAGTTGTGTGCGTAGTTCTGTGATAGCTGTTGGTTCTGTTGCAGTTGTTGTGGGTTCTGAAGTAGTAGTTGTTGGTTTTGTAGTAGCTGCTGTCAGCTCTGTTGTGTTGGGTAAAGTAATTGTAGTTGTTGCCTCAGTTTCAGTAATAACGGGCTCTGTAGTGGTAGTAGTTGGGTCTATGGTATTAGTTGTTGGGTCTGTAATGGTAACTGATGGCTTTTTGGCACTTGTAACAGCTCTGTTGTGGTAGCTGTTGGTTATGGAGTAGTGGTAGTTAATGCAGTGGTTGAAGTTGGTACACTTTTAGTTGTTAGATTTTGTTGGCTTTGTAGTGGCTCAGTTGCAGTTATAGTTGGCTCTATAGTAGTTGTAGTTGCAGTTGGCCCTGTTGCAATTGTATCTGTTGGTTCTGTGGTGGTAATTGTTGTAGTGCTTAAGTAGTTGTTCAAAAAACCAACAACTACTAAAAAAACAATTACAACCACAACTGAGCCATTACAAAGTCAACAACTACCAGAGAACAAACTACAATTACTGCAGATCCACGGTGAACGACCATAACAAAGTCAACAACAACTGCTACATGACCAACAATTACTGCAGCAGAGCCAGAAAGGTACTACAGTACCAACAATTACCACTACAGAACCGGTTACTACTGCTATAAATACACAACTACATCTGGGTAACACACTACAACATGGCCAACAGCAATTGCCACAGAACCAGCTACTACCTCAGGACCAATTACATCGGCAACAGAGCCAACAAAAACTACTACAGAACCAACAACTACATGTATAACAGAACCAACTACAACTGCTGCAGTGCCAGTTGAAACTACAACTGAGCCATCCAATACTACCACTAAGGAAACCAACGACCTCTACAGAACCGACAACTACCACTACAGATCCAACTAATACAGGACCAACGACTATTACAGTGACAACAACTACAATTATGAAATCCACTACGTCCACTACAGGACTGCCACTTCAGAACCCACTACAACTACAACAAAGCCAACAATGACAACAGTATATAGCAGAACCAACTGCAACCACAACATATCCAACTGCAGCTAGCTACTACAGCGAAACTAACAACTAGCACAGCTGATGCAACAACAACTATCATAGAACCAATAACTATCAGAAAGGAACCAAGTACAACAGAACCAACAACAACTGTCTTCAGTCACCAACAGCCTCAAATACTCTCAACAAGTCCCCCAATAGTCCCCTAAAGGAGACCAAGAAGTTCCCGGAGTCTCCAGAAGTCCCCAATAATACCTTAAAAGGGCCCAAATGGCTCCAGCAGCCTTCAAAATTCTCCACCAGTCCTCAAACAGCCCCTATCTTCAGTCCCTAAACCACCATTCTCTTCAAGAACGCTATGGTTTGGGACACCTATAGGAACAAGGAGCTGTGCAGCTAGGGCCCATGAATGCCATGGTCTGAAAGATGTATAGGAGCCCAGAGCTGTGAAGGCTATTGTGTAGCAGCTAGGTGGTATAGACACTAGGGTGGTATAGAAGCTTTGGGCCGTGACAGCTATGGACTGGGCCTAAGTTCCGTGAAGGCTAGGCACTAGAAGCCATATAGTATCTATGGGTCTTGAAGGTTGTATAGAAGCTAGGAGTTGTATAAGGGCTAGAGACCATGGTATATGAGCTATGAAATCTATAAAAGGCATTGGTCTAGAAGCCATGAAGGGTAAGGTCTAGGAGATAGGAGGTACAGACCATGAAGGCCGGCCGTGATATAGGAGTTGTATTAGAGCAATGGAAGTTTTGGTCTAGGAGTCATATAGGAGTCATAAAAGCCATAGTCTGGAAGTTAGAGCTGGGAGCATTGAAGACTTTGGGCTAGGAGCCATGAGGGTGTGGTCTACAACTAGGAGCTATGGAGCAGGGAGGCGATGTATAGGAGCATCGTTTGAAACGATTGGAATTCTCGAAAGGAACGATCAGATCCTCATAAAAAGGATATAGTAAAAAGAAAATGTAGTTCTTTTGAACGGATCCCAGTCGTGATTGAAACAAGTGATTATTTCACAGGGGGTGGGGTGGGGGTGGGTTGTTCTACGGGCGATATTTGCATACCGAAACAAATCTCAACCACAGTGACATCTGACTCATGCACGTGCTCCTGTAAGGGTTTGTACATTTTATACATACTTTGCATTTGCAAATTTTTCGACGTTCCTCTACTTTGTTGTTATTTGTATTATCAATTTAAATAGCTAAACCTGTGTGTATGTAATAATACGTGGGTGAATGTAAGGGAGATGCCGAATTAAAATATCTGAGAATATACCTTCCTAAGAGAGAGTACACTTGAGTGGAAAAGAGATAGAGACAGATATAAGTGATGGGGGGGGGGGGGGGGGGGTAAGAAAAAACGAATGTGGGGAGTATACGCAAATGCATGTGGGGTTAAAAAATTCGCTTTGGCACAGACATTTCCTACTGAAACGTTTTTTTTCTTTTAATAAGCCGCCGAAAAATTGTTTTTATTTACTGAACATTGATGGGTTTCAAACATGACAAAAATACATAAATATGATTTAAACTAAGTGATGGGCTTAGGAACTGGTTAAACTGACTGTAGTCCTTACAAGGATGTTACGCAAGCTTTTGTTTTTCTTATAGGCGATGACAGGTCGAAGATTCAAAGATTCATTTAATTTAGCATTGGTTAAATTGAATTCATCTTTTAATATTTTTGCTATTTTGATATTCATTCTGCTGTGTGTTAAAGTGAAAGGAATTATGGACCTCCCATCGCATTCCCCCCTCTGATATGTTCGAAGGGTTTAAAGCGTATTGATCCAAAAAGCTTCACGTTTTTTTCCCATAAATTCGTCCGTTTCGTCTAATGTGTCTTTAATTGGTGGTTGTTCAATAGGATGGATTTCGAAATCGTCCAAAGAATGGTCAGGAAGGTTAAAATGTTGTGCTACTGGGGCATCAGCATTATGTTTTATAACCTGTTTGTGTCTAGTAGCACGTTCTCGGAAAGGATTTTGACTTTTGGCCAACATACTGTTTCCTATAGCGTTTACAAGTGATAAGGTAAATAATATTTGGTGAATCACAATGGCGGGAGTTACGGATCTGGTAATGATTTTTTCGTTTGTTCGGAGAAAATTCCTCTTTCTACCGGATCAGGTATAAAAGTATGCAATCTACAACGAGGCTTTTTACAATTAAATATCGCGCCACTACCATTCTGTAACGGTCTGTTATGTTCAATTTTCAGTGGTTCGAAATCAGTAGTTTTTGCTGGACTTTCGAGCTTTTTGAGGGTTTGAGATTTCAGGCTACGCAAAAAGTGTAGTGAATACCCTCACTGCACTTTTTGCGTAACCTGAAATCTCAAACACTGGGGAGGGGGGGGGGGGGAAGAGTAAGAACAAATGAATGAGAATTAGTACACACGAATGTGGGGAGTATACGCAAGTGCATGTGGGGCGTAGGTATATATATTACTCTGTGTGTGTGAGTGATGTGTGTGTGTGTTTGAGGGTGTTTTTTCAAATGACACAATCATGTTTTAGAGGAATTTTCAATGTTGGTTTCTGATCCCCGCCGGGATTCGAACCCTCGGTAACACCGCCTGGCAATCAGGAGGTCCAGAGCCTAAACCACTAGACCATTGCACACCGTCAAAAACGATGGCTGGAATCTTGCTTTTTAGATGAAGACCTCACGATTACTTTGTTCATCTTCCTTTCGGCAGCAGCATGAAAGTGTGGAACGCGCTGGCTACAGGGCGAGTGTGTGAGGGTAAGGGTGAGGGTGTGCGTGTGTTTTTTGTTACACTTTTTTTTGGATCTACTGTAAAAATGACCTACATCTGATGAAAATGTGTCTCATAAGCCTTCAAAGGCTGGATTTCATATAAATATTTTGTAAATGTTCTATGTATATTATGTATGTGTATTGAAATGTGACACTTAAATAAAATATTCTACTACTGTCGTGGTGATGATTAGCCATTGTGCAGAAATATGTGACCTTAAAACACCATTAAATTAATAATCCCACCTCAGGCCGTTATACTGTCCTACGACTGGTATGATTAGTATCTAATGCTACACTGGGCATTGCGAGATATGCAATGTAGTTTGTAGGGCCGACTTCTCTCGTGGGCCGACCTTCTCCCCAAATGGTTGGGGGCCGACTTCTCCTGTGGGCCGATTTCTCCTGTAGTTTGCGGGGCCGACTTCTTCTCTTGGGCCGACTTCTCCAAAATTGTTTGGGCAAACTTCTCCCGGTGTCGACTACTCCCGGGGCCGAGTTCGCAATGGGCCAACTTCTCGGCATCTTATTTAGAATAATAGTTGTGGCGGATGCATGGTTGTCTTGTACGGCAATATAGGGAACATTGTATACACCCTGTTGTTCTACGTGTCAGTAGTAATCGTACATGCTGTAAGCGTAGTAGAAGACCTGTTTTATAATGCTTACCTTCTGTCCTGCTTGTACCCGAGTTTGCCTTAAGGAATAGCCGCGTATTGTTTACGGCTGGTGATAAGGTTAACTTTGATCCGGTTTTGCATAACAAATTCGAAAGAATAAAAACACCGTACAGAGGGCCTCTCAGTATCCCCAATTATAGTCTCATATGAATTTTGAAGTTCGGGCATTTTACACATTGACAGAAAAAGAAGTAGCTGGCTATATTAATAAATGTTGTTTGAAAAATGCCGGATTTTTTGTTCTATCCCTGCCCCCCCCCCCCCCCCCCCAACCCCGGCCTGCGTAGTCCACCCAATAGACACGATTGAATTAATATAAAAAACCGTCAGCCATTTAGGCCTGCAGACAAAAATTGAAGTGCCCTTGGAGAAGCTCGGGCTGGATTTGTGGGATTTCTATATTGAGGATTCAAGAAAATACCGACTTTCGCAGTGCAAATTCGAAAAACAACTCCCTGGATGTGACATTTTCCGAATTTAGGACTTCAAAAATGGCAAATATGTGATCGCCACCATGAGCTAGAGACTATGAAGGACCCGATCCCCTAACAGAATTCACCCTGGGTCCGAAATTTCTCACGCTTGCCCCGTGTGTTTTGATGAAACGGAAAAATTTGATTCAGGCAGCTGTGGTGCAAACAAGTGACAGTTTCGAAAAGAGGGCGTGTTTGTGTTTTGTCTCGCACGTGTTTCAACTGGTGATATTCTCGTTTTCAAACAGAATCAAAACAACAAGGCGTGGCTTCATAATTACCTGATCTGCGATTGGTTCATCATTGATTATAAATATAAAGGTCATTTTGTATTTGTCTTCATGGACACGCTGCCACAGCAAAGGGGGGTTCGGGGCAGAATATTTATCAGCTGATTATCGAGTTAATTATTACTACCACAACTAGCAACAATGGAGAAAATACCGAAACCTAGACAATCGAATTGCGCCAGAAGTTTATCGGGTATGTATTCAACGTAACAGTTAAAAGTCCAGTAAATTGTCTGCAACGCATATTTCTTCGACCTAGACCTCCTTTCCATTTCAGCTTTCCATATTCCAAGAGAGACTCCCCATCACCCCGCAACCACTCACTTCAATACTTGACTACCGGGTGACACTGACAAGAATATTGTCCGCCGGTTATTTTTTTCGGAGGAAATAAAAAACTTCCCGTTTATTTCTGTCTCTCGCGCATTTTTTCACGTGAATATAATATTGATTGGACTGTGGTGCACGTAAATTGGTAGATAAGTTCCAATCGATAATATTAAATGAACTTCTGAGCTGCCGTTGATCTTGACGTCAGCAGAACTTGAAACTATTTTCTGTTGTCGTTATCGTAACATTAACCCGTTAAGTTAACACAATGTAGCACTTCGAATTCAACCAATTATAATCTATTTATTTGGGTTGGGAGTTGAAGAGCACAAATAAAATTATAAGCTCAAGTGACTGCTTGGTATCTTGGTGAAAGATGCAGTACATCTGTTTCAAAAAAAGCTCTGTCCAACAGAATAGTTTCAATGCCAATGGAACAGAGTAGTAATGGGGCGATCTCAAGAACATTTTTTTGTGGCTATGAAAGAGCGTTTAACACGTAGTGCGGCGATTTACCACATAGAACCACACAGAAGTAACACAGGCAGCACATAGAACCTACATAGAGAAAATAGTAATGAATATACAAGTTTTGGAGGGGGGGGGGGGTGGGGGGGGGGGGCTGAAACTGGCACTCCATGATTGGACCCGCCATTCCCACAGTAGTTGTGGTAAGGGTCTTCTGGATAGAAGTTACACAGAGAGAAAACGATATTCGCATTTAATTGGATATCAGGACAACTCTAATTTCTAATAATACTCACAATATTAAGAAAAAGCTGTAAATACTTCTTAATTTAAAAATTGGAGAAAAAAAATGCGTGTGACATGCTTGCAATACTTCCTTACTGAAACAGAAATTTTAAGCACAATTGGTGTCCCGAACTGGGTATTCACAAGGCCTTATCACCACCCCAGTTCAGAACACCAATTGTCCATTAAATTAAAATGCTTACGTGACGAAGCTTAGAAAGTGTGTGAATAACAGAAAGAAGCACTTCCTTCTGTCCTTTTGGAGAATTCTTTAGTAATTGGCCTCTATGTAGTTCTTTGTGCTGTCTATGTAGTTCTGTGTGCTGTCTATGTAGTTCTATGTGGTAAATCGTCGCACCACCGTTTAAACCCATTATAGTACAAGCCAAAATAAGTTGTAGGATAACCACTATAAACTTTGTATCTTTCTCTTCATACATTGATAAGACCAGAAGCTGACATAATTTTCTGGAAAGAGTGGCCGCTTTCCAGAAAATGATGTCAGATTCTGATCTTATCAATGCAGGAGCAGCAGTATATTTAGTTTATTGCATTTATACTACAACTTATATTGAACTTGTACTGTACCTAATGTACACAATATAAAATTTTGTTATTTTAATTATTTTGGTTTTCTTTCAAAATTCTTCAACAAAACCATATCATGTGATCCATCATAAAGGAATGCGCCCGACAAGCTCGTTCCAATGAAGGGTCACATCATATGGTTTTGTTGAAGTTTTTTGAAAATTTTTTCAGCTGTGCAATTTGGGCAGATGTGGCAGATTATACATTTTATTTTGCTTTCAATACACATCACATGTAACCCACCCCATCCCCTTAAAGATTTCATCCCAGTGGGGGTGGGGGTGGGGGGTGGTATGCATATGTTTTGAGGGCAAATAAGTAGCCTGTCAGGGTCATTCACTTACACAATTGGTTTGTTAACAGTCACCAATGATGGCAATTCATTTGTGCATAACATTATATGACCAGAAAAAAATTCTTAAAATTGCATACAAATTTATATTAATATGCATTTCAGAATGGCACTTTTTGGATTTTAAATCTTTTTTACCATTTATAAGTTATTAACATGTCCTTGATTTATTATCACTCTTGGAAAGCTCTCCATTGAGTGCTTTCCAATAAAACCCTTTATCTCACGAAATTGACATAATTACATAATTTACAAATTGAGTAGAAAAAAAAATAATATTTCTAAAATTTTAACAAAACCATATGTGACCCTCATTCCAGTGAGGGGTCACATGAATATGGTTTTGTTGAAATTGTTTGAAAAATTTGGAAAAAACAAAAACTTAATTTTTTTTTTAGGGTTTAACGGCACATTAACAGTCAGGGTCATATCATGTTGGTGGACAGTTTTATGGGTGGAGGAAGCCGGAGTACCTGGAGAGAACTACCGAGCAACGGATGAGCAGCTGTCAGCTCTCCAACATCGAAACTCTGAACTCTGCACCGTGGCACGTGCAGGGTTAGATTGGTTGAAGGCATGCGTGCCTTCGACGTGCAGTACGCCTTAGTACACAGCGTCATCATGCCCCTATGTAAGACAATCAGGGTTAAGTGCCTTGCCCAAGGACACAATGTGGGAGTGCGAATCAGTCTATGAAATGGTGACATATCCAACTACTAACCGCACTCAGCGTTGCTTTACTTCGGTGATCTGACAAGAACCGGTTACCGCAAAGCCACCCCCTCCCCCCCCCCCCCCCCCCCCCCCCCAAAAAGAAAAAGACAAAAACAAAAAGCAAACTTAAAATGATAAATTTGATATTGTCTGCATTGGGTAAAGGATTAACTGGTAGAGTGCTGGAAGTCCATTTTTGGGCTTTATCTGAAGTGTTTGTAATGCTTCTTAACCTTTACCCAACGCAGACGAATATCAAAATTTATTATTTTAAATATCATGTTTTCAAATTTTTCAAAAAATTTCAACAAAACCATATCATGTGACCCCTCATTGGAACGAGCTTGACGAGCTCGTTCCAACAAGAGATCACATGATATGGTTTTGTTGAAATTTTTGGAAAAATAATATTTTTTCAAATGCTCAATTTGCATATTACGCGGGCGGATGCAGGCAATTCGTTAGGTAAAGGGTTAACTCATAACATGCTGAGTATTTTTAAAGTATTTTTTATCAGTCTAATCATCCATGACTAGATTTGATAAAAAAAATTCATGAAAACTTGACGCAAAGAATAATCAGTCAAAAAGATAATACAATTTGCAAAGGAAAATTTGAATTGAATGAGCTTCAAGTTTACTAATTTCAGTGGCATGCAGATTTCCTGTCCTAGGTAGGAATATCCGCCAGCATTACTAAGGAGTAACCCCTTTACCCAACACAGACGATATCAAAATTTATTATTTTAAATATCATTTTTTCAAAAAATTTCAACAAAACCATATCATGTGACCCCCTCGTTGGAACGAGCTCGATGAGCTCGTTCCAACGAGGGGTCACATGATATGGTTTTGTTGAAAATTTTTTGAAAAATAATATTTTTTTCAACTGCTGAATTTGCATATTACGCGGGCGGATGTGGGCGATTCGTTGGGTAAAGGGTTAAAGACTTCATATTCTACTGTTGTGCTTCATATTATTTAAGAAGTTCAGTTATATCGTCTGAAGGGATTTGCATTGTTATAATTTATGAGAGAATGCCTCTGAGCTCTCTCCTATAAATTTTCACAACTCAAACTACATGGATAACAAATTCTGAGGAAGAAAAAATAATTCAACACTCTACCAGTTAAATGATAATGAGAATTAGTTTTCATTAGATCTACATTTATTTTGCATGATAACTGTTATTATGCATATTAGTGACTAAACCCTGCTGAAGAATTCACACTTCGACATTAGGAATAAAAGGCACAAGGTGCATTTGACTCACAGACAGAAACTAATCTGCCTTTCATTGTTACAGGTAAACTGTATTTAACCCTTCACCTAACACAAGAAGGCAGATGACTCAAGCCTTTAAATTCATTTATTTTGGGCATACCGTTTTCCCTAATTTGGGCACATAAAAAAGAGAAAAAAATAATAGCCTTATCCTATTATATTTTATTGCCATGCCTTTCTTTGTTGCTGTGATCATATGATGGAAGTTATTCTCAAATTTTGAAGAGGTGCAGAGAATTTATTTATTTTTCTTGATGTCCTCATACCTTCTTTAATTTGGGCACATCTGTAAATGGTGTGAAATCAGGGTAATCTAAAAAGCCTGGACGACATTTGCAAACAAAGTTCTGAATAACTAATGTTTTTTCATTTTTTGCAGTAAAAAAATAGTTTATGACCCCTCTTTGGAATGAGCTGAAGAAGCTTGTTCCAGTGAATGCCATAAGCTATGTTTTTGGGACAAAAACATAGCTTATGGTGAACAATTTTTCATTCTTATTATATCATGGGTGAATGATCCCAAGCATGATCTGCGAAAGGCAGCCCCATGCGACACAGCTGCATCGGGGGACAGTGTGGGAAGAGGGTATCCCCACTCCCACTGGGTGGGGCAGGGGCACCTCCCCCTATGAAAATTTTGGAATTTGGACATCAAATGGAGCCCTTTCCTTTCATCTGAGGATAATTTTTGAATAATTATGATTCCAATCTTTCCTCAATTTTAACAGCCTGAGTGATGAAATTGTAGAAATAAAAATCTCTATCGGCGATTGTTGGGGAGCATGGTGGCTCAGTAGGTAGAGGTGCAGGCTGCAAGTTGAGAGGTCCTCGGATCGAATCCCACCTGCGGCAACCACGTTGTGTCCTTGGGAAAGACACTTCATCTCCATTACCCGTGTGGGGGCACGGTGCCGTTATGTATGAAGGCATACTGCACGTCGATTGTGCACTTGTTTTCAACCAATGCTAACCCTGCTTGTGTGGAGTTAGTATGTTGGAGAGCTGACAGTTGCTCGGTGGTTCTCTCTGGGTACTCCGGCTTCCTCCACCCCGTAAAACTGTCATGGTCATGATTAGCCATTGTGCATAAATATGTGACCTTAAACACCAATAAATAAATAAATAATAAATACCGTAAAACAGGGCTACTTTGCCACATTTTCAATGGTTCCACAGTTGCCATTTTTTATATAGGGCAATGTGAGAAATCTTTCTGTGCCCATTTGTGCTAGATACCATTGCACTATTTACTGTATGGTCATATATTCCCCAATGTTGGGTAGTGTTGGAGTAGAAAGGAGAAAACATGCCTGGCAAAGTTACCCCAGGGTCTGGGGTTACTTTGCCACCCTCACCCCATTTTCTATGAAGATTGTTGTACACGAGTCAGATTTAAAGAAACCATTGCATTTAATATATATTCTGTACCAACTATGGACCATTTTTGAAACCTAACACAGTGTTGTGGTTGATTAATTATGCTATAAAAGTGTTGTGATGGATGATTTGGTAAGTGTGCGCTGTAGTTACATGGTGGCAAATTGGGAATGTGGGACCTTACCGGTACTGACAAATATATGCCATCATATACCTTTAGTGTACAATTGCCAGATCATTCATCACAACACTGTCACTCTGGCAAATATGTGGGCAACAGATAGGTCGACTACTGGGGTGGGGATGGGGGTGGGGGAAGAGGTAGGGAGAGAGTGGTGTGCTGGGGAGTGGACGAGGCGTGGGTGAGAAAACTGAGAATAAGCAGGCTATTGGATTGCAACTGAATTCTCATTACTGCACAAGAATAGGATTCATCTAACTTCAAATTCAATTTAATCAACTGTAAACAATTCATTTTGCCACTGCATGTAGAGTTGGTTTGACTTTGTCATTAAAATCAAAGGGCATCAAATATTGTATTGATTTGTTCCAACAATGCCTGTGACACTTTAAAACTTCTGGCACTGGCTCCAACTGGCACCAACCAGAAACGTTTTGACGAGGAGCCTGAATGTTGTAGTTTCGGAGGGAAATCCCCATTCCCGCAGTTTAATCAATGACTCAACAAACATTGTCTCTTCTTCAACAGAAAATGTGAAGGAGTGTCCAGGTCTGCCAGTGTGTTTCTTGTTCACTTTATTTGCCAAGGTACATTGTGGGATTTTGTGAATTTCACTTGCTTTATTCAGACATGCCATGCTTCACATCATGCATGGCTGCTAGAAGGGTATTGTTTGTATAATTTTGATACTGTCTGCTTCCCAACTTTTTCTTGGAGATTCTCGTCATTGTCTGAAAAATAAGAAACATGGAACTATTATGATTTGAATGTCAGTTGTTAATGATTGAAATAAGCCTGAAGATAAGGCATCAGACATTTGCAGAATGAGGTCCCCAGAGAGTGAAGTTGGTGAGAACACCAGCACAGCCGGAGAGCCTCACCAAATTCCCAATCTGGGAACCTCATTCTGAATGATTTGCTCTCCGAGACATATCAGACTGATGTCCTCAAAGGGTGAATTTGGTAACGTCTGCCCACTGTATGTGGTAGCGTCACAAAATTCACCATCTGAGGACCTCATTCAGCAAGTGTCCTACACCTTATTTTGAGGCTTAACTGTAATGGGCCAGGGCTGCAGAGGAACAGGATTACAATATTCAGGCAAATAAGATATATTAAGCTGTTCTTATCATCATGTTGCGAGAATGCAAGTCACCACCCCCCCACCCTCAATGCTTTTTTAACGGAATGGGAGCAATAAAATAAAATGATGGATAAAATGAAACTGACAGTGAAATCTGAATACCAAACTGCATTTTCCTCCAACAGATCAAGTTTATTATTTCATTAACCCTTCCTTTACCTAACACGGATAGCAGACTACACTTGCCAAAACATTTCTCGAATAACTAAATATTTTCATGTTTTGTCAAAAAAAAATAATAGCTTATGACCCCTCATAGGAATGAGCTTAATGAGCTTGTTCCAATAAGGGGTCATAAGCTCTATTTTTGTGACAAAAATTGAAAGCATAATAAAATCTGAAAGATGATTTTTGTAAAAAATACTTGCCGGCTTTTGCTGTCACATTGGATAAAGGGTTAACCCTTTACCTAACAAATCGCCTGTATCCGCCCGCGTAATATGCAAATTCAGCAGCTGAAAAAATATTATTTTTCGAAAAAATTCAACAAAACCATATCATGTGACCCCTCTATGGAACGAGCTCGACGAGCTCGTTCCAAAGAGGGGTCACATGATATGGTTTTGTTGAAATATTTTGAAAAATTTAAAAAATGTTATTTCAAATAATAAATTTTGAAATAGTCTGCGTTGGGTAAAGGGTTAATACTACTATTACCAAACACACAAAACACAATGTTACCTTCATCTTTTGCAGTTGATTTTGAGTTGGATGGGTTATTTATTTATTTTATTTATTTCATTAATGTGTAAGGTGACATTTGTTGAACTGGGTCAACTTTAACTTTAGACAGAGAGTGAAAATGAATGCTGGTTGATGTACATGAAGTCAAATCGAAAGTATTTGTACATGTACATGAAAGAAAGGCTGCAAAGGCAGTGCTAAAGCTACTCAAGTAGAACATACTACAACCTTTGAGGTATGAAAGGCTCTCTGTTGGAACTGATATTCTCTGGTCCATTATATCAATAATAATTGAATTTAAAACTCAGGAAGTTTTGGGGGTTACTTTGCCAACCTGGCAAAGTAGCCCCACAACTTCAGAGAATACCATGCTGAGAAACATTTTTTCAAATTTAAAAAAAATTTGAGAGATTCAATAAAGCTGAAGATATCTATGAATATACAAATAGAAAGTAAAAAAAATCAACTCACCTATTCTTCTTGTTCAGGCTTCCACACGGAGATAGTCTTGAAATTTGGAGGTGTTTTCAAAATTGGTGTCTTTTAACTTCCACAAGGACACTGTCTGACCTTGACTTTTGGAGAAGCTTCAGCTGCCCTCTGGCACAAGGGAGCTAACTCTTATATCCATTAAACAATATCACAAGAATGATCATCAATATTTTCTGTATAATAGTTGTGAGATTCATACTTATCCTTTTCTGGGCAGGTTGGCAAAGTAGCCACGGGGTTGGCAAAGTAGCCCCGTTTTATGGTAAATAAATCGGCGATTGTTCACAGCCGGGTAATTTGGGTAAACCGATTCACTGTTCTCTTATGACTTGAATATTGTGAATGGTAGGCGAACGGTTTCAGTATTTGCCTGAAATGTCATACCCTGAAAATTCTAATTTTTGTTATACGCTGTATTATTAATCCTTTACCCAACATAACAGCCAAAAACAGCCAGCCCTATTCACAAAAATTACCATTCAATTTTCGTTATTTTTTCATTTTTGTCTCAAAAAGATAACGTATGACCCCCCATTGGAATGAGCTTGTTCCAAGGAGGAGTCATAAGCTATGTTTTTGATGCAAAAACTGAAAAATTTAGTTATTCAAGAATTTTGTATGCAAGTGTCGCCTGCTTTTTTTCACATTAGGTAAAAGGTTAACTGATAGTGCAAAGTTATTTTTCAGAGGTGGTTTATGACATGTGTATTTGTTTCAAAGACACCATGCCACCAGCAAGGGGAATCTTAGTTTAACCCTTTACCTAACTTGAAAAGCAGACGACACTTGCCAAACTTATTCTTGAATAAGCAATTTTTTTCACTTTTAGCCCGACTGTTTACAGTGAGGGCTATAGTAATGACTTTTGTCCGTCCGTCCGTCCGTCCATCTGTCTGTTAACATTTAGTGTTTGGGTTAAAGTTTGTGGTTTAAGTTTTTTACTGAAGGTTCAAGTGTTTTTTTGTTTTTTTTTCTTTTCCTGTTTAGTTGACATTTTGGAGTTTTGGTTAAAGTTTGTGGTTAAAGTTTTTTATTCAAGCTTCAAGTACAGGCTATACCCGGTAGTTCTTGTCTGATCGTCACGAAATTTCATATGCAGGTTTCAGGTCATGTCTACATGAGAACGTCCCCTTTTGGTCGTGATCGGTCAACCAGTATGGATGCCCGAGCCCAAAACCCAAAAATTATTAGCACAGTCTACAGGTTGTATTTATGAAGGGATTTCATTGCAACTTCATAGAATGCCTCTGTATAATGCCTAGATGAGAACGTCCCCGTTTGGGCATGATCTGTCAACCGTGATGTCTGCCCAAGCCCGAAACCCAAAAACTTTTAGCACAGTCTGCAGGTCATGTTTAATATGGACGGATTTCATTGTAACTTGATACGATGACTCTGTATGATGTCTGCATGAGAATTTCCCCATTTGGGCGTGTTCTATCAACTGTCATGACTGCCCGAGCCCAAAACCCAAAAACCTTTAGCACAGTCTACGGGTCACATTTATGGAGGGATTTCATTGTAACTTGATAGATTGACTTCATATAATGTCTACTTGAGAAAGTCCCCTTTTGGACGTGATTGGGCAACTGTGACGGCTACAGGTGCCCGAACCCTGAAAACCTTCAGCACAGTCTACAAGTCATATTTATGAAGGGATTTCATTGTAACTTCATAGGATCAATCCTTATGATGCCCAGATGAGAATGTCCCTTTTTGGTTGCGATCATTCAACCATGATGGCTGCACGAGCCCAAAGCCCGAAGACCTTTAGCACAGTCTACACGTCATATTTATGGAGAGATTTCATTGTAACTTGATAGGTTGACTTCATATAATGTCTAGTTGAGAACGTCCCCTTTTGGGCAACTGTGACGGCAACAGGGGCCCGAGGCCCGAAAACCTTTAGCACAGTGTACAGGTCATATTTATGGAGGGATTTCATTTTAACTTGATAGGTTGACTTCATATAATGTCTAGATGAGAACATCCTCTTTTGGGCAACTGTGACGGCAACAGAGGCCCGAAGCCCGAAAACCTTTAGAATATTCCACAGGCCATAATTATGAAGGGATTTCATTGTAGCTTGGTAGAATGACTCCAAGTTTGTGGTTAAAAACCCAGACAAACACCACCACTCCCTACCCCCACCCACCCCCAATTAGGCTTTTTTTTTCTTCTTTTCTCCAATATGCATTTTGAACTATTTACAGTCACTGCATGCGGAACCTTTTTTTAAACTTACGTACCCCCCTGGGGGCCAATTAGGCACTTTTTTTTCTTTCGTCAAAAATGCTTGTTTAGAGTTTTGGATAAAAACCCAGACAAACACCACTGCCTGCCCCCCTCCTGCCCAATTAGGCATTTTTTTTTTATTTCCTCCAATATGCATTTTGAACTGAAACTACGTGCAGAACCTTTTTTTTTCCTTTTGTCAAAAATGCTTTTTTACAGTTGTGGTTAAAGTTTGTGGTTAAAAATCCAGACAGAAGTTATTCCCCCCCCCCTCCCACCCCTAATTAGGCATTATTTACAGTCACTACATCATGTAACCCCACTCGCCCCTCCCCTGGGGGGCCAATAAAAACCCAGACACCACCACCCACCCCCACCCCCATGGTGCCAGTTAGGTATTTTTTTTTTCTCTGCTCAAAATGCATTCTGAAGGATTTAGACTGACCACATGTGGAAAAAAACTGGACTCCCCTAACACACCCCACTCTCCCCCACCCCACCCCACCTCCTCCTCACCCAGGGCCATTCATGCAATATTTTTTCTTTAGTTCAAAATGCATTTTTAGCCTGACTGTTTATAGTCAGGGCTATAGTCATGACTTTCGTCCATCCATCTGTCGGTACATCCATCTGTCTGTACATCCATCTGTCTGTAAACAATTGGTTTCCGACTGATAACTCCAGTTTGGATTATTTGATTTCAACCAAAGTTGATATGTGTATTTTCCAGCTAGTAATACAGGCCGGCCAGGTTTCAATATAGGTTCCACAACTCCCCCGCCCCCCCCCCCCTCCCCCCCCCCCCCCCCCCCCCACACACACACACACACACACACATACAAACATGTCACTTGGGCAATTATTCTCAAAATGCATTTTGAAGGATTGGGAGTTATTACATGCAAAAAAGAAAATTGACTCATGTAGCCCAATATTGCTTTATGTACTGCATCTTTAATCCTTTACCTAACACAAGTTGAAGCCAACAGTACAAATTATTTTTCTGAAACATCAGATTTTTTCATTTTTTATTTACTTCTAACCATGGCTTATTACTCCTTATTGGAACAAGCTCATCAAGTTTGTTCCATTAATAGGTCATGAGGTATGTTTTGAAGTAGAGAAATGAAAAAATAAAATTTGAATAGCAAATTTTGTATATCACGAGTGCAGATATGGCAGATTCGTTAGGTAAACTGTTAACAAAAAATGGCTCCAGCTATTTTCCATCTAAGCATTGCCATTCCTGGGACAGTCGGGCTGCATGCGTGACATCACTCTAGTTTGTCTCAAAACATAGGTTATGATCCGTCATTGGAACAAGCTTGTTCCAACGAGGCGTCATAACCTATGTTTTCAGAAAAATAATGAAAATTAATTTGCAATTTCTGTGAATAGCACTGGTTGGTTTTTGCCATTACGTTGGGTAAAGGGTTAACAGAATAATGCTCATAAATAATTGTTTCATTACCATTTTGTGGAGAATCCTTGTTGGCACCCACAAATAAATTGTAAGAAAATTTTTTATATAGAAAATTTGTTTCTACTGCTGAGCAAACAACAAGCTTATGCATGCAGTGTAATGTTGCTAAATGGTTTTCAGTGCTTCAGTAGAGCCATCAGGATTATGACTTCTAGCACTCAACCATTCAGTGTCAGGCCTGCAAATAAAGAGCTTACATTGTAAGCCATTAATAGGTCATGTTATATAATTTGCTGGTAACCTTTTGGGAAAAGGAATTGTAATGCTCAGTTATTTCAAGTGTGATCAGATAATTGGTCTGTTACGGTGTGTGAGAAAAATAATGGTAACAGAAAGAATTCTGAGAATCAACAACAATAACAACTCCAATTTAAGTACTCTAAAACTTAATAAAAAAAAATAATATGAAAAGAAAATGATACAATGTCTTTTACACTGTATGGTTTACTTAAAAATAAAACAGAAATCAAAACAAATACTTGTAAAATAGTCCAAAATAAATTTCGATAGAATCCAGTGATGAAGAAACTTTCCAGCTGGCATTATAATGTCCAGGAATGTGTTTTCAGAAATAGTATCCAATAAATTGGAATGAAATGTTCACTAAAAATTCAACAGTCTTCAATAAATTCCAATAAAGCACTCAGCAAAATTCAAATGGAATTACTATCCAACAAATATTTGCTCTTCAGGTAGTTTGAAAATTATTCTGTTGAATCCTGGGCTTTCAAAAGAATAAATCATGGTTCACATAAGAAGAATAATAAATTCTCTTCACATTTGGAAACACAGAAGATGCTCAGATCACAAAATAATATACCATAGATTATATATTAAACTCAGTTGCTATCTGGAGTAATAAATAATGCTCTGTCTTATAATAATAATTTCCAGTGTTCAATGAATGCTAAATGTATAACCAAGTCACTTCTCAATGTCGTATGAGATGAATGAGAGAATGTCAGAAGTCTCTTGACAGAGACTTGCAGAGTCTTCAAATAGAAAGTTCTAGAATGAGAAATTTCTTCAATGTTCTATTGTTCCATTAATTCCTGATTGGCTGAATAAAGTCACTTCATCAAGTTTCTTGATGATTCTGTCTAATTTCAAATAAACAAAGGTGACACAAATAAACAATTAGCTGCAAAAAGATTCTGTGTAACAGTATTTGTAAACATGTCGGTAGGTACATTCAAATGCCACTCAGTGCAAATAAGCTATCAGCTGAGCTAACATCTGCTTTCTTTAAATGAAAATAATTTTAGAAAATATAAAATTGTGTATAATTATTAACTAAGAACATATCAATTCTGATATTATAATAGGGGCCTATAACATGGGCACAGAAAAAAATCCAATAGAATATTAAAGTTCTGACCAAAGGCAAAAAGGCTGGTCACTTAAGTTATATCTGTGCACCAATTCAATTAATGGTCAGACTGAATGATGTCGGTGCATGTACCTGTTGTTGCACAAAGATAATAAGATAAGATAAGAAAGATAATAAAAGATTAATCAACTAATTACTTTTAATCCACTGAGCTTAGCAGGTCAGAAGTCTTTACAACAAGCAATGTTTAATTTGATAAATACTTCGTGCTGTCACAGGTCACTAAAACGGTATGAAGTGTTTACCTAATTAACCCTTTGAACACTGGTGGTATCTTCCATGCCAGTTAAATGGCAGAAATTGGAAGAGTCCATATCCATTATTTGGGGATAGAGCAATTAATATTTTTTACGTGCAGTCTGAAGGCTGCATGTTGAAAATATTAATTGCTCTACCACACACTTTCACTCAGTAGCCATCCTAGTTTATGAAATTATAATGTATCAGGTTGTTGAAATGGAAAAAAAAGTCTCTTGTGTTGAAAGACTTAAATGCAGCCCTTTGTAAAGTTGATAACCTACATGTACAGTGTTTTATTGAAGAACAAACAATGCCTCATTACCACTCACTGACAATTGACATTGAAAGTTTGTCCAAACACAATTTCCAACACCTTATTGACAAAAGAAGTATTAACATATTTTTTTTTTTTTTTTTTCATCATCGGCCGTGCTCCTCACTGCCTTCACAAGTGAAAGAAACTTTTTGGTGCCAAAATTTTAGACAACAAAGATATTTTGGTGCCAAATCACAATTTTTAGTAAAATTGGCACCCGACAGCATGAACACTGCTTACAAGCTCATGCTAGTGAGAAGTTATAAGTTGTACTATTGAAGAAAAAGAGAGGTACATGTAAATAACCAAATCTAAATGGTATTTTTCAGATACACATGTACATTGTAACTCAGAGTGAATTTTCTGATTTTTTTGACAAAGGGTTAACAGTTTACCTAATAGAGGTTGCCAAAGAAAGTACATATACCAGTATGGATTCTTTAGGATGTCTAGAGGGGCCAAGTATGGGATTTTGGCATGATTTTTCCCAATTCCTAAACCCAAATTTCAGTCGCAGTCCCCACCTGAACAAAACTTTAATGCATGATTGGTGCCCTGAACTGGGTAGGCATATGGCCTCAGAGGCCCCAATTGTGTATTAAATTTGAATTCCTTACCTTAAAAAGTGTATAATTATTGCTTTTTCTTTAATAGTATAAGATCAGTTTAATAAAGACTACAGAGACTTGGGGTGAAGATGATTCCATGTAACTGTTATAAAACATAATTGTTCAATTTGAATGCAAATTTTCTTAGTATTTGTATATTTCTACCCCTCTGAAACAAATCCCCAATTGGAGCTCTCAAGACGCAAATTTTCCTCACGGTATGCGCGAAGGACCCTTCCCCTAAGAGGGAATAAGAATCTCCTACCAACATTAATTTTTTCTCAAATGCAAGTGTACAGTTAAAACTAGAAGTCCTGTCACGAACTGTGTGCTTATCTAGGCTTAATTGCACGTAGGAATTGCACGCAACTGCCATATTGAATGGAATCCACAGCACGGCAAGTTCTCCTGGTTACTCTTAGCAAACACAGGCAGTGTTTCTGCCAATGGACTTCTGCCAATGGACCTCCGGGTTACCCAGTGGTCCATTGGCTGAAACATTGCTTGTGTCCAGGCCAAATGTACAGAATTAGATAGCCTTACTATGGTCATAACATGTAGATTATCGTGCAGATCGACATGCTATTTGTGCGCATTTCATGGCAGGACTTCTAGTTTTAACTGTAACTTAACCCTTTACCCAACGAATCGGCCACCTCAGCCCACATAATATGCAAATTCAGCAGCTGAAAGAATATTATTCTTCAAAATAATTTCAACAAAACCATATCATGTGATGCCTCTTTGGAACGAGCTTGCCGAGCTTGTTTCAGTGAGGGGTCACATGATATGGTTTTGTTGAAATGTTTGGAAACATTTAAAAAAATGATTTTTAAAATAATAAATTTTGATATCTGCATTGGGTAAAGGGTTAAAAAATGTTTCTACTACACATTTTAGCTAATATTCCCTTACTAAAATGAGCTTACCAGAGCTTATATTTCATCTAAATTGGGATAATGTATTCAGATTATCGTGAAAATCGTTGAGAGAATCCATACCTGCTATGAGTGCTCCAGGATCCCATGAGGCCACCAAGGTTGAACCCCAGTTGTTGACTGATAACACATGTTAACCTTCTACCCAACAAAGCTTTTTAATTTAAAAAATATGTCGGATGCAACCAATGAATAAGTGTAACATGATTCTTCTGATACAATCATAATATAGCTATAGATGCTGAAAGTGACCATGAAAATAAATAAGTAAATAAATGCAGATCTGACCATTTTGTTTGGGTAAAAGTAGTGGCAGTCAGTGAGGAGATGGGGTGGGGGATGATGCCCTGAGCCATTCCTTTATAGTGCTTTTTTGGGGGCACATCTTTTTCCTGTCTTTAAATATGCCCAAATTGCAGAAAATTCCATTTTCAAGAAATATTGTTAAATTTTAGTGCTGAAAATAACTTGACACAACAAGGGGTAAAAAAGAAAAACACTCTTTCATGTGAGAAATTTGAATTTCTTTTAACTGAGAAAAATCAAGAACATTATTTTAGCATCTTTCTATTTTGGGCACAGCAGTTACTGCCTTGAATTTTGTGTAATTTAAAGGCCTGTCTGAGGGGCAGCAAAATATGTAAATTTATTATATGCTATCCTGTGAGTTATCTATCTTAAATTATCTAAAAGATATTTCTTGATATCCATCGATTAATCAAGAAATATCCCTCAGTAGCTTCCTAAAAAACGTACACTATGCCGCATCACAACGCCTTGAAGGAACAATGGCCTGATGTTTGTTATTGTTTTGAAACGCATGCATTTGGGGTCGAATTGGGTTGAATATTGTGAAATAAAATGTCTCATAGCATTTCATAAAAAAGAAAATCTACTCTATTTCAGTCAGTATCTGGAATTATTTCATGAGTGTGGACCTGAAAGTTTTACTTTTCACAAGCACTTGCACAAGTGAAAAATAATATTTTCAAGTCCACACAGATCTTTTCAGTAGCTTCCTAAATGTCGTTATGCTTGGGCGCATGACATCACCTTGAAGGAACAATCAGCAGCTTTTTAGCATCTGTGAGAGGAAGAACCCTATTTATTTTGGACTCGCTAGGTGAAAGGTCAACATCACAGTGGCCTTCTAACATAGTAAATCAGTAAACAATTGATTTCCGGATGTTAACTTGATAATGGTTCGACTCACATTCATGAAACTTCGTAGGTAGGTAGGCACTGGTGAGAGGAAGACACTCTATTTATTTTAGACTTGCTACGTCAAAGGCCAAGGTCACATTGACCTTGAACATAGTAAATCATACAATAGTTTCTGGATGATAACTTGACTACGGTTTAACCCACATTCATGAAACTTCATATGTAGGTTGGCCTTCTTGAGAGGAAGATGCCTATTTATTTTGGACTCACTATGTCAAGGTTCAAGGTCACAGTGACCCTGAACATAGTAAATCGAAACAATTGGTTTCCGAATGATAACTTTATAATGGTTTGACCCACTTTCATGAAACTTCATAGGTAGGTTGGCATCAGTGCGAGGAAGAATGCTATTTACTTTGGACTCGCTAGGTGAAAGGTCAAGGTCACAGAGGCCTTCAACATAGTAAATCCGTAAACAGTTGGTTTCCTTACGATAACTTGATAATGGTTTGAACCCCATTCATGAAACTTCATAGGTAGATTGGCTTAGGTGAGTGGAATACCCCTATTTATTTTGGACTCGCTAGGCCAAAGATCAAAGTCACAGTGACCTTGAGCATAATAAATCGTAAACAATTGGTTTCCAGATGATAATTTGACAGTGGTTCCACCCATGTTCATGAAACTTCATAGGTAGGTTTTCATTGGTGCAAGAAAGAGCCCTATTTATTTTGGAATCACTAGGTCGAAGGTCAAGGTCACAGTGACCCTTCACACAGTAAATTGTAAACAACTGGTTTCTGGACGCTAAGTTGATAATGATTAAACCCACTTTTGTGCTGTCACAACTCGACATTGGATCAGTGATCGTATCGGTATTTTTTTTACCATGATGTGCCAAAGGTCAAGGTCACAGTGACCTCCAATGTTAAATACAATTGAAATTGGTTTTCGCTCTATAACTAAAGTTCTACCAACTGGATCTTTACCAACCTTCATACGTGGGTTAGGTATGATGGGTGGAAAAAGCGTATGTATTTTGACCATGGTGTGCCAAAGGTCAAGGTCACAGTGACCTCCAATGTTAAATACATTTGAAATTGGTTTCTGCTCGATAACTAAAGTTCTACCAACCGGATCTTTACCAAACTTCATATGTGGGTTAGGTATGATGAGTGGAAAAAGCCTATTTATTTTGACCAGGATGTGCCAAAGGTCAAGGTCAAAGTGACCTCCAATGTTATATACACTTGAAATTGGTTTCTGCTCTATAACTAACATTCTACCAACCAGATTTTTACCAAACTTCATACGTGGGTTAGGTATGATGAGTGGAAGAAGCCTATTTAGTTTGACCATGATGTGCTAGAGTTCAAGGTCCCAGTGACCTCCAATGTTAAATACACTTGACATTTTGGTTTCCGCTCTATAACTAAAGTTCTACTAACCGGATCTTTACCAACATTCATATGTGGGTTAGGTATGATGGGTGGAAGAAGCCTATTTATTTTGACCATGTGTGCCAAAGGTCAAGGTCACAATGACCGCCAATGTTAAATGCACTTGAAATTGGTTTCCGCTCCATAACTAAAGTTCTACCAACCAGATCTTTACCAACCTTCATATGTGGGTTAGGTATGATGAGTGGAAAAAAACTATTTATTTTGACAGTGGTGTGCCAGGGGTCAAGGTCACAGTGACCTCCAATGTTAAATTCACTTGAAATTGGTTGCTGCTCTATATCTAAAGTTCTGCAAGACTGATTTTGTTTTTTTGTAATTTTATTCATGATATTGCAGGAGGGAGCATATGCCATGCTTGACGTTGCTGTTGTTGTTATTGAAACTGTTTGCAGTTGAATTGGCCTGAATGTTGCACAGTAAAATATCATGTAGCATATAATAAAAAGAAAATCTACACTGTTTTAGTGAATATCGGGAATTGTCTCATTCGTGTGGACCTGAAAGTATTATTACTTTTCACTCATGCAAGCGCTTGTGAATAATACACCTTTCAGGTCCACAATCATGATATAATTCCTGTTATGCACTAAAACAGTGTAGATATCCTTTACATATGTCAATAAAGCTGCCACAAGCAATGTTTCAGCCAATGGACCTCTGGGTGACCGGGAGGTCCATTGGCAGAAACATTGCCTGTGTTTGCTATGAGGAACCAGGAGGACCTGCTGTGCTTTGGATGACATTCGATATGGCAATTGCGCGCAATTCCTACGTGCAATTAAGCCTAGATAAGCGCACAGTTAGTGACATGACTTCTAGTTTTAACTGTACCTGTTCACCGCTGGCTAAAAAGCCTGTTGTTTGAGTCGATCGATCACCCTCACCCTCTATAGCCCATATATGACTTGAGGATATGGAGTTCAATAAATGCCTGATTTTTGAAAATCTTGGATAAAATAAGAAACTATAATATCTGTGTTCGTGTGATAAATTAAATGGAAACACATTAAACATTAAGTCTCCATCAAATTTAAAGTGTCTTGGCTAGTTTCCAGACTTTCTTGTACACCATAACTTGTTAGTCTAGTTGTTGAGCAGTGATTTGGAGACTGCATCTCAAAAGGTAAGAAGACTATTATTGTTCACAGGATCACCTCTTAGTTTTTTGTTGAAGTACCTATACTGAGACCACCTTATATTAGTCTTCCTCCTTGTTTCTATTGCCGGTAATAGCCAAAGCTCATTTATGTTTTTCAGTTTAGGCTTTAATACTGCAGTGGAGCCCACTTAATTGGATATCTCTTAACTGAATAACCCTGTTAATTGAATATAATTCCCAAACACGAAACCATTTACCATACCCCCAGTACAAATTTTACCTGTTAATTGAATATAGGGTATAGGGTGAACTCCAGATAATTGAATAAAAAATCTTGTAACCTGCCGAGAAATTGCCCTGACACTCCACAGTTTTAATTTGTTTATAGACCTATTCGGCCTCAGTACATCCAATACAGGCATTTAATCTATTATATCTTGTTTGACAAGAGCTCATGGAGCTCTTTCAAACAAGATATAATAGAATAAATGCTAAGCTTATATCTAGAATACAGGAAAGTGACACAATCCCTGTTAATTGAATACTCCTGTTAATGGAATAATTTTCATTGGCAAAGTGGTTATTCAATTAACAGGGTTCCACTGCACTAACTAATTTGATTGCTTTCTTTGTTATATCTCCATACCAATGTGATGTTTGTTTTAATGTGTGATGTTTGTTTTGCAGTTATATCTGATTTTAATAACTTTGTTTTCATATCTTACTTATTTATTTATTGGTGTTTAAGGTCACATACTTATGCACAATGGCTAATCATGACTGTGACAGTTTTACGGGTGGAGGAAGCCGGAGTACCCGGAGAGAACCACCGAGCAACGACGAGCAGCTGTCAGCTCTCCAACATCGTAACTCTGAACTCTGCACCACAGCACAGGCAGGGTTAGATTGGTTGAAGACATGCGCACCATCGACGTGTAGTACGCCTCAGCACACAGCGTCATCGTGCCCCCATGTAGGCAATCGGGTGAAGTGTCTTGCCTAAGGACACAACGTGATTGCTGCAGGTGGGATTCGAATTGAGGACCTCTCGGCTTGTAGCCTGCACCTCTACCAACTGAGCCACCGCGCCCCCGCGCCCCCTTTCATATCTTGCAATGTGGAATCCCATCGATCTCATCTACATGTACTTGCCCAGAAGAATAAGACTCCTTGAGAAACTGATGGAAGAATGGGATGAAAACATGAGAGATAAGTGGATGAGGGATTCCATGAGGGAAAGGATCAGTATTATTGTTGGCATGATTGAGAAAGTGCCTGTTGGGGAAATTATAAAGAGTCTGTATTTGAATGCTGGAAGTTTGGGAGGGAGATTGGGGGAGGGAGCTCCCGGCCGGGGTGGTGGTGATTAATGTTGACTTCCTGATTAGAGGGCCAGGGCAAATTAGTAGAAGGCCAAAACATTATTATTATTAGTGAGAGTTGGTCTAGCAGGAATCGTTGATCTAAGGGGAATTGGTCTTTTGGGAGTTGATCTCATGGAAGACATCTGATTGAGTATATCAGTACTTTGTTTTGCGCAAAAGCTTCTCTTTGAGAATGGAAATACTTTGGTGTTGCTCTGATAACAAATTGGGGGATTCAGAAGACAAAATTAATCTGTGTCAACTGGCATTATCATTAATGATACATGTACTTAAAAATAACTGAGAGGCTATAATCTCGAACGCCGGACATAATCCCCATCGGACAAAATCCCATCCGGACAAAATGCCAGCGGACATAATCCCATACATGGACAGACAAAATCCCATTTGGGTTTAAAAAATAAAAGACACAATTTTTTATCCAATTGGATTCAAGTACTTTTATTTCATAATATCAATAATATTAACATTAACAACACAATTAATATAAGCACTGTAACTATGTTCTTTAAAGTAACTAGTGATTTCTCATAACAATACCAGCGACAATAAGTATAAAGAACAATCAACAGCTATAGGTTAAGCCAGGTGTGTTTATACTAATTTATGATAAAAAAATATGCAATACTATGACGCTTATAATAATGAAGGCTGAATGGACGTGCAGTATGTTTTGATAAGATTAAAAATTGATAACAGTTCTACTGTAATTGGCCACAATGGTTCTATTTATGCTTTAATTGTGCCTTAATTCTACATTAGTCTTAACTGTACAAAAATACTTTTTACCATTGAAAATACCAGTAAGTAACATTAGTTATTGGAAAGCTCTAAGAGAGCTTTCCAAGAATTAATGTTAATGACTGGTATTTTTTATGGTAGAAAACAACTTTATCAAAGACTTTTTCTTTTGAAATGCTTCAATTGTGCCTTAATTAACTACATGAGTCTTAGACATACAAAAATACTTTTTACCATTAAAAATTCCAGTAAGTAACAGTAGTTATGAAAAGATAGGCGGACAGGTGGTTTAAAACAAAGTGAGAAGTTTGAGAACTTGCTAAAACAACAACCAAAACACTGTTTTTTGTAAAACAAAAATATTGCCTGGCATTTTGTCTGCTTTTGCCAGAAAAAAATACTATCTGGGATTGCCTGGTATTTTGTCCATGTCTGGGATTTTGTCCGCTGGGATTCCGTCCGGGTGAAAAGTCTGGGATTTTGTCCGATGGGATTTTCTCCGCGCACCATAATCTCACAGTTACCTTAACCTTTTACCTAACATGAAAAGCAGACGACACTTGCAAAAAAAATTCTTGAATAACTAATTTTTTTCATGTTTTGGCTCAAAAACATAGGTTATGACCCCTCATTGGAATGAGTTTGACAGGCTCGTTCCAACAAGGGGTCATAACCTATGTTTTGAGACAAAAAATGAAAATTAATTGGCTGTTGTTGAAAACAGCGCTGCTGGTTTTGGCCGTTACGTTGGGTAAAGGGTTAACAGCAATTGTCTGAATAGTGTTATTTCATTCAGTAGAAGAGATTATCATTTTGACCCAGATATTATATGTATACATTGAGAAACCCTTCTTTTTTGTCTTTTAATCCAAGAAACAAACTACTTTAAGTAATAAAGCTTATTAGAGTGTATAAAGAACATTATTTCTCACTGCTCAAGAGTAGAATTTCTTTAACAGGTGGCATACATTATATCTTGCTGCTCAAGAGCAGAATTTCTTAAACAGGCCTGTTTAAATAAATGAAATTAGGAATTCAGGCAACCCCAAAACTGGTTACCTTAATTTGTTCCAAGCAATCCATTTTTTCTTTAAGACTTTTTAAGCATGAGGAATTTAGTAATTTTGATAGGTTTACCATTGTTAATGCAAATTAGGGCCCTGTGAGTTGGATATTTTAGTTCAAGTCAATTCTCAATTCAATTCTAGTTTAAAACTCATGAGTCAAGTCATTTTTCGAGTTGATTCTTATAAAAGTGGCGGCCCGGTTTCTTCTCAACAGAGAGAGATTTAACATTCTTTCATCGCATAAATGCGACTTTCAATCGGCAAACTATTCCATGCATACATATTTTGGTACAAGACCTTTCTTGCCTGTTAGAACCTCCAAGTAACAATTTTGACAAGTTTTAAAATGTTTTCCAAATTAGACACGGCATATTAGGTTGTTCATGCAGTCAAAACACCAATAACAGATCAAGTGCACTCCGAGCACTCAAGTCTGTACACTTCCGTTAAATGGAAGTATATGGAATCGAGTGCTCGGAGTGCACTTCATTCTACTCAAATAAAGTTATCTACCATCCATTGGGCATTTCACCTTGAGAGAAAAGCCTATCTTCAGGTTATGAATCTCGTTACGACTTGGTAACAGGACAAAACCCCCTCAGGACAAAACCCCATCAGACAAAACCCCCTCATTTTTTGCATCGTAGGACAAAAACCCCTCAGGGAAAAAACCCCTCAGGACAAAACCCCCTCAGACATTATATATATACTAACTTGTGTCTTGTGTTTCAGTAACACCATTTTGCAAGTCATCTGTACTTAACCGTGGCTCAGTTGGTAGAGGTGCAGGCTACAAACCGAGAGGTCCTTGGTTCGAATCCCACCTGCGGCAACCGCGCTGTGTCCTTGGGCAAGACACTTCATCTCCATTGCCCGCGTGGGGGGCACGATGACGCCGTGTACTAAGGCGTACTGTACGTCGATGGTGCGCATGTCTTCAACCAATCTAACCCTGTCTGTGCTGCAGTGCGGAGTTACGATGTTGGGGAGCTGGCAGCTGCTCGTCGTTGCTCGGTGGTTCTCTCCGGGTACTCCGGCTTCCTCCACCCGTAAAAGTGTCACGGTCATGATTAGCCATTGTGCATAAATATGTGACCTTAAACACCAATAAATAAATAAATAAATCTGTATTTAACCATTAAAAGTACAGATGGCTGTTGTTGTTGTTATAACAACAAATCTCCAAAGTACTGGGATACTAGCTTGTGTCTTCTGTTCCATTATTTCTTTGATGTATAGCTTTGTTGTTATACCACCCACTTGAAAAGTGGGCGGTATATAGCATTCATGGTGTCCGTACTTCCGTACTTATGTACTTCCGTACTTCCGTACGTCCGTACGTCCGTGACGCTTTGGGGGTACACATCTGCTATCCGCTACTCCTCTTAAACCAGTGGGTGGATTTCATTGAAACTTACAGGCATTCTTTTCTATACATTATAGATGTGCACCTCCTATTTTGCTTTCAGGTATTTTTATTTTTTACTCTTTCCCAAAGGGCGAAATGAACTTAGCCAAATTGTTGTGATGCTTTAGGGGGGTACACTCCTGCTATCCGCTACTCCTCTTATACCAGTGGGCGAATTTCATTGAAACTCTCAGACATTCTTTTATATACATTATAGATGTGCACCTTCTATTCTGCTTTCAGGTATTTTTATTTTTTCATCTTGCATGCTCTTTGTAATATTTACCCTTTCTCATATTGAAAATTGCTCTCATGTTTTCGGAGAACATACAGATGTGCTGTGTATATTAAATACTCTTTTACTGTTGTGAAATGTTTCTTGGTTGGAGTGGGTGGTATCTTTAGTGAGCAGTGCTCACAGTAATTCTAGTTTTAGTAATACCGTTTTGCAAGCTATCTGCACTTTCAATTTTTCAATTTTGCTCAAATTGCTGGGATACTAGCTTGTGTCTTCTGTTCCATTACTTCTTTGAGGTATAGCTTTGTTGTTTTAGTAATACCATTTTGCAAGCTATCTGCACTTTCAATTTTTTAATTTTGCTGACTTCAATAACCATTTATGTTGTTTTACTACACTGGCATGACAAAGTTTTAGAACAACATTCTCTGTCATAATGTTATAAATATGCCAGTTTTGTGATGCTTTCTCAGTATTCAAAATATTGTCAATTAGTGCTATATTATGGAGATTATTAAAAACCACAAAGGTGTTCTGAAACTTGTGCTTGATGGCTACATGTATACTAAGAAATACGCACGTCAAAATAAAATCCTATGGGAGTGCTCAAACAGATCAGCATTTTTGTGTAAGGCAGCTGTTACTACAAATGTTGAAATGAACTCTGTTTTTAGTTCCACCGAACATTCGCATGATCCTAACAACGGCGGCGTTGAGGCAACAAACATGAACGAGGTGAACCTCCATCAAAACGTCAAAGAAAACACACAGTTAAACTTCAGAAGAAACTTGTAAAACTGTGTGAGGATAGGCGTGAGGGTAAACTCAATGTGGCAGACTTCTTGAAATATGTTGGTTATTGTATTCGGTTTTAGAAACTTCACTCATATATATGAAACAGTTTTAAAAATATAGTGCTTCACCTATACGTCCGTCCGTCAACACGGTAAAAACATTACATGGTATCCATATCACAGGTTAGATTTGTGTAATAAATAGAGGATCTACAAAGGGTTCCCATTTTATAGCTCTATTTACAAAACGAGTTCAGTAAATTAGGTATTGGCCGAGCTTTAGCGAGGCCAAGACCTAATTTACTGGACGAGTTTTGTAAATAGAGCTACAAAATAGGGATCCGTTGTAGATTCTATTTATTACATGATCCAGGGTAACTCAAAAACGCGACTTGGACCACATTGAATTTTTGTGAGTGTCAATTAGATTTATTATCATTGGATAATTACTTTATAGATGTTGTAATTTGTAAGGCAAGATGATCCTAATTAATATAATATTTGTATGTTCTATAGTTCTGTGTGAAAAAGATCGCTAGCTGTTACATGTTGTCAGTATTATATATATATATATATGTCATTAAATATTAATTACAGTTACCTGCAAACAAATTTAATAAAACTCAATATTTGTTTAAATATTCTTTTTATTTATTCACTTCAACATTTATCACCTCATTTTTTCATCATCATTTTTTTCTCAAGTGAGGGGGTTTTGTCCATTTTGTCAGTAAAAGTGAGGGGGTTTTGTCCGAGGGTGTTTTGTCCTGAGGGGGTTTTGTTCGAGGGTGTTTTGTCCGAGGGGGTTTTGTCCTATATTCTTACGACTTATGTATAATGCCGACTTTACCAAGGCCGTGATGAGGCGTCAGTAAATCGTGTTGGTATCATTTAACAGTGATCCGAATAGGGTTTTATAACATATTTTCCTATTTCTTTCATGGCCAAACGGTATTATTGCATCGTTTAAAGAAAGAACTCACAATGAAAAAACTTGTGTTATTGGGACTGAATCGACTCGAGAAAAAGGACATCCATGGACCGGAAACGAGTTAAATCGATTTTGCATTCCGACTCGAGATTCGTCTAAAAATTCGAGTAATCGCAGGGACCTAATAGAAATGTTGAGATGGATTCAGCAGCTTTTTGTGAGTTTCTTTCATCATGTCAATAATATACTGTGTTGTAATACACTGCTGGAAAGGGCTCAGAGAGCCTTTTCCAACAGTGTATTTCATCAGATTTCAGGAGCATTGTCAAAAGGGTTATCATTATTATAAGAGAGAATGGTTCTGGAAAAGTTAACAACTGAAAATAGCAAGAGCAATTTGAATAAACTTGCTATTTTTCAAGGTCTAGTAATCTGGGCAAATAAATTTATGTACTTGTAAATTTCCTTATTTCTGGTCAGTCTAGTGAAAGGTGAACAAAACAATCGAGCAACTAATTTGTGAAGGACTGCTTTCATTTTCTGTGCGTGGTGTACATGTATAGATCTGTCTTGGATGATTCAGATCATGACATGTTTTGGCTTTTCATCTTTATTGCATGCACATAAAGTTAGTTATTGCTCCAGCCCTTAAAACTGAAGGGCTTTGCAATCTTTACAATCCAGTAGAGCATCTCAAATATTTGTCTGTTCTCCCTTACCCTACTCTCTTGATTCTGCAAACACCAATGGATCACTCCAGATATAACAATGTTCCCTTAATACTAGGTGGCTTTGATCTTTCTTTCATCCAATACACTACTCAAATGATTACTTAATTTTTACCCTCTGGGTGGAGACCCACCTCTTGATTTATTTGCTAATCTAGTACATGAAGAAACTGGAGAATGTTTATACTCATTAGCGCATTAGAGCATACATGTAAGTTCACAGATCGGTAGGGGTTCTTATTTGGGTGGCTGAAAATCAGTTATTTTTTCAGTTGCCCATTCAGAGGTGGATCCTTTGATTTTGGGTTGAGGTGAGGGTCACTATAATTCAATCATCGGTAGCAGTGAATTGGGACAAGCATACCCCCTCTCATCACCGGAATCCGATTTATAATGGCTCGTCCAGTGGGAGTCCTGCACAGGAGCCACAGATGTACCAGTATACATTGGGTATAGTATTATCTAAGATGAGAGTCTGGTGGCTCAGTGGTTAGAGAATTGGATTTCAAACCAAAAGGTCACTGATTTGATCCTGACCACTGTGTAACTGTGTTGTATACTTGGGCAAGACATTTGCATCGATGGTCCACTCTCTTTCATTACAGCTACTAACTCTGCCCATACATTAATAAGTTGGAGAGTCTTGACAGTTGCTTGTCTCTGCCTGGTGACTTCTTCCACTCCTAAAATTGTCTGACACCTGGTCTGTTATTGTGGATAATAATACCATGTTCCCTGATTTTTGTTAAAAAAGGAGAGTAACAACAAAAAAATAGAAAAAATAGTGATGTTAGATGTGACAATGGCCCTTTTAGCAGGTAACTTTTTCTGATCTTTTTTTAGCAAGAGAATGACAAAGGAATATTGATATTTATCCCCCACCAAAACAAAGTTTGTGGGGGACCTAGCAATGGGGAACCTCCGTTCATCTGTCCATCTGTCTATCTGTAACAATTTTAGACCTCTGTATCTTGGCAAATGCATGTCAGTTATTTGAATGATCTTTGGTATCGTAAAGTAATGTTCCTGAGAATTTTCAGCTCAAATATCAAGACAGGGTGGATGGTCCAAGTGAGGGAGCTAATAGAGAACTACTCATTGGAGATCTCGGACCTAGACGTTGGGGCAAACCAGGGTAAAAAAATTGTCAGAGAAAGGGTCATGGAGGATGGTAACCTTAATTGGCGAGAGGGGTCAAATCAAAGAGGTCTTTGGGTGGCCTGTGTGATAAAGAGAAGCCTGGTTTTGAAGAGAACCTTGATGGCACCTTTGGGGGGGTCACTGTTGTTCAAGCTGAGGTCGCGGTCCCTGGAGCTGAGGGAAAAAATTCGGAAAAACAGTGAAAAGGAGTGCCATTTGTGTAATTTGGGTGTGGTGGAGACCCTGGAACACTTTCTTCTAGAATGCCCAAAATACCAGTCTAAAAGAATAAGACTCACTGGGAGTATATTGGGGAAGTGGGATGGGAGAATGAAGGACATGTGGTTAGTGGGAGACTCAAAGAAGAGGGTTAGTATGCTAATCGGAGAGATTGGAAGAATGGGGCAAGGGAGGTCATCAAGCAGTTCATCTCCGAGTGTTGGGAGGTGCGAAGAAGTGTGGGAATAGGGAGGCAGTTGAGAGTACAGGGGTAACCAAGGCCTTCTCATCCGAGAACCACGACAAATCAGTGGCCGACCAAAGTGTTATTATGTTATGCTGATGAACCATCATGGGGGAAAGGACATACACAAGTAACAGCTTTTGTTCAATAATTTTTAGCTTAACTTGACAAAGTCAGGATAAGCTATTACCATCACACATGTGGAAGTCTGTTAGTCTGTCAGTGTGTTTACATTTTCCTGTAGCACAGCTACACCCTTAGTTCTTGTCCAATTGTCACGAAATTTCATATGCAGGTTTAAGGTCATATCTAGATGAGACCATCCCCTTTTGGTCACAATCTGTCAACGGTGATGGCTGCCTGGGCCCAAAACCCCAAAACCTTTAGCACAGTCTACAGGTCGTATTTATGAAGGGATTTCATTGTAACCTGGTGGGATGACTCTGTATAATGTCTAGATAAGAACGTCCCATTTTGGTCATGATCTGTCAACCATGATGGCTGCCCAAGACTGAAACCGCAAAACTTCTAGCACAGTCTACAAGTCATATTTAATATGGAGTGATTTCATCGTAACTTGGTAGGATGACTCCATATTATGTCTAGATGAGAACTTCCCCATTTGGTTGCAATCTGTCAACCGTGAAGGCTGCCCGAGCCCAAAACCTGAAAAACCTTTAGCATAGTCTACAGGTCGTATTTATGGAGGGACTTCATTGTAACTTGGTAAGATGACTCCATGTAATGTCTAGATGAGAATGTCCCCTTTTGGTCATGATCGGTCAACTGTAATGGCTACAGGGGCCCAAAGCCCAAAAACCTTTAGCACAGTCCACAGGTCGTATTTGTGAAGGGATTTAATTGCAACTTGGTAGGATGACTCCAGATAATGTCTAGATGAGAATGTCCCCTTTTGGCCACAATCGTTCCACCGTGACGGCTGCCCAAGCCCAAAACCTGAAAACCTTTAGCACAGACTACAGGTCATATTTATGAAGGGATTTCATTATAACTTGATAGGATGACTTGTTTTGGAATAATTTCTCTGTAACTTGGTAACTTTGGTTGACATACATTAACTGTGAGGGCCACATTAACCCACCCCTCAAGTCTTTAGTACAGTCTACACCTCAGATTATTTTTATTGAAAACATAGCATACAGGAACAGAAATTAACATATTCTCAATTATCACAATTCTTGTCGTATTTCATAATCC
Source organism: Pictodentalium vernedei (assembly GCA_031216915.1). Taxonomy (NCBI): domain Eukaryota; kingdom Metazoa; phylum Mollusca; class Scaphopoda; order Dentaliida; family Dentaliidae; genus Pictodentalium; species Pictodentalium vernedei. The sequence goes on from CM062297.1 coordinate 711,534,412, forward strand.
TTTCATAAACATTGAACATTATCCTTTTCATCAAACTGAATACACAGTCAAGTTAAGGTACAGTGTCATTGACACTTTCATTCCTAGAGTGGGCCTTTTTCGACTTGAAAAATTTGTTCATCCATCCATCACTTACAATTTAGACCTCTGTATCTCAGTCAGTGCATGTCAGATTTGAATGATCTTTGGTGTGCTGATGGACCACCATGGGGTGAAGGATATCCACAAGTAACAGGTTTTGTTCAATCATTTTTAGCTTAACTTGACAAAGTCAAGATAATCTATAGCCATCACGTGTGTGGAAGTCTGTGTTTCTGTAAGTCTGTTCACATTTCCTTTAGCACAGGCTACATTCCATAGTTCTTGTCCAATCATCACGGAATTGCATAGGTAGGTTCAAGGTCATGTCTAGATGAGATCGTCCCTTTTTGGTCGCGATTGGTCAGCTGTCGCAGCTGCGCAGACCCAAAACCCGAAACCTTTTAGCATAGTCTACAGGTCATATTTATTAAGGGATTTCATTGTAACTTGGTAGGATGACACCGTATAATGTCTAGATGAGAACATGCTATTTTGGTTGGGTTCTGTCAACCGTGACAGCCTCCAGGGCATGTGACCGAGATTTGTTTAGCACAGTCTACAGCCTGCATTTATGAAGGGATTTCACTGTAAATTGGTAGGATGACTCGGTATAATATCTGGATGAGACCATCGTATTTTGGCATTGATCGGTCAGCCGCACAGTCTACAGTTCATATTTATGAAGCGATTTCCTTGTAACATGGAAAGATAACTTGGTATGATATCTAGGTGAGACTGTCCTATTTTGGTCATGATCGGTCAGCCATTACCGCTGCCTGATCATGTGACCTACATTCCTTTAACAAAGTCTACAAGTTGTTTTTATGAAGGGATTTCATTGTAACTTGGTGGAATTACTTGGTATGATATATAGATGAGACTTTCATATTTTGGTCATGATCGGTTAACTGTGACCACCGGACCATCATGTGACCTAGATTCCTTTAGCAAAGTCTACAAGTTATATTTATGAAGGGCTTTCATTGTAACTTGGTAGGATGGCTCGTTTTGGAATGATTTTACTGTAACTTGGTAACTTTAGTTGACATACATTAACTGTGAGGGCCACATAATCCAGGCCTCAGTTCTTCAGTACAGTCTGTACCTCAGATTATTCTTATTGAAAACACAGCATGTAGGGGAACAGAAATTAACATATTCTCAATTATCACAGTTCTTGTCTTATTTCATAATCTTTTCAAAAACATTGAACATTATCCTTTTCATCAAACACTACACACAGTCAGGTTAAACTACAGTCTCACTGACACTTTAATTCCTAGAGTTATGGGCTTTTTTCGACTTGGAAAATTTGTTCATCCGGCCAGTTTTTCTGGTTTTCTGGATGATAACTTTGGCATTGTAAGTCAGATTTGAATGATCTTTGATATTTCTGATAGAACCATAGATAAAATCTCAAAACCCAACATTGTTCCCTTTTTAGTAAACCACTTTTCAGTGGGGGGATACCTGTGGCATTGTACCTTGTTTCATCAGTGTTGATGCGATGGATGAGTCACACAGCCAGGGTTATTCTAACATCATCAGGGTTCAAGCAGCTCCTTGAAATCCCTGCTTGGCCTGGAATTTAAAAAATCTCGTCGACGACCTGGAAAATCCTTAAAAAATGGGATATCAAGTGCTCTGTAGAGAGTAATTACAGAAACATTTATTGAATATTGCTGGAATTCAAAACATTTAATTGTTTTTTTTTCAAATTTTATCTCCAGAACATTGCTTAAGGCCACTCATTAGAATGAGCTTGTTTCAGTGAGGTATGTTTTTGAAACAGAACATTTAAATTAAAATTTTTGGTCATTTAACCCTTTTCCCAATGTAATGGCCAAAACAGGTCAGCGTTATTCACAAAAATCGCCAATTAATTTTCATTATTTTTTAGCTCGACTTTGGCGAAGCCAAATTTGAGCTTATGCCATGGCCCGCTGTCCGTCTGTCCATCAACAATTGGATACGGCTCGGGCTAGAGGCCGTATTTATGAACCGATCTTTACGAAACTTCTTGGGTACCTTTGTTATGACCGTGGGACGAGAACGAGTGTTTTTGGGTTTGGTCCGAAATTCAAGATGGCTGCCAGCCACCATTTTGTACCGACGATGCAGAAATCTGTTTTTTGTACAGAACTTCCATATGAAAGCTATGATTTGAATAATTTTTTGTATGAATGTTTAGTACCATGGGATACATCACATATAATACGGGTTTTTTTCTCGTGCGTAAATTATGCAAATTAGACTAACTTTGATGTTTTTTGGTGTTACTTTCAGCACTGTAAGTGCAAATGCCAATACGGCTTGGGCTAGAGGGCGTATTTATGAACCGATCTTTACGAAATTCCTTGGGTACCTTTGTTATCACCATGGGACGAGAACGAGTGTTTTTGGGTCCGGTCCGAAATTCAAGATGGCCGATGGCAACCATTTTGTACAAAATTTGGTGCAATCAGATTTTTGCACAGAACTTCCATATGAAAGCGCTGATTTGAATAATTTTTTGTGTGAATGTTTAGTACCATGGGATACATCACATATCATACGGGTTTTTTTCTCGTGCAGAAATTATGCAAATTAGATGAACTTTGATTTTTTCAGTGCTACTTACACACAGTAAGTACACATGTCAATACGGCTCGGGCTAGAGTCTGTATTTATGAACCGATCTTCACGAAACGTCTTGGGTATCTTTGTTATCACCTTGGGACGAGAACGAGTGTTTCTGGGTGCGGTCCAAAATTCAAGATGGCTGCCAGTGGCCATTTTGTACCGAAATTAGGTCTGATCAGTTTTTTGTACACAACTTCTATATACGGCTCAGGCTAGAGGCCGTATTTATGAACCGATCTTTACGAAACTTCTTGGGTACCTTTGTTATCACCGTGGGATGAGAACGAGTGTTTTTGGGTGTGGTCCAAAATTCAAGATTGCCACCAGCAGCCATTTTGTACCAAAATTAGTGCAATCAGTCTTTTGTGCAGAACTTCTGTATGAAAGTTCTGATTTGAATATATTTTTGTATGAATGTTTAGTAACATGGAATACATCACATATAGTACGGGGTTTTTTCTCATGCAGAAATTATGCAAATTAGATGAACTTTGATTTATTCAGTGCTACTTATACACTGTAAGTGCACATGTCAATACGGCTCGGGCTAGAGGCTGTATTTATGAACCGATCTTCACAAAACTTCTTGGTTACCTTTGTTATCTCCTTGGGACGAGAACAAGTGTTTCTGGGTGCAGTCCAGAATTCAAGATGTCTGCCAGTGGCCATTTTGTACCGAAATTAGGTCCAATCAGTTTTTTGTCACAACTTCTACACAGCTCATATTTGTGAACTGATCTTCACGAAACTTCTTGGGTACCTTTGTTTTCACCTTGGGACAGGAATGAGTGTGTTTTGGGGTGCCTTTGTTATCACTGTGATATGAGAACAAATATTTTGGGGTTCAGTCAGACCCACTCTGGGACTCAAAGATTTCTTTTCTAGTTTAGCATCTGACTGTCACCCACCTTTACAATACTTTACCTATACATTTGTTACAGGCAACGGTCAGTATTTATGTACAGACCGTTACAATACTTTATATGTACCTTTGTTATCAGGTCATTACCTAGATGTTTGTCATTGCTGTGTCACATACTATACATGTACATGTCTTTGTCTTGACAAGTTGAGCTACAGTGTCATTGACACTTTCATTCATTTTTTGTCTCAAAAACATAGGTTATGACCCCTCTTTGGAACGAGCTCGATGAGCTCGTTCCAATGGGTCATAACCTATGTTTTTGAGACAAAAAATGAAAAAAATTAGTTATTCAAGAATTTTTTTGGCAAGCGTCGTCTGCTTTTCATGTTAGGTAAAGGGTTAAGAGAACAATTTGTAGGTGTTGACTGCTTCTTCTGTTACATGTGTAGGTAAAAAGCTAAATATTTCCTGTATTAATAAACTGTTTGAAATCATTATACGCCTCCTCGGTACTCTAAGCAGCTCTGCATGTATACTTTTAGTACACATGCTGTTAGTAGACCTTAGTAGCTTTTCTGAAATGTTTTTTTTTTGTGAAGATTTCATTACTGTATTGCTTATTATTTAAGTACATATACATGCACAGGTAGTGTTTAAGATAATACAGGAGACATTAGTATAAGGTTATTATTATTTACATGTACCAGTGTACTCTTTGTTATCAGTAGTGTCTTGTGTACACAAACCTAAGTTCCAGATAAATTTTGTTTCTTTGTTAGGCCTAAAAAAGTAAAAATCTGTTTCTCAGGCCCTCCCACATGGTCTTTTTAGCTGCTGCATGCTCTCATTTTATAACGCCTTCTCTTTGCCCTCTTAATTTTTAGCTCAACTTTGGCGAAGCCAAATTTGAGCTTATGCCATGGCCAGTCGTCCGTCTGTCCATCTGTCCATCAACAATTCAATATGGCTCGGGCTAGAGGCCGTGTTTATGAACCGATCTTTACGAAACTTCTTGGGTACCTTTGTTATGACTGTGGGACGAGAACGAGTGTTTTTGGGTTCGGTCCGAAATTTGAGATGGCAGCCAGCCACCGTTTTGTACTGACGATGCAGAAATCTGTTTTTTGCACAGAACTTCCATATCAAAGCGCTGATTTGAATAATTTTTTGTATGAATGTTTAGTACCATGGGATACATCACATATAATACGGACATTTTTCTCGTACGTAAATTATGCAAATTAGACTAACTTTGATGTATTTAGTGTTACTTTCAGCACTGTCAGTGCAAATGCCAATACGGCTCGGGCTAGAGGCCGCATTTTTGAACCGATCTTTACGAAACTTATTGGGTACCTTTGGTATCACCGTGGGATGAGAACGAGTGTTTTTGGGTGCGGTCCGAAATTCAAGATGGCCGCAGACAGCCATTTTGTTCAAAATTAGAGGCAATCAGATTTTTGCGCAGAACTTCCACATGAAAGCTCAGATTTGAATAATTTTTTGTGTGAATGTTTAGTACCATGGGATACATTACATATAATACGGGGGTTTTTTTCGTGCAGAATTTATGCAAATTAGATGAACTTTGATTTTTTCAGTGCTACTTACACACAGTAAGTACACATGTCAATACGGCTCGGGCTAGAGGCTGTATTTATCAACCGATCTTCACGAAACGTCTTGGGTACCTCTGCTATCACCTTGGGACGAGAACGAGTGTTTCTGAGTGCGGTCCGAAATTCAAGATGGCTGCCAGTGGCCATTTTGTACCGAAATTAGGTCTAATCAGTTTTTTGTACACAACTTCTATATACGGCTCAGGCTAGAGGCCGTATTTATGAACCAATCTTTATGAAACGTCTTGGGTACCTTTGCTATCACCTTGGGATGAGAACGGGTGTTTTTGGGTGTGGTCCGAAATTCAAGATGGCCACCAGCAGCCATTTTGTACCAAAATTAGTGCAATCAGTCTTTTGTACAGAACTTCTGTATGAAAGTTCTGATTTGAATAATTTTTTGTATGAATGTTTAGTAAAATGGAATACATCACATACATGTACAGTACGAGTTTTTTTCTCGTGCAGAAATTATGCAAATTAGATGAATTTTGATTTATTTAGTGCTACTTATACACTGTAAGTGCACATGTCAATACGGCTCGGGTTAGAGGCTGTATTTATCAACCGATCTTCACGAAACTTCTTGGGTACCTTTGTTATCACCTTGGGACGAGAACGAGTGTTTCTGAGTACGGTCCAAAATTCAAGATGGCTGCCAGTGGCCATTTTGTACCGAAATTAGGTCCAATCAGTTTTTTGTCACAACTTCTATACAGCTCGTATTTATGAACTGATCTTCACGAAACTTCTTGGGTACCTTTTTTTTCACCTTGGGACAGGAATGAGTATGTTTTGGGGTGCCTTTGTTATCACTGTGCTATGAGAACAAATATTTTTGGGTTCAGTCAGACCCACTCTGGGACTCAAAGATTTCTTTTCTAGTTTAGCATCTGACTCTCACCCACCTTTACAATACTTTACCTATACATTTGTTACAGGCTACTAGTATTTATGTACAGGCCGTTACAATGCTTTATATGTACCTTTGTTATCAGGTCATTACCTAGATGTTTGTCATTGCTGTGTCACATACTATACATGTACATGTCTTGACAAGTTGAGCTACAGTGTCATTGACACTTTCCTTTGAAGTTGCAAAGACAGCCACCCAGTTATAAAGTTATGACCGAGGCAAACTTTTTATAACACTTGAGTTTTCATAATAAATAAAACACTTTAATATTTAATTTACATATATGTAATAATACATTTTATGCTTGTCAGTTGATAACTTGGGTTCCCTGTGGGAATCAGGGAAGTCGAGCAATGCTTGTTTACTGTGGTAAAGAAGCTCTGTTTTACTTGTAAAATAGGACCTGGTCACCAATGCCTTGGGTGGAAGTCCTCTAAAATGGGTAACATGGGTATAAACAATTGGCTGGGCTTGACTTCATATCCATGTTGCAGTCATGATTAGCCACAGTGCAGAAATATGTGACCTGAAACACCAATGAATAAATGGCAACATGAGTAGCCATCGAGAACAAAAAAGTATTCAGGTGGGTACCGTTGGGTGCATTTTATTTTTTCTTTTCAAAATAGTTTTGGATGATTTCGAGTGATTTTATGCAAAGAACAAAAAAAAAATAAAAATAAAAAAACCCAAAACAATTCACCTAAGTGACCACAGGTTGAAGTTTGTGAATTTGGCCATTGGGGATTTTAAATTTTAGTTTGTCTACCTGAATGTTTAAAGTGTTGCAGGGGCATTAGTGTCCTGTGGACACAAATGGTGGGCTACTTTACTGGTGAAATTAAGTGGTGGGTGAATTGGGGGATGCACATCTATATGATGATGGAGTGCAGGTGCATTCCTATCCTTGGAATTATTCTGGTTCTTCTTCTTGATCTTCTTTTCTTCCTCTTCAGGCTTTTGTCTCTTCTTCTCTACATCCGTCCTCTTCCTTGCATTTGGTCCATTGTAGGTTGATGTCCTACAAAGGTACTCCTGCTTCCTGCAGAGGGTTCCTGCCTTAGTTGATGGTAGAAAATGGATGCCACCTCATTGGACATGGATGCTCCAGTTGAAGGGTGGCTGCATTTAGCACTATCAAGGTAGTTTTTGTGTCAGCCCGTAGAAATTCTCTAATTAATTTGATTGGTAATCAATCAAGAGTGCTGGAAAAGTGTGACTTCTGACTGTGGCTTACTCTCATTAAGCCTTTGAAAACTTTTGAACCTTTCAATACTGAGCAGCTGTGCACAATGAAGTAGCTTTCATTGACTTAAGTGAACAGTTTTTCTAAAGATTACTCAATTTTGCGCATACAATTACATGCAGTTACTTAGTGCTTGAGATAATACCAGTAACTCCAGTGGGAAGAGGTTTACCTGTAAGTGGCACTTACATATACATGTACATGTGGTATCATGTTGCTTTCAACAAATTAAGTCTTGAAGTAGGGATAATTTAAAATGGGTAATTAACCTTTTACCAGACCCAATTTGTGGAAACACTTTAAAACTAATTTTGATTAGCTTGACCGCAGATCTCTGCAAAGCTTTGAGATTTGAGTTGATTTTGAATCTTAAGTTGGTATTCAATTCAATTTGAAATTGGCTGTCCGATTCGTTTTCCTTTTCACTCAAATGTTGCTTGGTATCAGCCATCTTAGTCGTCTCACAAAATGTATAGCTGAGATAGAAATTGTACGTAAATGATGTTGAAAATAAAGAGTGTAATTTCTGCTGTATTAACATAAAAAGTGTCTGTACCCATGCCACCATCCATGCTGACACCATTTTCACTACTCACTACCACTGCTGAAAGCAAATTTAAAGTTCCCAAGCAGTATCGATGATGCGCTCACGGTTGCTAGTGGTTAGCCCCATTCAGTGCACAGTACAGAATTCTCACACCCATTTCTGTATTTGAAAAAAATCGTCACTGGGTAATATTCCAACCACATCATCAAGGCATGCCTTCGATGAAGTCATGCCTTGATGAAGTAGTTTGAATATTTTATCAGTCAGAATGTCTGCATTTGTTTTGAGGTTTGGTTCGATTTTGAATAATAGAATTGATTCGATTCCAGATTTGCTTTGAATCAAAAATATGTGATTCACAATTCCCTACCCCTGTGCACTGTACACTGATGTCAAAATACTGAAATTTCAAAAAGAAAATTTCCCCCAAAATTCTACTAGGAAACTACTCTGTTCTGTATTCTTAGAAGTGGGGTGGGGTGGGGGGTGAGGTGGGTGGCTCTCTGAGGTTTTGAACAAGTATTTATTTAATTGGGGCCTGACAATACCCTAAACTGCTTAGAGGCATATAATATCCACACTTGGTGCCACCTGGGGTGCTATCTCCAAATGATGATGTCAGAACTTTAAGTATGTTTGTTCCTTGAGTTTAAGAATGTTGGAGTGGGGTCCTGGGGTAGCTCCTTTGCCTCCCGTGGCACAAGTGTTCCATTCAATTGGGGCATTTAATTGGTGGGGACACCTGAAGAGCTATCTCCAAATGATACTGTCAGCACTCTAAATATGTCCTCGAATTTAAGTATGTCACATGGGGTGGAGAGGGGGGTGGTAGGGAAGGAACTAGATGTTCAGCTCCTAAACCTCTTGTTGTACGAATGTTCATTTCACTGTATGTGGCTTAAAAAGCTTCAAAGGTGATAAAACATACATCCATATTCACTGCCACCAGAGTCACCATCTCCAGATAATATTGTCAGGAATGTCCTTGAGTTTGAATGTCCATGTTTATGAATGTCTTGTGGGTCCAGCTGCTATGCCTCCTGTGGTTCTCCATTTAATTGGGGACAGTCTACCCCATGTGGTTAACTGCCTCAGAGGTAATAAAACATCAACACTCATTGCACCTCTCATTTGTGGTGTCATCTGAACATGGGACCTCAAGTGACTATGAATGTGGTTATATTTATTACCTTTAAATACACATCACTGTGCTCCCACATGGGAAATGGAGATGAACTGCCAAGGACACAAAGTATATAAGGGCTGCATGGTATCCCGGAATTTTGATATTTACTGGTTTTTAAAATGAGACAGAGCTAATACCGGTATCCTTTTGAAAGTACTGATATATACAGCAATTTATGTGTACCAAAATCGATATATTAATACTAATTGAAGAAATGTTGAACATCACTCATGTCACTCCACTCAATATTTATCGTCGGTAATATTTAAATTTTCAAAATTTTTTGATTGTGTTGAAAATTTGAAATAATACTTTGATATGCTCACTGAATTTGAAATATTTCCATATTACGCATATTTAATCACTCACCACAAAATATATTGCAATTACATTTATAAATTTTTGCATTAGGCTACTTTTTAAAAGAATTGTTAAAATGGGTGTTTGCTTTTTATGTGTACCCATACTATGTGTACGGTACACATAATGCCATCATCCAGGGGGGGGGGTGTGGGGTGGGGGGGCTCCGTCATTTGTCCATCCTTTGTCAGTCTGTCTGTCTGTCCGTCCATCTGTCTATCCATCCATCCATCCGTCCGTCTGTCCGTCCGTCCGGCATCCGCATCCATTTGCTACGAGTTAGTAAAACAGGATACTTATGTGGTTAAAGTCTGTTACGTGGCTAGCCATGTAACAGAATCTCTTATTGTGTTGTGTGGGGGTGGGGGGGTGTGGGATGGGGGTGGGGGTGGTTGGGGGGGTTGGATAAATGTAGAGTATGGTTAGGGCATTCCAGGGTGAGGTTTAGGAGTGAGGTGGGGTGGGGTGGGATGGGGGTCAGTGAAGGGGTGTTAGAGTTATGTGGCTAGGGTTAGTGTTAGTTAAGGGTTATGGTTAGCTTAGGGTTAGGGGTGAGTAGGATTAGGGTCGGTAAAGGGTAGGATTAGGGTTAGCTGACCCCCCCAAAATTTTCCCCCAAAAAACTTGTTTTATTATGTTGGACATGTGTTTTAAGTTAGCCACCTAATATGTCCATAAAATAGCCACATAAGTAGCCATTTGTTAGAACGTCCGTCCATCCATCTGGCGTCTCTATCCATTTCTTTGGCATTCAATAACTTGAAAAATATTGCTTGGATTGTCAAGTTACTTTATATTTGTGTTCAGGTTACTGATGTGCCGAGCTGTATTGTTTTTGGTGCAAATCTGATAATTAGATCCTGAGATATTAACTCTTTATCCTTCAAATTGAGAATACTTCCAATCCATTTGGCATGAGATAACTCAAAAAATATCAATCCAATAGTCATGTTACTTTATATATATCTTCAGGTTACTGATGTTCCAAGCTGTATAGTTTTTGGTGTAAATCTGTTATTTTGATCCTGAGATATTAACCCTTTATCCTTCAAATTGAAAATTCCTCCAATCTCTTTGGCATTCGATAACTTGAAAAATATTGCTTGGATTGTAAAGTTACTTTATCTTTGTGTTCAGGTTACTGATGTGCCGAGCTGTATAGTTTTTGGTGTAAATCTGATAATTTGATCCTGAGATATTAACCCTTTATCCTTCAAATTGAAAATTCCTCCAATCCCTTTGGAATTCGATACCTTGAAAAATATTGCTTGGATTGTAAAGTTACTTTATATTTGTGTTCAGGTTACTGATGTTCCGAGCTGTATAGTTTTTGGTGTAAATCTATTATTTTGATCCCGAGATATTAACCCTTTATCCTTCAAATTGAAAATTCCTCCAGTCCCTTTAGCATGAGATAACTCAAAAAATATCAATCCGATTGTCATGTTACTTCATATATGTGTTCAGGTTACTGATGTGCCGAGCTGTATAGTTTTTGGTGTAATCTGATAATTTGATCCTGTGATATTATTAACCCTTTATCCTTCAAATTGAGAACTCCTCCAATCCATTTCTTTGGCATGCGATAACTCAAAAAATATTAATCCAATTATTAGGTTACTTTATATATGTATTCAGGTTACTGATGTGCTGACCTGTATAGTTTTTTATGTAAATCTAATAATTTGATCCAGAGATATTAACCCTTTATCCATCAAATTAGGAACTCCTCCAATCCATTTCTATATTTACCCATACCATGTAGGGTGTACATAATGTCGGCATCCGGGGTGGCCCTCTGTCATACAGCTTTCTGCTAGTTGCATGTATGGGTACACATCTGATGATTTCATCGGCCTATTTTTTGTTTTGTGATTGACTGTTGATCAGTTAAGTTGCATGTACATGAGACATGATTTTTTAAAATGTTGCATGAGTGTCTGTCAAACATGGAAAGAAATCGTTCCTAATTCAAACTCCTCCCCGCCTTGTCAATGCTGTTGTGAAGTGCCAGTCAATCACAGAACAGAATGATTCATTGTACAGTTACTACAGTATGTGGAGAGTGTATTACCACTAAATCGGGGCGTGGTGGCTCGGTAGGTAGAGGTGTAGACTGCAAGCTGAAAGGTCCTTGGGTCGAATCCTTCCTGTGGCAACCGCATTGTGTCCTTGGGCAAGACACATCACCCCATTGCCCACATGGGGGCATGTGGCATTGTGTACTAAGGCATACTGCATGTTGATGGAGCACTTGTCTTCAACCAATGCTAACCCTGCTTTTGTGGAGTTAGTATGTTGGGGAGCTGACAGCTGCTCACTGTTGCTCGGTGGTTCTCCTCGGGTACTCCAGCTTCCTCCATCCATAAAACTGTTGTGGTCATGATTAGGCATTGTGCAGAAATATGTGACCTTAAACACCAATAAATAAATCACTAAATCACCCCCAGAGTGGAGATTCAACCCAAGAAATTATTGCAAATTTGTTGCAAAGCATAACAATCACAAGCCAATTTCCAGCCAATGGACCTCCGGGTTAAGCCCGGAGGTCCATTGGCTGAAACATTGCTTGTTTTCTGTCCATATGTACAGAGTTTGAAAGTGATACTTTGGGTGATAACTCCACTCCACGGGTGATTTAGTTACAATCCACTCTCCACGTACTGTGGTCCTAACTTTGTCCAAATTTACAACTACTGTTGGCCACTCATTAGAGTTACCAGTGAAAACACAGTTTGAACAAAACGATATGAGCAGTTGATTGATGTTTTCCCTGCTGCTTCAGGCAGCACTTGCACGTAGCCAGAATGTTTATATGGGCTGCACACTCTTCATGTGAGGCTTGTATGTGTGTTATGAGAATAATAATCGTCCCAGATGTTGATTACAAGACATTTCAAACTGCGTGTACATAAATTTATTGATGTAGCTCCATCAAAGTGTACCCGAAAGGAACAATAACTAATTATTATATCAGATATTGATATCAACCAATCAGTGTGGATAAATGGTGGCAGTCTATGAAACCATATCAGGTCGATGATGACATCATCAATATTAGGTGTGTGTCCACCATATTGTTTTTAGAAATAAAATACAACGGCTTCGTCTCAAAAATGGCAATCTTACAGCAAACATTCTGAATCATCCATTGAATGTGATTATAGTTTCATTAAACTTGCTTGAACAAAAAGAAATAATCTGTTTTTAACATGTGTCCTAAACTGAGAAACTTATTTCGATCTATAACAGAACTGCTGAAAAAGGTTATATACGAGATAGTAGACCCTTTGTTTCATATTATCAATCTATCTTTCGCAGTAGGTAGAGTACCAGACAGAATGAAGTTAGCCAAAATCATTCCTGTCTTTAAATCTGGACATCCTCAGCTTTTCACCAATTATCGCCCTATCAGTATCCTTCCAACATTCTCAAAAATACTCGAAAAATTAATGTACTCATGATTATACACTTTCCTTGACGAGCAGAACACTATATATAAGTATCAGTTTGGGTTTAGGAAGGGTCATTCGACTGTGCATCCCATTTTACATCTATTAAACAGTGTTGCAGAAGCAAATGATAAAACTTCAAAGGATTGTACACTATCAGTTTTTCAAAAGCATTTGATACCATAAATCACTCGATTCTTTTGAAGAAGCTTGAAAGCTACGGTATAAGAGGTTTAGCTAACTCCTGGTTCGAAGATTATGTAACAAGCTGGTGTCAGTTTGTATCTTTCATGAACAGCACATCGGAAGTAATGGATGTTTCCATTGGTGTACCACAAAGTTCAGTTTTAGGCTCCCTTCTCTTTTTATTATATTTTAACAACATCAACCAATCCACCCTCCTTAAGGTGCTGTCTTTTGCAGACAATACCACAGCTCATGTGTCGAGTGGGAACCTAGATACTCTGTTAGATGAGACTAATACTGAACTGGATAAACTCAGTGAATGGTGCTCTGCAAATGGATTATGTCTTAATGCTAGTAAAACGAAATGTATGTTATTACACCCGCAGAATGACTCGTATAATGCCGCCAATAAAAAGATATCTTTGAACGACATAGACATTCCATTTGTTACCAACAGACTTGAGGAAAACTCTTATCAAATTTTTAGGGGTCAACCTGGACTAAAATTTAAAGTTCAAACAACACACGTCTGCAGTTTGCCTAAAGATGGCAAGGGCAATATTTGCCCTTAATAGGGCAAAAAGAATCCTTCCTTTGAAAGCCTTGAAGATATTGTATCAGTCATTGATACATAGCCATATGTTGTATGGTATACTTGCCTGGGGCCATGTTCCCTCAACCAGGAGAATTTCAACACTCCAAAAAAAGGCTCTCCGTATCATAACAAATCGAAAATATACCTCGCACACCGAACCCTTATTTAAAAACTGTGGAATACTTAAGTTTGAAGATTTGTATAAGCTACATGTGCATCTTTTTATGAATGACTGGTACCACGATAACCTTCCCATGTCATTCGACAATACTTTCAAAATATATACTAACCCTCCTAGAATGGAAACAAGACAAACAGGGTATGTGCGCTCCCTCAGACCAAGAACTCGCTTTTCTGCTGATCTCCCGATTCATTCTTTCCTGAAAATTTGGAATGATTTAAATCTCGAAGTAAGGCAATATAGCAGGCCTCTGTTTAAAAAGCTAATAAATAATTCATTCTTGAATGGATATTCTTCTGACATTACTTGCACCAATCCATTCTGTCCAGATTGTGGCCCAGCATAAAGTAATCTCATCCTACCAACTATCGCTATTTCTACAATTAATCCTAAATCTAAGACGTTTCAAATCACCACTTGTTTTTTCTGATAGCTTTGAACATGGGGAAAGCTTCATGAAAAGCCTCCCTGAGGGTTCACATATTGTGAATCGGGGAGGACAAAGAAATAAACTACTCTGATGTCAGGACAAAATAAATCATGTCTGGGAATGACAGGAAGACAGCCTTTCTGGCTATGCCATTTCCATGCAGTGTACACTTTTTTATTGTTATTTTGTATTTATGTAAACTGTACATGAGTATGCTGCAAAATAAAGTTTCATTTCTGGAACCCCACCTGATAGCTCAATGTAAATCGAAACACGCCCAACATTCAAGTTAATTGCTTCGACCGATAATCACTTCAGCACAAAATGATTGCTAGATGGAGTTACTCCCCTTACATTTTAAACTCACGTCTGCTTGTTTACATTTTCACAAGTACAATACACCAAAAATAAATTACCGTTTAATTAAAGGGACATACTGGATTTTCTCCGCTGATAATAAATATGTTATGGGATGTTTAGTGGTCGGATATGGTGTCATGTGAGGTTCAGTGTGATCAGTATTAGGCTCGGCTAATGCCTCGCCTAATATTGATCGCACTTCGCCCCACATGACACCATATCCGACCACTAAACATCTCGTAACTTATAATATATTGCAAGCCGGGTATACCCTTAGAAGTCTTATTTGAGTAATTATTGCGAATAATGTCAAAAGACTACTACTTATATAATTCTCCTCTGGGACACATGAATTATTTATTTATTGGTGTTTAAGGTCACATACTTGTGCACAATGGCTAATCATGACCGTGACAGTTTTATGGGTGGAGGAAGCCGGAGTTCCCAGAGAGAACCACCAAGCCACAGTGAGCAGCTGCCAGCTCCCCAACATTGTAACACTGCACTGCAGCACAGGCAGGGTTAGATTGGTTGAAGACATGTGCATCATCGACATGCAGTGTGCCTTAGTACACAGCGTCATCGTGCCCCCGTGTGGACATTGGGGGTTAAGTACCTTGTCCGTCGTCGTCCGCCGTTGTGAACATTTTTCAAACGACTTCTCCTCTGAAACCACTGGTCCGATTTTCACGAAACTTCATGTGGATGTTCATTACTATATAGCAATTCATGTTTGTTCAAATGAAATGGCCACATCCCTTGGGGGCTCTGTATAGCACCGTATGAATTATAGAAAAATTAAAAAATCTTCTTCTCCAGAACCAGTGGGCAGAACCTTTTGATACTTGGTATGCAGCATCTTGGTATGGGTCTGATTCAAGTTTGTTCAAATCGGCCATCCCTGGATTCATATTTGGGCTCACTATAGAAGCCAAATTCGAACTTAGTGCATTTCAGGCAAATTTGTTCAAAAATCTTCTTCTCCAGATCCAGCAGGCAGAATCTTTTGATATTTGGTATGCAACATTATGGGGTGGATCTGATTCAAGATTGTTCAATGCGGCCCCCTGGGTTCATATTTGGGCTCAGTATAGGAGCCCAAATTTGAACTTAGTGCATTTCAGGCAAATTTCTTTAAAAACCTTCTTCTCAAGATCCAGCAGGCAGAATCTTTTGATATTGGGTGTGCAGCATGCTTAGGGGGGTGAGATTGAAGTTTGTTCAAGCCAAGTCCCTGGGTTCATATTTGGGCTCACTGTGGTAGCCCGAATTATAACTTAGTTCAAAATGAGGAATTTTCTTTAAAAATCTTATTCTTCATATCCAGCAGTCAGAATGTTTTGATATTTGGTATGCAGCATCCTTAGGGGGGTGAAATTTAAGTTTGTTCAAGCCATATCCCTAGTTCCATAAAATTTGTCTCTCATGACTTCATTCTTTTGTAGTGTTGATGAACCATGTCGAACTGAATGTGACCCCAAATACTTCTTGAACCACTTTGTTTGAATCACTTTGCCCGGTGAGCGATTAAGGCCCCTTGGGGCCTCTTGTTATGAAACTTCTCAAACATTATGACTAGCAAGTGAACATGCGCATATTCTAAAATGTTTCATCTACGACAATTGTAAACAGGCTATCTCCCCTGATCTTAAATTTAGTGTGGATTTTCAAATAAGATTTTTGTGTGTGCAACTCCTCCTTCATTACTGCACCGATTTCTATAAAACTTCTCAAATATTTTGTCTAGCAAGTGAAGATGCACATATTCTAAAATTTTTTATCTTTGACAATTTTAACCAGGTTATCTCCCCTGAACTTTGATTTATTATGGATTTTCAAATGAGATTCTTGTGTGCACAACTCCTACATTAATGAAATGATTTCGATGAAACTTCTCAGACATTATGATCAGCAAGTGAACATGCGCATATTCCAAAAGTTTGTATCTGCATCAATTTTAACCAGGTTATCTCCCCTGGTTAAAACTTAGATTTAGTATGGGTTTTCAAATGAGATTCTTGTGTGCGCAACTCCTACATTATTGAACCGATTTTGATGAAACTTCTCAAACATTATAACTAGTAAGTGAACATGCGCATATTATAACATTTTTCAGCCATGACAATTTTAACCAGGTTATTTCCCCCTGAACTTAGATTTATTATGATTTTCAAATGAGATTCTTGTGTGCACAACTCCTACATTATTGAACCGATTTTGATGAAACTTTTTAGACATTATGACTAGCAAGTGACAATTGCATATTATAATTTTTTTCATCTGCGACATGTTTAACCCAAGTTATCTCTCCTGAACTTTGATTTATTATGGATTTTCAAATTAGATTCTCGTGGGTGCAACTCCTCCTACATTATTGAACCGATTTCAATGAAACTTCTCAAACATTATGATTAACAAGTGGGCATACGCATGTTCCAAAATTTTTTAACTGTGACAATTTTAATGCAAGTTATCTCCCATGAACATGGATTTATTATTGGTTTTTCAACCTCAACATTCAGAGGTGCATTCTAGTAAGCTAGAAATGGGGGCATTAATCACCTTCAGTGATAGTTCTAGTTATTATTTTCAGTATTGATCTACAATTGCAAACATTTGTTGAATATTGTAATGTCAAATAGAAAGGTTTGTCTGCTTTATCCCATTATAAGTTGAATCACACATGCACTCTTTTCATTTGCTGGGAACTTTTGAACATAATTATAATTAAATGTAAACGCTTTCTTTAATAACCATTTCACTGTATGCACAACATATACTAAACAGAAAAAGTGTTAAGGGGTGAATAAATCGTATGATTAAGGCACCTTGCAGTTCAGTTTGATCATAACCCTTTTAATTCCTTGCATGCTGCAGGCAGATATACTGCAGATTTCTCTTGCAACTGCAGAGAATAAAATCTCAAATTTTGAGATGAGCTATGTACTGTTCATCTGGATATAATAAAGAGGACCGATTACAGTACAGCCATCGTGAACAGGCCAAAATCTATAGATTGGCATTTTCCACGCAAAACATGCAGAGATGATCCGCTATGACACCTAGCAAAATTTCCACCAATGAAGCACCAAGGTTATCCCGGTGCTTCATTGGTGGAAATTATGCTAGGTGTCACAGCGAATCATCTCTGAATTATATAATGGTTAGAAAAATGATAATGTGTGGATTTTGACACATCCACGATGGCCTTACTGTATGACAGTTCACAGATTTCGAAAGCATCTGCAGCAAGCACAGGGGGCTGTCTTTGGGAGTTTGAGCATTGAAGAGAGTGGTCTTCCGACAAGAACATTTTAAAACAGTGCTATCATGTAATGTGATAAGACACAACTTTTTGACTAACTATTTATAGTTCCAGATGAACAACTTTTCGGTTATTAGCTTACCTGAGTGAAGCTGATGGGGAGCTTTAGTAATCACTTTCCGTCCGTCGTCCTCCATCGTCGTCCGTCCATCCGGCGTCCGGCGTTAACTTTACATGATCGACTTCTTCTCACAAACTACTCAACCAAATTGAACCAAATCTTGTGTGCATGTTCCCTATCACATGTCAATTCAAATTTGCTCAAATCAAGTTGGTAGGGCCACGCCCAAAAAGTGAGCCTCTTAAAAATTCTTCTTCTCATGAACCAGCGGTAGCAGAGACTTGATATAAGGTGTGCAGCTTCCTTTTGAGGTGTAGACTCAGATTTGTTCAAGAGAAGTTTTAGGGTCTATATCTGCCATCGTTAAGGGCGGGGCAAGAATTTTTGCCCCGTCCAAAATTTCTATTTTCCAAACCGAGAGGCTGATTTGAACCAAATTTGATATGAGGTTTTATTGCAACATAAGCAGTTAATTTATACCCCAAAAAATTTTCCCGTCGCCCCATGGGAACCGCCGGGGCTAAAAATAGAAAAAATTTAAAACGCTCATATCTCCAAAACTGCATAGCACTGAGAATTTTTATTTGGTGTGAAGCATCCTTAGGACCAACAGAATGGAATGGTAAAAAAAAATTGCTATCGGTTTTATCATAGGATACTTTTTTCAGGACTTTGAAAAAGTGCTAAGTCAGCATTTTTTAACACTGTAGGTAATGGGGAAAACATTAAAGAATATTCTTCTCCCAAACCACTGGTCCAAAGGTTTTCATATTTCACATATAGCATCATTGAAAGATTGATTAACATATTTGTTGAAATCATTTTCCTGGATCCATATTTGGGCTCTCTATGGGAGCCCAAATGTTCAAATTAGTGCAATATGAGGAATATTCTTTAAAAATCTTCTTCTTCAGATCCACCAATCAGTATCTTTTGATATTTGGTATGCAGCATCCTTAGGGGGGTGAGATTCAAGTTTGTTCAAGCCAAGTTCCTGGGTTCATATTTGGGCTCACTGTGGGAGCCCGAATTATAACTTAGTTCAATATGAGGAATTTTCTTTAAAAATCTTCTTCTTCAGATTCAGCAGTCAGAACTTTTTAACTCACCTGAGCAAAGCTCAAGGGGAGCTTTACTAATCACTTTCCTTCCGTCCTCGTCTGCCGTCCGTCCATCAGCATCCGGCGTTAACTTTATATTATCGACTTCTTCTCACAAACTACTCAACCAAATTGAACCAAATCTGGTGTGCATGTTCCCTATCATATGTCAATTCAAGTTTGTTCAAATCAAGTTGACCCGCCCCTTGTTAGGGCCACGCCCAAAAAGTGAGCCTAAATCTTAAAAAATCTTCTTCTCATGAACCAGCAGTAGCAGAGACTTGATATTAGGTGTGCAGCTTCCTTTGAGGTATAGACTCAGATTTGTTCAAGAGAAGTTCTAGGGGTTATATTTGCCATTGTTATGGGAGGGGCAAGACTTTTTGCCCCGCCCAAAATTTCTATTTTCCAAACCGGAAGGCTAATTTGAACCAAATTTGACTTGAGGTTTATTTGGACATAAGTAGTTAATTTATGCCAAAAAGAATTTTCCTGTTGCCCTGTGGGAACCGTAGGAGCTAAAAATTTAAAAAAAATTAAAACGCCCATATCTCCAAAACTACACAGCACTGAGAATTCTTATTTGATGTGAGGCTTCCTTAGGACCAACAGAATGGAATGGTAAAAAAAAATTGCTGTCGGTTTTATCATGGGGTACTTTTTGGGGACTTTGAAAAAGTGCTAAGTCAGCATTTTTTAACACTGTGGACAATGGGAAAAACATTTAGGACTACCTTTCTCCCAAACCACTGCTCCAAAAGCTTTCAAATTTCACATATAACATCTTTGGAAGATTGTTTCACATGTTTATTGAAATCAATTCCCTGGGTCCATATTTGGGCTCTCTATGGGTGCCAAATGTTTAAATGAGTGCAGTATGAAGAATATTCTTTAAAAATCTTCTTTTTCAGATCTACAAATAAGACTCTTTTGATATTTGGTATGCAGCCTCTTTTGGGGGTGAGATTCAAGTTTGTTCAAGCCAAGTCCCTGGGTTCATATTTAGGCTGAAAATTTGGGGTCCCAGGCTGGACTCCGAAATTTTGGACGCTAATCCAAAAATGAGTTTTTTGTGTTTTTTTATGCATTGCGGTCATTTTTAAGACAAAAAAATTTATTTTTTTTTACACTGAAAATTTGGGGTCTGGGTGGGACTTTTTTTTGTTTTTTATGCATTTTGGTCAATTTTAGGAAGAAGAAAAAAAAATTTTAGTCTGAAAATATTTTGTTTGGGACTTCTAAAATTTCCTAACACAAATAAAAAAAATCTGTTTTTTATGTGTTTATCTCAATTTTGGGACCTAAAAGTGCAGGAACTGAAAATAGAAGGAAAATCCTGTGTATTGTGTGGGCACAATCGCTCCATCTAGTTGGTATATGCTATTCTTAGGAGGGCATATGCAGCTTATTCAAGTCAAGTCCCTGGTTTAATATTTAGACTACCATGTCAGGTAAGCGCCCTCAGGCCCCCTGGGGCCTCTTGTCTGTTTTTTCATTTAGATAACCACCAGAGGAACGATAAAATCGTTCCTCTCAAATATTATGGCCAGCAACTGAAAGAAGTATAATTTGGGCACAAATAATGAAATGTTTCCCCAGTAAATTGAATGGATTTTTTTACCAATACTTCCTTGAGTTAACTGGAGAGGGCAGGAAGCCCAATAATTGGGTTCCAGCCTGAAGTGTGGGTACCACAACTTAAAGGTTTTATATTCTTTGGCTCTGCATCATATTATCAATAAAGTGAAATTTGTAGTCTGTATGGATTTGTCATGTTAAAATTGTTCAAGGTAAAGACACCTGAACAAATTTTCATAACCAAAAATAATTTAGAACTCTGCCAGAGAGAAATTTTCCATCAAATCTAGTAATGGCTGCTTCCCAGCAGTTATGAATAGATTAGATGAAAAATATTTTGAAAATACTCAGTGGATTTAGAGTTAAACACAGAGCTCATGGATTGTTTTGTCCTTACAGATATAATTTATAGCAATGTGGGTGAATCTATTTTGTATTTAAAGGGCAGTTCAGCAACAATAATTTAATTCTACACCTCAGTTGGATTAAATTACTGCTGATCTTCCTTACTTTACTAGTTTGTTGTGTATTGCATCATCTTGTCACCATACACTACTATTTTCTATGTGCAAAGATTTATATTTTAAATTTCTTTGAGGATATCTGATTTCTATGCATATGATTAGTCGAGATTTGTTTTTCCTACTCATTAGTTGTTTTACCTTTCTTTTGAATGTTTTTGCTTTGTGCCCCCACATTTGTCCAAAAAAGAATTGTAGGCATGTCCTGTAGCACAATTAAACTTCACTTGCTGCAGGTGGATTGTAAGTTAGTATTCATGCAGATTCCTTTAGCACAGTCTACAGGTTGTTTTTATGAAGGGATTTCATTATAACTTGGAAGGATAACTCGGTATGATATCCAGATGAGATGGTCCTATTTTGGTTGCAATCGGTCAGCCATGACCGCTGCACCGGCACATCACCTAGATTTTTTCAGCAAAGTCTACAAGTCATATGGCAATAGCTCACACTGAAAGTAACTGTGAGCTATTGCCATCACTTAGCGTCTGTCGTCTGGCGTCCGTCGTCCACCGTACGTTAGCTTTTACAAACCTGGCTTCTTCTCCACAGCCATTCAGCCAAATTCAAACATATATTGCACAAACCATCCCTGGGGTATACCCTTTGTATTTTGTTCAAATGGAGCGGCTGCCTTCTTCGGGCTCTGGGCAATGATGCCAAAGTCTAAAAATCTTTAAAAATCTTCTTCTCATGAACCACCAGAGAGATTGCCTTGGTATATGGTATGTAACACTCTCTGGTGTTGAAGATTAAAGTTTGTTCAAGAGAAGTTGGTAGATCAATATTTGGGCTCTCTGTGGGCACATATCCATTTTGGGCTCTGCCCCAAATTTCTGTTTCAAGAACCGATGGGCCAATTTGAACCAAATTTGGCTTGTAGCATAAGTGGATCCAAAGTACTTGATTGATACCCCCAATTTTTAAATTCGTTGCCCCATGGTTACCCCAGGAACTAAAAATAGAAAAAAATTCAAATGCCCATATTTTCCAAACTACACGGAACAGAGAACTGTTATTTGGTTTGAAGAATCCTTTCGACCGGTAGAATGGATTAAAAAAAAGGCCATCGGTTGTGTTAGGGTGTTCTGTAGGGGCATTTGAAAAAATGCTGAGTCAGCATATTTGCAAAAATTGAATAAAAAATTTTCTTCAGAACCGCTGATCAGAATCTTTTGATATATGGTGTACAGCATCCATAGGACAGTCAAATACAAGTGTGTTTAAATCGACCCCCTCGGTTCATATTTTGGCTCAACACAGGAGCCCAAATAATTAACTTAGGGCTCTATGGGGAATAAGCTTTAAAAATCTTCTTCTTCAGATCATACAGTCAGATTCTTTTGATATTTGGTATACATCATCTCTACAGGGGTCAGATTGGTGTGTATTAGCCTATGTTGATAATATCCTACTCAAAGTTTGCTAAGCACCACATATTTGATCATTGTGAAATTTTCTTGTGACACATTTGCGATATTTTTGGTGGATATAATTGAGGAATGTATTGAAATGGTCCCCAGTGTTTACATTAGCTCTTTTGACAGGCAGACTTTTCGTGACAGTCATGGAAAGCGTGTACCCCTTGATTTCCATAATGTTTTCGTGTTCTGTCTACATGTACATGAGATGTGTATGGAATTCAGTCTTCATTTCAATGCAAACCCTTGTGATTTAATGATTGAATATGGCGAATGCAAATGTAAGAAGACGTTTGTGTGAACCAGAAATGTGGTGGGCTGTAGGGATGGTGGAACAAGTGGCTACCCACCGTCAGGTTGGTGAAGCCCTTGGTGTGCACCATACTGTGATCACCAGAGCCTGGGCAAGATTTCAGCAGTATGGCACACCAGTCAGACGACATGATGGTGGCTGAGACAGGGCAACATCTGCAGCTGAAGACTGGTTTTTTGATCATTCAGGCTCGTAGGAACCGCTTTGACACAGCAACCCAGCTTCGCAGTGACCTTCAGAATGCATCCGGGGTAAATGTTTTGACGCAGACTATACGGGCAAGGTTGCACAAAGGTGGTCTCCGATCGAGAAGACCATGTATTCGCATTCAGCTGTACCAGAACCACCGCCAGTCACGATATGAATGGGCCATGGATCACGTTGGATGGACCAGAGAAGACTGATGACCTGTCCTTTTTTACAGATGAGTCAAAGTACTGCCTAGACAACACAGATAGACATTCTAGGGTATGGAGAAGACCAGAAGAGCAATTCCATGCATCCCACATTGCTGAGCATGACCGCTGTGGTGGAGGATCAATGATGGTCTGTGGTGGCATCAGCTGGGATGGACGTACATATCTCTGTGTCCTTGATCATGGTACATTGACTGCGCAGCGGTATAGTGATGAGATCCTGGATGCCCATGTCAGATTGTATGCAGGTGCAGTGGGTGATAGATTCATTCTGATGGACGATAATGCCTGTCCTCATGTTGCCCATGCTGTCCGGGAGTACTGACAGAGGGAGGGGATTGAGCATTGGACTGGCCAGCAAGATCCCCTGACCTCAATCCAATCGAACATGTCTGGAATGAGTTGCAGCTTGCAATTTCAGTCCATCCAATCCAACCAAGAAGTGTCCAGGAGCTTGGTGCCATGCTGGTCCAAAAATGGAACAACATCCCACAAAGGACCATCTGGAACCTGATTGGGAGCATGAGAAGGCGTTGTCAAGCTGTAATTAACAATAATGGGTCTCATACTCCATATTGAACCCACATCAGTTCGCTCCGTCAACTTTTTGGCAAATTTGAAAAAATTCCTCTTTTACCAATAATATCCATTTTCCATGGTTATCGTATTCAAAAGCTAAAAAATAATGTCAAACACAAACAAAATCTCAATGTCTGTGCTTAAATCATTAAAGATATAATTATATATATACACTTTTCATAACAATATTTCAACTAAAATTTAAAACAGGTAGTTGGATATACTGGGTGCTTAGCAAACTTTGAGTAGTATAGTAAAAAAGTTGATACAACTGTGATGACATAAATGTTGGTGATTTCCACCTCCTCTGGGTACATTGCTTATAATATAAGCAACCACTTTAACCCTTTACCCAACATAACAGCCAAAACCAGCCAGCACTATTCACAAAAAATACTATGCAATTTTTATTCTTTTTTCATTTTTTATCACAAAAACATAGCTTATGACCCCTCATTGGAACGAGCTCATTGAGTCTGTTAGACTGTGAGTCTGTGAATCTGTTCACATTTTCCTTTAGCACAAGCTACACCCCATAGTTGTTGTCTGATTGTTGCGAAATTTCATATACAGTTTTGGGGTCATGTCTGGATGAGAACATCCCCTTTTGGTCATGATCGGTCAACTGTGATGGCTGCCCAAGCCCAAAACCCGAAAACCTTTAGCACAGTCTACAGGTTGTGTATATGAAGGAATTTCATTGCAACTGGTAGGATGACTCTGTATAATGTCTAGATGAGAACGTCCCCTTTTGGTCATGATCTCTCAACCATGACGGCTACCCAATTCTGAAACCCAAAAACTTTTAGCACAGTCTGCAGGTCATACTTATTATAGAGGGATTTCATTGTAACTCAGTACTAAGGATGACTCCTTATGATGT
Source organism: Pictodentalium vernedei (assembly GCA_031216915.1). Classification (NCBI taxonomy): domain Eukaryota; kingdom Metazoa; phylum Mollusca; class Scaphopoda; order Dentaliida; family Dentaliidae; genus Pictodentalium; species Pictodentalium vernedei. The sequence continues at coordinate 711,559,255 of CM062297.1, forward strand.
CTAGATGAGAATTTCACCATTTGGTCGTGATCTATCAACTGTGAGGGCTGCCCGAGCCCAAAACCTGAAAACCTTTAGTACACTCTACAGGTCGTATTGTCGTATTTATGGAGGGGTTTCATTGCAACTTGGTTGGATGACTTCGTATAATGTCTAGATGAGAATGTCCCCATTTGATTGCGATCGTTCCACCATGACGCCTGCCCAAAACCCCAAAACCTTTAGCACAGACTGCAGGTCGTATTTATGAAGGGATTTCATTGTAGCTTGGTAGGATGACTCAGTATAATGTCTAGATGAGGATGTCCCCTTTTGGTTGCGATCGGTCAGCTGTGATGGCTACACAGGCCCAAAGCCTGAAAACCTTTAGCACAGTCTACAGGCCATATTTTTGAAGTGATTTCATTGTAACTTGATAGGATGACTCGTTTTGGAATAATTTCACTGTAACTTGGTAACTTTGGTTGACATACATTAACCGTGAGGGTCACATTAACCCACCCCTCAATTCTTTAGTACAGTCAACACCTCAAATTATTTTTATTGAAAACATAGCATACAGGAACAGAAATTAACATATTCTCAGTTATCACAATTCTTGTCTTATTTCATAATCCTTTCATAAACATTGCATATTATCCTTTTCATCGAACACAACCAACAGTCAAGTTAAGCTACAGCCTCATTGACACTTTCATTTCTGTTTGCAAATTTGGTCGACAAGATCACACCTTTCGAACGCTTATTGCCAAAATTTTCCACGTAGAGATTTTACAGAATTCATTAAGTGACCATTCCGCCTTAATTTGGGAGAAACTCCAGGTGCATGTCGTTTCGATCAGGTTGCACTCAGGGTTAGTTGGGGTAAGTCACTCTGTGTACAACTTCTCACATCTGCAGCATATTTCCATTGTACATGTGTAAGCCTGGCCAGTTTTCATCACATGACTTTTGTGTTGGTCACACTCCCCAATTTGGTCATTTCCTTGTATCACAACTGTCCCTTCTCATCCAGTACCTTTTCAAGATTCAGTCCCATGACACTCTTTTTGGCACTCTTTCTGACTCCCATACTATCATTGTTTCAGTTACGTTCTCCATTTGGGACCTTTGTAAGTTCACCCATTTCAGGCTCATTCAGTTCCCAGTTAGCGATACTAATCTCAAAGTGTCAAGTGTGCTGGGAGTTATCGAGCACCAGTGATATTTTGAGAATTGTATCCATAATGATTCGGGCCTGGGAACAAGGTACCAGTTGCACAAAGCAAGCCCCATTTTTCCCAACTTGATTACTGCAGTGCTGCAGCTGATACAGTGACTTTGGTGATAGAATGTACATATTCTGCGATAAAGAATCAGAGCATATTTCAAGTGCTTGTTATTTGTGTTCCATAAATTAGGTGAAATGCTGTTTCTGTGAGTTCATGGAACACAGCACCATGTGCATCTCATTTCAATCAAGCTGCACTCATATCAGGGTTAGTTAGGGGTCAGTCACTCTGTTTTCAACTTTCACTTGCAACATATTTACATTATACCTGTACATGTAAGCTTGGCCAGTTTTCATCACATGACTTTTGTGTTGGTCTCTAAATCCCCACTCACCAATTTGGTCATTTCCTTGAATCATAACTGTACTCTATCCCTTCTCTTTCTACATGTTTTCAAAGTTCAAGACACTCTTTTTGGTGCCCTTTCTCACTCCCATATTATCATTGTTTCAGTTATGTTCTGCCAGCCAATTTGTTTGCAATACCCACATTTTTTTTTCTCACTCATCTTTCTAAGCCTCCTCCATCAGAATGTCACCTAAAATGGGTTCTCATCGGCATCTGCAATGCCTTATCAGCTGCCTTGCCTCTCTTCACAGCAAGGGTACCGCAGACCTCGAATTTCAACCACCTCCTCACAGGGGATGCCATTTTGGGGTTGTGCTCAACCTCATATAGGTACGCGGATGGCCCCTTTGTAGGTTCCCCCATTTTAGGCTCGCTCATATCCCAGTTAGGGATACACATCTCACAGTGTCACATGTGCTTGGAGTTATCTGATGACCAGTGACACTTTGGGAATTGTATCCGTAATGATTCAAGTCTGGGAACAAGGACCACATGTAATAGCCACACAAGCCCCCATTTTTCCCATAGAGATTCACGCTCATGTAATTTCTCAAATTTTAGGAGAAAATCTTATTTTTCATCATTGTACATTTTTGAGGAACATATTTCCTTTCTCAAAGCAGCTACATGTATGTTTACTGAGACTGTCAGTGTAAATTTAATGCAGATTACATTTGTCTGCCAAATGGTATTATTTATGGTCTTAATACAAATTCTGTATGATTTTCTTTTGGATATATTGTTTTTTTATGTGGAAGTTGTTTATTAGCTTGTACCAGATGCCTGGGAAACATGTGACTTTATTGAATATCAAAAATTTTATGGTCTCATGTCCAAACCTTTGTTTCTGATGAAGCACCATCTTACCACTACAGATAGGTGTAAGCAGTGTGTCATGTTCATTGACAGGCACCAGCTGTCCTTCACCAAGTCAGGAAATAAAGAATCTGTCATTTGCAGAATGAATTCCCCAGAGGGTGAATTTGCTGATGGTATCCTATTCAGTGGGCTAGAATTCCCAGTTTATCCTCCAGGTTCCTCTTTCTCTTTGTTTGGGTTGTTTGGGCCTAAGACTTTAATTCAGATTGAGGTTCACAGAGGGTAAATTTAGTTATGCTACTCTGCTGTGCAGGGTCGCATCACCAAATTCACCTTGTGGGTACCTCATTCTGCAGATGACACTGCTTATTTCCAGGCTTGTACCTGACCACTACCAATTCTTAAAATTGAATATGTAGCTGTAATTTAAAAACAGGTCCAGTTTTAGTCGACTTTATCAATACCAAATTCATGACTTGTTATAATATTTTGGAAAGCTCTCTACAAGAGATGATAAATGATATGACAAGACGAGAGTATTGTCAGATATGCATTGACACTTGGAAGAGAATACATGTAGGCTGTGATTTAAAAAAAAATAAGTTGACTATTTAACAAAACGACCATTTCCATATTGCAAAAGGTCCCATATGTTCTATATAATACCACCATTCATGTGAAAGTGTCTGATTCAATTAACCCTTTAGCTAACATGAAAAGCAGACGACACTTGCAAAAAAAATCTTGAATAACTAATTTTTTTCATTTTTTGTCTCAAAAACATAGGTTATGACCCCTCATTGGAACGAGCTTGATGAGCTCGTTCCAACGAGGGGTCATAACCTATGTTTTGGGCCATTACATTGGGTAAAGGGTTAAATAAATTAACTTCAATGTGAGAATTTATCTTATATATGAAAGACTGGCAGGCAATAGTTATTCAGCCTGAACTGGTTAGCTGATCACTAATGGAAAATTCTGTGCAATGTTATTTTCCATATTCATGGAAAATAACTTTCTTAGAAATCCAGAGTTTTGTGTTCATGTGTTGCTGTTCATGGCATTCACATTTATGCAATCTGTTTCAGATTACCACGGGAGCACGGTGGATCAGTGGTAGACTATGGGACTTCTATGCTAAAGGTCCCGAGTTCTATCCCCGTTCGGGATGACCCGCGTTGTATCCTTGGGCAAGGCACTTTATCCTGGTTGCCTAGATGGGGGCACGATGATGACGTGTACTAAGGTGTACTGCACGTCGATGGTGCACATGTCTTCAACCGCTGTAACCCTGCTTGAGCTGAGCTTGAACAGAGTTAGAATGTTGAGCTGACAGTTGCTCGTCGTTGCTCGGTGGTTCTCTCCGGGTACTCCGGCTTCCTCCACCCGTAAAACTGTCACGGTCATGATTAGCCATTGTGCAGGAGTATGTGACCTTAAACTCCAATAAATAAATAAATTTCAGATTACCATTGTTGATAAATGTACTGTAGGTTTTAATGGAATTTATTTGGAATAATACAAAGTTTTTTTTATCTGATAATGCCCATTTATTGCTAAAATAATACAGTTATTGTTCATGGCAGTCATTCATTCGAACAGTAGCAAAATTAAATTTTAAACTCCATGTATGCAGAAATGATGATACAGTGATTTGTTTTCTTCCAATAACTTTTGGGCAACTTCATTTATATCTTTGCAATGTCGTGTCTTCTGAAATTTCGTCTGCATGAAAGCTTTTCATTTACAGATTTAAGTAATTTCACATTGCTTCTGATGTCTCGCACTTTGCATATAATTATTTTCTTTACATGCTGTGGGGGCATGGTGGCTCAGTAGGTAGAGGTGCAGGCTGCAAGCCGAAAGGTCCTTGTTTCGAAAGGAAAAAGTGGGAAAATGGAAAAGAAGGCAAGTGAGGGCATAGAAAGTTCAATACCTGGCACCCTTGACTGTGGAGGGTCCAGAGGATGCTGGCTCGCCTGGAGACAGATCGATCTCCAGCTCATCTCACTCTTCACTGGAAGGAGATTTTGATGAGGGAGATCCATCTTTGGAGCAGGAAGTTGATTCGGTCAATGCACCACCGAGCCCTCTAACTCTTACTTCTCCAGCTTTTCCTGACTAGAACCTCGTATAGGAGGTAAATACCACAGCATCCATGGAACTCGTGGAAGAGGAGGTCAAGCACAAGAGCCTACTAGAGTTCCTACAGTATCAACTAAAAATTTATAATTGCTTAGGGACAGTACCTAAACACATCAAGAAATGCTTAAGATGGTCAGTGAATAGTGACTAAAGGTACATGCACCTGCAAAGAACAATGCACCAACAGCAGTGCTATTTTTATAAAGAAGATTTTTATCTTAGATAAACATTAATCAACAAAATGATTAATTTCCTCCATTTACACCTCATATGGCCTCCATTCCCTAAGGACATCTTGAAATACATAGCATATGAGGCTTATATGAACTTCTAATTTTCCTATTTTGCTTCCAAAACATACGTATGCTCCTCATTAGAACTAGCTCAGTAGGCTCATTCAATTGAGGGGGACATAAAAAATGTTTTAACAGCAAAATATTAAATTTTTTAGTTACCTCAGAGAACATTTTAGGTAAAACGCTAATGTCTTGCATGTTCCTGACAGATATTGGTTCCTGTGGGACCGCGGCACTTTTGTCACTTGTACTGACAACAATAAGGCTTCAGTAAAATATATGGGAGCATGGTGGCTCAGTAGGTAGAGATGCAGACTGCAAGCAGAGAGGTCCTTGGTTCAGATCCCACCTGCAGCAACTGCAATGTGACCTTGGGGAAGACACTTAATCCCAGTTGTCATGTGGAAGCATGGTGGCATTGTGTACTAAGGCATACTGCATGTCAATGGGGCACTTGTCTTTAACCAATGCTAACCCTTCTTGTGTGGAGTCTTACAGTTGCTCACCGTTGCTTGGTGGTTCTCTCCGGGTACTCTGGCTTCCTCCACCCGTAAAACTCTCCGACATGAGGTGACCCTGGTTGTCAAAAGTGATGTTAAACCCCAATAAATAAATAATAAATTATTCAGTAAAATATTACTGGGAATCTGATGCTTTTTTTCTTTCATCAAACATTTCTTGACTGAAATTTAGTTTGTTTTTCTCATCAAATCCAGTCATGCCTGCTTCATCCCTCTTCACTCTGATGTCAAAAAGCCAAGATTTCAAAAAGCAAGCTTTCCCATAATGCAAATGGGAATGTTGACCAATTCAATCTTGTTTGACAGAGCTCAGTGAGCTCTGTCAAGCAACATTGAATTGGTTAAATTTCCAAGTCGCATTATGAGAAAAATTGCTACTTGGAAGTTCAGTATTTTGACTTTAGTGTACAGGGTTTAAGAAACTGATATAGAATTTTCTAAAACAATGAAGGCCTGTTTCACCAGGCTTCACATGAATGGAATTTTCATGAAAACTCATACTTACTATTCACAGGTTCAGCAGTGTTGAACTTCTAAATGTTTTTTTCTGCAGCCCAGACCCTAGTCGTAAATGACATGACTGTAGACATCTTGCTCACACAAATATTCGATGCCATGGATGTAAATTCCAACGTCATTAACCTGAAAAAAACACATGCAAGATTGTCAAATTGAGGGGGCGAGCCTGCTTTTAAATGCCGCAAGTTGCAGTTATGAGAACCTCCAATAACAGGAATTTTCTGGATTACCATAACTTTAACCCTTTGATACTTTTGTATGTGTTATTATGTACGAAATCAAACAGCACGTTGAAACTTTGTGGTCATTTGTTTTGTTATTGTTTTTCGATTTTTTAAAGTTTTAGCCTCAAATTCCTATTTTCTCCCGAGTAGTGCTCAGTAATAAGCGTTGAGCTAAATGTTATCGCAGCTTAAAATACTAATATAATCCTGCTGTCAAGACTTCTTAATCACTAATGTGAAAAATATCTTGTTATTTGTACTTTCCGACGTTTGACGTTGCATTTTGAAAAACGTTGAAGAAACTGAATTGCCAGTGACGTTTGAACATAGGGATAATTAAAGTCTCAAAGGGTTAAACTCTAGATACATCTATCGAGAATTCAACAAATGTGTTTTATTCATGCTGAAAACAACTTTCACTTTACCTATCCCAAAACGAAAGATCTGATATTTGATATTCTCATTCCTAACATGAATGGCAGGGGAGCGTGGTGGCTCAGTAGGTAGAGGTGCAGGCTGCAAACCGAGAGGTCCTAGGTTCGAATCCCACCTGCATCAACCGCGTTGTGTCCTTGGGCAAGACACTTCATCTCCATTGCTCGCGTGGGGGCACGATGACGCCGTGTACTAAGGCGTACTGCACGTCGATGGTATGCATGTCTTCAACCAATCTAACCCTGCCTGTGCTGCAGTGCGGAGTTACGATGTTGGGGAGCTGGCAGCTGCTCGTCGTTGCTCGGTGGTTCTCTCCGGGTACTCCGGCTTCCTCCACCTGTAAAACTGTCACGGTTATGATTAGCCATTGTGCATAAATATGTGACCTTAAACATCAATAAATAAATAAATAACATGAATGGCAATTGATTGGCTCCATCTTCCAAGACCTCACACTTTAATGTTTTGGGGTTCCCTGGGAGGTAGGGAGAGGGGGGCTCTTACAAAGACCAACTACTTTACTACAGTACAGTCATTATGGACTGGTCGTAATCCACACATAGGTAGTGATGTCCATGTATGCATTGACTGGGCAATAAAATTCATCATCTGCAAAATTTTAATTAATGAAGCACCGGGTTGTACCCGGTGCTTCATTAATTAAATTTTTGATGATTATTTCTATAATTAGTGTTTGGAATCTAAAATTATTATATGCATGAAAGTTTTGCCCATTCGTGGAGAGTGACCGGTCCACGGCAGCCGCACTGTACTTCTCGGTGCATACAGTACAGCCACCGTGGATTGGTCGTAATCCACACGTGGGCAGTTATGTCCACGCATGTGTTTACCAGGTAGTAAAAATCACCATCAGCAAAATTTTAATGAAGCACCGGGTTGTACCCGGTGCTTCATTAATTAAATTTTTGATGATTATTCCTGTAATTAGTGTTTGGAATCTAATATTATTGCGTCCGTGGAAATATTGCCCACGCGTGGAAAGTCCACGGCGACTGTACTGTAATTAAGGTTAGGTGACATAAATGCCATTTGTTAAGCGTCGATGACAAAACTGTCTTTCAAATGGAATTGACTAAATTCCTAGTTGGATAATGGGAGAAACTGGCATGTTGAGAAATTTTTACATCAGTGTGCAGATGGTTAAGAAGAAGATTATTTTGAAAAACCGGAACTCAAGGAACTGCATAGAGTGCTCTCTACACATAAAGGTTAATCAGAAGTGTAAAATACTGAGACGACATCACATCCAGTTTCATCACAATATAACATACATGTATATGATTTATACATATGTCTAGTTTTACATCCTCCTTATGTAAAGTTTTATTCTTAAAACATGCTCCATCTCCCAAATACAAGTGCATGCATATAATTTTTGAACTTGATTTCCTTTCATCTCATTACCCTGTAACTACTAATACGACATGCAGATCACGCATGGAAAAATATTTGTTGCATTAAAGTACTGCATTTTTTTTTTCACCTCCTAAATATTGCTCATGAAACCTGATTGGAATGAGCTTAATGAGCTCATTCCCATGAGGAGTCATAAGCTATGTTTGGAGGCGTCAGCTGAAAAAAATAATTAAATTGAAATGGTGTTTTTTTGTGAATAGAGCTGCTGTTTTAGTTGTTATGTCAGAAAAAGTGTTAACCAGGCTAAATAGTGCAGAAATTGTTTTTTTGCATATTTTCCTTTTAATTCTTAACCTGCTGCATATTTACCTGATTTTTTGTATAAAATCAATTCATGGCTGCTTAATAAATCGCTAAGAGGCCTTCTTATATATATAGTGGGATATTTTGTCATGAAGTGTCTGGGTTATAACTCTGCTAGTAAACAGAGTATTGTTGTATTGTGTAGGAAAACCTGCCTGCAGCAGGCAAAAAGTTAATACTGGAAAGAAGTATGGGTCTATGCAGTAATGGAAATCTGATGCAGAAAATTTTTTGCTTGCCTACTGCTTGTGCAATTTTAATCCCACTGTAAGTGTTTTTTGGCATACCTCAATTCACTAATTTTTAGCTTAACTTGACATAGTCAAGATAAGCTACTGCCATCACGCGTGCGGAAGTCTGTGAGTCTGTGAGTCTGTTCACATTTTCCTTTAGCACAGGCTACACCCCACAGTTCTTGTCTGATCGTCACAAATTTTCATATGCAGGTTTGGGGTCATGTCTAGATGAGAACGTCCCCTTTTGGTCATGATCGGTCAACCGGTATGGCTGCCCGAGTCCAAAACCCGAAAACCATTAGCACAGTCTACAGGTCATATTTATGAAGGGATTTCATTGTAACTTGGTAGGATGCCCCTGTATAATGCCTAGAGTAGATGAGAAAGTCACCTTTCGAGCTTGATCTGTCAACCGTGATGGCTGCCCATGCCCGAAACCCAAAAACTTTTAGCACAGTCTGCAGGTCATATTTAATATGGAGGGATTTCATTGTAACTTGGTAGGATGACTCCTTATGATGTCTAGATGAGAATTTCCCCATTTGGACGTGATCTGCCAACTGTGACGACTGCCCGAGCCCAAAACCCGAAAACCTTTAGCACAGTCTACAGGTCATATTTATTGAGGAATTTGATTGTAACTTGGTGGGTTGACTTCATATAATGTCTAGATGAGAAAGTCCCCTTTTGGTCCTGATTGTGCAACTGTGATGGCTACAGGGGCCTGAAGCCTGAAAACCTTTAGCACAGTCTACAGGTCATATTTATGAAGGGATTTCATTGTAACTGGGTAGGATGACTCCAAATAATGTCTAGATGAGAACGTCCCATTTTCATCGTGATCATTCAGCCTTGATGGGTGCCCGAGCCCAAAAACCTTTAGCATAGGCAAAAGGTCATATTTATGGAAGGATTTCATTGTAACGTGTTAGGTTGACTCCATATAATGCCTAGATGATGACATCCCCTTTTGGTCGTGATTGGTCAACTGTGATGGCTACAGGTGCCCGAATCCCGAAAACCTTGAGCACAGTCTACAGGTCATATTTATAAAGGGATTTCAGTGTAACTTCGTAGGATCACTCCAGATGATGCCCAGATGAGATTGTCCCCTTTGGTTGCGATCATTCAACCATGATGGCTGCCTGAGCCCGAAGCCCGAAAACCTTTAGCACAGTCTACAGGTCATATTTATGAAGGGATTTCATTGTAACCTGGTGGGATGACTCCAAATAATGTCTAGATGAGAGCGTCCCCTTTTGGACATGATTGGGCAACTGTGATGGCTACAGGGACCCAAAGCCCGAAACCTTTAGAACAGTCTATAGGTCATAATTATGAAGGGATTTCATTGTAGCTTGGTAGGATGACTCCAAATAATGTCTAGATGAGAACATCTCCTTTTGGTCGCGATCATTCAGCCTTTATGGCTGCTCGAGCTCAAAGACCTTTAGCGTAGTCTATAGGTTATATTTATGGAAGGATTTCATTGTAACTTGTCAGGTTGACTCCATATAATGCCTAGATGAGGACATCTCCTTTTGGTCGTGATTGGTCAACTGTGATGGCTATAGGTGCCCGAAAATCTTGAGCACAGTCTACATGTCATATTTATGAAGGGATTTCATTGTAACTTCGTAGGATCACTCCAGATGATGCCCAGATGAGAATGTCCCCTTTTGGTTGCGATCATTCAACCATTATGGCTGCCTGAGCCCAAAGCCCGAACACCTTTAGCACAGTCTAAGGTCATATTTATGAAGGGATTTCATTGTAACTTGGTAGGTTTGCCTTCATATCATGTCTAGATGAGAATGTCCCCTTTTGGACACGATTGGGCAACTGTGACAGCTACAGGGGCCCGAAGCCCGAAAACTTTTAGAACAGTCTACAGATCATAATTATGAAGGGATTTCATTGTAGCTTGGTAGGATGACTCCAAATAATGTCTAGATGAGAACGTCCCCTTTTGGTCGCGATCATACAACCTTGATGGCTGCCCAAGCCCAAAAACCTTTAGCATAGTCTGTAGGTCGTATTTATGGAAGGATTTCATTGTAACGTGTTAGGTTGACTCCATATAATGCCTAGATGATGACATCCCCTTTTGGTCGTGATTGGTCAACTGTGATGGCTACAGGTGCCCGAAGCCCAAAAATCTTGAGCACAGTCTACATGTCATATTTATGAAGGGATTTCATTGTAACTTCGTAGGATCACTCCAGATGATGCCCAGATTACAACGTCCCCTTTTGGTCACGATTATTCAACCATGATGGCTTCCTGAGCCCAAAACCCAAATAACTTTAGTACAGACTACAAGTCGTATTTGTGAAGGGATTTCATTGTAACTTAGTAGAATGACTCGATATAATGTCGAGATGAGGACGTCCCCTTTTAGTAACAATCGGTCAGCCGCCATGGCTACACAGACCTGAAGCTTAAAAACCTTTAGCACAGTCCACAGGCCATATTTATGAACTCCATATAATGCCTAGATGATGACATCCCCTTTTGGTCGTGATTGGTCAACTGTGATGGCTACAGGTGCCCGAAGCCCAAAAATCTTGAGCACAGTCTACATGTCATATTTATGAAGGGATTTCATTGTAACTTCGTAGGATCACTCCAGATGATGCCCAGATGAGTATGTCCCCTTTTGGTTTCGTTCATTCAACCATGATGGCTGCCCGAGCCCAAAGCCCGAAAACCTTTAGCACAGTCTTCAGTTCATATTTATGAAGGGATTCCATTGTAACTTGGTAGGTTGACTTCATATAATGTCTAGATGAGAACAGCCCCTTTTGGACACCATTAGGCAACTGTGATGGCTACAGGGGCCTGAAGCCCGAAAACCTTTAGCACAGTCTGCAGGTGACATTTATGAAGGGATTTCATTGTAACTTGGTAGGATGACTCCGAATAATGTCTAGATGATAACGTCCCCTTTTGGTCACGATCATTCAGCCCAGATGAGAATATCCCCATTTGGTTGCGATCATTCATCCATGATGGCTGCCCGAGCCCAAAGCCCCAAAACCTTTAGCACAGTCTACAGGTCATATTTATGATGGGATTTCATTGTAACTTGGTAGGTTGACTTCAGATAATGTCTGGATGAGAACATCCCCTTTGGACGCAATTGGGAAACTGACGGCTACAGGGGCCCGAAGCCCAAAAACCTTTAGCACAGTCTACAGGCCATATTTATGAAGGAATTTCAATGTAACTTGATAGGATGACTCGTTTTGGAATAATTTCACTGTAACTTGGTAACTTTTGTTGATATATGTTAACTGTGAGGGCCACATACATTAACTGTGAGGTCACATTAACCCACCCCTCAGCTCTTTAGTACAGTGTACACCTCATATTATTTTTATCAAAAACATAGCACACAGGGAACAGAATTGAACATATTCCCAATTATCACAATTCTTGTCTTATTTCATAATCCTTTCATAAATATTGAACATTATCCTTTTCATCAAACACAACACACAAGTTAAGCTACAGTGTCATTGACACTTTCATTTAAATTTCCGTTTATCTGGGCCACTCCAACAGCTCCCTTCATGAAGGGTAAAACAGAAGTGACATTAAGCCTGCCTTTGATCCTGAACCCTCAAAAAAGTAGATTTAGTACGGCTGATCAGTCCAGAGTGAGCCAGGCTGTTCATCATTCCTGCTGAGTCCTGAATAAACCCCAGTGCCCTCCAGAATCTTGTTATTTATTTATTGGGGTTTAACAACACTTTTGACAGCCAGGGTCATCTTGTATTGGACAGTTTTACGAGTGGAGAAAGGCAGAGTACCCTGCGAGAACCACCTAGCTACTGTCTGACTCCCCAATGTACTAACTCCATACAAGCAGGGTTAGCATTGATTGAAGACAAGTGCACCATCAATGCAATACTCCTTCATACACAGCGCCACCATGCCCCATGTGAGCAATTGGGATTAAGTGTCTTGCCCAAGGACTCCAAATCATGTTATTAATTGGATGTTTTCTATTAAAATATTATTTCAGTTTTGCATACAGTATTATCTGTTCTCAAAAGGAGAATTGTTTCAAGTTTTTACAAACCCCTCTGCCCTAGTATTGGCCAATTGAGCAAGAAGTTCTGCCTCAAATTGGTCCATACTGAGGTGGAGGGGTTTGAACAGGTAAACAACAGTTTATTGGCATTGACTGGCTTGAATGCATTCCATGAAGAACACACACCATTTACTTGTCATTTTGTGAAGTAAAGCAATGAAGAAAAGTTCAGGAAAGCAATTTGCTCACCAAAGCATGGTAGCTCTCTGGAAAGGGATTTTTTTGCCACCCTGGATTTTTCAAAAAGCCAAATCTGGCTGTATGATTTTTTATGGCACAGGCATACAAGATGTGTGGTCAGGAGTGATGCAGTCCCCCAATTATTTGGTAATTCAGAGAAAAATTAAGAAAAAGTTAAAAAAAAATATGGGCATCCTCAGAAATGTTACTTGAACATTTGATCTAAAGCAAAAATATATCATCAAAAATGAGACGATCAACTAGAGAGCAAAAATATGAATGATCTGCCTGGATGAACTCGTCAATGACAAATTTATAAATTGTATTGTCAAAACCTTTCAACTGTCAGGTTATTTTCTTATTAGCTCACCTGACTGAAAGTCAGGGTGAGCTTTTCTTATTACTCTTCGTCCATCGCCCGTCGTCTGTCGTCCGTCGTCCTGCATGAAGGTGAAGTTTAAGCCTCTTTCTCCTAAACCACTGGCCACATTTTAATTAAATTTCAGGTAAGTAGTGGTTATATAAGGGCATTTTGATTTTTATCCAAAATAGGTTTCAGCTCATATTGAGCAGAGGTGTGGGGAAAAAGGGCCAAATTTTTTGAAAATCTTCTTATGAACCACCAGTAGCAGAGTCTTGATATGTGGTATACAGAGTCCTTTTGAGGTTTAGAATCAAGTTTGTTCAAGAGAAGTTTGTTGGGGATCATTTGCCTTCGTTATTTATTTATTTATTTATTTATTTATTTATTTATTTATTTATTGGTGGTTAAGGTCACATACTTATGCACAATGGCTAATCGTGACCGTGACAGTTTTACGGGTGGAGGAAGCTGGAGTACCCGGAGAGAACCACCGAGCAACGACGAGCAGCTGTCAGCTCTCCAACATCGTAACTCTGAACTCTGCACCGCAGCACAGGCAGGGTTAGATTGGTTGAAGACATGCGCACCATCGACGTGCAGTACGCCTCAGTACACAGCGTCATCGTGCCCCCATGTAGGCAATCGGGGTGAAGTGTCTTGCCCAAGGACACAACGCAGTTGCCGCAGGTGGGATTCGAACCGAGGACCTCTCGGCTTGCAGCCTGCACCTCTACCAACTGAGCCACCGCGCCCCATTTGCCTTCGTTATGGGAGGGGCAAACATTTTGGCCACGCCTAAAATTTCTATTTTCAGAACCGTGAGGTTAATTTGAACCAAATTTGATATGAGATGATAATGGGTCATAAGTAGTTGACTGATGCAAAAAAAAATTTTCTTATTGCCCCGTGGGAACCTCGGGAGCTAAAAATAGGAAAAACCTTAAAACTGCCATATCTCCAAAACTACACGACACAGAGACTTCTTATTTTGTATAAAGCTTACTTTTATCCAGTAGAATAGAATGGTTAAAAAAATCCCTATCGGTTTGATCACAAGGTACTTTTTTCAGGACTTTGAAAGAGTTCTGAGTCAGCACTTTTTAACACTGTAGGCAATGGGAAAAAGATTAAAAAATCTTCTTCTCCAGATCCAGCAGGCAGAATCTTTTGATATTTGGTATGCAACATTGTAGGGTGGATCTGATTCAAGTTTGTTCAAATCGGCCCCCAGGGTTCATATTTGGGCTCAGTATAGGAGCCCGAATTCAAACTTAGTGCATTTTAGGCAAATTTCTTAAAAAATCTTCTTCTCCAGATTGAGCAGGCAGAATCTTTTGATATTTGGCATGCAACATTGTGGGGTGGATCTGATTCAAGTTTGTTCAAATCGGCCCCCCGGGTTTATATTTGGGCTCAGTATAGAAGCTCAAATTCGAACTTAATGCATTTCAGGCAAATTTCTTAAAAAATCTTCTTCTCCAGATCGAGCTGGCAGAATCTTTTGATATTTGGTATGCAACATTGTGGGGTGGATCTGATTCAAGTTTGTTCAAATCAGCCCCCTGGGTTTATATTTGGGCTCAGTATAGAAGCTCGAATTCGAACATAGTGCATTTCAGGCAAATTTCTTAAAAAATCTTCTTCTCCAGATCCAGCAGGCAGAATCTTTTGATATTTGGTATGCAACATTGTGGGGGTGGATCTGATTCAAGTTTGTTCAAATCGGCCCCCTGGGTTTATATTTGGGCTCGGTATAAAAGCTTGAATTCGAACTTTGTGCATTTCAGGCAAATTTCTTTGAAAAAATCTTCTTTTCAAGATTCAGCAGTCAGAATCTTTTGATATTGGGTATGCACCATACTTAGGGGGGTGAGATTCAAGTTTGTTCAAGCCAAGTCCCTGGGTTCATATTTGGACTCACTGTGGTAGCCCGAATTATAACTTAGTTCAAATGAGGAATTTTCTTTAAAAATCTTCTTCAGATCCAGCAGTTGGAATGTTTTGATATTTGATATGCAGCATCCTTAGGGGGGTGAGATTCAAGTTTGTTCAAGCCATGTCCCTAGGTCCATATTTGTACTCACTGTGGGAGCTTGAATTGTAACTTAGTTCAAAATGAGGAATTTTCTTTAAAAATCTTCTTCTTCAGATCCAGCAGTCAGAATGTTTTGATATTTGGTGTGCAGCATCCTTAGGGGGGTGAGATTCAAGTTTGTTAAAGCCAAGTCCCTGGGTTCATATATGGGCTCCCTGTGGGAGCCCAAATTATAACTTAGTTCAATATGAGGAATATTCTTTAAAAATCTTCTTTTTTTTTTAGATCCACTGGTCAGAATCTTTGGATATTTGGTATAAGCTTTTCTTAGGAGGAGCAGATGCAACTTGTTGAAATCAATTCTCTGGGTTGATATTTAGGCTACCATGTCAGGTGAGCGCCCTCAGGCCCCTTGGGGCCTCTTGTTTATTGGTTTTTAACTGGTTGAGTACACTTCACACCCTTTGCCCATGTGAGGGATCAGTGGCATTGTGTACTAAGGCATACTGTACATCGATGATGCACCTGTCTTCAACCAATGCTAACCCTGCTTGTTTGGAGATGGTATGTTAGGGAGCTGACGGTTGCTCACCATTGCTCAGTGGTTCTCTTTGGGTACTTCGTCATGGTCATGATTAGCCATTGTGCACAAATATGTGACCTTCAACACCAATGAATAATAAATAAATAAATAAATAAATAAATAAATAAATAAATAAATAAATAAATTATTTAACTAGTTGAGTGCTAGAAGCTACTATCAGAGCTTTCACAAAAATTAGGGTACCAGAGAAAAAGCCGACATCATATTCCTTGCTCATGTTTCATATTCAGCCAAACACAAATATACCATTAAAAAAAAGAGGAGGGGATATTTGATAAAAGTGAGATATATGAAGAAATATATTTGTATATTTCATCAAAAAGACAGTTGAGGCATTGCCCTGTGAAATCTGGTGAATGATTTCAGCGATAGTCATTCCACACACTGAGCTGTAGAAGAAATGGCTGGTCAGTCAAAGGATTTACCACATTCTGTCCAAGACCTCACTACCTTGTAAATCCTCCTCAGTTCGCAAGACAAGAGCAGATCCGACGTGGCATACTCCTCACCAAACGTCCAGTATCAGCTTGACTGATGTTATTCCATTCTTCCTGCAGTGCAGCGGCGAGTTCCTGGATATTGGTAGGGGGTTGTTGGCATTGTGGTAGGCACCTGCCAAGCATATCCTAGACATGCTGAATTGGTGAAAGGTCTGGACTTAGTGCTGGCCAAGGCAGTTGTAGTGATGTTCTGCTCCTGGAGGAACTCTGTAGCGACACAGACCATATATGCTCTTGCATTGGCATCTTGAAAATGAATCGATGGCTGTGACATCGAACAGATGGCACCACATGCGCTGCTAAGATGTTGTCAGGGTGGTACTGCCCTGTGACATGCCCCTGGAATACATGTAATGCTGTTCTCTTTGTCATGGTTATGTCTCCCCACACCATAACCGATCCACCACCAAAAAGGTTATGCTGCCTAGTGGTTACACTCTGTTTTGCCTGTCGTGGAAGTTGATAGTGAACCTCAATTCAACGGAAAACATGAATTTGCTCTATCGATGATTGTCCCAGCATTGTCGTGCTCCACACCAATTACACCTTGCTGCAATGTGATGTTCAATCAAACGTGGAATTATTCGAGGTCGTCGAGGGTACAAATTCCAGCTGTGTCGGCGATTTCGGATTGTCTGACAATGGACTCGCCACCTCTTGCTCGGTGCAGCTGCTGTCCAATTTCTGAGGCACTTTGATGGTGGTTACATAATGCTGTGGTTCGGATGAGACGATCCTGGTTAGCAGTTGTTGCCCTTGGACGACCTGACCGACATCTGACATCAACATTGCCTGTCTGAATGGTAGCCTGACAACAACCTGCTAATCACCGATTGAGTAACGTTGAGAATTTGAGCCACTGCAGTCTGTCTGTTGCCAACTTCCAACATACCAACGGAACGTAAATGTTTGTCATGTGTCAGTGTTCGCTTACCTCAAAAGTTTTGTTTCGACCAGAAACTATTGACGAACGAGTTTATACCAAGAAAAGAACGATAATTTCTCTGAAAAAGCCTTCCAGTACAAATGAAAATTTCTAATAGTACCCCGCAGACATTAACGCAGTGCTCATGTGAAAAACCTGCACAAATTTTTGCAGGCCAGTGACATTCATGATCCACTCTAAACTTGGTTACACATTGATATGTCAAATCACACGTATCCAGTGCCATTTTTCAATAATATCAACATCTGTTTGGTTATCGCTTACTTTTTTGGAATAGTAGAATATTTTGTGTATATAAATTTGTTCTGTTACAAATTATTGGAGAGTGCCTCCGGGCACTCTCTAGTAATGTGTAATAAAATAAATTCTGAATAACAGATTAAGACCGCCAAAAAGAATCTAGCCCTCAACCAGTTAAAATCACTTTCAGCATCTATGGCTATATTATGAGCACAACACAAACACAAATATAAAGTCAAATTTAGCTAACTGTTATGTAGCCCACTACACAGGACTTTTACCAAAGGCACTGGTTGCTGACTCTATTTTACCAGCAAAGCAGAACTTGTTTACCTAAACCAGTAAAGTAAACAACCACCACTGCACTTTATGGAGTTCCCAATGGGGCAAACATCAATCAATACAACATGCCCATATATCCTGTTTAACTCACCTGAAAGTTTTCTTGCATCTTGAGGAAAAAGGCTACTGTGAAGGCTACTGTGGTGGCCATTTTGCTCATTATTCGATGTCAGTTGGTTTGGTATACTCTACAGCCTGTATCCCTCGTCTGATCAGTAGGCAGGTCTATATGCAAGTTCTGGGTGACATCTAACTGTGAGCAATTAAGTTTCACCACTGAAGCTTGAAAAACCTATGTTTTAAAAGAAAAGAAAAAGATTTTTAAAAAAGTATTTCCGACATGTACACCAAAAATGGCAAAATATTTAGCACTCGGGTTGACCTTGATCTTGAAAAGGCAGAAGCTGAAACATATCCACTGATGGGGACAAAGCCAGGCTAAATGAAGTGGGGGTGGAGGGGGGATATTTTTTTGTTGCCAATCCCCCACCCCCACTTCAATTCAGGTATATCATATTACCACCCATAGGTGAAGGTCACAGGTCTTCCCTGGAGTAATGTTAACGTTCCATGTCAATTGGAGCAAACTGAGTACTTTTTGAAGGCTAAAGTAACCATAAAGTGACAGAATAATAAAAGTAAAAAGCCCAGAGAAATATCAGGGCAAGAGTACATGAACTAGTTTGAGGGATTTCAGAAATGAATCACTAAATAATGTAAACATTTTTTCAGGAAAAGTGTAGAGGTGGGGGGGGGGGGGGGGGGGGTAGGGTGGAGGAGGGAGATGAATTTTGAAATTTCATATGCTTGCTTGGGATACCACTAGGGCTGCACGATATTCGAATTTGAATACTGGTGATGATATCAAAAAAAATATTGCGATATTCTGCTGGTATATCATCAAAAATTTGTTCAAAGTTGAGAAGGTAGGCATATATCACCGCTGTTATTATACTATAGGAAATTGTCTTTTTTCAATATTATTTTAATAGAGGGTTACATGCTTATTATTATTTGTTGAAAGAGTTCTATATATTTCTGGAAATGGGTGGCTATTGTTACGAGATGGCAAGTCCATTCTAAAAATTGTTTGATTCAAGTATGCCTAAGGGAAACAACTGTGCCGCTTGCATTACTGAAACGACAATTGACATGGAATGTAAACACCCTGGCAAATTTATTAGCTTACCTGACTGAAAGTCAGGGTGAGCCTTTCTGATCACTCTTCGTCCATCGTCCGTCGTTCGCCGTCCTGCGTGAAAGTAGTGTTTCAGCCTCTGTCTCCTAAACCACTGACCACATTTTAATTAAATTTCATGTAAGTAGTGGTTATATAGGGGCATATTGATTTTTTTGCAAATTAGGCTTCGGCTCATATTGAGCAGAGGGGTGGGGAAAAAATGGTCAAATTTTTTGAAAATCTTCTTCAAATGAACCACCAGTAGCAGAGACTTGATATGTGGTATACTGAGTCCTTTTGAGTTTTAGAATCAAGTTTGTTCAAGCTAAGTTTGTCGGGCATTATTTGCCTTCGTTATGGGAGGGGCAAAAATTTTGGCCACGCCTAAAATTTCTATTTTCAGAACCGTGAGGTCAATTTGAACCAAATTTGATATGAGATGATAATGGGTCATAAGTAGTTGATTGATGCAATGATGCAAAAATTTTTTTTCTCTTTGCCCCGTGGGAACCTCGGGAGCTAAAAATAGGAAAAACCTTAAAACTGCCATATCTCCAAAACTACACGGCACAGAGAATTCTTATTTTGTATAAAGCTTACTTTTATCCAGTAGAATAGAATGGTTAAAAAAATCCCTATCTGTTTGATCACAAGGTACTTTTTTCAGCACTTTTTAGCTTAACTTGACATAATCAAGATAAGCTATTTCCATCACGCGTGCGGAAGTCTGTTAGTCTGTGAGTCTTAGTCTGTGAGTCTGTGACGTCTGTTCACATTTTCCTTTAGCGCGGGCTACACCCCGGAGTTCTTGTCTGATCATCACGAAATTTCATATGCAGGTTTAGGGTCATGTCTAGATGAGAATGTCCCCTTTTGGTCGCGATCGGGCAACCGGTATGGCTGCCTGAGCCCAAAACCCGAAAACCATTAGCACAGTCTACAGGTCGTATTTATGAAGGGATTTCATTGTAACTTGGTGGGATGCCTCTGTATAATGCCTAGATGAGAACGTCCCCTTTTGGGCATGATCTATCAACCTTGATGGCTGCCCAAGCCCGAAACCCCAAAACTTTTAGCACAGTCTGCAGGTCATGTTTTATGTGGAGGGATTTCATTGTAACTTGGTAGGATGACTCCTTATGATGTCTAGATGAGAATTTCCCCATTTGGGCATGATTGGGCAACTGTGATGGCTACAGGGGCCCGAAGCCCGAAAACCTTTAGCACAGTCTAGAGGTCATATTTATGAAGGGATTTCATTGTAACTTGGTAGGATGACTCCAAATAATGTCTAGATGAGAACGTCCCATTTTGATCGCGATCATGCAGCCTTGATGGGTGCCAGAGCCCAAAAACCTTTAGCATAGGCAAAAGGTCATATTTTTGGAAGGATTTCATTGTAACCTGTTAGGTTGACTCCATATAATGCCTAGATGATGACATCCCCTTTTGGTCGTGATTGGTCAGTTGTGATGGCTACAAGTGCCCGAATCCCGAAAACCTTGAGCACAGTTTACAGGTCATATTTATGAAGGGATTTCATTGTAACTTCTTAGGATCACTCCAGATGATGCCCAGATGAGATTATCCCCTATGGTTGCGATCATTCAGCCATGATGGCTGCTCGAGCCCGAAGCCCGAAAACGTTTTGAACAGTCTACAGGTCATATTTATGAAGGGATTTCATTGTAACTTGGTAGGTTAACTTCTTATAATGTCTAGATGAGAACGTCCCCTTTTGGGCATGATTGGGCAACTGTGACGGCTAAAGGTGCCCGAAGCCCGAAAACCTTCAGCACAGTCTACAGGTCATATTTATGAGGGGATTTCATTGTAACTTGGTGGGATGACTCCAAATAATGTCTAGATGAGAACGTCCCATTTTGATCGCGATCATTCAGCCTTGATGGGTGCCCGAGCCCAAAAACCTTTAGCATAGGTAAAAGGTCATATTTATGGAAGGATTTCATTGTAACCTATTAGGTTGACTCCATATAATGCCGAGATGATGACATCCCCTTTTGGTCGTGATTGGTCAACTGTGATGGCTACAAGTGCCCGAATCCCAAAAACCTTGAGCACAGTCTACAGGTCATATTTATGAAGGGATTTCATTGTAACTTTGTAGGATCACTCCAGATGATGCCCAGATGAGATTGTCCCCTTTGGTTGCAATCATTCAACCATGATGGCTGCCTGAGCCCGAAGCCTGAAAACCTTAAGCACAGTCTACAGGTCATATTTATGAAGGGATTTCATTGTAACTTGGTGGGTTGACTTCATATAATGTCTAGATGATAACGCCCCTTTTGGACATGATTTGGCAACTTTGACGGCTAAAGGTGCCCAAAGCCCAAAAACCTTTAGCACTGTCTACAGGTCATATTTATGAGGGGATTTCATTGTAACTTGGTAGGATGACTCGAAATAATGTCTCGATGAGAACGTCCCATTTTGGCCGTGATCATTCATCCTTGATGGGTGCCCGAGCCCAAAAACCTTTAGCATAGGCAAAAGGTTACATTTATCAAAGGATTTCATTGTAACCTGTTAGGTTGACTCCATATAATGCCTAGATGATGACATCCCCTTTTGGTCGTGATTGGTCAACTGTGATGGCTACAGGTGCCCGAAGCCCGAAAACCTTGAGCACAGTCTACAGGTCATATTTATGAATGGATTTCATTGTAACTTCGCAGGATCATTCCAGATGATGCCCAGATGAGATTGTCCCCTTTGGTTGTGATCATTCAACCATGATGGCTGCCCGAGCCTGAAGCCCGAAAACCTTTAGCACAGTCTACAGGTCATATTTATGAAGGGATTTCATTGTAACTTGGTAGGATGACTCCAAATAGTGTCCAGATGAGAACGTCCCCTTTTTGTCACGATCATTCAGCCTTGATGGCTGCCCGAGCCCCAAAACCTTTAGCATGTCTGTAGGTCGTATTTATGGAAGGATTTCATTGTAACTTGTTAGGTTGACTCCATATAATAGATGATGACATCCCCTTTTGTTCATGGTTGGTCAACTGTGATGGCTACAGGTGCCTGCAGCCCGAAAATCTTGAGCACAGTCTACAGGTCATATTTATGAAGGGATTTCATTGTAACTTCACAGGATCACTCCAGACGATGTCCAGATGAGAATGTCCCCATTTGGTTTCGTTCATTCAACCATGATGGCTGCCCAAGCCTAAAGCCTGAAAACCTTTAGCGCAGTCTTCAAATCATATTTATGAAGGGATTTCATTGTAACTTGGTAGGTTGACTTCATGTAATGTCTAGATGAGAACAGCCCCTTTTGGACACCATTAGGCAACTGTGTTGGCTACAGGGGCCCAAAACCTGAAAATCTTTAGCACAGTCTACAGGTGATATTTATGAAGGGATTTCATTGTACCTTGGTAGGATGACTCCAAATAGTGTCCAGATGAGAACGTCCCCTTTTGGTCGCGATCATTCAGCCTTGATGGCTGCCCGAACCCAAAACCCCAAACCTTTAGCATAGTCTATTGGTCATATTTATGGAAGGACTTCATTGTAACCCGTAAGTTTGACTCCATATACTACCTAGATGATAACATCCTTTTTTGGTCGTGATTGGTCAACTGTGACGGCTTCAGGGGCCCGAAGCCCAAAAACCTTGAGCACAGTCTACAGGTCAAATTTATGAAGGAATTTCATTGTAACTTTGTAGGATCACTCCAGATAATGCCCAGATGAGAATTCTCCTTTTGGTTGCGATCATTCAACCATGATGGCTGCCAGAGCCCAAAGCCCAAAAACCTTTAGCACAGTCTACAGGTCATATTTATTAAGGGATTTCATTGTAACTTGGTAGGTTGACTTCATATATGTCTAGATGAGAACGTCCCCTTTGGACGCAATTGGGAAACTGACGGCTACAGGAGCCTGAAGCCCGAAAACCTTTAGCACAGTCTACAGGCCATATTTATGAAGGAATTTTAATGTAACTTGATAGGATGACTCGTTTTGGAATAATTTCACTGTAACTTGGTAACTTTTGTTGATATACGTTAACTGTGAGGGTCACATACATTAACTGTGAGGTCATATTAACCCACCCCTCAGCTCTTTAGTACAGTGTACACCTCATATTATTTTTATCATAAACAGCATACAGGGAACGGAAATGAACATATTCCCAATTATCACAATTCTTGTCTTATTTCATAATCCTTTCATAAACATTGAACATTATCCTTTTCATCAAACACAACACACAAGTTAAGCTACAGTGTCATTGACACTTTCATTAACACTGTAGGCAATGGGAAAAACATTAAAAAAATCTTCTTCTCCAGATCCAGCAGGCACAATCTTTTGATATTTGGTATGCAACATTGTAGGGTGGATCTGATTCAAGTTTGTTCAAATCGGCCCCCTGGGTTCATATTTGGGCTCAGTATAGGAGCCCAATTTCGAACTTAATGCATTTCAGGCAAATTTCTTAAAAAATCTTCTTCTCCAGATCCAGCAGGCAGAATCTTTTGATATTTGGTATGCAACATTGTGGGGTGGATCTGATTCAAGTTTGTTCAAATTGGCCCCCTGGGTTTATATTTGGGCTCAGTATAGGAGCCCAAATTTGAACTTAGTGCATTTTAGGCAAATGTCGTTGAAAATCTTCTTCTCAAGATCCAGCAGGCATAATCTTTTGATATTGGGTATCCACCATGCCAAGTCCCTGGGTTCATATTTCGGCTCACTGTGGTAGCCCGAATTATAACTTAGTTCAAAATGAGGAATTTTCTTTAAAAATCTTCTTCAGATCCAGCAGTCGGAATGTTTTGATGTTTGGTATGCAGCATACTTAGGGGGGTGATATTCAAGTTTGTCCAAGCCATGTCCCTAGGTCTAAAATTTTTGCTCACTGTGGGAGCCTGAATGATAACTTAGTTCAAAATGAGGAAATTTCTTTAAAAATCTTCTTTTTCAGATCCAGCAGTCGGAATCTTTTGATATTTGGTATGCAGCATCCTTAGGGGGGTGAGATTCAAGTTTGTTCAAGCCATGTCCCTAGATCCATATTTGGACTCACTGTTGGAGCTCGAATTGTAACTTAGTTCAAATTTTCTTTAAAAATCTTCTTTTTCAGATCCAGCAGTCGGAATGTTTTGATATTTGGTGTGCAGCATCCTTGGGGAGGGGGGGGGGGGGGGGGGAGATTCAAGTTTGTTAAAGCCAAGTCCCTGGGTTCCTATATGGTCTCCCTGTGGGAGCCTGAATTATAATTTTGTTCAATATGAGGAATATTCTTTAAAAATCTTTTCTTTTTAGATCCACTGGTCAGAATCTTTGGATATTTAGTCTGTGTGAAACACACAGACTATTGTTTTTGCACGGATTCTTTTTCTTTTCTTTTTTTTTCTTCTTTTTTTTCTTTTTTCTCTTCTTCTTCTTCTTCTTTTTCTTCTTCTTCTTCTTCTTCTTCTCCTGTCTTCTCATCACTTTTTTGTCCGCAAGATAACTCGAAAACGAATTGCCCTATCTCGTTGATTTTTGGCATTCTGATAGACAGCAACAAGTTCCTGGCCACCTATGTTTTTCAGATTCCTGGGGTACCAGGGGTGTCTGTAGGGGTGTTTTGAAAGTGGGTCACGCCCATATCTCAGGCGTGGTATGACCTACAGACCTGGGACCAACACCAAATGAGTCGACACTCGATGAAGGTTCAAAATATGGGTCACTGTCACGGAGGTCATCTAGGGGTCATTGAGTGCATTTTTCAGAATTGCAGGAAATCACATTTTTTGACCCCCTAAAGTATTCCTGACGTACACACATGCATTTTGACGTAAAAAAGTGGGCGTGGCCAAAATTTTTGAAAGTGGGTCACGCCCATATCTCAGGCGTGGTATGGACCTGGGACCAACATCAAATCAGTCGACACTTGGAGATTCAAAATATGGGTCAAGGTCACGAAGGTCACCTAGGGGTCATTGAGAGCATTTTTCAGAATTGCTGGAAATCACATTTTTTGATCCCCTAAAGTATTCCTGACGAACATACATGCATTTTGACGTAAAAAAAGTGGGCGTGGCCACATTTTTTAAAAGTGGGTCACACCCATATCTCAAGCGTGGTATGACCTACGGACCTGGGACCAACACCAAATGAGTCGACACCCGATGGAGATTCAAAATATGGGTCAAGGTCACGGAGGTCAACTAGGGGTCATTGAGTGCATTTTTCAGAATTGCTGGAAATCACATTTTTTGACCCCTAAACTATTTCTGACGTACACACATGCATTTTGACGTAAAAAAAAGTGGGCGTGGCCAAAATTTTTGGAAGTGGGTCACGCCCATACCTTGGACGTGGAATGACGTATGGACCTGGGACCAACACCAAATGAGTCGACACTTGATGGAGATTCAAAATATGGGTCAAGGTCACAGAGGTCACCTAGGGGTCATTGAGTGCATTTTTTCAGAATTGCTGGAAATCACATTTTTTGCCCCCCTAAAGTATTCCTGACATACACACATGCATTTTGACATAAAAAAGTGGGCGTGGCCAAAATATTTTTAAAAGTGGGTCACGCCCATACCTCAGGCGTGGTATGACGTATGGACCTGGGACCAACACCAAATGAGTCGACACTTGATGGAGATTCAAAATATGGGTCAAGGTCACGGAGGTCACCTAGGGGTCATTGAGTGCATTTTTCAGAATTGCTGGAAATCACATTTTTTGACCTCCTAAAGTATACCTGATGTACACACATGCATTTTGACATAAAAAAGTGGGCGTGGCCAAAATTTTTGAAACTGGGTCAGGCCCATATCTCAGGCGTGGTATGACGTATAGACCTGGGACCAACACCAAATGAGTCGACACTTGATGGAGGTTCAAAATATGGGTCAAGGTCACAGAGGTCACCTAGGGGTCATTAAGTGCATTTTTCAGAATTGCTGGAAATCACATTTTTTGATCCCCTAAGGTATTCCTGACGTACACACATGCATATTGACATAAAAAAAGTGGGCGTGGCCAAAATTTTTGAAAGTGGGTCACGCCCATATCTCAGGCATGGTATGACTTATGGACCTGGGACCAACATCAAATCAGTCGACACTTGAGGGAGACTCAAAATATGGGTCAAGGTCACGGAGGACACCTAGGGGTCATTGAGTGCATTTTTTCAGAATTGCTGGAAATCACATTTTTTGATCCCCTAAAGTATTCCTGACGAACACACATGCATTTTGACGTAATAAAAAAGTGGGCATGGCCAAAATATTTGAAAGTGGGTCTCGCCCATATCTCAAGCGTGGTATGACCTACGGACCTGGGATCAACACCAAATGAGTCAACACTCGATGGAGGTTCAAAATATGGGTCAAGGTCACGGAGGTCAACTAGGGGTCATTGAGTGCATTTTTCATAATTGCTGGAAATCACATTTTTTGCCCCCAAAGCATTCCTGAGATTCATACTTGCATTTTTACGTTAAAAAAGTGGGCGTGGCCAACATTTTTGAAAGTGGGTCACGCTCATATCTCAATCGTGGTATGATGAATGGACCTGGAACTAACACCAAATGAGTCGACACTTGATGGAAATTCAAAATTTGGGTCAAGGTCACGTAGGTCACCTAGGGGTCTGCTAAAAGAGGTCACCAAAAGTCATCAAGTGCATATTATTCAGAAATACTGGGAAATGAATTTTATTACACCTTAATGAATTTCTAAAGTTTATGAACGTATTTCATAACTCAAATTAGTGGGCAGAGCCAAAAATGTCCATTTCTGATTCAAGTATCGAACCCTTTGAATGCTGGTCACATGTATGCCTTTTCTGGTTTCTTATAAATAATTGTTCTGATTCCAGTATGAATATCTGTAAAAACTGTTAACGAAAACCCATTTTTGATTTGTTTAAAAATATTTTACTCCTGAAAATAAGCCTCCATAAATTCTCTTTCTGTATAGTTTATTCCTGATACTTTAACCCTTTTCACACAGACTTGAATTTACTGGGTGCAGTAAATTCTGTTTCTCTTGTTGGTATAAGCTTTTCTTAGGAGGAGCAGATGCAGCTTGTTGAAATCATTTCTCTCGGTTGATATTTAGGCTACCATGTCAGGTGAGCACCCTGAGGTCCCCTGGGGTCTCTTGTTTAAATTAGCTGTTACATTTACATGCAGTGTTGACAGCCACAATGCAGTAAATGCACCAGTTTGCTAAAATAAATTTATACTTAAATTTATAATTTATACTGACACGCGTGTGAGTAAAAATGGTCCTTGGAATATAGAGTGCAGTGGGGGAGTTCCATATGATTTTCAGATAAAATTGGGTGATATATACTCTTTGATACATATTTGTTTGTACAGCAGGACTCTAAAATTTCTTCAGTGGGCCTGACACTGTCATGACAAGATTATAGCAGAGTTTTTACTGCAGTTTAATGGACAATGGGAATTTGCTGTGTTTCACACTTTCTGGACAATGAAAGCCTGTAAAACAAGCGCTTGGGAGAATGTTGGCTAATAATATATGTTGAGGATATTTCATGTACCGGATATGAAGTTTATTGATAAAAACAAACAAACTACCGGTAATATCCCCCTTGAGTCTTAAAAAAACATATTCTGTTTGTTGATACATGGCATAGTTCAAAGAACTACTGTGTTTTTTTAAAACTGCATGCTAAAAACGAATATCGTTAGAGACGATATACCGGTATTCCTATACAATGGATGATATTCAACCTGTGAAGATTTCAGTACTGGTATTACCGGTATATCAAAATATCGTGCTGCCCTAGATACCACCAAGATGTGAAGTATTGAATTTCATCAGTTAATTAAAAAAACAAATTTACTGCAGGTGACCATCTTGTTTTTTTTGTGAATTCATCAATGAAAATTCCTTTGGCACATCATACAGCTGTTATCTCTCACTTTGTGCAATATAAAATTCCATATGATGATTCGGTGTCCGGACAAAACACCCTAAGGACAAAACACCCTCTGACAAAACACCCTCGAAAAATGCACACTGGACAAAACACCCTTGATGAATGTGCACTATGGACAAAACACCCTCAGGACAAAACACCCTCTGACAAAACACCCTCAGACAAAACACCCTCCAACTTTGGGCTGTTGAGGAAAACACCCTCCGTGGGCTGGAATTTTGAGGAGAGCAATTTACATCGTTGATGTGATGCTCACATGTAATTTTTGTTGTCAAGGAGTCAGCATGCAGATCTATCGATGCATAAAAAATCTATTTTCATTCATGAACTGGAACTGTGTTTGGGTATGTACAGAGTACATACCCAAACATAGATCCAGTTCACAGAAGGAAATGGACTAAAATTTATTTACTTTTTATTCTCAGTATCAGGCAATGATATCAGCTATTTGTCAATGAGTTTCCAGGCAAGTGATATTTAACCTTCTGCTCTCTGATGTCGAAAATACTCGACACCTCCCCACTCTAAGCCCAACCACATCTTCCCTCATCCATGGTTATCTGACCCCCAGCGTTGTCAGAAATTCAGCAATTTAGATTTTGGTTGACAGAGCTCAATTGGAGCTCTGTCAACCAAAATCTAAATTGCTGAATTTCTGACAACACAGGGGGCGATAACTGTGGATGACAAATCAGGGTGTTTCGTCATCAGAGTGCAGGGGTTAAACTACACTACCGTTGCTTTTGGGCAGTTGATTGCATCCCTTCAAGTACACCGTTAAAACCTATGTTTTAAATTAATCACATGTTTACTGTGACAGTGTTGAGGAGAGCGATTTGCTCGCCTGGATGGGTTCTAGGAGAGCGATTTTTAGCCACCCTGGATTTTTCATAAAGCCAGCACTGATGTTAACATAAATAGAAATATAAATATATAAAATATAATGACAACTGATGTGTAGTCCTATCATGATAGTGTTCACTTACAGTCTAATCACACCGCCAATTCCACTTAATAGCTGGCCAATACACTTGTCACCTGAATTGAATGCCAAGCACAAATTCTTAAGTCTCTCCTGATGATCTTTTCGTGCTTTTTTCACGCGTTTCTTTGGTGGTTCGCCGCGTGATTCTTTTAGGAGTAATGTTGACACCATCGCGGCATCCTTACGTATGGAGTCAATGGCGACCCAGATGGTTGGGTGGTGATGTCCAACTAATTTGTTAAAGCCACTATTCCACGATTCACATATGTTGTTCGTCCTGTCACCGTCGGTTAATGTAGAGTCATTGACATTCCAAAGGCGGGGTGGAAACAGCGGGGAGATATGTCTGAGCTTCATAGATGGAAGCTCTTCAGGATTTGCTGCTGGAACTTTAACTTGGCGGTACGACCCCGAAACGAACGTACTATTGAAATAATCCAGCAAGGGATTCAGGACTTCTGGTGCTGAGTCAAGCAAGTAATTCATGCCTTCCTTGACATTGTCTATTGGCAGGAAAGCTAGGGCATCTAACATACAACAATATTTTTTTACCTCACTGTCACTTTTGTACAACTCGACAAGTCCTAATGCCTGAATCTTACGCCACGTACACTGTGTAAAATGGTAAAAACATCCTTGAAATTGTACATGTTCACCTAAAACAGTTGCAACTGAATTAATCATTGCTTTCTCGAAGTCCATAACAACTTTGTCTGGATCGGGCGTGTAGCCGTTAGCATCACAGGTGGTCACAACCGCTTGGAGAAATTCCTCATAGATGACTTGCGATTTACCACTTAGAAATCCATAGACACATGACACAGCACTGTTAGCAAGTGGGCATCTGATAACATAAATTTGTTCGAACAGTTTTGGAGCAGAAGAGAAACAACCATCCATGAACCACACTTTGGAACGACATAAGTGTCTGAGACCTTCTTCCGAACCGAAGATCAGCATTCTTTTTGCACTATCTGGCCCACTGTCGTAGATTAAAAATGGATCAAAGTTTGGTTCGCCGGTTGTTTGCCACTCGTCATCAATGATAAGATCCCTCACACTGGTTGGAGCCTTAGGAAGAGTGTTCAATTTGTTTCTAGAGATGAAACGTCTAACAGAGTCGTTGTTTCCGATTGCGGCACGTATTTCTACTGGTTTGCTGCTTACTACATCTGCAAGAATTTGGGATGGACGACCTCTGTTCATTTTGGCAGACTCCTTTAATTCAGAACGAACCTTTGTTGCTGCGACCTTCACATAGTTGGGTTCATGGTTGTGGTCAGTAACTTTGAGAACCTGGGACATCTGTTGGAGAGAAAAAATGGAGTTTGGTCAGAAATGTAAAATATAAAACGATCGAGTGACAAGAGATTATAATAATAAAGAGTCTCATCTTGTGTTTATGCTTTCTTAAGGATATTAATGAATAATAATAATAATTTGAAACTAAATATGTAAGACGTATATTCCATGAACATAGGTTGAGGCTTCTCAGTGGAACGAGCGCAATGCGCTCGTTCCATTGAGAGGTCACACCCCATGTCCGGGGCGCAAGAAATGAAAGTTTTTAGGTACACGTGAATTTTTCCATTTTTAAACAACATGGTATAAAACGACCATAACATTTAAATACTTTACCCAACTCAACTGCAAAACCGGCCATCGCTATTTGAAAAGATTGCCATTTATTTTCGAATATATTCACATCTTGCTCCATAAACATAGGTTGAGGCCTCCCACTGGAACGAGCGCAATGCATACAGGCCTAACTGTGTAGACCAGTCTACTTATGGCAAAAAATAAATTGAAAATAAAAGATATTAAATATTTCAAATATTCCACAGATCCAGTTATACTAATAGAGAAATTCAAATACTTTTAAGATTTAAGGAAGACACTGTTATTTTTTATAAAGCCCTGATAGTGACTTCCAGCACTCAACCAGCTGAGAAGGATAAAAATTATCATGTTTAAAATAAATTATTAGAAATCAGCTCACCTCAACATCAGTAGTGGCAATGGCATTGCAATCGAGTGCAGTTCTGTTTGAACAATTCCAACGAATCGATGTCTTAGAACCTGCTTTTTTGGTATACATATAACCATCATAAACCAACTTTTTACCACCTTTATTGTTAGTGATAAACTCCATGATTGGAACACATTTGATACTGTCTCCCTAGTCATGTGTCTCATATATATATATAAAGTATTGTATATCTTGTAAAAACAACTCTACTCTGAGGACATTAACAAGTGATCACCAAAGAACTTGTTTGTTTCAATAACTAAGAAAACGGCTTGTAGAAGATACAGTAGAAAAAACAAAGTCAAGATCAATCACCCATAGTGGTGATCATCAAAGAATTTATTTGTTTTTCATAAACAAGAAATCTCCTTTGTTACAGTCTGTAGTAGTGTCAACAGAGATATAGCAAAGTGAATTTTTATTCACACATGCAAGCACACCACAAGCTATTGTTGTTGGAAAATGTGGGCAATACAATTTTGAAATGATAAACTTGAAAATAAAAAATAAAAAAGTAAAACACACCACTGAGGGTGTTTTGTCCGGAAGTACTTTTCTCAAAGGGTGTTTTGTCCTAGGGTGTTTCGTCCCGAGGGTGTTTTGTCCCGGTGTGTTTTGTCTTGGGGTGTTTTGTCCGAGGGTGTTTTGTCCGAGGGTGTTTTGTACAGCAATCGATGATTCATTGTGATACTTGGATGTGAACTATTGAATTTCACCCATAAATTTAAAAAAAATGGCAGTGGTGGCTGTCGATTTTGCTATAAAATCTCCTAGCACACCCTGCAGCCCACAGCACACATCCCTCGATGGGCATTTTGATATTTCTTAAGTTTGCATGGAATAACATGTAAATGCTTAGATACAGAGTTTCATTATGTTATGAGAAAATGGTCACCATGGTGGCCATCTTAGATTTTGCCTTTCCTCCGTCCGTCCGTCCTTCCGTCCGTCCATCCATCCGTCCATCCGTCCGTCCATCCACCCATCCATCCATCTGTCCGTCCATCCATCAGTACCATGCTTTGGTCTTCTCCAAAACCACTGGGCCAATTCAAGTGAAAGTTTGTGTGAGTGATGGTCCCAAAGGGGCATTGAATTTTTGTTCAACTCAACATGCCCTGCCACATAGGGAGGAGGTGGGGGAAAATGCTCCAAAATATTTTTAAAATATTCTTCTCATGAACCAGTGGGTACAATGACTTGAATTTTGTTATGGAGCTTCCTTTTGAGGTGCAGAATCAAGTTTGTTCAAACGAAGTTCGTGAAGCAATATTTGGCTTTGTAATGGGTTAAGATTTTTGTCCCCGCCCAAAATTTCTATTTTCTGAACCGATGGTCCGATTTGGTCCAAATTTGGTATGTGGTATTATTGGATCATAAAGACTTGACTCATGCAAAAAAAAGAAAAAAAAATTCCTGCATCCCCATGGAAACCCCAGGAGCTAAAAATAGAAATATTTTCAAACGCCCATAATTCCCAAACTACACTGAACAGAGAGCTGTTATTTGGTATGAAGCATTGTTAGGACCAGTAGAACTGAATGGTAAAAAAAAATTGCCATTGGTTATGTTAGGGTGTTCTGTAGAGGGCATCGAAAAAATGCAGAGTCAGCATATTTGCAAAAATTTTAAAAAATCTTTTGTCCAGAACCAATGGTCAGAGTTTTTTGATATTCGGTACATAGCATTCACAGGTGGGGAGGGGGTTCAGATACAAGTTTGTTAAAATAAAGCCCATTGGTTCATATTTTGGCTCAATACAGGAACCCACATTTTTTAACTTCGGGCAATATGGAGAATATTCTTTAAAAATCTTCTTCTTCAGAACCACCAGTCACAATCTTTTAATGTTTGGTATACATCATTGTGATGAGGGTCAGATTAAGATTGTTCAAACCAAATCTCTAGGTTAATATTTGGGCTTCCTATGGAAGCCCAAATTTTAACTTTGTTCAATATGGCAGATAATTTTTAAAAATCTTCTTCTTCAGATTCACCAGTCAGAATGCGTTCATATTTGGTATAAAACATCTCTAGGGGGGTCAGATTCAAGTTTGTTCAAATCGGGTCCCTAGGTATATATTTGGACTTGTTATGGTAGCCCAAATTTTAACTTAGTGCAATGTGAGGAAATTTGTTTAAAAATATTCTTCTTCAGATCCACCAGTCAGAATGCTTTCATATTTGGTATACAACATCTCCAGGGGGGGGGGGTCAGATTCAAGTTTGTTCAATTTGAGTGTCTGGGTTAATATTTGAGCTCCATATGGGAACCAGAAATTTAACTTAGTACAATATGAGGGAATTTCTTAAAAAATCTTCTTTAGATTCACCTGTCAGAATCATTTCGTATTTGGTTAACAACATCTCTAGGGGAGTCAGATTCAAGTTTGTTCAAATTGGTTCCCTGGGTTAATATTTGGGCTCCCTTCAGATCCACTAGTCAGAATGTTTTCATATTTGGTATACAGCAGCTCGGGGGTGATCAGATTCAAGTGTGTTCAAATTGGGTTGCCTGGGTTAATATTTGGGCTCCCTATGGGAACTGGAATTGGCCATGTAGCTTAAGAATTAGAAATTTTGTATTCAGTACCCTCAAGAGGTGTGTAACTAAGATTAATCCACATAGGTTGTATCAAGGAGCTTCATAGGGGATCTCCACATTTTACATTATGATCAACTGAGGAAAAGACATGATGCTCGGACTATTTTTGTTGCCCCTGAGGGGCTCAAAGATGGACAATGTATCCTATAGAGATGGATTTCTTAATGTAGACTCATTCTTGGATTCTGGAAAAGTACAGTTGCATATTACACTGTTTTCTCAGAAGATTTTTTGGTTTGTTTTCTGAACACCCCTAATTTTTTGTGTGCCTCCGGTTGCTTGTACATGTAAGCATTGTTTTGAGTTGCTTAACCCTCTGATCTTACTCTGATGTCAAAATATTAAGTTCCAGGTACATGTAGCAGATAGTTCTCATAATGCCAATTCAATTTTGTTTGACACAGCAGATGCATTTAGCTCTGTCAACCAAGTCTGAATTAGGTAAATTCTTGTTTATATACATTTGTTTTATTACAAATTATTGGAGAGTGCCCATGGGCACTCTCCTATTCCTTATAATAAAACAAATTTTAATTTTCATATTCAGACCACCAAAAATAATCAAGCTCTCAACCAGCTAAGAATGATTCCATCCTCTCCCATTCAAATTTTCAATCATGTAGTGAAACTCATTCCTACAGGAGTTTTGGGGGTTATTCATTTCCCATGTTTTAACTACATCTCGTCACTGTTTTGTCACCTGATCTTGATCAGCCTAACCAAGCTTTGAAGTTTGGGATGGATGATCGCACTCTGTAGCCTTCCTGATTTGAAAATAAGAAGGGCATCTGTAAATTAACCCATCTTAAAAACCTTGGCTTGCTACTACACCACAGTCTGTGACACAACTTTGAATTCTAGCCTATTCTTGGCTGCCTTAGGCAAGACTTAACTAGAAACCTCTGCCTGAGGTACATTTAAAATTTAACTTGTCAGCAGGATATCTTTTTGACTTTATGGTAAAATACCTATTCTGAGACCACAAACTTTGTCAAAGTCAGACAAAATCCCTCATCCAATGAATTGCATGGCCATACATATCCACCAGCATATTTTACAAATTGATAAATTGGGAACAAATTATTAAAATTTTTTTAAATAAAACAATATCACGAAACCCATTGGAAGCTCATGAGCTCATTCCAGTGAGGGGCAGCTTGATATGGTATTTTTTTTTGAAAAATTTGAAGAAAAAAAATTAAAATAACAAATTTTGATATTGTGTGCATTGGATAAAGGCCCGGATAACAGTGACAGGGTGTTGGTACATGTATTAAAGAAAGGCAAACAGAAAAGGGTTTTTAGACATAATAAAGTGTCAGTTTTTCTATGAGGGCAGTCACCCTCCTTAACCTTTGGATGATTTTCAAAAACTACATTCCTCATGAGGCCTGCCTACTTATACAATGCCTACAGATCGTTACGAGGAACTACATAGTTATAGAAAAATTTTCTCCTTACATGAAAGATAATTTCTGAAAGTTGGAACACTTGTTTTCTTTCAGTCGTGATTTGTGTATGATCCAAGGTCTTTTGGCATTCAGCTTATCTACTTGACATTTCCTACAACAGTGTTTGTGTTCTGTTGATTCAGTTTAATTCCAAATCACAGTGCAGTAAATGATAAAACCTCAAAGTTCATTTACAAGTTTTCACCTTCAAAATATTTTTTATGAAGTTGGTAAGGACAGCACTTAACTTATCAACCATGAATTTCATTCAGTTTTTGGTATTATCAATGGAGTAGACGCTGATGTTATATTTCTGAGGTGTTAACCCATGTAGTTTGCTGTGCCCTCTATATATATGCAGTAATATATATGCAGTAAACAGCTGCATATGTTTGTATGTTCATCCATATGAATTATGCCCATCCAACATGTTTGCTGCTCTTGCTTCACCACCAGTGGTTGGATTCAAGCCTGGAAATAAGCAATCTGTCATTTGCAGATGGAGGTCCCCAGAGGGTGAATTTGCTGATGCTATCGCATACAGTGGGCTAGAATCCCCCAATATATCCTCTGGGTTCCTCTTTCTGTTTAGGTTTGAGACTTTGATTCAGATTGAGGTTCACAGAGGGTAAATTTAGTGATGCTACCTTGCTGCGCAGGGTATCTTCATCAGTTCACCCTCTGGGAACCTCATTCTGCAGATGACAATCTGCGTATCTTCTCATGAACTGATTGGTACAATGACTTGATATTTAGTACTGAGTTTCCTTTGGTGGTGTAGAATCAAGTTTGTTCAAACTAAGTATATTGGATAATATTTAATTTTGTAATAGGAGGAGTAAGATTTTTGACCCCTGCCCAAAATTTCTTCTGACCCACCAGACAGAATCTTTTGATATTTGGAATCCACCATTGCTATGGAGGTCAAATCAAGAACCTCAGTTAATATTTTGGAGCCTGAATTTACAAAGTGCAATATGGGGAATAATCTTTTCAAATCTTCTTTAGATCCACCAGTCAGCATCTTTTGATATTTCGTTTACAACATCATTACAGAGCTCAAAGTTCAGATTCAAATTGTTCAAACCAAGAATCTTGGTTAATATTTGGTCTCCCTATGGGAGACTGATTTTTAACTCAACTTGACAAAGTCAAGCTGAGCTATTGCTTTGAAACTGGTATGCTTGTTTTGGGTGACCTCTAGATGGGAGCTATTGATTTTCTTCAATTTCCGTCCAAAAATGTTGCCGCTGGCAATGTTCTTAGAACTTAGTTTAGTCAGACCTCAATATTTCCCTTTGGCACACCCTACAGGGCACATTTATGATCGGATTGTTTCATTGTAAACTGAACATTGTAATTGTACAGATTATTCTTTGGACAAAGGATATCAGTCTAGCCAAAGTATTGATTTTTAATCCCTAAACAACTCCATTATCCAATTAATACTAATCTAATATTTTTCTACAGTAATAGTAGAAATATGGTGTAGACTGATAGATCTGTAAAATTATTGTGCTTGAATTACAACATTTTTCGTATTCAATACATTTGAAATTTGTGTATTCGTATTCGTATTCATAAAATTTCAAAGTATTTGTATTCGTATTCATACAT
The DNA here is from genome assembly GCA_031216915.1 of Pictodentalium vernedei. Taxonomy (NCBI): domain Eukaryota; kingdom Metazoa; phylum Mollusca; class Scaphopoda; order Dentaliida; family Dentaliidae; genus Pictodentalium; species Pictodentalium vernedei. Next base: position 711,595,938 of record CM062297.1, read on the forward strand.
ATACAATGTATTCGCCCCAACCCTGACCACTTCCGTCAAAAAATGTTGTGGCTGGCGACGATCTTTGAACTTAGTTTAGTCAGGCATCAATATATTCCTTTGGCACTCTGTACAGGGAACATTTTTGATCAGATTGGTTTGAAACTTTGTATGCTTGTTTGGGGGTTACCTCTAGATGGGAGCTATCAATTTTCTTTGATGTCCGCCAAGAAATGTTGCCGCTGGCAATGACCTTTGATACACTTAGTGCAGTTATGCATCAAAATTTCCGTTTGGCACACCCTGCAGGACACATTTATTATTGGATCGATTTGAACTTTGTATGCTTGTTTGGTGTTACCTCTAGATGGGATCTATCGATTTTATTCGATTTCTGTCAAAAAATGCTTCTGCTGGCAACGTTCTTAGAACTTAGTTAAGTCAGACCTCAATATTTCCCTTTGGCACACCCTACAGGGCACATTATGATCGAATTGTTTTGAAACCTGGCATGCATGTTTGGGATGACCTCTAGATGGGAGCTATCAATTTTCTTCCATTTCCATAAAAAAATGTTGCCGCTGGCAACAACCTTTGAATTTAGTTTCGCCAGGCATCAATATATTCCTTTGGCATGCCCTAAAGGGCACATTTATCATCAGAATGGTTTGAAACTTGGTCTGTTTGTTTGGGGTTACCTCTAGATGGGAGCTGTCGATTTTCTTCAATTTCTGTCAAAAATTGTTGCCGCTGGCAACGACCAATGAACTTCGTGCAGTTATTCATAAATATTAATTACCCTTTGACACAGCCTGCAGTGCACATTTTTGACTGGATCACTTTGAAACTTGGTGTGCTTTATTTGGGGTGACCTTAGATGGGAGCCATCGATTTACTTCCATTTCCGTCTAAAATAGTTTTCATTGGCAACGACTTTTGATGAACTTAGTAAAAACTTACTGCAGTTATGCATCAATATTTCCCTTTGACACGCCCTACAGGGCACATTTGTGATTGGATCACTTGGAAACTTGATATACTTGTGTGGGGTGATATCTCTATGGGAGTTAACGATTTTCTTCCATTTCTGTCAAAAAATGTTGCCTCTGGCAACAACCTTTGAACTTAGTTTTGTCAGGCTTCAATATTTCCCTTTGGCACACCCTTCAGGGTACATTTATGATCGGATCACTTTGAAACTTTTTTTTCATTTCCTTTAAAAAATAAATTATTGTTGTTATCACCAGCCTTTGAACTTACTGCATTTGTGCAGTAACTTATCCCTTTTGCACTCTCTGCAGGGTATATTTATGAATTTCCATAAAAAAGAGTAAAAAAAACATTGCCACAAGCAATGACCTTCAAACTTAGTACATTTGTGCATTAACATCTTCCTTTGGCATACCTCAGAGGGCGCATTCATTATCAGGTTGTTTTGAAACTTTGTTTGCTTATGCAGGGTGACAAAGATAGGAGCTATCGATTTTCTTTTCATTTTCATCAAAAACTGTTGCTGTCAGCAACAATCTTTAAATTTATTGCATTTGTGCATCAACACTCTTCTTTGACATGGCCAACAGGCCACATGTAGCATAGGATTGTTTTTGAACTTGGTGTACTCATTAGACGAGAACTTACTTGTATCAACATTCTTCCTTTAGCCAGTCTTACAGTTTACATTTAAAAATGCATGGATTACTCTGACGTTGTGCACACACAATGCTGTTATGTTGAAATTTCATCAAATAACATAGGTACCAATGATCTTCAATTTTGCCATTTCACTTATAACTTACCAAGTTCAAGTTTGTCAAGCTGAGCTGCAGTGTCAATGACACTTTCATTAACATGACTTCCTTTGTAGTGTTAACTAGCCATAGATGCTACATAAATCTTTCCTTAAACAACTTTGTCAGGCTAATAAAATCCTTCTTTAAACAACTTTGTCAGGTGACCGCATCAGGTCCCATGGGGCCTTGAGTCTATTTTTAGAGCTTGAAAAACTGGGGGGAGCCCAAAATTCTGAATGTTGGTCATACTAGTGCTGAAATGGTTGGCCTTCACGCAAGTGGAAGTCTGTTAGTCTGTGAGTCTGTTAGTGTGGGAGTCTGTGAGGTCTGTGAGTCTGTTCACACTTTTCTTTAGCACAGGCTACACCCTGCAGTTCTCGTATGATCGTTACACGCAGATTTGGGGTCATGTCTAGATGAGAATGGCCCCTTTCGGTTGCGATGGGTCGACCGGTATGGCTGCCCGAGCCCAAAACCCGAAAACCATTAGCACAGTCTACAGGTCGTATTTATGAAGGGATTTCATTGTAACTTGGTAGGATGCCTCTGTATAATGCCTAGATGAAAATGTCCCCTTTTGGTCTTGATCTGTCAACCGTGATGGCTGCCCAAGCCCAAAGCCCGAAAACCTTGACCACAGTCTACAAGTCATATTTATGAAGGGATTTCATTTCATTGTAACTGTGTAGGATCACTGCAGATGATGCCCAGATGAGAATTCCCCTTTTGGTTGCGATCATTCAACCATGATGGCTGCCCAAGCCCGAAGCCCAAACACGACAGGTCATATTTATGAAGGAATTTCATTGTACCTTGGTAGGTTGACTTCATATAATGCCTTGATGAGAACGTCCCCTTTTGGACACGATTGGGCAGCTGTGACAGCTACAGGGGCCCGAAGCCTGAAAACCTTGAGCACAGTCTACAGGTCATATTTATGAAGGGATTTCATTGTAACTTCGTAGGATCACTCTAAATGATGCCCAGATGAGAATGTCCCCTTTTGGTGGCGATCATTCATTCATGATGGCTTCCCGAGCCCAAAGCCCAAAAATCTTTATCATAGTCTACAGATCATATTTATGAAGGGATTTCATTGTAACTTGGTAGGTTGACTTCAAATAATGTCTAGATGAGAACGTCCCCTTTTGGACGCAATTGAGAAACTGACAGCTACAGGGGCCCCGAAGCCCAAAAACCTTTAGCACAGTCTACAGGCCATATTTATGAAGGGATTTCATTGTAACTTGGTAGGATGACTCCAAATAATGTCTAGATGAGAACGTCCCCTTTTGGTCGCAATCATTCAGCCTTGATGGCTGCCGGAGCCCAAAACCTTTAGCAAAGTCTATAGGTTGTATTTATGTAAGGATTTCAGTTTAACTTGTTAGGTTGACTCCATATAATGCCTAGATGATGACAATTTCTTTTGGTCGTGATTGGTCAACTGTGACGGCTACAGGGGCCCGAAGCCCAATAACCTTGAGCACAGTCTACAAGTCATATTTATGAAGGGATTTCATTGTAACTTCGTAGGATCACTCCAGATGATGCCCAGATTACAACGTCCCCTTTTGGTCACGAATTTCAATGTAACTTGATAAGATGACTTGTTTTGGAATAATTTCACTGTAACTTGGTAACTTTTGTTGACGTACGTTAACTGTGAGGGCCACATACATTAACTGTCAGGTCATATTAACCCACCCCTCCACCCTTTAGTACAGTGTACACCTCATATTATTTTTATGAAAAACATAGCATACAGGGAACAGAAATTAACATATTCCCAATTATCACAATTCTTGTCTTATTCCATACCTTTTCATCAAACAAAACACACAGACAAGTTAAGCTACAGTGTCATTGACATTTTCATTGTAACCAGTTAACCATCGGGCATAACCAGATTTCACCCGGGTATCCATTAATTTCAACTGCTGGAATTCAACGGAAGTCTGTTCACATTTTCCTTTAGCACATGCTACACCCTGTAGTTCTTGTCCGATCATCACAAAATTTCATATGCAGGTTTGAGGTGATGTTTAGATGAGAACGTCCCCTTTTGGTTGTGAGTGGTCAACCGTGATGGCTGCCCGAGCCCAAAACCCGAAAACCTTTAGCACAGTCTACATGTCATATTTATGAAGAAATTTCATTGTAATTTGATAGGATGACTCTGTATAATGTCAAGATGAGAACGTCCCCTTTTGGTCATGATCTGTCAACAGTGACGGCTGCCTAAGCCTGAAACTAAAAAAATTTTGGCGGAGTCTACAGGTCGTATTTGATATGGAGGGACATCATTGTAGCTTGGTAGGATGGCTCCGTCTGATGTCTAGATGAGAACTTCTTCATTTGGTGGCAATGTGTCAACTGTGACGGCTGCCCGAGCCAAAAAACCTTCATCACAGTCTACAATTCGTATTATTTATGGAGAGATTTCATTGTAACTTATAATGTCTAGATGAGAACATCCCCTTTTGGTCGAGTTGGGTCAGCTGTGACTGCTACAGGAGCCCGTGGCCCAAAAACCTTTAGCACAGTCCACAGGTCGTATTTTGAAGGGATTTCATTATAACATGGTAGGATGATTACAGATAATGTCAAGATGAGAATGTCCCATTTTCGTCGCATTATCGTTCAACTGTGACTGCTGCCCGAGCCCAAAAACCCCAAAACCTTTAGCACAGACTACTACAGGTCATATTTATGAATGGATTTCATTGTAGGATGACTCAGTATAATGTCTAGATGAGGATGCCCCCTTTTGGTTGCGATGGGTCAACCGTGATGGCTTAACTCAGGCCCAAAGCTGGAAAACCTTTAGCACAGTCTTCAGGCCGAATTTATGAAGGGATTCGTCAGATCACCGAAGTTAAGCAATGTCAAGCTGAGTTAGTCCTTGGATGAGTGACTGTCTGAGTGATCAATTCGAACTCCCATTCTGTGTCCTTGGGCAAGGCACCTAACCCTGATTGTCCACATGGGGGCACAATGACGCCGTGTACTAAGGCGTACTGCACATCGATGGTGCACATGTCTTCAACCAATCTAACCCTGCCTGTGCTGCAGTGCGGAGTTATGATGTTGGGGAGCTGGCAGCTGCTCGTTGTTGCATGTTGGTTCTCTCCGGGTACTCTGGCTCCCTCCACCCGTAAAACTGTCACCGACACAATATGACCTTGGCTGTTAAAGTATTGTCAAACTTTAATAAATACATTATGAAGGGATTTCATTGTAACTTGATAGGATGACTCATTTTGGAATAATTTCACTAACTTGGTGACTTGGTTGACATACATTAACTGTGAGGACCACATTAACCCACCCCTCTGTTCTTTTGTACAGTCTACACCTCAAATTATTTTTATTGAAAACATAGCATACAGGGAACAGAAATTAACATATTCCCAATTATCACAATTCTTGTCTTATTTCATAATCGTTTCATAAACATTGAACATTATCCTTTTCATCAAACACAACACAGTCAAGTTAACCTACAGTGTCATTGACACTTTCATTGTATTGTCTGCGATGTAAAATCAGTAAATAATGGCAAGAAAACTGTTCAAAAACACTGCCACCTGACTTCCACAAAAAGTTAAATGAAAACCATTGAGTGCCAACGGAAATTGTTGATATGCAAACGTTCATTAACAATTTATGTAACTGCAGTGTTCCAACATAATAGTGATGGTATATCGCAACTGTGGTCTTCCTGCATTGCCTGGTCACAAAATCAAGCCTTTCCATTTGAAAGTCACAGGCATGCGAATTGGAAACAAAGTTAACGTGTGCGATTTGTTCCCAGGTGCATACCTTTGAAGTCAGGAATGATTGTCATTGATATTTATTCAGAATTTTCCAACCAGTTTGTAAATTGTAGTTAGGCATAATTAACTGTACAGTGAAGCCCACTTAATTGTATACCTCTTAACTGAATAACCCTGTTAATTGAATATAATTTCCAAACACCAAACCATTTACCATACTTTCAGTGCAAATTTGCCCTGTTAAATGCATATGGGTTATAGAGTAAACTCCTGTTAATTGAATAAAAAGTCTTGCAATATGTAATGGAAATACCATGGAAATGACCAGATTCTCCTTGTTTATAAACATACTTGCCCTCAGTACATCCATTACAGGAATTTAATCTATTATATCCTGTTTGACAGAGCTCTATGAGCTCTGTCAAACATGATGTAATATAATAAATGCTCAGTTTATCACTAGAATTCAGCACAGTGACAAATCCCTCTTAATTGAATACTCCTGTTAATTGAATAATTTTCATTGACAAAGTGCCTATTCAATTAACAGGGTTCTACTGTATTAGCCTCTTACCTCGAGTGGCTTGAATTTGATGTGATCATATCATCATAGGGTGAATATATACTCCTAATTTTTTGAGTATCTTTTTCTGTTCACTGCTAAGACAAATGTCACAAACAGTTCCATGTTTACATTTACCTATTCATTGCAATGAAATTTCTGGCGGGAATATGTTGCAAGTCATGAAAAGGGTGTGATAAGAAATTATATGCATCGTTGACCAAGAGCCCCTCATTGTCCGACATTGACCGTTAAAAAATGAATTTTAAAATGCAAGATTTTAAAATAGTTTTTAGCTCAACTTTGGCGAAGCCAAATTTGAGGTATTGCCATAGCCCGTCGTCCATCTGTCTGTCCATCGTGCCATACACACGGCTCGGGCTAGAGGCCGTATTTATGAACCGATCTTTACGAAACTTCTTGGGTACCTTTGTTATCACCGTGAGACGAGAACGAGTGTTTTTGGGTCCGGTCCAAAATTCAAGACGACTGCTGGCAGCCATTTTGTACAAAATTAGGTGCAATCAGATTTTTGCGCAGAACTTCCATATGAAAGCCCTGATTTAAATAATTTTTTGTACGAATGTTTAATACCATGGGATACATCACATATAATACGGGTTTTTTTCTCGTGCGTAAATTATGCAAATTAGACTAACTTTGATTTATTTAGTGTTACTTTCAGCACTGTAAGTGCAAATGGCAATATGGCCTGGGCTAGAGGCCGTATTTATGAACCGATCTTTCTGAAACTTCTTGGGTACCTTTGTTATCACCGTGGGACGAGAACGAGTGTTTTGGGGTCCGGTCTGAAATTCAAAATGGCCACCAGCAGCCATTTTGTACTTTAGTTAGTGCAATCAGTTTTTTGTACAGAACTTCTGTATGAAAGTTCTGATTTGAATAAAGTTTTGTATGAATGTTTAGTAACATGGAATACATCACATATAATACAGGTTTTTTCTCGTGCAAATATTATGCAAATTAGATGAACTTTGATTTATTCAGTGCAACTTATACACAGTAAGTGCACATGTCAATACGGCTCAGGCTAGAGTCTGTATTTATGAACCGATCTTCACGAAACTTCTTGGGTTCCTTTGTTATCACCTTGGGACAAGAACGTGTGTTTCTGGGTGCGGTCCAAAATTCGAGAGGGCTGCCAGTGGCCATTTTGTACAGAAGTTATGTCCAATCAGTTTTTTGTACACAACTTCTATATGGCTCAGGCTAGAAGCTGTTTTTATGAGCCGGTCTTTACAAAACTTCTTGGGTACCTTTGTTATCACCATGGGACGAGAACGAGTGTTTTTGGGTGCAGTCCAAAATTCAAGATGGCCACCAGCAGCCATTTTGTACCAAAATTAGTGCAATCAGTTTTTTGTACAGAACTTCTGTATGAAAGTTCTGATTTGAATAAATTTCTGTATGAATGTTTAGTAACATGGAATACATCTAATATAATACAGGTTTTTTTCTCGTGCAAACATTATGCAAATTAGATGAACTTTCAAGATGGCCACCAGCAGACATTTTGTACCAAAATTAGTGCAATCAGTTTTTTGTACACAACTTCTGTATGAAAGTTCTGATTTGAATAAATTTCTGTATGAATGTTTAGTAACATGGAATACATCACATATAATACAGGTTTTTTTCTCGTGCAAACATTATGCAAATTAGACGAACTTTGATTTATTCAGTGCTACTTGTACACAGTAAGTGCACATGTCAATACGGCTCGGGCTAGAGTCTGTATTTATGAACTGACCTTCATTAGAGCTGGGAGGTTAACCGAAAAACAACTCGGTTTCGGTTATGAAAAAATAACCGACAACCGAGACCGACGATAAACTGAAAAACCAACTTTCTCGGTTATTTGAATGTCACGTGAGAATTACGTTTTTATGTGTTTTTTTCTGAAACAATGGCGGCAATTACGGTTGAGAAGAGCCCTATATGAGCTGAAATTAGCACAACTATTAACCCAATTTCCGCTAGTGACTCATTGTGTTAGCTACAAATTATTTTTAATTAACTTCGCGTCTTCGGCAGAGACTGCGAGAGTTCGTCCTTAAAGTTCGTTTATATTATTTCCAAGTGTCAACGACTCGACAAAGTTTTTACACACTCAGGGAGAGTTTATTCAATCATTATTTAGTTCATACAACTTAATTTTTTTCTGTTATTTTGGTTTAGAATCTGTTTAATAAAAAAACTGAGACCGTAACCCGACTCTTTTATTAAAAACCGAGTTGTAACTGAAACCAACCCAAAATTCAATAACCTCCCAGCTCTAATCTTCATGAAACTTCTTGGGGTACCTTTGTTATCACCTTGTGACAGGAACGAGTGTTTTTGGGTGCCTTTGTTATCACTGTGCTATGAGAACAAATATTTTTGGGTTCAGTCAGACCCACTCTAGGACTCAAAGATTTCTTTTCTAGTTCAGCATCTAACTCTCACCCCACTTTTACAATACTTTACCTATATATTTGTTACAGGCTACGGTCAGCATTTATGTACAGACCGTTAAATACTTTACATGTACCTTTGTTATCAGGGCATTACCTATATGTTTGTCATTGCTGTGTCACATACTATACATGTACATGTCTTAGACAAGTTGAGCCACAGTGTCATTGACACTTTCATTTATGACATACATTCATACTTTTAACAGTTCAATAAAATCAAAACATTGTTTTTCTGAAACACGATGGTACAGTACCAAACAGTCAATTTGTTTTGGAAGCACCATTACTCACACTGTGAGATTGTTTCGGCATTATAATCTGCAATTAACAACACCTCATCAAAAAGAAGAATATCAAATTTGTCTGCAGTAGACTGTGTTACATTGACTGGCATGTGCTCACTGCTGCCCACGCACAAAACAGCCTGCAGTGCACTCAACTTTTGGCAGTTTGTTACAAACATTTATCTGTGACTTGACAGCCCAAGGGACTGAAATAACTGTTCTTTCAACATTCCAACACCTTAACCCTTTCATGTTACATCGAGTACACATTGTAAATCGACAAATGTTTGGTAGCTTTGACAATGCTTGCATCACCAAAAGAATTCTAATGTCTCATGGTCAAATACTATTTATTTTTCTGGCACTATCCCGTAAACTATAGGTATAGTGGTTATCAGGTTGATGGCTTTGCCAACCGGTTACACCGATAACCAGTTGCAAACCGGTTATCCGGCTAACCGTTTCAGCACTTGGTCATACTCATATTTCAGGCCCTGGTATGACATATTAACTTGGGACCAAGTAGGTTGAAACTCAATGGGTGTACAAAGTATGGGTTAAGGTCACTTGGTCACCTAGGGTCATTGATTGCATTTTAAAAATATTCTGCAATCTGTGTTTAAGACCCCTGTAATACTTTCCTGGGTCTCATTTTATTGCATTTTTAGAGGTCAATGAAGTGGGTAGTGCCAAAAATTGAGATGATGGTCCATGCTCATATTTCTGGCATCATATGACAAATCAGCTTGACACCAAAACCAAATAAGTCAAATCTCATTGGTGGTTCCAAATATGTATCAAGGTTGCTGGAGTCACATAGGGGCCATTGAGTGCATTTTTTCAGAAATTCCAAAAATCAATTATCAAGACCCACTTACAGTCTCATTTATTAGCTCACCTGACTGAAAGTCAGTGTGAGCTATTGCCATCACTTGGCGTCCGTCGTCCATCGTACGTTAGCTTTTACAAAACAATCTTCTCCTCACAAACCAATGGCCCAAATTGAAACATATATGGGCCACATCATCTTGGGGGTATTCTGTTTTAGTTTTGTTCAAATGGAGTCTCTGCCCTTTTTAGGCTTGGGCTTATGCCCAAATATCGTGAAATTCATTAAAAATCATCTTCTCATGAACCACAAGTGGGAATGCTTTGATATTTGGTATGAAACTTCCTCTGGTGTTCAAGATTAAAAGTTGTTCAAAGCAAGTTGATAGGTCTGTACTTGGGCTGTCCAGGGGATTGGCTCACTTTTGAGTTCCCCTGAAAATTTCTATTTCAAGAACCAATAGAGCGATTTGAACCAAATTTGATACATGTTATGTGGCATTAGTTGACCCTAAGTACTTCATTCATGACCCCAAAATTTTTTGCGGTTCCCCATGGGAACACCTGGTGCTAAAAATAGAAAAAAAATGAAATTTCCAATATTTCTCAAACTGCACGGACTGGAGATTTTGTATTTGGTATGAAGCTTTCTTCTGAGCAGTTGAAACAATTGGACAAAAAAATTGCTGGCAAATCTGTCATATGGTTCATTCAGATTACATTTTCTCCATACCCATAACCCTTACAGTTTAGGACAACTTGGTCCAGGTGAGCGTTTTAGGCTCTCTTGAGCCTCTAGTTAATTTTAGTGTTCAATAAAATAGATGGAACTAAAACTGCAGGAAGTGGGTAATCCTCATATTTCTGGTATAGTATGTGATATCAACAAGGATTTAAGCCACATTCAGCATCTACATGTTAACACAGTTAATCTAATTTAGCTATGGGAGTGGGGGTGGGAGGAGAAGGCAGGCCTGAAAATAAGCAGTCTGACATTTTGCAGAATGAGGTCCCCAGAGGGTGAATTTGATGATGTTATCCCATACAGTGGGCCAATTAATCCTCTGCTGTGCAGGGTAGCATCACTAAATTCAACCCCTGGGACCTCATTTTGCAAATGGCAGTCTGCTTATTTTCTGGCTTGGGAGAAGGGTCTGTTGAATGATTTTTTTTTGGCGTAAAATCACTCACCCCCAACCCATTCAAAACACCTTTTGAAGCAGAGAGGAAAAAAAATAACCCAGTAGACTGCTTCCCCACCCTCCAATAGAGTGATTTCTAGACAAAATCACTCACGATCTTCTTTTCAAGCCCCCCCCCCCCCCCACCCCCCCAAAAGTTTGCCCATAGAATGGTGCCCCACACTGGATCTCAAGTGGCCTGGTGGTCCCCATTTGAGCTAACGTTAATTTTATGTCTTCATATTTACATCTGACTAAAGTTGACCACAATCAGATCTGCCACACATGGGCACAATTCATTTGAACAATAGTAAATTCTCCATTGAGTTCTGTGTTAAATTTCAAACCCCTTTGGTGCCCATCAAAATCAGTCAAACATAACACTTTAAACAAACTTTAATCTAGGAATCATAGTAATACTACATGTATGCTGTATGTATATGGGTCAGAAGAAGAATATCCTCGAAGAATAATCCTCATACTGCACTAAGTTCAAATTTGGACTCTACAGGGAGCCCAAATATGAGCCCAGGTATTTAATTTGAACAAACTTGAATCTCCCCCACACTAAGGATGTCAAAACTGTGTAATAAAAGAATCTGACTTGTGGATGTGAAGAAGATTTTTTTAAAGAATAGTCCTTATATTGCACTAAGTTAAAATTTGGGATCCCACAGGCAGCCCAAATATGACTAAGGGACTTGATTTGAACAAACTGGAATCTGAACCTCCTAAGGTTGCTGCATATCAAAGACCAAAAGATTCTGACTGGTGGATCTGAAGAAGAAGATTTTTAAAGGAATTTCCACATATTCACTAAGTTAAAATTTAGGTGATGATGATGATGACTTTATTCAGCAGTATACATTACAATAATTGAAGAAAAAAAGACATTAAATATAAACGAACGAACAAGAAAATACATGATATGTACGAAACATTTAAATGGGCTGTCTGCATACTGCTAGGAGAAGCCATAGCCAAACTGGCTGTCTTCCTGACTTCCCATTGACGTAAAATTATGATGAAAAGAAAAAACGGTTGTGCATGCTGATTGGTGAGCAAGAAATGTTACAGTCATAGGCTATTGAATTTGAGGCTAATTTAGGGTCCAGTGCAAAGCCCGGACCAAAGGATTTAGTAATATCAAAATGTGATGCTGAGATAAATTGGGCGATTCAATCTGTTCTCCTTGCTCGGACCACCTCATTTACTATACTATGCTATACTGTACTGTTCCGTATTGTACTGTACTGTACTGCACCGCACCTCACCATACTGTACTGTACTGTAGGTTGCCATAGAGAGCCCAAGATATAACAGAATAAATGCTTGCATTATCACTAGAATACAGGAAAATGACCAAATTCCTGACTACTCCCGATTACTACTACTTGATTAAAACAAACTGGAATCTGACCTCACTAAGGATACTTCAAACCAAATATCAAAAGATTCTGACTAATAGATCTGAAGAAGATTTTTAAAGAATACTCCTCATATTGCACTAAGTTAAAATTTGAGCTCCCATAGGGAGCACATATATGACCCTTAGGACTTGTTTTGAACAAACTTGAATCTGAACCTCCTAAGGATGCGACATATCAAATATTAAAATAGTCTGACTGGTAGGTCTAAAGAATACGATTTTTAGCTCAACTTGAGCTATTGATTTTTTTCCATTTTTGTCAGAAATGTTGCTGATACCAATGACCTTCTAATTGTGCATCAGCATTTTCCTTTGGCATGCCCTACTAGATACATTCGGGAATGAATGGCTTAAAACTTATGTTTTTTTTAGGTTGACCCCCAGATGGAAGCCTCTTTTATTTGGCATTAGCAATGACCTTCAACTTTGCCCTTTTGTGCGTCAACATTTTCCTTTGGCATATCGCACAGGTCACATTTATGATCTGATTACTTTGAAACTTGGGGTGCTGGTTTGGAGCAATCTTTAGATGCGAGCTTTTAATTTTCTTTCATTTCTGTTGAGAAATGTTGCTGTTAGCAATGAAATGTTCCTGTTAGCAATGATCTTTGAAGTTTACCATTTTTGCATCAACATTTTTTTTTCGCATGCTCTGCAGGGTGCATTTATGAATGGATCAGTTTGAATTTGGAATGCTTGTTTTGGGTAACTTCTAAATGAGAACATAGATTTTCTTCCATTTCAGTTGAAAAATGATGCCATTAGCAAAGACCTTCAGCTTTGCCATTTTGTCTGTGAACCTTTTCCTTTGGAACACCGAACAATTCACGCTTACAATTTGATAACTTTGAAACATGGAGTGCTTGTTTGGAGCGACCTCCAAATGGGAGCTTTTGATTTTCTTTCATTTCTATCGAAAAACATTGCCGAATATTTCCGTTAGCAATGATCTTTGAACCCATTACTTTTGTGCATCAACATTTTCCTTCGGCAACCCCTGCAGGGTCAATTTCTGATCGGATCAATTTGAAACTTGGTTTGCATGTTTTGGGTCACCTGTAGATGTGAGCTATTGATTTTCTTCCATTTCTGTCAAAAAACGTTGCTGTCAGCAATGACATTTAGAATTAGTGCATTTGTGCATCAAGATGTTCCAGATTATGGATTGCTTTGAAACTTGGTTCAAGTTTGTCAAAAAAACATTGCCATAGTAATGGCCTTTGAACTTGGTGCATTTGTGCATTAACATATTCATTTGGCTCGCCCTATAGGGCATTTATGAATAGATTCCTTCGAAACTTGGTATGCGTGTTCAGGGTGATGTCTAAATAGGAACTATTGATTTTCTTTCATTTCCTTCAAAAAATGTTATCGTAAGCACCAACCTTTGAACTTAGTGCATTTGTGCAAGTGTATTTGTTCAGCAACTTATCCCTTTTGCACTCCCTAAAGGGCATATTTATGAATGGATTGTTTTGAATATGGGTTACACTGTAGGGCTTTGGAACAATGTGTTATAAATGAGAGAATCAGTTACATAATTCAAATCATTTGCAAATTAAATATATTTTTTAATATAAAACAAAAAAGCCTACATCTCGCCCAATATTAATTATGATATTGCACAATTGCACCACAGTGTCAAAACACCATTAGCTCAAAGCATTACTGTCATAACAGTGTTATACGATAGATCAAAAGGAGACCAATCAGACAGGTTGTGACTCTCAAGACTGGTCTTGAAGTGTTTGTGTAGCAAATAACTTCTCTGGAAATTGATAACATTTACACCAGAACCATCTACAGGTCATGCCAGCATGTTTGATGCATTCCTTTATGTATATTTATGACCTTTTAACTGACTGCATTTGTATATCAACATTTTCCTTTAGCGAGCAGTTTACATTTAAAAAGCATGGATTGCTCTGGCGATGTCACACACAATGCTGAAGTTTCACCAAATAACATTGGAACCAATGACCTTTAATTTTGTCATTTCACTTATAACCTACCAAGTTCAAGTTTGTCAAGTTGAGTTACAGTGTCATTGACACTTTCATTAAAGAATATTCCTCCTATTGCATTAAGTCACAGCGGCCCAAATATGAACACAGGGACTTGATTTGAACAAACGTGAATCTGACCTAAGGATCCTTCAAACCAATCATCAAAAGATTCCGACTGGTGGATCTGAAGAAGAAGATTTAAAAAAATTGTCCTCATATTAGACTGAGTTAAAGTTCAGGTTCCCATAGCGAGCCCAAATATTAACCCAGGGACTTGATTTGAACAAACTTGAATCTCACCCTACTAAGAATGCTTCATACCAAATATCAAAAGATTCTGACTGATGAATCTGAAGAAGAAGACTTTTTAAAAAATGTTCCTCTGTCACACTAAGTTAAAATTGTGGCTCCTACAGTGAGCGCAAATATGACCCCAAGGACTTAATTTGAACAAACTTTAAGCGGGACACCAAAAGATTCAGTATACCAAATATCAAGAGATTTTGGCTGGTAGATGAGAAGATGAAGATTTTTAAATAAATTTCCTCATATTTTTCAAAGTTAAAATTTAGATAGCACAAATATAAACCCAGGGACTTATGCAAAAAAACCCCCCCTGAATCTGACCCCTCAAAGGATGTTGCATACCAAGTATCCAAAGATTCTGATTGGAAGTTCTAGAGAAGATGATTTTTATAATTTTGTATAGAAAAATTGGGGTTCTAACAGAATTATGCCCGATGTCGTGCCTCCTGTGGTGGCGGCAACTGTATTTGAAGAAGCTTGAATTGACATATGATAAGGAACATACAAATCAAATTTGGTTCAGTTTGGCTCAGTAGTTTATGAGGAGATGTAATGTAAAGTTCATGCTGGACGGATTGATGGACAGATGATGGACGACAGATGGTCACTAATCAATAAAGCTCTCCTTGAGCTTCAATCAGGTGAGCTAATAACAAATTTGATATCACATGCATTTGTTAAAGGGTTAATTTAATGGAAATAAATTTCATACACAGCCTGTTCAAACTAAAAGACACTTCACAATGTATGTATTTATATCACTGGGCTCAAGTAAGTGTGGGGGCATTTTTTGTCACTTTATCATATTTATTTATTACATGCCTGTTCTGTTTAACCCCCATTGACAGCAACACTAAACCATGTGGAAAATGAAAATCATTGGCAGACTATTTTGAAATAGAAGGCTGAAGCAAAATTTCGCTGGAATTTTCTACAAATTGTGCAACGCAATTATAGTTTGAATTGCTAGCGATAGCCGAAAATCGTCCCTTGAATTCCAATGTGTTCTCTGTGCCAGTAGGCACATACAACACATTGGAAATCAGGGGATGAAATAGTAACACATTGGCAAGCATCTGTCCGACTCCTCTCAATGTACTAACTCCACACAAGCAGGGTTAGCTTTGGTTAAAGATATATGCACCATTGATGTGCGGTTCTCCTTAGTACACAGCATTACCATGCCCCCAATGGGCAATCGGGATTAGGTGCCAAGGGTGCAATGCAGTTACCACTGGTGGGCATCGAACTGTGTACCTTTCGGTTTGAAGTTCAATGCCGTGACCACTGAGCCACCATGATCCCGGCTGATCAGTTAACAGGGTTCTGCTGTATAATAAAACTATGCCAATAACAAACATACTCAGCACTTGACAAGCTTCAGTGACATGACTTACTCTGATAACACATCAGCTGTGCTTTGTACTATTGCTGCAGAA
This sequence comes from Pictodentalium vernedei, assembly GCA_031216915.1. Taxonomy (NCBI): domain Eukaryota; kingdom Metazoa; phylum Mollusca; class Scaphopoda; order Dentaliida; family Dentaliidae; genus Pictodentalium; species Pictodentalium vernedei. The sequence goes on from CM062297.1 coordinate 711,611,998, forward strand.
ATGCTATTACTTGTATATGTTACACACTGTTGGAATAGGTTCTGAGGATGTGTTCTCCGAACGTCAACTTTCTTAAAATCACATACTGCAGTATTGTTGTTTTAGCAGTTACAGTGAGGTCCCTAAGGGGTAAAGTAATAATTAATCATGTATTAAGCATTCTCCGAACGCCAACTTTCTTAAAATCACATTACTAACAGGTATTAAAGCTGGTGTTAACACATTTTACATGTTTGTTGTTTATAGAAAATTTAAAGAATATGAGACAAATATTAAGCCTGACGTGAACACCTTTCACTTTCATGGCTTTTAAAAGGTGAAATTGAAATATCAAAATAAAAGGTGAATAATAACATTAGAACAATAACCGACGTGAACATTTTTCATTTGCAAGATTTTGTCAAAACTATCTTTCACTATAAATATTGTGTCAGAATATGAAATAATCATATCATTGTTCATCATTGTTCATCTCAACATGGCAAATGCACAGCTGAATGTTAACTTCATAACCAACAGAAAAGGAGGGAAGAACATAGCTTATGATGGCTATATCTACAGACACATCTGGAAAGGTGGCGACAAAATATACTGGAGATGCACCACATCCAGTTGTTCAGGTTCTCTAACTACATTAGACAACATACCAGTAAGTTTCGGAAGACAACAGCACAATCACCCCGCTGACCACACTGGAGTCGTCACAAAACAGATACTTAATCAAATCGGCCGACGCTGCATGGAAGACGTAAGGCCAATACCATCTATCTATGAAGAAGAACTAAATAAGCTACGAGACCAAGAATGGGATGACGACACCCAAATAATTGTACAGAGACTCCCTACCTTCAACTCCAGAAGATCAGCTTTATACAGAGCACGCCGCAAGCAAACTCCTAAACTTCCAGAGACTCTTGCTGACATCAGCCTAGAAGGAAGATGGACACAAACAGCCACTGGTGACCGATTTCTTCTTTTCGACGACAGCCAACAAACAGACCATATCATCGCATTTGCCACCACAGAAAGCCTGACACATCTCTCAGCTGCCAACACCTTCTTCTGCGATGGAACCTTTTACACCTGTCCACGTATGTTTCCGTCAGATATATTCGATCCATACACAGATAAATGGTACAATGACTCCAGTTGTCTATGCCTTACTTCCTTCCAAAAGTCAAAGCATATACGCCAGAATGTTCACTCTACTCAAAGAACACATGACGACACTGAACCTACCATTCAACGCCACAACAGCATTTGCCGACTTCAAAGTAGCCGCCCACAATGCCATACGCCAGGTTCTTCCAAACGTCACCATAAAAGGTTGTTTCTTCCATTTTACCCAATGTATATGAAAAAAGGCACAAACTACCGGACTTCAAACTTTGTATAGAGACAACAAAGATGTTAGAACACTAATTCGCCGAGCAGCCGCTCTTCCATTAGTACCCCTAGAAAGCATAGAAGAAGTGTGGTTCAACACACTAGAAGCCTTGGAAGAAACAGAAATTCCTCATGATACCCTGCCTTTCACTGATTATGTTACAGAACAGTGGGTTGATGCTGGCGGCAGAGCTACATGGAACCACTTCAACACAGATGGACCACGAACAACAAATAACCTAGAAGCTTGGCATGGTAAACTTAAAAGAAAGGTTCAACACGCACACCCAAATATCTTTACAATCATCAAGACCTTCCAGGACATACAGAATGCAATTGACATCAATCGACTCCAGAGAGAAGCAGGGGGAACCGTCCGCCCAAGGGCAAAAAGGTACATGACTATCGACTGTCGCATTCGTACGCTCAAAGAAAGACTGCAGAGAGGAACCATCACAACCATGGAATATGTAGATTCAGCATCGGAATTACTCCACTTGGGTTAAAAATGTATTGATATTTTTTGTAATTTATTGTTGTTGTATCTTTATTGTTGCTGTATAATTATATGTTTATTAATTTCTTTTTTTCCAATTTTCTTCAATACAAAACTTTATTATTATTTTATTTTCATTTTTTTTAAATACAAAATTATTTTATTTTTTTTCATTTTTTTGTATTTATTTATTTTTTTTATTTTTTTCAATTCTTCTTTTGTGAAAAATATATGATAATTATATTGAAAACCCTTTGTAATATAATATTTATAGTGTTAAAACTCTCTTGTTATCTGTACCTAACAATGCTATTCACACATTTATTTTCGCGAAGTTCTTATTAGTGAAAGCTCCCCTTTGTGTGCCCCATAATTAACTTCAGTGAAGCTGAACATCGAGATTAATTTTCTAAAAGTTGACGTTCGGAGATACAGCCGTTCTGAGTAATTTGATGGGAAAAATTTCAGACAGGGCCTGATCCTTCCATGCTTTTTTATATTCCATTCAGATGATGTTATGTTATGTCCAAGACTAGTTATAACACATACACACTTTCACCAATGTGTTAGTTGGAGCCTGGGAGTATGGCTGGAAAAAACTCTTGTTAACCCTTTATCTAACATGAAAAGGAGACGACACCTGCAAACAAAATTCCTGAATAACTAAATATTTTCATTTTTTGTCTCAAAAACATAGCTTATGACCCCTCATTGGAACGGGCTCATCAAGCTCGTTCCGATGAGGGGTCATAAGCTATGTTTCTGAGACAAAAAATAATGAAAATTGAATGGTGATTTTCATAAATAGCGTTGGCTGGTTTTGGTCGTTGCATTGGGAAAAGGGTTATCAGACATTTCTCTGCCTGAATTCAGTTTTACTTAACTGTTTGAGTGCTAAATTCTTTCAAAGATGATTTGAAACATGGGTATTTTTTTCAAAGATACCATGCTACCAGCAAGAGTACCCTTAGTTTTGCAAGATTTTGTTCATAAAGTATTGCTTTGTTACAATTTATTGGAGAGTGCCAATACGCACTCTCAAATAAATTGTAACACTCTCAAATAAATTGTAACCAAACAATTTTATATAATTTTTTTTTTACTGATGAGCAAACATCAAGCTAATGAATACAGTGTACAGACATTACAGCCACTAAAGTGGCTTCCAGCACTTTTCAATAGAGCCATGGTAGTGGCTTCTAGCACTCAACCAGTTAACTTCCACAAAAATAAAAGGAAAATTCTTTGTGAAACTTTGTTCCTCATTGTACAGTTCATGTATGTTTCGTGCAGTGAGTTTTCAAAAGTTAACAGAAACTCCTAAAGTGTACCGTATATCTAAGACAACTATGACATTCTTTTGTAAGCTTTCTCAGGAAGGTGACCATGAATAAAGAAAGGACAGCAATCTGACCTTGTCAATTGAGATAACCAATATTTTACAATGTTTACTCAATGCATGTTGATTCTAAGGAGAGTGAGTTTAGCCTTGATCAACACTTGATTGTTTGCTTTAATACAAAATAGGTAGATGTACATGTTTATTCTCTCTTTATTTTTTAAAATCCAAACACGCTATTAACCCTTTACCCAACGCAGACAATATCAAAGTTTGTTATTTTAAATATCATTTTTTTCAAATTTTTCAAAAAATTTCAACAAAACCATATCGTGTGACCCCTCGTTCGAACGAGCTCGTTGAGCTCGTTCCAACGAGGGGTCACATGATATGGTTTTGTTGAAATTTTTTGAAAAATAATATTTTTTCCAACTGCTGAATTTGCATATTACGCGGGTGGATGCGGCCGATTCGTTGGGTAAAGGGTTAATTGAAAAGAGAATATGTTTTCTTCTTTGGAATTCACTTAGAAAAACCTTTCCACAATCCATTCCAATGAGGGGGCCATACGCTGAGTGTAAATGTTGTTATGCCCCTCGACTTAAGTCGGGTGGCATATAGTGATTGAAGTGTGCATGTGTCTGTCCGTGTGTGTGTGTGTGTGTGTGTGTGTGTGTGTTTGTCTTACCAACTTGACGAGGTAACTAGACAAAAGTGTTTGCGTGTTTCGCCTTACTGAGGTACAAAAGACAAAAGAAACCCTTTACCTCGGTTGTTTTCCCAGAACTGTACCGGCAAAACGAGGTAAAAACCGTTAGTCCACACAAAGGACAAACAATGGGGTACCTCGGTATGTAGGGAAGACAAGACTCTGTGTGTGTGCATTTGTCTTAACAACTTGACGAGGTAACTAGACAAAAGAGTTTGCGTGTTTCGCCTTACCGAGGTACAAAAGACAAAAGAAACCCTTTACCTCGGTTGTTTTCCCAGAACTGTACCGGCAAAACGAGGTTGAAACCGTTATTCCACACAAAGGACAGACAATGGGGTACCTCGGTATGTAGGGAAAACAAGACTGTGTGTGTGTGTGTGTGTGTGTGTGTGTGTGTGTGTGTGTGTGTGTGTGTGTGTGTGTGTGTGTGTGTGTGTGTGTGTGCATGTGTCCGAGCCAATAACTCGAAAACTGTTAGGGCCACAGTCATCAAACTTCACACAATTATAAAGGACCATGGGAGGATGTGTCACACACCATAGCCGGGTTTGTACCTTCAAGGTCAAGGTCACATTTCAAGGTCACACTAAAAATCAGTCAATATTCGTGTCTCAGCTATAACTCAGAAACGAATCATAGTACAGTAAAACCTGTCTTGAGAGACCACCTGTCTTGAGAGACCACATCTACCAGGCACCGATTGGTTTTACTCTATAATGGACCTGCTATGGGAGACCACCTGTCTTGAGAGACCACCTGTCTTGAGAGACCACTGTGACCTGGCACCAACTTGTATTTTTATGCCATAATGGACCTGTCTTGAGAGACCGCCCTTTTGAAGACTGAAACCATGACAAAAACTTTTTACCTGTTCTGGAATTGGAAAATCCATTGTGGTTATACTAATATGATTAAAAGTATTAAAAGCTCTTAATTGGGTTTGAATTGCTAACTCATTACAGATTGAGATGTTTTTATAAGACCTCTGTGAAAAGATTAGGATTATTGCTGAATAAACAATTTCATACATACCTGAAATGTGCATGTCGTGAACATCCCATTTAAACTTAATCCCTGAACAGCTGGTGTTGATTACATAATAGGTCTCCTATTAATAGAATCAATCTCCAGTGTTTACATTGCTGGAACTACTTTCAGTTACCAGAGTGATTATCAAAACAATAACAATGAATGAGAGTTTCTTTGATTGGATTTTCACAGCATAACTATAACTGGGTAAAAATGATAAAAGAAAATCTGCATGATCTTTGTATTTATTTATGATGGATCAATATATTTACACTGTACATGAATTATTTACAACCTTTTAAATAATGAATATATGACAATACAGATGTTCAAAATAAATAAATAAATAAATGAATAAATATATAAATAAATAAATAAATAAATAAATAAATAAATAAAACCACGGGAAAGTGATCATTTAACTACATTAAATTTATCTTTCATGCAGTACCGCCTATAATAAGTGGAAAGTTGATTGCGCTACTAACTCGCTATCTACAACATAATAACGCCATGACGTTACTTTATTTATTCCTCTTTATAATGAGAGGATATTCTGGCGTCATTAATGCGCTATTGTTGCCCAACGGTACACTTTATTATAGGCCGTACTGTATCTATTCAGGTATTTATTTACTGGTGTTTGAGGCCGTATATTTCTGCACAAGCAGGCTAATCATGAATGCAACACAGATATAAATCCATGTTTGGCCAATCATTTATACCACGTTGACCCTTTTAGAGGACTTCTACTCCAGGCATTGGCTACCAGGCCCTGTTTTGCCAGTAAAACTGGAGTTTGTTTACCACAGTAAACAAGCACTGTTTCTTTTCTTGGCATACCTACGGGGAATACGTGTTGCAGTCATGATTACCTTACGTACAGAAATATATGGCCTGGAACACTAAGAAATAAATAAACAGGAATGATTACCTTATGTACAGAAATATATGGCCTTGAACACTAATAAATAAATAAACAGGAAGCAATCAACTACATGTAATTACATGAAGTGTATTCATTTATTGGTGTTTTAAAGTTATATATTTCTGCATTAAATGAAGAATAATCAACAATTAAACGACCATTCTAGAAGCAAGATATTTTAACAGGAGTTTTTTGGGGTGTTTTCTTTATGAATTTTTTATACTTTGGAGATTGTATTTTATTATATTCGGCAATCTCATGTTTTTGTTTAATTGTTTTCAAAAATTCTTCTGTTTTCTTTACAGATTCATTTTTCCATTTTTGTTGGTACTGTGCTTTTTTAGTAGGAGATAGATTTTTCCATTCCTTGTGTAAATTGACAAAAAGTTCCTGCGTTCCTTTAAAGTTTAATCGGGGGCCATTTTTAGTAATTTCTTTCCTCCTTTGGAAAACATAAAATAGAGAGCTGTTACGTCCTGGAGATGATAATTTTAAAGAGTCACCATTTTTTTTATTCGTTTTTCTTCTATTGTGCTTCAAAAAACTTATCATTTTACCCGTTTTACTGAAAAATTTCTTTTGGACAGGAATATCTTTGATGGTCGATATATTAGACGGTATTTCAAGTTTGTAATTTTCTACTTGTAGTAATTTATTTTCTGATATGCAGTCATGTATAAATTTAAAAGAAAGTACAGGGAAGCCTCTTCGAAGGGCTCAACAGATTGGCTGAGGTATTTTTTTCCCCTTTCAATACTGCTTCGGTTGTCAACACAGTATATATTTTTGTGGACATTCCTTTCACACTAAGGGGTACATTGTTTGCACCACCCCCCCCCCCCCCCCCCCCCCCCATGCTGCATTATTTTTCATTCATGGCCGCGTGATCCAATTTTTTTTTATCCATATTTCGGAATTGCTCCACATAGCACATATTTCCCATTCAAAAATTTATTACCCATTTCTAATAACAATCGTTTCCACATATTTTGAAGCAGTTTAATTGCCGGGTCTGCTTTTTGACGTCTGCCTGTGCGGGTTGTATGGTTGTAGAAGAAACAGGCATGTTCGTAATTGGCGTGTTCGCCTGCTTCTGACTGAAACCTGGCCATGCTGAATGGTGAGCATTCCATTAGTTTTGGGGCAACATCAATGAATTCCATCATGTATGGTGTTAACTCATTATAAGAATATCGCAAACAGAACAGTTGGTAAAAGCATTCAGCATGGTACAGATACTTTTCTTTATCGAGCGTGGTGTAGCCCCATGAATAGTCCGTAGACAGCAGTGATCCCTCTGGTCTGCCCTCAAGCAAGACGGGATCAGGGTCTTTCTTTAAAATCAATATCATTTGATAAAAATTTGTCCAAATATCATTAGTCAAAGTGAAATTAGTGTAATTCTCGTGCAATTTTAACTCCATCCTAATCTGGTCAGGTATTTTTTTATTCACCCGTCTTTCCCGCGTCACGTTTTTTAGAACGGGGTCGACAGAATATTTTATGTCTGGGCAAACTTCGGCGGATGAGGCTATCACGACGAATGCGTGATCCTTATTCAGTTTTACGGGTTTGTGTTTTCCATCTCTCGTAAAATGTATTTTAAAATTTCCCTGATGTATCCCTCTTTTGTTTATGTTGTTCTCAAGATTTAAAAATTTTTCAGTCTTAAATGATTCCCCATCCTCACCTTTCTGTGACATTAGGTTCCCCTCCGAAATAATATGTTCAATTTCTAAGTTTAAGAATTTTTCGACGACGCGAGCTAATCCATGTAACAGACAAAAAATGACTTTTTCTAACAGAATGGCTTTCAAAAGCAATTCTGGGTGGCTTCGTTCGATTTTTAGTGAGAGCCTGGTTCTGAAGCCCGTTTTTTTGTCCACTTCCTTTTTGTGTTCTCTCTTCATATCCATATAGATATTCCACCCAGATTCAGTCGTCGGAGCCAGCTTATTTTCCCCATCCAAGACACCTTCAAGAAACATTTCATCCCCACTCAAGAAAAAATTATGTCCCCTGGTTTGATTTTTTTCTATAGTTTCATTCAAGTACCCTATGTTTTCTTCTAGATTGTCCTGTGAATCACTTTCGTAGAAAATGGCGATAGGATATACCAATTTTGGTGTTTGAAAAAGTTGCCCATGTAAAAATAGGTTATTGTCGATGGGACTGATTGCAATAAAAGTGCTTGAACGCCCACCGATCTCCCTCCCATCCCCATACAGCCTCATATTAATTTCTTCATTTTTTTTATAAAACGGAAATTTAAAACTGAGTATTTTTAACAGCCGATCCAGATTAATTTTCCAACCAGTTGCCGTTCGTGTCGGAAGCAAAATGGCATTAAACTCTTTTTCGTATTCCTTTTTTACTTGACGTTCGCTTCGTTGCGACGGCATTATGTCAGGTAATAGTTTTCGAAATTTGTCCATTAGCCTAGTTCCACTGAAGTTTTCTTCCAGATGAATTATATTCTGGGAAGTAATTTCAAAAAATCTTGGCGCCTCTTTTCTTACAATTTCTTCAAGTAAACTAATTTTTCCCTTCAGTGGAACAGACTCGAGCAATCCAGCAATAAATTCTCGCGTAATGTTGTTTTGCTGGGCTTTGTTGAGCTTAATCTTTGCCTGAGAACATTTGTCAATTACAGCACAGATTGGGCTCCCGTGTTTCTTTGACTTGGAAGCAAGACCCCCCATTTTTCTGGCTCGCCCTTTTTGCTCCTCCTCAACTGCAAACTCTAGCTTACGTATAGTAGATTTTCTCCGATTGGTCTGATTATTATCTTTTATTGGTGTTTCCTGATTTACATTATAACACTTGCCGGGGGGCTTTACTGTCACTCCAGATGGAAAAACTTCCAGAAGGTCGGAATGTAATTTAGGAAACATTTTTGCATCAAGCAGCTTAAAAAACGACACCAAACTAATGAATTCTCGGCTTTTCCCTCTTACCAAAAAATGTTTACTAACTTGAAACCCATTCCCTTTTCCCAACTGGGCGTCTATAAACTTGTAACCATTTTTAATTACTCTTTTGTGTAAACCTATTAATTCGAGAGCTTTTTTTGCATTGCAGAAAAATTGTTTCATTCTGTATTATGTACAAAACAACGCACCACCTCGAGTTTCCGTAAGTATCGATTGTATTACTCTACATTGCAGTGAAGTATATTCTGCAATGAAGTCGATAAAAGTGTCCAAAGCATCTGGTCCAGATCTAATAAGCCCGCGTCTCCTCAGAGAATGTAAGTCTTCCCTATGCGAACCACTCTCGATTTTATTTAATATCCTAATGAATAATTCGTACTTTCCGTCACTGTGGAAAAAAGCAAACCTCTCCCCAATATTGAAAAAACAGCCCTCCAACTCTGTTACTAATTATCGCCCAATATCACTGATTAGTTGTGTTGGTAAAATTTTTGAAAAATGTGTGTTTAAGCGTTTGTGGGAGTTCCTAATTGACAATAACGTTCTCAGTCAATTTCAGTCCGGTTTTACACCCGCTGACTCAACCGTCCTCCAACTGACTGACATATATGATGAATTCTGTCGAGCCCTTGATGAAGGTAAAGAAGTCAGGGTTGTCTTTTGTGATGTTAGTAAGGCTTTTGACAAAGTATGGCATGCTGGTCTTATCTACAAGCTAGAGAGTATTGGTGTTTCCGGTGAACTTCTGCTGTTTTTAAAATCTTACCTTGCAAATAGGTTACAGCGAGTTGTGATATCGTCAGAGACATCCGCATGGAGAACCATTAATGCCGGTGTCCCACAAGGATCAATTCTCGGGCCTTTATTGTTCCTTATATACATAAACGATATTACCAGAGATCTACTGAGCAGTATTCGCCTCTTCGCAGATGACACATCCCTATATCTCATTATAGAGAACCCCGAACAAGCCTCGAATGTAATCAATCATGATCTGGCCACAATTGAACATTGGGCTAAAACATGGTTGGTGGAGTTCAATCCGAACAAAACTGAAAGTATGCTAATATCGCGCAAAAGCAACCCCATCTACCATCCAGCCTTATTCTTAGGCGGTACTCAGATATCTGAAGTCTCTACTCACAAACACTTAGGGGTCATACTGAACAGTAGCTGCACATGGAACGATCATATCAACCATATCTGCTCTAAAGCCTGGTCTCGCTTAGACTTACTGAGGAGGCACAAATTTAATTTAGATCGTAGTGTCTTAGAAAAAATATATTTTGCTTTTATTAGGCCTCTTCTTGAATATGCGGATACTGTTTGGGACAATTGTTCTATAACCCAAGTGACGGAACTGGAAAAAATACAGATTGCAGCGGCAAGGATTATTACGGGGGCAACTGTTAGTGCTGGTAAGGCCTCACTTTATTTAGAAACAAGATGGGACCAATTACAAGAAAGACGTCGCAAACACAAGTTGATTCAGTTCTTTAAAATGCACCATCGCATGGTACCTCCACACATCTCCAGTAAAGTCCCTCCACTTGTCTCTTTGACCAATCCACTACTCAGCCTCCGATCAAGTCAAAACCATCGTGTTCCCTACAGTCGGACCGAACTGTACAAGTCTTCATTCATCCCCAGCGTTACCGACCAATGGAATAACCTGCCCATGCCTGTTCGTGAGAACTCGTCATTGATTAATTTTAAAACTTTCCTAAACGATGGTAATCAACGACCTCCAAAGTTCTATAGTAATGCGAAATCTCGCACAGCCCAAATATACCATTGTAGGCTACGACTGGGGTGTAGTAACCTCAATTCACACTTATATGATAATCATTTATTACCAAACCCCACATGCCAATGTGGCGAGCGAGAGACTACTGATCACTTTCTCTTGCATTGTCCTATTTTCATGGACGCTCGTAATTATACAATTAACCTACTTCCTTTTGGGGCGGACGTATCTACACTTCTTTTTGGTTTGGAATTCTTGAACAATGAAGACAACCGTCTTATCTTTGAAGTGGTACACGATTTTATATTATCAAGTAAGCGATTCCAATGATTAATTTGTATCATCGTATTAAACCGGTCAAAATATTAAATTGTTATGAATATGGTTACCAAACTAGCTGAACGGAACGATTATAGACCTCACCACCACTCAACTCTCATTGCAGCTCGGCGCCACTCGGACTGTATTCACGGTTTGTACATATAATCTTCTGCGAAACGATTCGAAAGACGTTACTTATGTTATTCCTGTGTAGTAAATGCACCATGTATTCAAGCTGACTAGCCTGTAGTCTCAATATTCTAACACATCGTCTTCCGGTGGTCCCTGCCCCTGCCTCACGCGATGACCAAGATTGGGTGGTCCTATTAACAAATACTCCACGTGACCAAACTTTTACTTCCTTTACAATTTTGGACTCACAAACGTGGCTCGCGACCCTCCACTGGAGTGAGCTTATTGAGCCCGCTCCATTGGGGGCCGAAGAGCTGTGTTTCTGAAACGGAAAATAAATGTTTAGGGGTTAAAGACGTCTCTTGTGCAATACTCGTACTATATCTGTGTGGGGTAAGGTGTTGGCCTGGAGTACGGGACGGGGACCCACGGACAACGATGTATGAGCTCGACTACTGACGCCTGTGTTATGTATGCAAATACTGTTCAACTAAGGACATAAAGTCATCCATATACCTGCTATTGTCATTGGTAACTACATGTAATCTTGTTTTGGTGGAAACGGCCTTGTATAAGCTTACAGCTTCCTGCCGAATCCACATCAATGTATGTATCAATTTCTGTTATTATATTCTCGAAATAAATATTGTTTAAACCAAAACAACGACACCTGCAAGATTCACTGTCCCATTAGCTGTTAGTTCTAACCGACTCAATTTTTTGCTGCTATTTTTATCCATTTTATTTTTGTCTAAGAAATGGGTTGTCCTCGTTGGCGTTTCACATTTAGGATCGCTCAATATTGTCTTCAAATCCTTAAGGTACTTCCTATTTTTTGCCCGCTGATCGTGGCTTTTGACATATCGCTCATCAAGGATGAAGGGTAAAACATCAGCCCTGATCAACAGACACTGTTTCCTATGTCCAAATATAAAGGCATCATTCAGAGAAATATTACCACATGCTAATTTTTGGTCAATATATTTATATGCTTATGCTGTCCGAAATCCCCATTGCCTGAAACAAATCTGATGTAGCAAGGTAAGTATGGCCATGAATTATTTCAGTTTTAACTTCAACATTTGCGACCCGAATCGTCTGAGAAAATGTGCCACATTGTAGTTCAGGCCCTGAATGTGAGGCGGCTTTACAATCTACTTTAGGACATCTCAGAACAGTGTATGTTGTATTCAGCTGTGGTTTCACAATTTTCTTTTTTCTAAGAAGCAACAGTTGAATACCAAAATGCAAAGTTGTGAGACATAAATCGGTTTCCGTTGAGGAAGCATTGCCACGAAAAACAGCTTCGCGAAATGTTTTAAATTTTTGTGCTTGTGGTTTGAGACTATCAGTGACATGGAAGTGATTCTCAAATTTTGCTATGCACACAAAGTGTTCTGGTTCTGTCTGCACTGCGGCAGTTAATTCGTACATGTGTCCCCTTATTGCGATATCTTCTTTAATGTGCACTGGAGGAATTTGGCAATTTCTAAAATTTAGTAGGACCAACTCTACAAAAATAAAGTCTGGCATACTTATTTCGGCGTGTGGGCAATATTTCATTACTAAGACAGTTGGAACAGTTTTTCTGTCGATAAAAGACTGCCCTCTCAATCCACATGTCCAGAGAACTTTCGATCACCCCCTTTGTCAACGTATTGATACTTTGTGTCAAGACAAATAGTGGGTAAAGAGACTTCTGAATAAGTTTCAGTGTTACAAACAAAACAGCTGTTTGTGATTTCAGCACCAACTTGAAAATTTGTCGCAGATTTATTAGCGACCATAGCATAAAAAGCTTGTAAAATTTCCGCATCTTTCCTACCTTTCGGGCTGAAATATGCTGAACAATTATTACAACACCAATCCCAGACAGGGTCCCGCAAGTTACATGCTGCTGTGCCATAGAATTCCCTTAGTTTACAACACTCTACTATTTCTGACAGTAAGTTCTCTCCATTTGATAATCTGAGTTTCTCCTTTTCGGAGATATGTCGGAATACTCCATAATAAAATAATTCTATGAGTGTGTCAATAGCACAGCTAAATCCGTGCCTGTGTTGTTCACATGTAATACCATTGCGAAAATGAGGAACTGGATACATTTGTAATCAAACTATCATGAAACTATGGGACAGAGGATTGAAGTTTCTCTAAATGCAATCCCATGCTAACAGTCAGTCTCTCTCTCTCTCTCTCTCTGTACACTGTTAAAAAATTCTGCAGTGTTTGCGCCACATTTTGCTGGTCTCCCTGCTGCCAGCACCTTTTGCCGTAATTTTGAGGGAACTTTTGTTAACTGTTGGACTGCTTAAGATTTTTGGATATAAAAAAATAGTTCTTATAAATTTATTTTATTAAAAATTATTGGAGAGTGCCTATAGGCACTCTCCAATAATTTTTAATAAAATAAAATAAATTTATAATAACAAAATACAGTTAACTTATAACTGACCATGAAATATAAGCAAACATCAACCAGTTAAGAGTGCAAATCACACTGACAGCCCATTAATTCAATTATTTTTGTAACTAAATTCCACATTATTATTTTCTTACACCTCCAGTGCAATAGCGCCAAGGGTGGGGATACTGTATAATTATTTCAAAGTGATGTGTATGTTTACATTTTATAGTGTTAACAAAAGTTCTGTGAAAATTACGGCAAAAAGTGCTGGCAGCAGGGAGACCAGTAAAAAGTCCCGTAAAAACTACGGAATTTTTTAACAGTGTATCATCAAGTTTTCTCCAAAGTTGCAATGCACAATTTTTAGCACAGTAGAAAAAGGTTTTAGCACAATTGAGATGTTATAGCATGTTACAACAGTAGCACACATGTTGTATAGCACTGAACAAATATGATATGTACATTCTATATACAAGAACGTGTGTTCAACGTCAAGCGAGAACCCACAACTAAGTTTTATGTTTATTCGCGAATGCATCTAGAAACACATAAATATAATACATTTTATATACAAAGAAGTAAATGTGTGATCAACGTCAAGCGAGAACACACGACTAAGTTTGAATTTTTATTATTATTTATTTTTAACCCTTTACCTAACGAAACTGCCAAAACCGGCCAGTGCTATACTCGAAAATCCCCATTCAATTTTTTAAAAATTTTCATTTTTTGTCTTCCAAAACATAGGTTATGATGCGCTCGTTCCAATGAGAGGTCATAACCTATGTTTTGGAAGCCGAAAAATGAAAACTAAAATACAATTTGAATGGGGAATTTCAAGTATAGCACTGGTCGGTTTTGGCAGTCTCGTTAGGTAAAGGGTTAACATGCCCCCCCCCCCCCCCTCCCCACACACACACACACTATTAAAACTGCATCTGCAACTGGAGTAAACTTGACATAGAGTATAATGAGCTATGGTTGTGGGCATTGCATTCAGAGAATAAGAGCTCTTTAAATATGTATTCCCATATTCAACATCAATAGGAATGCATATTTAAAGTCACAGACAGTTGCAACTCAATGACACACCTGGTCTTCTACAGACAACTCTTCCTCATCACTTCCCATTTCAATAAAACTCACCATATTTTCCCTGTAGTCATTTCCTGATACACTCTCAACAGAACCTTTAAATAGTGCAGTTCGAATTATGCCGGTAATGTTGTAGTCCCTTGTAATTTTTACTTTTACGTGCGTAACAAATGTAACCTTTTCGCTGGCAGTAAAAATATCCCAGCGATCTCCAAGCATTTGGTCCAACTGACACAGAGAGTTGTCTTTGTATTCAGAACTAGTTGTGCCTTTTGTCAGAGTAAGTCCAGGAAATAAGAAATACAGCTCAGTACAATCCACTGCTCCGAGAGAGAATTTTCTGTTGAACAGTCTACTTTTTAATGCACTTTCTATCTCCTTTTTTAAATTGTGTTGCAGAAGACATCTCCGAATAATCTTCCCAGTTTCATCTGAGTGCAACTTGAAACTCTCCTCCCGTAATGTTTTACTAAATTTGCCTCCATCTTTGTCTAAAACTTCCTTCTTACTTTTGATTCGTTCGATGTTGACAGAAATTGCGACATCACAAGACACTTTTCCATTCACCACAAGAAAACCTTTAACCTCCGGTTTAACTTTGTCATCAAGCACAATGATATCCGAAATTACTATGATGATGTTTCCAGAATCACGAATTTCTGCCGTTTGCCCAATTTCAAATAACTCCCCATTCCAAAATAAAGGTAACCGCAGTCCTGGCGAAATATCTGTTGTGTGATCCAAAGTAGTGACGGTTTGTGATGTAGCTGTCCGAGTCTCTATTTGCTGTACGGATGTGCTCTTTTTCTGGCTGTTAAGCACTTTCTTCTTTTTTGATGCTTTCTTCACATCCACCTAAATAAAAAAAAAAACGTTTAGGCTTTAATTATTAAAAAAAAATTACGCGCAGGAAGGACTGGCTGATTTAGTTGATTCCAAGGTGTACAAGAAACCGGTTCTTGTAAGATCACAGAAGTTAAGTCTGTAACACGATATGACCCTGCCTGTTTTAGTGTCGCTAAACACTGATGGATACAGTACGGCCGTTGTGGACGGGTCACATTCCACGCGTGGATATTTTATCCATGGAGACGATTCACAGATAATGCACTAGGGCACAAGTAAAATTTCCATTGATGGAGCACTGGGTTCAACTTGGTGAACCCAGTGCTTCATCAATGGAAAATTTGCTTGGTGTCCCAGCTCATTATCTCTGTATCGTCTCCGTGGATAAAACGTCCACACGTGGAATATGATCCGTCCATGACGACTGTACTGTAAATGAATAAATGATAATTTCCCCACATTAAGTGCCTTTCAGATGCATTTATTCCGCTATTGCATCCAACTGCTTTATTATAGTGTGTCGTGCTTGACAGAGCTCGTGGAGCTCTTTCTAGCACGACACACTAGACCAAGTACTAAATTCATGAGTGTATAGAGATTAATAATAATAATAATAATAATAATAATAATAATAATAATAATAATATCTCTGTATCGTCTCCGTGGATAAAACGTCCACACGTGGAATATGATCCGTCCATGGCGACTGTACT
Source organism: Pictodentalium vernedei (assembly GCA_031216915.1). Classification (NCBI taxonomy): domain Eukaryota; kingdom Metazoa; phylum Mollusca; class Scaphopoda; order Dentaliida; family Dentaliidae; genus Pictodentalium; species Pictodentalium vernedei. The sequence continues at coordinate 711,628,082 of CM062297.1, forward strand.
GTAAATGAATAAATGATAATTTCCCCACATTAAGTGCCTTTCAGATGCATTTATTCCGCTATTGCATCCAACTGCTTTATTATAGTGTGTCGTGCTTGACAGAGCTCGTGGAACTCTTTCTAGCACGACACACTAGACCAAGTACTAAATTCATGAGTGTATAGAGATTAATAATAATAATAATAATAATAATAATAATAATAATACCAGAATCTGTACTATACATGTGCACTGCATAGATCTATTCTACTATTTACCTTTTGGTATAATTTCTCGGAATGAAACTGATTTTATTATTCCATCAATATCGACTAGGACTTCCTTGGCGTATTTGTCAATTTTCACAGCTGGCCCATATTTGACTGTACCTCCATCAGTAAAGGAGACTTCATCTCCGGCCACAAGGCTTCTTGCTGCCAGGACTGTACGCTTGGTGTAAGATGTTTTTTTTCTTTTGTCAGCTAAATCTGAAACAAGACAATGTAAATGCAATAAAAACAAGACTTCTTCACACCTCAGGACGCCCGACACTGAAACCATCAGACAAGGTGCAATAATCCTGAGCAGACTTGGAAGCCGACGGATTATGTAATTAATGGACTATCGCTACTGTTCAATACCCTAATCACATGTCACTCAATAGCCGAAAACAAAAGGGTATTCCTCAATCGTAACTTTTAAAGCTCAAAGTACAACACTCGTTTATTTAGAAGAAGTTCGGTACTATCAAAGAATGGAAAAAGTTGCCATGTTGGGTCACAGCTATGTAGCAAATTTACACCAAAAATTGTGTGCTGGAAAGCTGAAGGACAGAAAGGCTGGAATTTGGAATAAAAAATTAAACCAAGAGAAGTATGAAATTGGATATTTCGGAAGAGATGGAGCAACTACATCTTCGCTCCTAAAGGGAAATGAAATTAGAAACTGTGTGAAGTTTGGACCCAACAAAATTTTTCTACAAATTGGGGGAAATGACATAAAGCCTGGAAGTTCTTCTGAGGAAATTGTGGATGGGGTGAATTATGTCGTGCAACATTTATTGAGAAAGGGAGTGAAAACAGTTATAGTAGGAAACATTTTATTCAGATTTCGACCAAGATACATGACGGCCCAAGAATACAACAGAGTGGCCGACAAAATAAATAATAAATTAGAAGAATTGTATCTGGACCACCCAGACGTACATTTTTGGTCATTGAGAGGAATGCGGAAAATTGAAAATGCCAAACTGTTCAGTAGTGACGGAGTACATCTGAATGATGAAGGCTATTTGAAATATGCAGGTGCGCATGGCCTTCAACTGTGAAAATTACATGCAAAAATGAAAAGTTTGTTCATTCGTTCATTCATTACACCCCCCCCCTCCCCCCCCCCCCCCCCCCCTTATCGAAAAGTGCACTGTTCACACCAGTAAATGGTCAGAATCGACAAATGTACCACTAACATTTTTAGAGGTTATATGTCAATTATCACTCTTTACTGGTAAAATTCGTACAGGTTTTTTTGTGAGGGGGGGGGGGGGGGGGGTGGGGGGAGGAGGGGGGCATGAGTATATATATATCCAAAATGGACTATGTAAGACCATCTTTCATTATTATTTTCACATTCATGTAACGGTATGTCTGTAAATTAAATTATAAAAATATATCTTCTCCTCTTTAATAAATCATAATGTAAATTCGTCATTGTTATTTCTCAGTAAACGTTACCAATATTAATGAAACCTCCAGGAGCCAAAGCTTTTCATTGAATTACTCAAGCGTCCAGACGTCCAAGGCCAAGAATTCCCATTGCCCAAATTCACATAATTGACATAATAAAAGAGAAATAAAGTTACTTTTGACGATGGATAACATCTAATTTATGCTAATTGCAAGCACTGTCGGCTTTCTCCGTCCAAAATTGGTAGACAAATCTATTGGTGGATCGACCAACGCAGTGTCTGAAGGTTTTGTTTTCACAGCAGTATCAATCCGCCCAATTAGAATCAGATTTACATACAATATACCGTGATTGGTACAAATGAAAAATGATTGGAATCTCCCTGGTGGTGGGCTGCTAATTTTATGTAATTTTTAATTAGTTGTTGATGAGTGCTTCTCGAGTACGGCCATTAACAGAACTATATCACGGAGGAGAATTATCAATCGCCAGTCGCTATTTGGCATGTTGGCGTGGTGCTTTGATGTACGTATTTTCCAATAGTCTATAATTAGCCTCGATAGTCGGGTCTCATACCCCTTAATTACAGTATGCTCACGGGGTGTGACGAACTCGGGTTTTAAATGGACTGTACACGGCATGTGACAGATAGGAATAAAAATAAATTTGTGTTGAAAATCTTTTTGTAACAAATTGAAATGGACTGTTATAAAAATTATAAAAATAAATTAGTGTTGAAAATCTTCAAGGAAGATTTTCAACACTAATTTATTTTTATAAAAGTCCATTTCAATTTGTTACAAAAACTTCATAAAAAAGAACAACTACAAAGTAATTACAAAAATCCATTCTTCTCCATTTCTGAATTTTGTGGTTGGTTATTCACTGACTTGAGAAAACCTGAAACCTGTTATGAGAGACCACCTGTCTTGAGAGACGACTTTTGTGTGGCCCAAAGAGCGGTCTCTCAAGACAGGTTCTACTGTACAATTGTTAAACTTTTTACAAATGTTAAGGACAGTCAGAAGGTGTGTCGCGTATAATAGTTTCCACCGCATCTGCAAGGTGAAGGTCACAAGGGGGGGGGGGGGGTGGGGCATGTGTTACCTTAATAACATTCTTCTTGTTTGAGAATATTACTGTCTTTTTTTCCCATTATGTTGTGTAAAGAGTTGCTATAGATGAGATTTGGCGATTAACCCCTTAGCTAATGAATTGACAAAATTGTCTTGCCATCATAATACACAAAAATGACAAATCAAATTTGATTATTTTCCCGATTTTTAATTCCTATACATTGCTTTTAATTGCCTTTCTCACTGGAACAGGCTCATTAATTGTGTACAAATGAAAGGTCTCCCTCCAGGTTTGTTTTGAAGAGAAAACGGAAACTATTTTATTTAAGAAAAATTTTCAAAAAATGTCAACTGCAAGCAATGTTTCGTAGGGGATTGATTATCATCAAAATGCCAAATGCTGATCAAAGTTTGATGAAAGTTATCAAAGTTTTGTTTCTCAAGTTTCTTTTCCAGCTGATGCCTGAGAAAAAGTCAGAGGGCGCTATAATGATCTCTTTTCGTATATTTGCATATTTGGCACATGGATAGAGGGTTGGGAGGGGATGATGCACGTTCAATATTTTTTCTTCAAAATCCAAAATGGCGGCATGGCGGCCATTTTTGTTGTGTTTTTTAAGCTTTTTTCTCTATTTTATGTTACCACCCCTCACTCCAACATGGTTCAAGCTACACTTTTTATAACTGGCACTTGGATAGAGGGTTGTAATGGGATGTTGCATGTTCAATATTTTTTTTCCAAAATTCAAGATGGCGCCATGGCAACCATTTCTGTTGTGTTTTTAAAGCTTTTTTCTCTATTTTATGTTACCACTGCTCCCTCCAACATGGTTCAAGCTGCACTTTTCATATATGGTACATGGATAAAGGGGTTGTGAGGGGATTATGCACGCTCAATATTTTTTTTTCAAAATCTAACATCTGTCTGTCTGTCCATCTGTCTGTCTGTTTTTATGTTACCACCTCTCCGTCTAATATGCTTCAAGCTACACCTTTCATATTTGGTACATGGATAAATGGTTCTGAGGGGATGATGCACAGTCAATATTTATTTTTCAAAATCCAAGATGGCAGAATGGCGGCCATTTTTGTTGTGTTTTTTTAAGTTTTTTTCTCTATTTTATGTTACCACCCCTTCCTCCAACACGGTTCAAGCTATGCCTTTCATATATGGTACATGGATAAAGGGTTGTGAGGGGATTATGCACGCTCAATATTTTTTTTTAAAAATCCAAGATGCTTATATACTCTAGTGTCTCCTGTGACAAAAACACCTTATGTCACAAAAGCGCCGTAGGGGACTAATACCACCTCGGTGGTCAAACACTTGTTTCATAATCCTTTCATAAATATTGAACATTATCCTTTCATCAAATACGACACACAGTCAAGTTAAACTGCAGTGTCATTTACACTACATGGAGAGTGGATTGTAACTAAATCACCCGTGGAGTGGGGTTATCACCCAAAGTGTCACTTTCAAATTCTGTACATATGGACATAAAACACAAGCAATTTTTCAGCCAATGGACCTCTGGGTTTAACCCAGAGGTGCATTGGCTGGAACTTTGCTTGTGATGGTTATGCTTTGCAATAAATTTGCAATTATTGCTTGGGTGAAATCTCCACTCTGTGGGTGATTTATTATAATACACTCTCCACATACTGTACATGTAGTGTGTATACAAGTGAATGGTGTTGAGTGGTTCTTGACATTGTTCATTTGTATACTCACTACAGAATAGTTTCTTTTAGTACTTGGTACTCAGAGACTTCACACAAGGTGTCAAAGAAAGGACATCAGAATTCTTCGATGCGAGCCCACAAAATGGTAAAGAAAACAACTCAGAATTGGGCTTGTAGACTTCATAGAACATTTTGTACACAACATAACTCAAAAGATTTTTTGTCTGACAGGTCATAAAATTGTAGGACTGGGAACTTAAACATAATATATTTTATAAATGCAATACTGATCATTAAAGTCAAAACTAGAAGTCCTGTCACGAACTGTGTGCTTATCTAGGCTTACTTGCGTGTAGGAATTGCGTGCAACTGCCATATTGAATAGCATCCAAAGCACGGCAGGTTCTGAATGCTATTCAATATGGCAGTTGCATGCCACAGGCAATGTTTCTGCCAAGGGACCTCTGGGTTACCAGGAGGTCCATTGGCTAAAACATTGCTTGTGCACAGGCCAAATGTACAGAATTTGATAGCCTTACTGTGCTCATAATGTGTAGATTAATGCGCAGATCGACATGCTATTTGTGCACATTTCATGACAGGACTTCCAGTTTTAACTGTATCATTAATGAGGTTGGAGTACAGGGACAAAAAGCAGTTAAGTATTTCATTTGTGCCAAAGGTACTCATGAAATGTAGTAAAACCTCCATTACCCAACCTGAGTTGCATTCTGCATTTATACCATGATTAAACTTGAATTGAGTGATTGAAGATTTAAATTTTTAGAGAAAAATTTATCACCTTTGGTGGCCTGGTCACTTTCTTGCATGTTTTGTGTTGAAGCATTTCATTCACGTCTTGACATCAATCAGATGCATTCTTTCATGATCTTTTTACACATAGGCCAGATTCCACACTTAGTTTATCTAAGACAATTCTCAACGTGTGTATTGTATCAGATAACATTGAATTCACACGACAATCAAGGTATAAAAACAGCTGACAACTTTTTGAACTTGTGAGGTTGGAAATGCTTGTTGTTTAGCTCTCCTGACTTTCAGTCAGGCGAGCTATAGTAATCACTCACCATCCGTCCGTCATTCATGAACATGGTGTTTGCATCTTCTCCTCCAAAACCGCTGAAACAATTTAAGTGGAATTTGAGATGTTTGTTTGTTATGACAATGCATTTTGATTTTGTTCAAATCAAGTTGCTCCGCCTCTCGGTAGGGCCACGCCCAAAAAGTGTGCCTAAATCTTAAAAAATCTTCTCATGAACCAGCAGTAGCAGAGACTTGATATTTGGTGTGCAGCTTCCTTTTGAGGTGTAGACTCAGATTTGTTTTGGAGGGATTATATTTGTTGTCGTTATGGGAGGGGCAAGAATTTTTGCCCTGCCCAAAATTTCTATTTTCCAAACCGAAAGGCTGATTTGAACCAGATTTGATATAAAGGCTTATTGGGTCATAAGTACTTAATTTATGCCAACATTTTCTCTTCGCCCCATGGGAACCGCAGCAGGTAAAAATAGAAAAAATTTAAAGTGCCTATATCTCCAAAACAACATGGCACTGAGAATTCTTATTGTACCAAAACTTTTTTTTTTTGAAACTGAGAGGCCGATTTGAACCAAATTTGATATGAAGACATATTGGATCATAAATACCTGATTTATGCCCAAAACTTTTTCCCTGTCACCCCATAGGAATTGCCTAAGCTAAAAATAGAAAAAAATTAAAATGGCCATATCTCCAAAACTACACAGCACTGAGAATTTGTATTTTGAGTGAAGCTTAAAAATCTTCTTCCGATCCACCAATCAGAATCTTTGGATATTTGGTATGCAACATCCTTAGGGGGGTGAGATTCAAGTTTGTTCAAGCCAAGTCCCTGGGTTCATATTTGGGCTCCCTGTGGGAGCCCAAATTATAACTTAGTTTAATACAAGGAATATTCTTTACAAATACTTTTCTTCAGATCCAGTAGTTTGTTCAAGCCAAGTCCCTGGGTTCATATTTGGGCTCCCTGTGGGTTCCCAAATTATAACTTAGTTCAATATGAGGAATATTCTTTAAAAATCCTTTTTTTCAGATCCACCTGTCAGAATCTTTTGATATTTGGTATAAGCCTTTCTTAGTAGGGGCAGATGCAACTTGTTCAAATCAATTCGCTGGGTTGATATTTAGGCTACCATGTCAGGTGAGTGTTCTCGGGACCCCCCTCTGGTGCCTCTTGTTTATTTTTACTGAAACCAAAATCCATCCATAAAAGATGATAGACCACATAGCCCTATTCTCAGGTCTGAACCAGTTGATGCTTATAATTATCAAGCTTCACTGCAAAACACACTGGTGTTTTGGTGAATAGCCAATTGAAAAAAAACATGCATTCAATTTCAAGCATCTCCAGTCAGTTTCCTTGGACAATAGATGAACATCACCCCGAACTGTTGTCAGTATTAACCTTTTGAAGCTTAAGACCACTTTTTTTTAAGCCTCTAGACTGCACAATGAAAATATTAATTGTTCTACCTCCAAATCATGAATATGGACTCCAATTCATGCCATAGAATTGACATGGAAGATACCATCAGGGTTCAAAGGGTTAAAAGTTAATAAGAATCTAAGTACCAGCAAGAAAAGAGAAGATCAGCACTTTTTCCTCTTATTTTATAGTTTTTATTTATTTGCTTTATCAGTTTATCTATGGGTTTGGACATCATGGGTTTGTTTGTTGTGGGTGGTTCTCAGCTGCAATTTGTGAGGAGTTGTGCAGTGTACACAGAATGGAGTACACAAAATGGAGTAAACTCGTCCTATTACTCCTTGTACAAGCCAGAAAATAAGCAGACTGTCATCTGCAAAATGAGGTCCCCTGAGGGTGAATTTAGTGATGCTACCCTGCATAGCAGGGTAGCATCACTAAATTTACTCTCTGTGAACCTCAATCTGAATCAGGGTCTCAAAACTAAACTGAAAGAGGTACCCAGAGGATAAATTGGCCCACTATATGAGATAGCATCATCAAATTCACCCTCTGGGGACCTCATTCTGCAAATGTCAGACTACATATTTTCAGGCCTGTCCATGTAGGCCCAGAAAAGTTAAAAATCTGTTTCTCAAGTCCTTCTGCTTTCCCTCTTTTTATAACCAATGCAAACTTAAAAAAAATCAAAATTAAATGGGTGATGTCTGATATTTTACCCCTGTTAATAGAATTTTCAATTTGTCCCTTGTGTGAAACAAGGCTTTGCAATGCTTTAGCATTTCAAAACCTTCTTGCACTCAGGGGATGAAATACATCACCACCACCCATGCTATTCTGTAGATTATGAGGCCTAAAACATAAAGAAAACTAAAACATGAACTTTTTGATGCCGAAGAAATAATCACAAAAATAAAAAATAAAATAAAAAATGCCCTCCCATTTGCAATTTTACAAAAAATGGCCTGAGAAACAGAGGATCTGCTTTGTTGGGCTTTATAAAAACCATCACCTGTATTCAAAATATTTTTAAAAGGTTGTGTTAAAAGGTTTCAAAACTTTTACTCCCCGCAAAACAGACTGAAGGAGACATCTCGGTCAAAAAGAGTATAATATCTAAAAAACTTGTCTTCATTGATAGGTTTAAATGAGACTGAAATGTTGTAATGTTCAGGCCAACAGGTGGTAAACTCAGGCAGCGAATTCCAGCAGGGTTTCGGGATTATGTTCACTTTTATAAATCAGAAATTGTTAAAGGTTCAAGTATCAAACTAAGTAGAAATTCAACTCTAATAAAGTGTTGTTTTGATATTTAATGAGGAAAGCATTGTAGTTTCAGCAGGTCACTGATCATTCATTTTTTACAGTGTTTGTCACCCTGTCCATCAGTGGCGTATAACTACCTTAAACATTTTAAAAGTACTTGCCCAACATGATCATTTTCACATCAGATATGTAACAAGTTACTGATGGAAGCATTGAAATATTTAGATACAGAGTTTGAAAATTTCCCTTATGGTGATACAGTGGAACCCTGTTAATTGAATAACCACTTTGCCAAGGAAAAATATTCAGTGAACAGGCATAATCATAACAGGGATTCAATCACTTTGCTGTATTGTGGAGATAGCCTGAGCATTTAATCTATTATATCTTGTTTGACAGAGCTCATGGAGCTCTGTCAAACAAGATATAATAGATTAAATGCCTGTATTGGATGTACTGAAGGAAAATAGGTCTATAAACAAGGGGAATTCAGTTTCTGTCAAGATAATTTTTCTACATATTCAGTTAACAGCAGTTTACTCCATAACCTATAAGCAATTAACATGTCAAATTTAAACTGAAGGTGCAGTAAATTGTTTGTGTTTGGAAGTTATCTTCAGTTAACCGGGTTATTCAATTAACAGATATCCAATTAAGTGGAGTCAGCTGTGTGTACAGCAAGCAGTATTCACAAAAATCTCCAGATTTTTTTTTTTTTTTCACTTTTTGCCTTTAGCTTATGACCCCTCGCATATCGTTATAAATCTGAAGTCCTTTTTGTTCAGGCCAATTTGATTGAGCTAAGTGTTATTGAATGGAAGTATACATTGCCTTGACACTAGCACAGGTATTAAGCGATGTAAGGTTTGTTCTAATTCGGAGTACAGTACCTGTAACAAAGGCAAAAATTCAGGTCTGTTTGGCCTGATCTTTACATTATTGACTTCTCCTCAAAAACTACTGGGCCACATTGAACCAAATTTGATATGCATGTTTCTTATATTTCAACCCTTTGAACCCCAGATTTTTCCGGTCCAGTAACATGATACTTTATAATTTCATTAAGTAGATTGACTTTTGAGTAAAGGTGTGGTGTAGATCAATCAATATTTTCAACGTGCAGCCCCAAGGATGCACGTTGAAAATATTAATTGGTCTACCCCTAAATAAAGAATATGGACTCTTCCTGTTGCTGCCATTGAACTGATATGGAAGAAACCACTAGAGTTCAAAGGGTTAATTTAAGATTGTTCAAATAAAGTTGCCATTCCCACAGGGGAGCACCACAGTGGACATAATTCTGTTAACACCCACAAAATGTTTTAAAAAAATTAAAAAATCTTCTCCAGAACTAATAATCAGAATCTTTTGATACATGGTATACAACATCCTTAGACGGGTTGGATTCAGGTCCTCAGAGAGGTTGGATTCAGGTTTGTTGGAAACACATCTCTGGGTTCATAACATGTTTGGGCTCCCTGTCAGAACCCCAATTTTAATTTGGTGCAATATGAGCAAATTTGTTTAAAAATCTTCTTCAGATCTACAAGTGAAAATGCTTTGATATTTGGGCATACTGCATCTCTGGAGGTGGGGGTGGGGCATTCACTTTGTGCAATCCCCCCCACCCCGCCCCCCCCCCCCCCCCACCCACCCCGCTTGTGGGAGCCCAAATTTTCACTTTGTTTTTTAAAAATCTTTTTCAAGATCCATCTGTCAAAATCTTATAATATTTGGTAGTTGGTTCAAATCAAGTCCGTGGGTTCATATTTGGGCTGCCTATGGTGACCCAAATTTCAGCTTAGTGCAGTATGAGGAAATTCCTTTAAACATATTTTTAGCTCACCTGAGCGAAGCTCAAGGGGAGCTTAACTAATCACTTTCTGTCCGTCGTCCGTCGTCCGTCGTCCGGCGTCCGTCGTCCGTCGTCCGTCGTCCGTCGTCGTCCGTCCGGCGTTAACTTTACATTAACGACTTCTCCTCCTAAACCACTAGCCCAATTTTATTCAAATGTTGGCTAAATGTTTATTACCTAATGCCAATTCAGATTTGTTCAAATGAAGTTGCCCCTCCTCCTGGGTGGTGCCACACCCCCAAGGGGCACCAAAATCTTTGTAAATCTTCTTCTCATGAACCAGCAGTAGCAGAGACTTGATATTTGGTGTGCAGCTTCCTTTTGAGGTGTAGACTCAGATTTGTTCAAGAGAAGTTTGTGGGGCTATACTTGACGTTGTTATGAGAGGGGCAAAATTTTTTGCCCCGCCCAAAATTTCTATTTTCCAAACCGAGAGGCTGATTTGAACCAAATTTTATGTGAGGGCTTATTGGGTCATGAGTACTTGATTTATGCAAAAAAAAATTTTCCCGCAGCCCCGTGGGAACCACAGGAGCTAAAAATAGAAAAAATTTAAAACGCCCATATCTCCAAAACTGCACGGCACTGAGAATTTTTATTTGGTGTGCAGCTTCCTTAGGACCAACAGAAAGGATTGGTAAAAAAAAATTGCCATCGGTTTTATCATAGGGTACAGTTTCGGGACTTTGAAAAAGTGCTGAGTCAGCATTTTTTAACACTGTAGGCAATGGGAAAAACATTAAAAAATCTTCTTCTCCAGATCCAGCAGGCAGAATCTTTTGATATTTGGTATGCAACATTGTAGGGTGGATCTGATTCAAGTTTGTTCAAATCGGCCCCCTGGGTTCATATTTGGGCTCAGTATAGGAGCCCGATTTCGAACTTAGTGCATTTCAGGCAAATTTCTTAAAAAATCTTCTTCTCCAGATCCAGCAGGCAGAATCTTTTGATATTTGGTATGCAACATTGTGGGGTGGATCTGATTCAAGTTTGTTCAAATCGGCCCCCTGGGTTTATATTTGGGTTCAGTATAGGAGCCCAAATTTGAACTTACTGCATTTCAGGCAAATTTCTTTGAAAATCTTCTTCTCCAGATCCAGCAGGCAGAATCTTTTGATATTTGGTATGCAACATTGTAGGGTGGATCTGATTCAAGTTTGTTCAAATCGGCTCCCTAGATTCATATTTGGGCTCACTATAGGAGCTCGAATTCGAATTTAGTGCATTTCAGGCAAATTTCTTCAAAAATCTTCTTCTCCAGATCCAGCAGGCAGAATCTTTTGATATTTGGTATGCAATGTTGCGGGGTAGATCTGATTCAAGTTTGTTCAAATCGGCCCCCTGGATACATATTTGGGCTTACTATAGAAGCCCGAATTCGAACTTAGTGCATTTCAGGCAAATTTCTTAAAAAATCTTCTTCTCCAGATCCAGCAGGCAGAATCTTTTGATATTTGGTATGCAACATTGTAGGGTGGATCTGATTCAAGTTTGTTCAAATCGGCCCACTGGGTTCATATTTGGGCTCAGTATAGGAGCCCGATTTCGAACTTAGTGCATTTAGGCAAATTTCTTAAAAAATCTTCTTCTCCAGATCCAGAAGGCAGAATCTTTTGATATTTGGTATGCAACATTGTGGGGTGGATCTGATTCAAGTTTGTTCAAATCGGCTTCCTAGATTCATATTTGGGCTCACTATAGAAGCTCGAATTTGAACTTAGTGCATTTCATGCAAATTTCTTAAAAAATCTTCTTCTCCAGATCCAGCAGGCAGAATCTTTTCATATTTGGTAAGCAACATTGTGGGGTGGATCTGATTCAAGTTTGTTCAAATCGGCCCCCTGGGTTTATATTTGGGCTCAGTATAGGAGCCCAAATTTGAACTTAGTGCATTTCAAGCAAATTTATTAAAAAATCTTCTTCTCCAGATCCAGCAGGCAGAATCTTTTGATATTTGGTATGCAACATTGTGGGGTGGATCTGATTCAAGTTTGTTCAAATCGGCTTCCTAGATTCATATTTGGGCTCACTATAGAAGCTCGAATTCGAACTTAGTGCATTTCAGGCAAATTTCTTAAAAAATCATCTTCTCCAGATCCAGCAGGCAGAATCTTTTGATATTTGGTATGCAACATTGCGGGGTGGATCTGATTCAAGTTTGTTCAAATCAGCCACCTGGATTCATATTTGGGCTCACTATAGAAGCTCGAATTCAAACTTAGTGCATTTCGGGCAAATTTCTTCAAAAATCTTCTTCTCCAGATCCAGCAGGCAGAATCTTTTGATATTTGGTATGCAACATTGCGGGGTGGATCTGATTCAAGTTTGTTCAAATCGGCCCCCTGGATTCATATTTGGGCTTAATATAGAAGCCCGAATTCGCACTTAGTGCATTTCAGGCAAATTTCTTCAAAAATCTTCTTCTCCAGATCCAGCAGGCAGAATCTTTTGATATTTGGTATGCAACATTGCGGGGTGGATCTGATTCAAGTTTGTTCAAATCGGCCCCCTGGATTCATATTTGGGCTTAATATAGAAGCCCGAATTCGCACTTAGTGCATTTCGGGCAAATTTATTAAAAAATCTTCTTCTCCAGATCCAGCAGGCAGAATCTTTTGATATTTGGTATGCAACATTGTGGGGTGGATCTGATTCAAGTTTGTTCAAATCGGCTTCCTAGTTTCATATTTGGGCTCACTATAGAAGCTTGAATTCGAACTTAGTGCATTTCAGGCAAATTTCTTAAAAAATCTTCTTCTCCAGATCCAGCTTCAGAATCTTTTCATATTTGGTAAGCAACATTGTGGGGTGGATCTGATTCAAGTTTGTTCAAATCGGCCCCCTGGGTTTATATTTGGGCTCCGTATAGGAGCCCAAATTTTAACTTAGTGCGTTTCAGGCATATTTCTTAAAAAATCTTCTTCTCCAGATCCAGCAGGCAGAATCTTTTGATATTTGGTATGCAACATTGTAGGGTGGATCTGATTGTGATTCATGAACGTATTTATTTGTAAAGTTGATAGAATCTTAGACAAAATTTGCAGAAAAGATCTACTATAGAAGGGGTGGTATCCAGGGTGAACCGTTTACCCAAATCTAGCAGTACTAATGCATTATTCACACAAATCTTCGTTCAAATTTTATGACCCCTCATTGGAACACACGCATTCAGCTCATTCCAACAAAGGTCATATGCCATGTTTTCGAGACAAAGGAATAAAAATTTTAGTTATTCATGAAATTTTTAGGCAACTGTTGTCTGTTATTCACATTGCTTCATGAAATTTCAGTACTTTTAGAAGTTACCTCAGTAATCAAGGGTTAATTCCCCTTAATTAAATGTCGCCTCTAAAAAACAACCACTTTGCATATCTTACCTTTTTACCAGCATAACTGCCAAAACTTGTCAGCATTCTTCGCAAAAATCGCTATTAAAATTTTAATTTTTGTCTCTTAAACATACATGTACTTATCGCTTGTAAATACCCCATTGGAATGAGCTTTTTGAGCTCATTCCAATGAGAGGTCGCACACCATGCTTTTTGAGTCAAAAAAGCAATTTTTTTAGTTATTCCAGAATTTCGTACGTAAAACACAGCTTTATGACTTCACATTAAAATGAGCTCTCTAAGCTTGTTCCAATCAACATTCACGCACTATGTCTTTCACACAAAAAATAAAATTTTCCATTTATTCAGGAATTTTGTTTGCAAGAACACTCTTACCCCCCCCCCCCCCACAAACACACACACACAAACACACACACACACACACAAACACAGACACACACATCTAAAAGTTCGTCAGCAAAAAAACAGTTACTTCAATTTTTAAATGCATTATAGGAACAACTTGCCTAATCAAATTTAAATACTTTTGCATCATTCTGTATCTAGAACAAACCATTTACCATATCTTTACGCAAAATTCTCCAGCATCATTCACAAAAAAAACACCATTATTTATATATTCACATTTCTGTCTCAAAAATATACCTGATCTTCCCATACCCCTATTGGAATAAGCTGTTTGAGCTTGTTCCAATGATGATAAAAAAAAATAAAATTTGTGAAAATTTTTGTTTTCTTGCATGCAAATATATACATGTAGCACATGGAAGATATCCACAGTTGGGGAGAGATGTCCAAGGCTATCTCTTCACATTCCTTGTTTGTGCTTCATGCTAAACCAGTTTGTCTGCAGAGATAAATTTGCTTTATTAAAAATCATTGGAGATTGGCCACACACCAATGATTTTAAATAAAACTAATTTTAGGTAACAAATGTTGAACTTCAAACAAAATCTATCACTCAACCAGTTAATGTTGATGAGGCATGACATGGTGAAGGTGACCTAAAATACTTCTTAGAGTCACTTTGTCAGGTGAGCGATTAAGGCCACGTGGGGCCTCTTGTTCTTCAGATCCACTAGTCAGAATCTTTTGATATTTGATATGCAGTAATCTAAGGGGCATCAGATTCAAGTTTGTTCAAAGCAGGTCCCTTGGGTCATATTTGAGTTCTCTGTGGGATTCAAAATTTTAATTTAGTGCAATATAAGGACTATTCTTTAAAAAAACTTATTCACATCCCTTAGTCAGATTCTTCTGTTAGATAATATTGACAGCCTCACAGTGGTCAGATTCAAGTTTGCTCAAATTAAATCCCTGGACTCATTTTGTGCTCCCTGTGGGAGCCCAAATTTTAACTTAGTGCAGTATGAAAAGCATATTCTTCAAAATTCTTCTTCAGAACCACCAGACAGAATCTTTTGATAGTTGGTATTTTACATTATTATGACACCTAGATTAAAGTGTATTCAAAGTTTTTGAGCCCGATTAGTCCTCGGATGGGTGACCATCTGAGCGATTGATTTGGACTCCACGTTGTGTCCTTGGGCAAGGCACTTAACCCCGATTGTCCACATGGGGGCACAATGATTCAGTGTACTACGTCGTACTGCACGTTGATGGTGTGCATATCTTCAACCAATCTAACCCTGCATATGCTTCAGTGCAGAGTTACGATGTTGGGGAGCTGGCAGCTGCTCGTCGTTGCTCGGTGGTTCTCTCCGGATACTCCGGCTTCCTCCACCCGTAAAACTGTCACGGTCATGATTAGCCATTGTGCATAAGTATGTGACCTTAAACACCAATAAATAAATAAATAGTATTCAAAGTTTTATGCTTGACTGATTTTGTTGGGGACCAGAGGGATTTGAAATTTAACACAGAATCCAATGGAGAATTTACTGTTTGTTGAAATGAATTGTGCCCATGCATCACTGAGCTGATTGTGGCAAACGTAGTTAGATGTACATGTGAGTATGTAAGATTAACATTTGTTCAAATGGGGATCCACCAGGCAACTTGAGGCCCAAAGGAGGGAAGGGAGATGAGGGCCATTGGGCAATTTATTTTTTGCCTGAGAACATACTTTTGAGTATTTTATGCAAAGAAAATAAACTTTGACCCTATTGGTGGGAGGGTGGGGGAGTGAAAGGGAGTCAAATTGGTGATGTTTTTTGTCTCTTTGCTTCAGAATGAGTTTTGAAAGGGTTTGAGTGATTTTATGCCAAAAAACAAATCACTCTGCTGACCCTTCACCTCACCCCACTCCCATTGCTAAATTAGATTAACTATATTAACATGTAGATGGTGAATGCGACTTTGAATCCTTCTTTAACCCTTTAACTAACATGAAAAGCAGATGACACTTGCAAACAAAATTCTTGAATAACAGATTGTTTTCACTTTTTGTCGCGAAAACATAGGTTATGACCTCTCATTGGAATGAGCTTGACGTGCTCGTTCCAAAGAGGGGTCATAACCTATGTTTTTGAGACAAAAAATGAAAAAGTAATGAAAATTAATTGGCAGTTTTTTGTGAATAGCGCTGGCCGGTTTTGGCCATTACGTTGGGTAAAGGGTTAAAAAGTTTTATCAGGTGAGTGATTAAGACCACTTGGAGCCTCTTGTTAAGTTAAATTTCTGAAATGGTTTCAATGTTAAGCTTTGGTTACCAGTGTTCTTTCTAAAACTGAAACAGAAAATAACACCCTATTCATGATTCAAAAAATGGTCGAAATCCTGGTAGAACTTAACTCAGATGAGCATGTTAATCAAGAGTAATAGCCTTAGCTCAATGAGTAACAACTGATATTTCTACTAAACCCATTATAAAATAGTATTCCTGTGTTCAGAATCTCAGTGTCACTCGTGACAGTTCCAGATAAGTTTATATATGAACATTATTTTAAAAAAAAAAAATACTCATTATATTTTAACTTTTACTCTTTGTAATTTAAAAAGAGGACAAATTTTAATTAAGGCTTCTCCAAATTCTTCACTGGCTCTCTCCTCCAAATTCTTCACCGGCAGAGACCTTTCCATTAATTCAAAACAAGACAAGATTTTAATCAGATATAATAATTAACATGTGTACACATATTAATAATGTAACATGCATTATAATTTACCCTTGGTGTACAGGAAGAAAAAGTTGACCTGCTGAAATATTTCATTGACCAGCATGAATGACTCTGTACCTCTCATGCTGGAAGGTAGACTTAAAAAAAAACTTTTCTTGGCTTGACCAACTTGTACCTTCCAAGGTGTCTGCAACTCAATATTGTAATACTTCCTCATGTATGTATCCTACAACAACATGGGAATATTTTTTAATGTAATTGTACACCAAACTAACTATTGGGTTGGATCCTTCTCAGTTTCAGAAATATGCCTGTCATATACCGTTTTAACTGGTTGAGTGATAGAAGACACTATCATGCCTCTGCTGAAAAGTGCTCAGCCCAGAAAATAAGCAGTCTGATATTTGCAGAATGAGGTCTCCAGAGGGTGAATTGGCTGATGCTATCCTATACAGTGGGCCAATCCATCCATCCATCCATCCATCCATCCTTCCATCCATCCATCCATCCATCCATCCATCCATCCATCCATCCATCCATCCATCCATCCATCCATCCATCCATCCATCCATCCATCCATTCCATCCATAACTCTATAATGCTTTGGTGGATATTCCAGGCCTCGAAATAACAAGATTTTGATAAACCTTCCAGCAGGTTGCCTCATTTGACAATGGTTAACTTGTTGAACGGTTACCTAGATTTTTTTCATAAACCTATTGGTTAACCATTGCATTAAAAGTATTAATACTGACAAAGCTTCTGACATATCCAACTACAGTTCCTCCCAAATTAGTTTGGCGTTTAGACACAAGGGACCCAAGGCAGGCGCAGTACAAAACAGGTACATACACATGCCCCCCCCCCCCCCTCCCCAACATACACATGCACATTCCCGTATGCACGCATTAACATTTATTGTTCTTTGCTTTATATGATTTTTGTATCTAATAAAAATTAAAGAATTTTATTTGTTTATTTTGCTTGTGGCTTATTATTTCAGAAACCCAAACACATTTGTCTCGAACTGGGAGTGGGAATTGGGCAGTTGTGTGGGGATGGGGGTCAAATACTGTCGATGGACGTCTGTGTTACGAATACATTGAACTTTAGGGCATGGGAGTTGCATTGGCAGTCTCTGATTAACATTGGAAAAGAAACAATTGTAAATCGTGTCTACCTTCCCCTACATTTCGGAATCCGGAAAATGTAATCCAAAGTTCCAAACTAAAACTTTATTTGTGCCACAATGTTCGGAATCATTTGGAAAAACCCATGTTCACAACTATGCTGGCTGTTTATTCAAATGGAATAAGCATGTAAATAAGAAGTCAGCATTGGTGAATAAAAGACGTTTCCATAATGTGTTCGAAAATTTTGCTCATGGATTGGTAGGGTAAAAAGGGCGGAATGCAAATAATTAACAACAGCTCATTTGATTTTCAGTATGTCTCCTTTTTGTTGTATCGAAGACTTATTTTCAGCTTCGCGCAGTGCGAGAGTTAATACCTCACGTGTGGTAAATGTGTTAACAAAGCAGTTAGCTCCCTTTAGCTGTAACAGACAATCGTCTTTCTCAGAATCGAAGCAAATTAATTGTTTCGAGAGTCAGAGGGCGCTTCGAGTTAGTACTGTAGATCTTCAATATCGCTGATACTCTAGATTTATACCCCTACAAGTATAGTAATGATTGAAACACACTGTATGATAACCACATGAGCATTTTGTTCTCGTTTTGTTCACTGCAGTGCTTCTTTAAAATCATTGGAAGGAAAAACATTGAAAACTTTTCTCATCCCGTAACAACTAACTTTGTCGGCCATCGACACAATTTTTGGTTAACCGATCAAGTGTTCGCCTGAAAACAAGTCTGCATAAACAATATGCGAACGGTACGAGCGTTCGCCTCTTATTTCGAGGTCTAATATTCATGTGTTTCCACCTGCTCCTAAACCGCTGAACCAATTTTAGTTAAATTTGAGGTGATTGCTTGTTCTGACATCGCATTTTGTTTTTGTTCAGTTGAACTTGCCCTGCCCCATATGGAGGTGATGGAGGAAAATGCTCCAATTTTAAAAAAAAAAACTTCTTCACATGAACCATTGGATCCAATGACTTGATATATGATATAGAGCTTCCTTTTGAGGTGCAGAATCAGGTTTTGCCCAAACGAAATTCGTGGAGCAATATTTGCCTCTGTAATGGCAGGGGCAAGATTTTTGGCCCCACCCTAAATTTCTATTTTCTGAACCGATGGTCCGATTTGAACCAAATTTGGTGTGTGGTATTATTGAGTCATAAGTACTTGCAAAAAATATTTCCTGTGTCCCCGTGGGAACCCCAGGAGCTAAAAATAGAAATATTTTCAAGAATGGAATGGTAAAAAAAACTTGCCATCGGGTGTGCCAAGGTGTTCTGTAAGGGGAGGGGAGGAGGGGGGGGGGGGCATAAAAAAAAATGCTGAGTCAGCATTTTTTCAAAATTAAAAAAAAAAAAAAAAAGAAGAATTTCTCTGGAACCATTGATCAGAATCTTTTGATATTTGAAGCCCCGAGGTTGAAATTGTTTGCATTCCTGAAAATCTTGGAATTATTTCTGTGGTAGCATCCCAATACTAGAAAAAAGTCATCTGGCATGAACAACAGAGTTATAAATAATTAAATAACTTCTTTCCTCTATAGTCCTAACTAGCCTTAGATGATAATTCATTAACTCCTTCTTTAAACAACTATGGTCAGGTGAACACCTCAGGCCCCATCGGGCCTCTTGTTTTGAAAACATAACTTACAGTTAAAACTAGAAGTCTTGTCATGAAATATGCACAAATAGCACATCGATCTGCGCGTTAATCTATGCGATATGACCATAGTAAGGCTATCCAATTCTGGAAATATGGCCTGTGCACAAGCAATGTTTCAGACAATGGACCTCCGGGTAACCTGGAGGTCCATTGGCAGAAACATTGTCTGTGTTTGCTATGAGCAACCAGGAGAACCTGCTGTGCTTTGGATGCCATTCGATATGGCAATTGCGTGCAATTCCTGCATGAAATTAAGCCTAGATAAGCGTACAGTTCGTGACAGGACTTCTAGTTTTAACTGTATAACACCCTTTTCCTATTGGAATGAGCTCATTCAGATTGTTCCAATGAGGGGTCATAAACAATGTTTTGAAGGTGAAAAAGTAAAATTTTCAGTTATTGAAGAAATTTTTTTGGTTCATGTCATCTGCTACCCATGCTAGGTATTTATTTGGGTTTAACAACACTTTTGACATCCAGGGTCACCTCGTGTCAGACAGTTTTATGGGTGGATTACCTGGATAGAACCACCAAGCATCGGCGAGCAACTGCCAGACTCCCCAATGCACTAACTCCACACAGGCAGGGTTAGCATTGGTTGAAGATAAGTGCACCATTGACCAGCAGTATGCCTCAGTACACAGCACCACCATGCCCCCACATGGGCCCATGCTAGGCAAAGAGTTAAATAATAGACTAGGATTCTTCTTTCATTCGCCATTTTTTTTTTGTTTGGCTACAAGAAACCTGAACATTGGTTTACAGTTTCTAATGACAGCACCTACATGTATAGTGATTTCCATGATAATTGTATGTGATATGTTTGTTTACATCTCTTGCTTTGTAAACAATCGCTGCATTTTCTTGCCAAATAATAATGTAGAAGTGTGAAGTGCTCTCTTCATATTACACTTCTTTGTGAATATTTTTAAGCATGTGTCAGATTTCATCAACTTAATTACTATATTTACATAATTTAAGATAAACAACATATTCATAATACTCTTTGGCACTAACAGGCTTTTTTGTACACCTTGACATTTTTTTAATTATAATGTTTCAGATTTCATTTTATATTCTTTTCTTTTTTTCACATATTCTTAGAAGAATGTGTGCCCAAAAGTTTTTTTTTTAACTGGTAGAGGGATAAATTATTTTGGCCCTTTATTAACATGCTTTTATCTTATTACTGGTACAATTACAACAGGGAGAAATTTAACAAAATCCTTAAATATCTCCTTGATAAAGGTCACATAACTAAAAGGCAGCTGAGAAATTTTATTCACACACTGCTCAAAGAAGACAATTTTATATTATGCCAAATATTCACGAGGATCCATCTGTATGGACAGGTAATCTAACTCTACCTTGAAATGTATTGTTTCAGACAGTAATTCTGACTCTTATGCAATATCTGAATTAGTTGATTATCAACCCAAACTGGTCCGCTATCAGACAACCAAGCTATATAAAAAATACCCAAGATTTTCTGTCCAAAATTACAAAATTAACGAAATTAAAAATATTAGAAAATGCATGTTTGGCCACTTTGGATACATGTATTAACCCTTTACCTAACATGAAAAGCAGACGACACTTGCAAAAAAAATTCTTGAATAACTAATTTTTTTCATTTTGTGTCTCAAAAACATAGGTTATGACCTGTCGTTGGAACGTGCTTGATGAGCTCATTCCAACGAGGGGTCATAACCTGTGCTTTTAAGACAAAAAATGAAAAAATAATGAAAATTAATTGGCAGTTTTTTAGAATAGCGCTGGTTGGTTTTGGTTGTTACATTGGTTCAAGTGTTAACTTAATTTACACAAATACTGACATAGACAAAGGAGCAGAAGATATCTTAACACTCATTGCCAAGACAAACAGATTTTAGATATGTTGTAGTTGATTCTGAAAGGAAATGATTTCAAATTCAATGGAGATATTTATTTTCAAATCAAGTACTGCCCTATGGGTAAGAGCTTTAGTTTAACCCTTTACCTAACACAAAATGCAGAAGACACTTGAAAATAAAATTCTTGAATAACTAATTTTTTTTATTGTTTGCATCCAAACATAGCTTATGAATCTCATTGGAATGAGCTCATCGAGCTCATTCCAATGAGGGGTCATAAGCTATGTTTTAGAGACAAAAAATAATGAAAATTTAATCGTGATTTTTGTGAATAGTGACGGTCTGTTTTGGCCGTTAAGTTGGGTAAAGGGTTGAATTTTAAGTATCTACATAGCTGAATGGGCAGAAGAGCCTTCAGCTAAAGTACCTCTTATATACCTCTGATATTTGGATGACATATTTATTATTTAGGAACACTCAAGAGAACACAATTTGATCATTTTTTTTTTAAATTTTGGAGAGTCATGATCCTAAAATCAAACTTTAAAGCTTCCATAAGTCACAATTCTGTTGGGTTTCAAGATGTGATAGTCTTCAAAGGCAAACAGTTTCAGTCTACCAGGCGGCTTGACTATGAAGTATTTTTCAAACTAATTAAGCGATTCACGTCAACTTTTACATACCAAGTCATTCTATCTACCCCACAAATTCAAGGATATCATCAAATCACAGCTCATATGTTTCACTGCGGTTCGAGTGAGGTGATAAATTTCAACGTGGCCTGTTCTGTTTTCTTCAGGCCACTGGGGTTGAGGGGATATTCCACTTGCTTCATCAGAAACCTGAAACCCTTGGAAAATTTGGGAAAATCCTGGAGACTTCCATTATTTTGAACCATTAAAAAGTGTACACAACAAAGCACTGCATGTCCAAAAAGGTGCAGTTATGAATTGTGACAAACCTCTCTGCAAATTACACACTTTTTTTCCGGCTAAATATGGTGAATTTTTGTCAGTACAAACAAAATATCATCACCAAATTCGCATCAGCCTCCACTGTGATTCACACAACATGGTTTACCTTATCACTTGTAATCTCTGTAGAAAGCAGTATGTTGTTGAAACTCAAAATCCATTCTGTGAACAAGCTACACAGCACAATTTTCCTGACCATTCATTAGTAAAGTTCAAAATTCATCCAATTGAACAACCATGTATTAAAGAGACGGAGTCAGAAAGTGACAATTTCAGAAAACAAAGGGAAGCTTTTTGGATCAACTGTCCTCAAACACTTTTGGCGCAGATATGTCTGGAGGGCAATTCAAAAAACGGTCCATCTTTCCTGGGTTAGAAGCTATATTTTCAAGTCCAAAAATGAAAATGTTTCGTTATTCAAGAAATGTTTTAGCAAGACAACTATTTGTTTTGGGTATAGGGACCAAATGGATAGAAAGGACAAGCAAAATTTCAGCCTGTGAACCTCTGGGTTGAATCCACAGATCCTTTGGCTAAAATTTTGCTTGTCCTTTTGTGCCATTTTATTGATGATTTTAAACATATTCAAACTTGTTGTTTTGGTAGAAAGACCACAAGGTTGGTGTTTTAGTGATATTAGCCACTTTGTATTCTGTAATTCCTCACTTAACCCTTAATGGCCTGGAGATTTTTATACATTTTTGCAACACATTTGATAGTCTACATCCTGTGGCATTGCTGTTGTTTTCAGGCAAGTGTTGGCTGCCAAGGGGCTTAAAATGTAACTTGCAAGCTTCCCTAGAGATGTTATGTTGGAGCACCTGTTCTATTGCTGTAAAAAGTGATCTAAGTCACAGCTTGGCATTTAAGAGTTAGATCAACTTTGACCTTTAGAGTTGGAGACATTTGCATATCATTAGAACTGTTTAAGACCGAAAACAATAATTCTTCCTAGGGTCTGTCATGGTGAATGTGAGTTACCAACTGTTCTAGTGTATGTCATCCTAAATATGGTATCAATTACAGGAATGGCAATCAAGTAATATGGTGTACTAAAACTATGAAAAATATTATCCATTTTCTTATCAACCTACCTTACAGTTGTTTACTACAGGCTTTCACTACAGTGGAAGACCCTAACTCGGAAAATATACTCTCTATTTGATCTTTCCCAAGAGATTTGGGAAAGAAAAGTGGTGCAAAAACACCTTGAAAAAATAAGCCAAAACTGGATCGAGTGCCATCAACGCTCACCAGTAGGGGACGCTCTTCTCTTAGTACAATTCCATGACTTCCGTTAACCAGTGTGCAAAGCAGACATCAGATCATTCTTTTTTCGTCCGGCGTGGTAGCAGGACGCCATTTTTTGCGTTCAAAAACAGTGATAATTCAACTTGTTGATAATGGTTTCCTGTGATTGGAATTATGGATCTAAGGATCGTATAATAACAGGACTGTGTTTTATATATTCTCGTTATTATTTTCGACCACTTTTTCATTATATTTTATGTATTTTCCGTGTCGCGCACGAATTTCTTGTACCATGCGGTTTGGATATAAAATTTTTCAGTTGATAATTTTTATTATTATTTTTGGAGTTAGGTGTCAATAAGGGTCTGTATGGACAGGATTTCTTCACTCTGTTGAGGGCTGAATTTCTGTTTTTTTGGGTCCCTGTCGGCCGTCTGGGTCAGTTGTTTCCAGCCGGTTCTTTTTCTGCCACCTTTCTCTCATAGTTGGGGGTGTTCTACTTTCTGTATCTGTTGAGTTCACCTTTTTTTAGCTCACCGAAGGGAGCAAAACTTATCACTTGCCGTCCGTTGTCCGTCGTCATCGTTGTCGCCCGTTGTTGTCCGGCCAGCATCGTGAAAAATTTTCAAACGACTTCTCCTCTGAAACCGCTAGGTTGATTTGCTCAAAACTTGGTATGGATGTTCATTACCATATGTCAATTCACGTTTGTTCGAATGAAATGGACATGCCCACTTGGGGCTCCATATGGGGCATAACACCAATAGCACCCTATGTATATTAGAGAAATTACTAAAAAATCTTCTTCTCCTGCACAAGTGGGCAAGATCATTTGATATTTGGTATACAGCATTATGGGGTGGATCTGATTCAAGTTTGTTCAAATCGGCCCCCTGGATTAATATTTGGGCTCACTATAGAAGCCCAAATTCGAACTTAGTGCATTTCAGGCAAATTTCTTAAAAAATCTTCTTCTCCAGATCTAGCAGAAAGAATCTTTTGATATTTGGTATGCAACATTGTGAGGTGGATCTGATTCAAGTTTGTTCAAATCGGCTCCCTGGATTCACATTTGGGCTCACTATAGAAGCCCAAATTCAAACTTCGTGCATTTCAGGCAAATTTCTTAAAAAATCTTTTTCTCCAGATCCAGCGGAAAGAATCTTTTGATATTTGGTATGCAACATTGTGGGGTGGATCTGATTCAAGTTTGTTCAAATCGGCTCCCTGGATTCACATTTGGGCTCAGTATAGAAGCCCGAATTCTAACTTAGTGCATTTTAGGCAAATTTCTTAAAAAATCTTCTTCTCCAGATCCAGCAGGCAGAATCTTTTGATATTTGGTATGCAACATTGTGGGGTGGATCTGATTCAAGTTTGTTCAAATTGGCCCCCTGGATTCATATTTGGGCTCACTATAGAAGCCCGAATTCAGACTTAGTGCATTTCAGGCAAATTTCTTTGAAAATCTTCTTCAGAAGATCCAGCAGGCAGAATCTTTTGCTATTGGGTATGCACCATGCTTTGGGGGATGAGATTCAAGTTTGTTCAAGCCAAGTCCCTGGGTTCATATTTGGGCTCACTGTGGTAGCCCGAATTATAACTTAGTTCAAAATGAGGAATTTTCTTCTTCAGATCCAGCAGTTGGAATGGTTTCATATTTGATATGCAGCATCCTTAGGGGGTTGAGATTCAAGTTTGTTCAAGCCATGTCCCTAGGTCCATATTTGGACTCACTGTGGGAGCTTGAATTGTAACTTAGTTCAAAATGAGGAATTTTCTTTAAAAATCTTCTTCTTCAGATCCAGCAGTCGGAATGTTTTGATATTTGGTGTGCAGCTAAGGGGTGAGATTCAAGTTTGTTAAAGCCAAGTCCCTGGGTTCATATATGGGCTCCCTGTGGGAGCCCGAATTATAACTTAGTTCAATATCAGAAATATTCTTTAAAAATCTTCTTTTTTTTTTAGATCCACTGGTCAGAATCTTTGGATATTTGGTATAAGCTTTTCTTAGGAGGAGCAGATGCAACTTGTTGAAATCAATTCTCTGGGTTGATATTTAGGCTACCATGTCAGGCGAGCGCCCTCAGGCCCCTTGGGGCCTCTTGTTTAATTATATCTTTAATGATTTAAGTACTGAAATTAAGATTTTATTTGTGTTTGACATTATTTTTTAGCCTTTGAATACGATAACCATGGAAAATGGATATTATTGGTAAAAGAGGAAATTTATCAATATGCCAAAAAGTTGACGAAGCAAACTGGTATGGCTTCAATATCGAGTATGAGACTCATTACTGTTAATTACAGCTTGACAATGCCTTCTCATGCTCCCAATCAGGTTCCTGGTAGTCTTTTGTGGGATGTTGTTCCATTCTTGGACCAGCATGGCACCAAGCTCCTGGACACTTCTTGGCTGGACTGGACGGGCTGAAATTGCAAGCTGCAACTCATTCCAGACATGTTTGATTGGATTGCGGTCAGGGGATCTTGCTGACCAGTCCATACGCTCAATCTCCTTCCCCTGTTGGTACTCCCCGACAGCATGGGCAACATGAGGATGGGCATTATCGTCCATCAGAATGAATCTATCACCCACTGCACCTGCATACAATCTGATGTGGACATCAAGGATCTCATCAATATACTGTTGTGCAGTCAATGTACCACGTTCAAGGACACAGAACTCTATACCTTCATCCCAGCTGATGCCGCCCCAGACCATGATTGACCTTCCACCATAGCGGTCATGCCCAGCAATGTTGGCTGCATGGAATCACTCTCCTGGTCTTCTTCATACCCTAGAATGCCTATCTGTGTGGTCTAGGCAGTACCTTGACTCATCTGTAGAAAGGACAGGTCGCCAATCTTCTCTGGTCCATCCAATGTGGTCCATGGCCACCATGGCGGTGGTTCTGGGACAGCGGAATGCGAATACATGGTCTGCCCAGATAGTCTGCGTCGAAACATTTACCCCGGATGCATTCTGAAGGTCACTGCGAAGCTGGGTTGCTGTGGTAAAGCGGTTCCTATGGGCCTGAATGATCAAAAACTGGTCTTCAGCTGCAGATGTTGCTCTGTCTTTGCCACCACCATGACGTCTTACTGGCGTGCCATACTGCTGAAATCTTGCCCAGGCTCTGGTGATCAGTTCCTATGGGCCTGAATGATCAAAAACTGGTCTTCAGCTGCAGATGTTGCTCTGTCTTTGCCACCACCATGACGTCTTACTGGCGTGCCATACTGCTGAAATCTTGCCCAGGCTCTGGTGATCACTGTATGGGGCACATCAAGAGCTTCACCAACCTGACGATGGGTAGCCCCTTGCTCCACCATCCCTACAGCCCATCACATTTCTGTTTCAGACAAATGTCTTCTTACATTTGCATTTGCCACATTCAATCATTAAACCACATGTAGACAGTACATGAAAACATCATGAAAATCAAGGGGTACATGCTTTCCATGACGGTCACGAAAAGTCTGCCTGTCAAGAGAGCTAATGTAAACACTGGGGACCATCTCAATACATTCCTCAATCATATCTACCAAAAATATCTCAAATATGTCGCAAGCAAATTTCACAATGATGTGTCAAATATTTGGTGCTTAGCAAACTTTGAGTAGCATATAATCAGTACCATGTTCAAAACAGCCATCGGCAAATTAAATCATGATTGGTAATTGTATATGAAGTTGTTTTAACTCTGGTATGCAAATTTCAACTTCTTTATTACGGTTTACAAGAAGTGATTTTTCTTCACTGGTGCAGATTAATGTTGGTTTAAATGAGGGTTTTTCCCTTTTTACCACCCTGTCTAATGTAGCAGACTATGGGATCTTTCTTTATTACTTTTCATTCCAAACTGTTCAAGTGTTTTTTTTTCGACAATCACCGTTGTTATGAAAATGATAGAACATTGTTTACCTCCAATTTGTCAGAAACAAGTTGAGGTGAAAAGCCGCAACCACGTGTACTGCATTACACAAAGTATGTGCAGTCCGTCACATTGAACATTCGATCAATTGCATTTCCGCTATTTAAAACCAGGAATTTTTTCTTTGGAAACTCCAATAGATTCCCTGCAGTTTTACACTTGTACTTCAAAGTGATTGACTGTTTGCACACAGCGACGCCATGATAGCATCTTGCCTTCAGAATAGTGTGCATGCAAGTGTTTGATGCAAGACTGACACAAGGTACATTGTTTTCAAATCAACAAATGCAAGTCATTTGTGCTTCCTTTGCCAAGATAAATACGATAATACTTAACCAGTCCATTACCACAATCACTTAAAATGTCAATTTATTTCATGTGCTGAGGTGCGCTAATTTTAGCACTTCTTATGATATTAAAGTGAAGTGTGCGAACACACACTTCACTTCAGAATCTGAGGACAGCTGATGATAATATTATCAAAACACCCCAGAGTCCGTTTCATTTTGAAGTTTCGGAATTTCACCCGAAATGTTCGCTGCAATCGCATCTGCTGATAAACTGCCATTTTGGGTGTAATTTTGCAATTCAGACTCAACAGAATATCAAAGCAGTATATTTCAATCACAAGAATTTGGTTCTAAAATGAATTCAAGCACAAATTCAAGGGAGGAAAAAAAAAAAAAAATCCGACCTACCGACCCATTTTTTTCTGTTTTTTTGGCCTAAGTTTTCTTGTGCAAGGATAGTAAGTTTGAGAGTCTGACAGTTGCTTGGCTTTTCTCTCTGGGGACTCTGACTTCCTCCACCCAGGAAACTTTTCAACAATGTGACCCTGGTTGTTGAAAGTGATGTTGGACCCAACAAAAAAATAAACAACAATTCATTTTCCAGAAATTACACTAGGCATTTTGTCAGGTACAAGTGAATCGGTTCGAGTCAAACATGAAAATTGTGTTGGCTGCTTGTTTGCAGACTTTTCTGGATGTATTCTGGATTAGTGTCAGATTATGCAGTATAAAGTCCCTCCCCCCCCCCCCCCCCCAGCTCCCCACCCCCATTCAAATTCCTGTTGATATTTGAAGTTATTTTTGTTGGCACTAAAACAGAGGGAAGGTTTGAAATTAGTCTTATCCAGTTTCATCATTTTTATGTCCAAAGAATTTTTATTAAAAACAAAATTATTTTCCTGTGTTCTAATTTGGGATTAACAAAAGTTATATAGAAAAACAAACACCTGTTGCTAAATATTCTGGATTGTCATTCCTGGGTGTTACATCTCTGTGTGATGTGGTTTTAGGTTTCCTTACAATAAGTAAGAACAAAATATGCAGAGAACAACATTAATTTAGCAATAAAGTAATTACCATGAATTTGAGATGTTGTAAATATAGTTATGCCAATTTCCTGTTTGATTGTTCATAGGATATTAACTGGATTAGCAGAAGCTGTGTCCCTTTATTTCTAATTTATGCTGTTTGTACACTTGAATGAGAATTACTGATTTGATGGCCACCAGAGATCTCAAATTATTCTAGTTTGTTACAGAATACACTAGGACTCAGAAAAAACTGAACCCTTCAACTAACAGATTTAATAGATGACACTTACAAAAGAATTTTGTGAATAACTAACAACTAAAATTTTTTGCCTCAAAAACATTGTTTATGCGGCCTCATTGGAAAGAACCCAATCCATTGAGGGGTCATAAGCAGTGTTTTTGAGGCAAAAATTGAAAAAAAATAATAACCCATGAATGGTGATTTTTGTGAACAGTGCTAGCCTAATATGACCATCATGTTCATCATTTTGGGGACAGCTGTGCTACTTGTGCGCCATGGCCATGCAGATTTCTTAAGGACCAAGCGATTACTGCTACCCCTAAGAAAACCTCCTCAAATCATTGATCTATCTTTTTTGCACAGCATTTGGTTGGTTAAAATGATTTTGATGTTCTACAAAGAGAAGATCATTAACCATATACATTTAGTCCATGATCTTTCTTAAAATTGTGATATTCCATAGCATACGGCTTTCTCTAACAGCATTCATCTCTCCCTATCTCCCTGACTCCAACCCTCTGTCTGGTTTTATATCTTAAGAACTATCAATGGTAGCTTGATAAAATTATTCTGAAACACACTTTGTTAACACCACTTTCCAGTCTGGAATCATATCTCAAGAACTATCAAAGGTAGTTTGATAACATTTTGTTAAAACACACTTTGTCAATGCTGCTTTCTGGCCACACATGATTTACATCAGTTGTTTACATGTTTTCAGAGTTATTGCCCTTGATTTGCACTCTTGTATCATAAAATACAGGTTGGGTTCAAATTCCTCACTTGTACCTATCATCATTTAGGAGTTATGTCCCTTGAATTCGATGAAAATGGCAAAATTAGTGTTTCCATTTGATAGAATCTGTTTGAGACAACCGTTTGTTTTTGGTAATGGAAATGTCTTACCTTCCATTAAAATAGAGTTTGCATTCAATTTTGGTACTTTTACCTCTCATACTTTAGGAGTTATACACCTTGAATTAGAAGAATGCAGCACAATTAGAGTTTTTCCTTGGTTTCAGTTTGATGTAATCAGATTGAAAGTAACATATGCTTTCGAACTTTGGGAACATCTTACCTTTCATGAAGTGTAGGTTGGATTCAGATTCTGCATTGTACCTATTATAGCTCAGGAGCCTTGAATTTGAAGTAAGTGAAAAAATTAGGTTAGATTGAATACAGATGAAGTGCATTTTTTGCATGTATGTTTAATCTAGTTTTGCACTTATGCACCTTAAATGGGAACACGGTGGGCCAGTGGTAGACTGTTGGACTTCTAAGCTAGAGGGCCCGAGGTCGATCCGGGACGACCCGCGTTGTGTCCTTGGGCAAGGCACTTTACCTTGTTTGCCTACATGGGGACATGATGACGCAGTGTACTGAGGCGTACTGCATGTCGATGGTGCACATGTCTTCAATCGATGTAACCCTGCTTGAGTGGAGCTTGAACAGAGTTAGAATGTTGAGGTGATGACAGTTGCTCGTCGATGCTCGGTGGTTCTCTCCGGGTACTTCGGCTTCCTCCACCCGGAAAACTGTCACGGTCACGATTAACCATTGTGCATAAGTATTTGTCCTTAAACATCAATAAATAAATAATAATATGCACCTTAAATTAAAAATTGTTCATGAATTTTAAGCTTGTAAGCATGATAACTCAAACAAACTTCAACTGCTTCAACAGATATTTGCTATGAGTCTTCTAGAACATTATCTTGATGGAAATCAAAAACCAGTGTGGTCCGATTATTTTCTCTGTGGAGTTATGGCTCTGAATTGCTCAATTTTTAGTTTAACTTGACAAAGTCAAGATAAACTATTGTTATCACACATGCGGAAGTCTGTGAGTCTGTTCACATTTTCCTTTAGAACAGACTACACTCCGTCGTTTCTGTCCGATCGTCACAAAATTTCATATGTAGGTTTGAGGTCATGTCTAGATGAGAACGTCCCCTTTTGGTCACGATTGGTCAACCGTGATGGCTGCCCAAGCCCAAAACCCGAAAACCATTAGCACAGTCTGCAGGTCATATTTATGAAGGATTTCATTGTAACTTGGTAGGGTGCCTCTGTATAATATTTAGATGAGAACGTCCTCTTTTGGTCATGATCTGCCAAGCCCGAAACCCCAAAACTTTTAGCACAATCTACAGGTCATATTTAATATGGAGGGATTTCATTGTAACTTAGTTGGATGACTCCGTATGTTGTTGGTCGCGATCAGTCAACCGTGACGACTTGCCGAACCCAAAGCCCAAAAACCTTTAGCACAGTCTACATGTTGTATTTATAGACTTAGAGGGATTTCAGTGTAACTTGGTAGGTTGACTCCATATAATGTCTAGATGAGAACGTCCCGTTTTGGCCGCGATTGGTCAGCTGTGATGGCTACAGAGACCCGAAGCCCGAAAACCTTTAGCACAGTCTATAGGTCATATTTATGAAGGGATTTCCTTGTAACTTGGTAGGATGACTCCAGATAATGTCTAGATGAGAACGTCCCCTTTTGGTCGCGACCATTCAGCTGTGACAGCTGCCCGAGCCCAAAACCCAAAAACCTTTAGCACAGTCTACAGGTTGTATTTATGGAGGGATTTCATTGTAACTTGGTAGGTTGGTTCCATATAATAACATATAATAGATGATAACATCCCCTTTTGGTTGCAATATGACCTGTAGACTGTGCTAAAGGTTTTTGGGCTTCGGACCCCTATAGCCTTCAAAGTTGGCCAATTTCATTGTAACTTGGCAGGATGACTCCAGATAATGCCTAGATGAGAATGTTCATTTTGGTCACGATCATTCATCCATGATGGCTACCCAAGCCCAAAACCCGAAAAAATTTTAGCACAGACTACAGGTCATATTTATGAAGTGATTTCATTGTAACTTGGTAGGATGACTCAGTATAATGTCTAGATGAGGATATCCCCTTTTGGTTGCGATTGGTCAACCATGATGGCTACACAGGCCCCAAGCCCAAAAACCTTTAGCACAGTCTACAGGCTGTATTTATGAAGAGACTTCATTGTAACTTGATAGGATGACTTGTTTTGGAATAATTTCACTATAAATTGGTAGCTTGGTTGACATACGTTATCTTGAGGGCCACATTAACCCACCCCTCAATTATTTAGTACAGTCTACACCTCAAATTATTTTTATTGAAAACGGCATACAGGAAACAGAAAATAACATATTATCAATTATCAAAATTCTTGTACTTCATAATCCTTTCATAAACATTGGACATTATCCTTTTCATCAAACACAACACACAATCAAGTAAAGCTACAGTGTCATTGACAGTTTCAATAAGGCAGACAGCCAGTCTGCCATCTCCCAGCAGCACATATTAAATGTTTTTGTTTATATCGTATCACTCTGTATTATACAAATGCTGCTGAATAAATTATATCTATCTATCTGGGGTGGGGTGGTCTATTTGCTGATTTTTAGCTCAACTTGACAGAGTCAAGCTGAGCTATTGCCATCACTTCTTGTCCGTTGGCGTACGTACATACGTTAGTACGTACGTCCACAATTTCCTTTGGCACACCTCACAGGTCGTATTTATGATGAGATCTCTTTGAAACTTGGTATGCTTGTTTGGGGTGACCTTTAGATGGCAGCTATCGATTTCTTTCAATTTCCGTCAAAAAATGTTGCCGCGGCCAACGTTCTTAGAACTTAGTTTAGTCAGACCTCAATATTTCCCTTTAGCACACCCTACAGGGCACATTTATGATTGGATTGCTTTGAAACCTGTCATGCTTGTTTGGGGTGACCTCTAGATGGGAGCTATCGATTTTCTTCCATTTCCGTAAAAAAATATTGCCGAGGCCAACGTTCTTAGAACTTAGTTTAGTCAGACCTCAATATTTCCCTCTGGCACACCCTACAGGGCACATTTATGATCGGATTACTTTGAAACCTGTCATGTTTGTTTGGGGTGACCTCTAGATGGGAGCTATATATTTTCTTCTATTTCCGTCAAAAAATGTTGCCACGGCCAACGTTCTTAGAACTTAGTTTAGTAAAATCTCAATATTTCCCTTTGGCACACCCTTCAGGACACATTTATGATTGGATTGCTTTGAATCCTGGCATGCTTGTTTGGGGAGACCTCTAGATGGGAGCTATCAATTTTCTTCCATTTCCGTCAAAAAATGTTGCCGCGGCCAACGTTCTTAGAACTTAGTCAGACCTTGCTTTTTTTCATTTCCATAAAAAATTATTGCCATTATCATCAGCCTTCTACTTAGTGCATTTGTGCATTAACATCTTCCTTTGGCATGCCTCAGAGGGTGCAATCATTATCAGGTTGTTTTGAAACTTTGCATGCTTATGCAGGGTGACAAAGATAGGAGCTATTGATTTTCTTTTCATTTCCTTCAAAAACTGTTGCTGTAAGCAACAATTTTTGAATTTATTGCATTTGTGCATCAACATTCTTTGACATGGCCTACAGGCCCCATTTATCATAGGATTGTTTTTGAACTTGGTGTGCTCATTAGGCAAGACCTTTAGATTAGAGCTCTTGATTAGCATTCATTTCTGTGAAAAAAGTTGCCATTTACAATAACCTCTGAACATACTGCATTTGTGTATCAAAATTCAGCCTGTAGCCAGTCTTACAGTTTACATTTAAAAATGCATGGATTACTCTGACGTTGTGCACCACAATGCTGTTATGTTCAAATTTCATCAAATAACATTGGTACCAATGATCTTAAATTTTGCCATTTCATTTATAACTTACCAAGTTCAAGTTTGTCAAGTTGAGCTACAGTGTCATTGACACTTTCATTTTTGTGCTTGAAGATTAGTTTTCAAGGATTTTGTGTGAAAAAAAAACTTACCCTGCAATGGGGAGGAGGATGGGAGTGGGGCCTTGGAAGTGGTTTTGCTTTATGAGTGATTTTTTTTTAAAAACTAAATTTTTACCCAATTGACCCTGGGTTGGAGGAGTGTGGGGGTGGGGGGGGGGAGGAGGTTGCCTTTCGGTTGAATTTTTACCTGCGTCGCCAGCGGCAGAGCAGGTCTAGTAACCGCTCGACTCCGTCCGTCATTCCGGCAGTCCGTCTGTCCGAAACACTTTTTCCGTCAAAGTTTTCTTGGCTTCTATGAAAGGGAATGATTTTATATTTGGTCTGCTGCTTCATAATGATGAGTTGTATCGGGTAAGCAATTTTCAGATCTGCCATGCAGCCACTTCCTATTTGCCGATACTTTGAAATTTTACTGTACCCACTGAACATTGAAATTTTTCGTCAAACTTTTCTCGGCTTCTATGCAAGGGATTGATTTTATATTTCATCTGGAGCCTGATAATGATCAGTTGTATCGTGTATGCAATTTTCAGATCTGCCGTGCAGCCACTTCCTGTTTGCCGATTCAATTGCATGCAGCGACGCAGGTCCAGACCCTGTATTGGTCTTGGCTTGTTTCCTTTTTAACATGAGTTTTGAAGGATTTCAAGTGATTTTATGCAAACTAAAAGAGTTTTGAAAGATTTCTAGTGATAATTTATGGAAAACTTTTTATTAGTCAACCCCTCCCTCACCCGGGGATAAGGAGTGTTTCCACATCAATCATCACTTTGAAAATGCAGTGAGAGAACAACTTACACAGAATTTACCAAATCAATGTATGATACTTACTGTGAATTTGCTTTTTAGCTCAACTTTGACGTAAGTCAAATTTGAGGTTATGCCATGGCCAGTCTTCCGTCTGTCTGTCCATCTGTCTGGCTGTCTGTCTGTCTCTCAACAATTCAATATGGCTCGGGCTAGAGGCCGTATTTATGAACCGATCTTTACGAAACTTCTTGAGTACCTTTGTTATCACCGTGGGACGAGAACGAGTGTTTTTTGGGTGCAGTCCGAAATTCAAGATGGCCACCAGCAGCCATTTTGTACTTTAGGTAGTGCAGTCAGTTTTTTAGCTTAACTTGACATAGTCAAGATAAGCTATTGCCATCATGCGTGCGGAAGTCTGTTAGTCTGTGAGTCTGTTAGTCTGTGAGTCTGTAACGTCTGTTCACATTTTCCTTTAGCACGGGCTACACCCCGCAGTTCTTGTCTGATCGTCACGAAATTTCATATGCAGGTTTGGGTCATGTCTAGATGAGAACGTCCCCTTTTGGTCGCGATCGGGCAACCGGTATGGCTGCCCGAGCCCAAAACCCGAAAACCATTAGCCCAGTCTACAGGTCGTATTTATGAAGGGATTTCATTGTAACTTGGTAGGATGCCTCTGTATAATGCCTAGATGAGAACGTCCCCTTTTGGGCATGATCTATCAACCGTGATGGCTGCCCAAGCCCGAAACCCAAAAACTTTTAGCACAGTCTGCAGGTCATGTTTAATGTGGAGGGATTTCATTGTAAGTTGGTAGGATGACTCCTTATGATGTCTAGATGAGAATATCCCCATTTGGGCATGATCTGCCAACCGTGACGATTGCCCGAGCCCCAAACCCAAAAACCTTTAGCACAGTCTACAGGTCATCTTTATTGAGGAATTTCATTGTAACTTGGTGGGTTGACTTCATACAATGTCTGGATGAGAAAGTCCCCTTTTGGACGTGATTGGGCAACTGTGATGGCTACAGGAGCCCGAAGCCCGAAAACCTTTAGCACAGTCTAGAGGTCATATTTATGAAGGGATTTCATTGTAACTTGGTAGGATGACTCCAAATAATGTCTAAATGAGAACGTCCCATTTTGATCACGATCATGCAGCCTTGATGGGTGCCCGAGCCCAAAAACCTTTAGCATAAGCAAAAGGTCATATTTATGGAAGGATTTCATTGTAACCTGTTAGGTTGACTCAATATAATGCCTAGATGATGACATCCCCTTTCGGTCGTGATTGGTCAGTTGTGATGGCTACAAGTGCCCGAAGCCCGAAAACCTTGAGCACAGTCTACAGGTCATATTTATAAAGGGATTTCATTGTAACTTCTTAGGATCACTCCAGATGATGCCCAGATGAGATTGTCTCCTATGGTTGCGATCATTCACCCATGATGGCTGCCCGAGCCCGAAGCCCAAAAACCTTTAGCACAGTCTACAGGTCATATTTATGAAGGGATTTCATTGTAACTTGGTAGGTTAACTTCATATAATGTCTAGATGAGAACGTCCCCTTTTGGATATGATTGGGCAACTGTGACGGCTAAAGGTGCCCGAAGCCCGAAAACCTTTAGCAAAGTCTACAGGTCATATTTATGAGGGGATTTCATTGTAACTTGGTAGGATGACTCCAAATAATGTCTAGATGAGAACATCCCCTTTTGATCGCGATCATTCAGCCTTGATGGGTGCCCGAGCCCAAAAACCTTTAGCATAGGTAAAAGGTCATATTTATGGAAGGATTTCATTGTAACCTATTAGGTTGACTCCATATAATGCCTAGATGATGACATCCCCTTTTGGTCGTGATTGGTCAGCTGTGATGGCTACAAATGCTCGAAGCCCAAAAACCTTGAGCACAGTCTACAGGTCATATTTATGAAGAGATTTCATTGTAACTTCATAGGATCACTCCAGATGATCCCCAGATGAGATTGTCCCCTTTGATTGCCATCATTCAACCATGATGGCTGCCCAAGCCCAAAGCCCAAAAACCTTAAGCACAGTCTACAGGTCATATTTATGAAGGGATTTCATTGTAACTTGGTAGGTTGACTTCATATAATGTCTAGATGAGAACGTCCCCTTTTGGACATGATTGGGCAACTTTGACGGCTAAAGGTGCCAGAAGCCCGAAAACCTTTAGCACTGTCTACAGGTCATATTTATGAAGGGATTTCATTGTAATTTGGTAGGTTGACTCCAAATAATGTCTAGATGAGAACGTCCCATTTTGGCCGTGATCATTTAGCCTTGATGGGTGCCCGAGGCCAAAAACCTTTAGTATAGACAAAAGGTTATATTTATAGAAGGATTTCATTGTAACATTGTTAGGTTGACTCCATATAATGCCTAGATGATGACATCCCCTTTTGGTTGTGATTGGTCAACTGTGATGGCTACAGGTGCCCGAAGCCCGAAAACCTTGAGCACAATCTACAGGTCATATTTATGAAGGGATTTCATTGTAACTTCTTAGGATGAATCCAGATGATGCCCAGATGAGATTGTCCCCTTTGGTTGCGATCATTCAACCATGATGGCTGCCCGAGCCCGAAGCCCGAAAACGTTTAGCACAGTCTACAGGTCATATTTATGAAGGGATTTCATTGTAACTTGGTAGGTTGACTTCATATAATGTCTAGATGAGAATGTCCCCTTTTGGACATGATTGGGCAACTGTGACGGCTTCAGGGGCCCAAAGCCCGAAAACCTTTAGCATAGTCTACAGGTCATAATTATGAAGGGATTTCATTGTATCTTGGTAGGATGACTCCAAATAGTGTCCAGATGAGAACGTCCCAAATAGTGTCCAGATGAGAACGTCCCCTTTTGGTCACGATCATTCAGACTTGATGGCTGCCCGAGCCCAAAAACCTTTAGCATGTCTGTAGGTCATATTTATGGAAGGATTTCATTGTACCTTGTTAGGTTGACTCCATATAATGCCTAGATGATGACATCCCCTTTTGGTCGTGGTTGGTCAGTTGTGATGGCTACAGGTGCCTGAAGCCCGAAAATCTTGAGCACAGTCTGCAGGTCATATTTATGAAGGGATTTCATTGTAACTTCATAGGATCACTCCAGATGATGTCCAGATGAGAGTGTCCCCTTTTGGTTGCGATCATTCAACCATGATGGCCGCCCAAGCCGAAAGCCCGAAAACCTTTAGCACAGTCTTCAGATCATATTTATGAAGGGATTTCATTGTAACTTGGTAGGTTGACTTCCTGTAATGTCTAGATGAGAACAGCCCCTTTTGGACACCATTAGGCAACTGTGTTGGCTACAGGTGCCCAAAGCACGAAAATCTTTAGCACAGTCTACAGGTGATATTTATGAAGGGATTTCATTGTACCTTGGTAGGATGACTCTAAATAATGTCTATGAGAACGTCCCCTTTTGGTCGCAATCATTCAGCCTTGATGGCTGCCCGAACCCAAAACCTTTAGCAGCATCTATTGGTCATATTTATGGAAGGACTTCATTGTAACCCATAAGTTTGACTCCATATAATGCCTAGATGATGACATCCCCTTTTTGTCGTGATTGGTCACCTGTGACGGCTTCAGGGGCCCAAAGCCCAAAAACCTTGAGCACAGTCTACAGGTCATATTTATGAAGGGATTTCATTGTAACTTTGTAGGATCACTCCAGATGATGCCCAGATGAGAAGGTCCCCTTTTGGTTGCGACCATTCAACCATGATGGCTGCCAGAGCCCAAAGCCCAAAAACCTTTAGCACAGTCTACAGGTCATATTTATGAAGGGATTTCATTGTAACTTGGTAGGTTGACTTCATGTAATGTCTAGATGAGAACGTCCCCTTTGGACGCAATTGGGAAACTGATGGCTACAGGGGGGCCCGAAGCCCGAAAACCTTTAGCACAGTCTATAGGCCATATTTATGAAGGGATTTTAATGTAACTTGATAGGATGACTCGTTTTGGAATAATTTCACTGTAACTTGGTAACTTTTGTTGATATACGTTAACTGTGAGGGCCACATATATTAACTGTGAGGTCATATTAACCCACCCCTCAGATCTTTAGTACAGTGTACACCTCATATTATTTTTATCATAAACATAGCATACAGGGAACAGAAATGAACATATTCCCAATTATCACAATTCTTGTCTTATTTCATAATCCTTTCATAAACATTGAACATTATCCTTTTCATCAAACACAACACACAAGTTAAGCTACAGTGTCATTGACACTTTCATTGTACAGGACTTCTGTATGAAAGTTCTGATTTGAATAAATTTTTGTATGAATGTTTAGTAACATGGCATACATCACATATAATATGGGCCTTTTTCTCGTGCAGAAATTAAGCAAATTAGATGAACTTTGATTTATGCAGTGCTACTTATATACAGTAAGTGCACATGTCAATACGGCTCGGGCTAGAGGCTTTATTTATAAACCGATCTTCATGAAACTTCTTGGGGTACCTTTGTTATCACCTTGGGACGAGAACGAGTGTCTCTGGGTGCGGTCCAAAATTTAAGATGGCTGCCAGTGGCCATTTTGTACCGAAATTAGGTCCAATCAGTTTGTTATCACTGTGCTATGACAACAAATATCTTTGGGTTCAGGCAGACCCACTCTGGGACTCAAAGATTTCTTTTCTAGTTTAGCATCTGACTGTAGCCCACCTTTACAATACTTTACCTATACATTTGTTACAGGCTACAGTCAGTATTTATGTACAGACCATTACAATACTTTATATGTACCTTTGTTATCAGGTCATTACCTAGATGTTTGTCATTGCTGTGTCACATACTATACATGTACATGTCTTAACAAGTTGAGCTACAGTGTCATTGACACTTTCATTTCACTCTCATACTGATGTCATATTGGAGACTGAATCATGAAAGAACTGAGCTGCCTTTGTCAGTCATCTCTGTGCAGTTTTCCACGGCATCAACACCATGATGCACATGAGTGCCCATGTCAAATGGTGGAATTTAACCTGAAAACATCCTTTCATCATGAAACATATGTTGCATTAAATTGGCCCATATTTACATCAGTTTTTGGAAGGCAGCAGTACATTGAACTTGCAGCAATGATGTACAACAGCGACAAATGTTTCGATAAAAATGGGGCAAAACCCTGCAGTACCTCAAATGTGAACACGATTTATCAAAATGTATTTCTGCTTGTGAAACAGTTTTTTTCTGCCATTCAGTGGTGTTTTTACATAACTGGTTTAGGGCTAGATTATATTGGGTGGCCTGCATTTGTTATTCACAATTTGTTTTAGTACAAATTATTGGAGAGTGCCAGTGGGCACTCTCCAATAATTTGCCCTAAAACAATTTATATAAACAAAATGTTATTTGCTTTTGACTAAATATGAAAGTCAGGATAAGCTATTGTCATCACGTGTGCGGAAGTCTGTTAGTCTATGAGTCTGTTCACATTTTCCTTTAGCACAGGCTACACTGGTTTGAGGTCATGTCTAGATGAGAATGCCCCCTTTTGGTCATGATCGGTCAACCATGATGGCTGCCCAAGCCCAAACCCCGAAAACCTTTAGCAGTCTACAGGTCATATTTATGAAGGGATTTCATGGTAACTTGGTAGGGTGACTCTGTATAATTTCTAGATGAGAACGTCCCCTTTTGGTCATGATCTGCCAACTGTGATGGCTGCCCAAGCCCCAAAACTTTTAGCACAGTCTACAGATCATATTTAATATGGAGAGATTTCATTGTAACTTGGTAGGATGACTCCATATGATGCCTAGATGAGAACTTCCCCATTTGGTCATGATCTGTCAACCGTAACGACTGCTCAAGCCCAATACCCCCAAAACCTTTAGCACAGTCTACAGGTTGTATTGATGGAGGGAATTCATTGTAACTTGGTAGGATGACTCCATATGTCGAGATCAGGACGTCCCCTTTTGGTCGCGATTGGTCAACTGTGGCGGCTACAGGAGCCCGAAGCCCGAAAACCATTAGCACAGTCTACAGGGGTCATATTTATGAAGGGATTTCATCGTAACTTGGTAGGATAAATCCAGATAATTGTCTAGATTAGAAGGTCCCCTTTTGGTCGCGATCAATCAACCATATGGCTGCCCGAGCCCGAATGAAAACCTTTAGCACAGTCTACAGTTTGTGTTTATGAAGGGATTTCATGGTAACTTGGTAGGATGACTTGGTATAATATCTAGATGAGAATGTACCCTTTTGGTCATGATCTGTCAACCGTGACTGCTGTCCAAGCCCAAAACTTAAAAACTTTAACCCTCTACCCAACACAGACGATATCAAAATTTATTATTTTAAATACCATTTTTTAAACATTTTCAAAAAATTTCAACAAAACCATATTAAGTGACTCCTCGTTGGAACGAGCTCAGTAGGCTCGTTCCAAAGAGGGGTCACATGATATGGTTTTGTTGAAATTTTTTGAAAAATAATATTTTTTCAACTGCTGAATTTGCATATTATGTGGGCGGATGCAGGCGAATCGTTAGGTAAAGGGTTAAGCACAGTCTATAGGTCATATTTAATATGGAGGGATTTCATTGTAACTTGGTAGGATGTCTCTGTATGATGTCTAGATGAGGACATCCCCTTTTGGTTGTGATCAGTCAACCATGATCGCTACACTGGCCCAAAGCCCGAAAACCTTTAGCACAGTCTACAGGCCGTACTTATGATTTCATTGTAACTTGATTGGATGACTCGTTTTGGAATAATTTCACTGTAACTTGATAACTTTGGTTGACATACATTAACTGTTAGGGCCACATACAGGTAAAACTAGAAGTCCTGTTACAAACTGTGTGCTTATCTAGGCTTAACTGCGCATAGGAATTGCACGCAATTGACATATTGAATGGCATCCAAAGCATGGCAGGTTCTCCTGGTTTCTCATAGCAAACACAGGCAATGTTTTTGCCAATGGATCTCCGAGTCACCCGTAGGCCCATTTGCTGAAACATTGCTTGTGCACAGGTCATATGTACAGAATTTGTTGGCCTTACTATGGTCATAACACGTAGATTAACATGCAGATCAACGTGCTATTTGTGCGCATTTCATGACAAGACTTCTAGTTTTAACTGTTAATTAACTGTGAGGGCCACATTAACCCACCCCTCAATTCTTTAGTACAGCCTACACGTCAACTTATTTTTATTGAAAACATAGCATACAGGGAACAGAAATTAACATATTCCCAATTATCACAATCCTTGTCTTATTTCATAATCCTTTCATAAACATTGAACATTATCCTTTTCATCAAAACAACACACAATCAAGTTAAGCTACAGTGTCATTGACACTTTCATTTTGAAAGCCCTTATAGTGGCTTCTAGCACTCAACCAATTCAATACTTTGTACATGTATATTATCTGTATTATTTGTCCTCATGTTGTATACAGATGATGTTCCACAAAGAAAAAAAATCATTAACCATATATATATTTAGTCAACGATCTTTCTCAAAATTGTGATATTCTATAGCATCGGGCTTTCTCTAACAGCTTTCATTTCACCCTATTTCCCTGACTCCAACCCTCCATCTATATCAATGGCAGCTTGATAAAATTATTCTAAAACACACTTTCCGATCTGAAGTCATGTCTCAAGAACTATCAAAGGTAGAAGTCTATATTTGGCAGGGTTTGACAAGTTAGAAAGAAGTCATGCGGACCCCCAAAGCATCAGGTTGTACATGGCACACCTAAGTTTTCTAAAATTGAAGTACAGTTTTAGGTAAAGGATGAAACAGCTCATCCAGCAGATGTGCCTGACAGAAAGTACATGTTCGGTCTCATCCAGAAAAAAAATTTAAGCTATCATTTTGTTCCACACCTGAAATCAATTTTCAGCCTGGCTGTCCACTGCTGGAAACTGATGGTATCCATTGCTAGGGGGATGTGCTGAATAATTGCTTTATGAAGTTTTCAGTGGTTCTTATTTTTTTTTTTTTTACAGGCAGTCATGCAAACTGTTTTTCTCCTCTGATCCTCTAAAGATTGTGAAGGCCTCCGGTCAGTATATGTTTGATGAGAGTGGAACAAAGTATCTTGATTGTATAAACAATGTATGTCATGGTAAGTTTAAAGTTAGGGAACAATTTGCATTAACCCTTGCACATCGACGTTGACTTACCAAAATTTATTGATGCAATTTTTTCCCACAATGCAAATAGAAATTTAACCAATTCTGTCTTGATTGATAGAGCTCAGTGAGCTCTGTGAAACAAGACAGAATTGGTTAAATTCCTATTTGTATTGTGGGGAGTGTGGTTGCTCACTGGTTACGGAACTTGACTTTAACTGAAAGGTTCACAGTTCGATCCCTGCCAGGGGTAACTGCATTGTGTCCTTGAGTAAGCAAGGCTCTTAATCCCAACTATCCACATTTTATTAGCTCACCTGACTGCAAGTCAGTGTGAGCTATTGCCATCACTTGGCGTCCATTTTCCGTTAACTTTTGCAAACTTGGCTTCTTCTTCACAGCCATTCAGCCAAATTCAAACATATATTGCACAAACCATCCCTGGAGTACACCTTTTTATTTTGTTCAAATGAAGAGGCTGCCTTCTTCGGGTCTGGTCAATGATGCCAAAGTCTAAAAATCTTTAAAAATCTTCTTTTCATGAACCACCAGAGAGATTGCCTTGATATTATGGTATGTAACACTCTTTGGTGTTGAAGATTAAAATTTGTTCAAGGGAAGTTGGTAGATCAATATTTGAGCTCTCTGTGGGCACATACCCAAAATTTCTGTTTTAGGAACTGATGTGCCGATTTGAACCAAATTTGGCATGTAGTATAAGTGGGTCCAAAGTACTTGATTGCTGCCCCAATTTTTTTTTTCGTAAACCTATGGGTACCCCAGGGGCTAAAAATAGAAAACAATTCAAATGCCCATATTTAACAAAACTACACGGAACAGAGAAATGTTATGTGGTATGAAGCATCCTTTTGACGAGTAGAATGGATTTTAAAAAAAGGCCATCTGTTGTGTCAGGGTGTTCTGTAGGGGCGTTTGAAAAAATGCTGAGTCAGCATATTTGCAAAAATTGAAAAAAAAAAATTCTTCAGAACCACTGATCAGAATCTTTTTGATATTTGGTATACAACATCCATAGGATGGTTAAATACAATTGTGTTCAAATTGAGCCCCTCGGTTCATATTTGGGTTCAACACAGGAGCCCAAAATAATTAACTTAGATCGCTATGGGGAATAAGCTTTAAAAATCGTCTTCTTCAGATCAAACAGTCAGTCTTTTGATACTTGGTGTACAACATCTCTACAGGGGTCAGATTGACGTTTGTTCAAATTGAGTCCCTAGGTTAACATTTGGGCTTCCTATGGGAGCCCAAATATTAACTTGGTGCAATATGGGGAATAATCTTTAAAAAATCTTCTTCTTCAGATCCACCAGTCAGATTCTTTTTGATATTTGGTATGCGGCATCTTTAGGGGGGTTAGATTCAAGTCTGTTCAGATAGGATTCCTGGATGAATATTTGGGC
Source organism: Pictodentalium vernedei (assembly GCA_031216915.1). Taxonomy (NCBI): domain Eukaryota; kingdom Metazoa; phylum Mollusca; class Scaphopoda; order Dentaliida; family Dentaliidae; genus Pictodentalium; species Pictodentalium vernedei. Next base: position 711,672,087 of record CM062297.1, read on the forward strand.
TCTTTATTGGAGCCCAAATTTTAACTTAGTGCAATATGAGAAAATTTCTTTAAAAATCTTCTTTTTCTGACCCACCAGTGAGAATCCTTTCATATTTGATATGTGACATCTCTAGAGGTGTGAGATGTGAATTTGTTCAAATCGAGTCCCTGGGTTAATATTTGGGCTTCCTGTGGGAGCCTGAATATTAACTTGGTGCAATATAGGGAATAATCTTTAAAAATCTTCTTCTTCAGATCCACCGGTCAGATTCTTTTGATATTTGGTATGCGGCATCTTTAGGAGGGTTAGATTCAAGTCTGTTCAGATAGGATTCCTGGATGAATATTTGGGCTCTTTATTGGAGCCCAAATATGAGAAAATTTCTTTAAAAATCTTCTTTTTCTGACCCACCAGTGAGAATCCTTTCATATTTGATATGTGACATCTCTAGAGGTGTGAGATGTGAATTTGTTCAAATCGAGTCCCTGGGTTAATATTTGGGCTTCCTGTGGGAGCCTGAATATTAGCTTGGTGCAATATAGGGAATAATCTTTAAAAATTTTCTTCTTCAGATCCACCAGTCAGATTCTTTTTGATATTTAGTATGCAGCATCTCTAGGGGGGTTAGATTCAAGTTTGTTCAAATGGGATCCTTGGGTGAAGATTTGGGCTCTTTGTTGGACCCCAAATTCAAACTTGGTACAATTTGAGAAAATTTCTTTAAAAATCTTCTTTTTCAGACCCACTGGTGAGAATCCTTTCATATTTAGTATGTGACATCTCTAGAGGTGTAAGGTTCAAATTTGTTCAACTCGAGTTCCTGGGTTACTATTTGGGTTCCCCAAGAGAGCCCAAATATTTACTTAGTGCAATATGGGAAATTATCATTTAAAATCATCTCCTTCAGATCCAGCGGTCAGATTCTTTTTATATTTGGTGTACAACACCTCTGGGAGGGTTAGATTGAAGGCTGTTCAAATCAGGTCCCTGGGTCAATATTTGGACGTTTTATTGAAGACCAAAGTTTAACTTAGTGCAATATGAGAAAATTTCTTGAAAATTCTTTTCTTCAGGTCCATCAGTGAGAATCCTTTCATATTTGGTGTGGAACATCTCTAGGGGTGTCAAATTCAAGTTTGTTCAGATCGAGTCACTTGTTTTTTTCATTTTTTTTGTTTGTTTTGATTTGGGGGGAGATGGGGGGTGGGGTTGGGGCTAGAGAGAACCACAATAGTTGAAAACAAAACAAAAATTTCATTCGGTTGTTGTTTTTTAATACTTCACAGAACAGAGCTCGCTAGGAAGCTTTCTTAGGACCAGCAGAAATGAATGGCCCAAAAAGTTGCCTTTGGTTGTGTCACATCAAATCAAAAAATTGCTCTTGCTGCTGATCACTTACTGATACACTCATCTCTTTTGACAGTTTGAGCCAGGTGAGCATTTTTAGTCTCACTTAAGCCTCTAGTGTGTACATTACCCTCTAAAATGTGGACTTCTACAATATATTTTGAAAAACCGAAAACCAAACCGAAAACCATGTTTTTGTACGAAACCAAAATCGAAGCGAAATACAAATTTCAAAACCACCCAGCCCTGCCTTGTAGCTTGGGTGTGGATCAGTGTGGAGAATCAAATTTGGTTGCCCTTTGTTATACGCATAAATCAGCATGGGGAAAGATCTCTCATGGGATGGGTTCTGTTTGTACTTTCTTGCCAGAGTTGTGGCCATTTTTGGACTTAGAAAATAGTGCTGTGATATTGGTTTGTGGATTGTGCACACACTTTATTTTGCACTTGCTTCAATGATGGGTCATAAGCTATGTTTCTCAGGCAAAATATCAAAATATTTACTATTTCAGGATGTTTTTTCCAAGTGTCATCATTTATACATGTTATGTAAAGGGTTAATGATCACGGCATAGATAACTTTTGGTCTGGGTATGGCAAGAATGTTTTTCTATGGATTTCAGATTGGAATCCAAATTTCCACTGCTTTGGCACTCAGAATGTGTTACGTTTTGAGATATTTGGTCCAAAACGTATTTTAGACAAAATCTAATTTTCTTTCCACTTTGCAAAATTTATCAACAAAAGGACTGATGAGCCATAAATGGCCCCTCTCCTTGACCTGCATCTACACCTTTGTTAACCTTTTACCCAATGTAGATGGTATCAAAATTGATTAATTTATGGGTTTTGTTGGAATCTTTCAAAAAATTATATTTTTTCAACTGCTGAATTTGCATATTACATAGGTGGATGCAGCCAATCCGTTAGGTAAGGGTAAATCATGGCACAAGTTTGTTGATTCCATTTTACTAGATCCATATTTTTATCAGCTCACCTGACAGCAAGTCTGTGGGAGCTATTGTTATCACTTCGCATCTGTCATCTGTCGTTACTTTATATTTGTGTTCAGGTTACTGATGTGGCGAGCTGTATAGTTTTTGGTGTAAATCTGATAATTTAATCCTGAGATATTAACCCTTTATCCTTCAAATTGAAAATTCCTTCAATCCATTTCGCATTCGATAACTTGAAAAATATTGCTTGGATTGTCAAGTTACTTTATAATTGTGTTCAGGCTACTGATGTGCTGAGCTGTATAGTTTTTGGTGTAAATTTGATAATTTGATCCGGAGATATTAACCCCCTTTATCCTTCAAATTGAAAATTCCTCCAGTCCCTTTGGCATGAGATAACTCAAACAATATCAATCCGATTGTCATATTACTTTATATATTTATTCAGGTTACTGATGTGCTGTGCTGTATAGTTTTTTATGTAAATCTGTTAATTTGATCCGGAGATATTAACCCTTTATCCATCAAGTTAGACACTCCTCCAATCCATATATGTAACCATACCTTGTATGGTGTACATTATGCCAGCATCTGTGGTGGCCCTTCGTCATACAGCTTTCTACTAATTGCGCGTTTGGGTACACATCTGACGATTTCATCTGCCTATTTTTCTTTAAAAATCTTCTTCTTCAGATTCAGCAGTTGGAATGTTTTGATATTTGGCATGGACCAACCTTAGGAGGCTGAGATTCAAGTTTGTTCAAGCCAAGTCCCTTGGTTCATATTTGGGCTCACTATGGGAGCCTGAATGACAACTTAGTTCAAAATGAGGAATTTTCTTTAAAAATCTTCTTCAGATCCAGCAGATGAATGCTTTTGATATTTTTTATGCAGCATCCTTAGGGGGGTAAGATTCAAGTTTGTTCAAGCCATGTCCCTAGGTTCATATATGGGCTCCCTGTGGGAGCCCAAATTATGACTTAGTTCAATATGAGGAATATTCTTTAAAAATTTTTTTTTTTTTAGATCCACTGGTCAGAATATTTGGATATTTGGTATAAGCTTTTCTTAGGAGGAGCAGATGCAACTTGTTGAAATCAATTCTCTGGGTTGATATTTAGGCTACCATGTCAGGTGAGTGCCCTCAGGCCCCCTGGGGCCTCTTGTTTTTTTTTTATTAGGGTTTACCGACACATTAACAGCCAGGGTCATATCATGTCGGTGACAGTTTTTTGGGTGGAGGAAGCCGGAGTACCCGGTGAGAACCACCGAGCAACGAGAAGCAGCTGTCAGCTCTCCAACATTGTAACTCTGAACTCTGCACCACGGCACAAGCAGGGTTAGATTGGTTGAAGACATGCGCACCTTCGACGTGCAGTATGCCTTAGTACACAGCGCCATCATGCCCCCATGTAGGCAAACAGAGTTAACTGCCTTGCCCAAGGACACAATGCGGGAGCGCGAATCAGTCGTTGAAATGGTCACCCATCCAACTATTAAATGCGCTCAACGTTGCTTAACTTCGGTGATCTGATGAGAACCGGTTGCCGTGATGCCACCACGCCCCCTGAAATGCTTTTAACCCTTGCAAGACTTCCATAAGTGGCAGAGGAAAAATTGATCTGATTCCTGTATGGATATCATAATTTAACCCTCTCATGACTTCAGTGTGTTTTCCGAAGATTTTATTTCATGTTGAACCCTTTCAATGCTGTGCACATATATTTTTTTTCTGGTTTCTTGGAAACATTTATCTGATTCCTGTATGAATGTCTTTAATTTAACCCTCTCAAGACTTCAGTGTGTTTTTAAAAGATTTTGCTTCATGTGGAACCTTTTCAGTGCTGTGCACATGTTTTTTTCTGGTTTCTGAAAAACATCTGATTCCTGTATGGATGTCTTTAATTTAACCCTCCCAAGACTTCAATGTGGGTTTCAAAGATTTTATTGATGTCTTGATCAAACCTTTTTAATGCTGTGCACATATATGTTTTTTCTGGTTTCTTGGAAAAAAATTCTCTGATTCCTGTATGAATATCTTTAATTTAACTCTCTCAAGACTTCAATGTGGGTTCCAGAGATTTAATTTCATGTAATACTATTAACAAAAACCTATTTCTGATTTCTTTAAAAAAATCCCCCCCCCCCCCCCCCCAAAAAAAAAAAATAAATAAATAAATAAATAAGTCTCCATAAATTCTCTTTCTGTTTAGTTTATTTTGATGCTTTAACAATTTCCAACAGAAATTGAATTTACTGGTGGCAGTAAAATTCTGTTTCTCTAGTTTGAAATTGTTCTTATTCTTTAAAACCACTGGGCCTAATTCATTCATTTATGGCACAGACCATCTTTGAAGTAAACCTTTTCTTCTTTGTTCAAATGAAACTGTTGCCATCTTCAGGCTGGTGGAATTTCTCTTCTGATTTCCCCCTCCCCCCCCCCCCCCCCCTCTTCCAAATTACTATATCCCTTGGGGTGGGGTTAATGCTCCATAAGCTTAAAATGCTTTAAAAATCTTATTTTTATAAGCCACTTGTAATAATGCTTAGATTTCTTGTTTGGAATTTACTTTAATGATGCAGATTCACTTTTTTCTTAAAGAAACTCAGTAAGTCAAAATTTGGACTCCCAAATTTGGGCTACACTCAAAATTTCTATTTTCGGATCCAATGGACAGTTGTGAACCAAATTTGTCATGTAGTATATAACTGGGTCATAAGTGTTTCATTTAAGCCAGATTTTTTTTGGAGGAGGTGGGGGGGGGGGGCGGTAGAGAGAAGTACCGTAGTTGAAAACAAAACAAAAATTTTGTTCGGTTGTTGTTTTTCAATACTTCACAGAACAGAGTTTGCTAGGAACGTTTCCTAGGACCAGCAGAAATTAATGGCCAAAAAAGTTGCCTTTAGCTGTCAAATCAAAAAACTGGTCTTGCTGCTGTTCACTTACTGATACACTCATCTCGTTTGACAACTTGAACCAGCTGAGCGTTTTAGGCTCACTTGAGCCTCTGGTTAATTTTTCTCCCTATGTTTCATCTGCATCTCATCTGCAGCTTAGTTTAGCCCAGTAATGTATTAGACATGTGAACCATGAACCTGTATGTTGAGAGTCAGTTACCTGTAAAACATTCATGAACAGCCCTTATGAAAATCTTTTCAGACCACTCGTCCAGTCAACAAGTAGTTATTTATTTATTTATTTATTTATTTATTGATGTTTAAGGTCACATACTTATGCACAATGGCTAGTCATGACCATGACAGTTTTACGGGTGGAGGAAGCCGGAGTACCCGTAGAGAACCACCGAGCATCATTGACGAGCAACTGTCAGCTCCTCAACATTCTAACTCTGTTCAAGTTCCGCTCAAGCTGGGTTACAGCAGTTGAAGACATGTGTAGTATGCGTGCCCCCATGTAGGCAACCAGGATAAAGTGCCTTGCCCAAGAACACAATGCAGCTCGTCCCGGACGGGGATCGAACTCGGGACCTCTAGCATGGAAGTCCAACAGTCTACCACTGAGCCACCGCGCACCCCAACACATAGTTAAATACATGGCAAAAAATACTAGTGCTTAGTCCTTGAAAATACTTAAAAATGCTTGAGTTTTAAAACTGAAATTCCAGGCCCTTCAAATTTATGAAAATAGACTCATTGCAAAAAGTCATGAAAAATATATTTACAGTATAGTCGCCGTGGACTGGTCACATTCCACGCGTGGGCAATATTTCCACAGTCGCAATAATATTAGATTCCAAACACTAATTACACGAATAATATTCAAAAATTTAATTAATGAAGCACTGGGTACAACCCGGTGCTTCATTAATTAAAATTTTGCTAATGATGATTTTTACTACCTGGTAAACAGATGCGTGGACATAACTGCCCACGTGTGGATTACGACCAATCCACGGCGACTGTATTGTAGGTAATTGTTTGACTTGTATAGGTTCATTATTACCCTTTTAAAATTATACAAGCTTCCTGATTGGTCAGTAACCAGTGCATGCAGTACAGTACATTTAACTCCAATGGGGTGTATGAAGTTCAGTGGGGTGTATGAGAATATCACATGACAGCTAAAAGGGATGTACAGACATTCTGTGGTACACTTTGCCGATTTTCCTTTCACCCATTGCCTCAAAACATTTTCGTCAGTAAAAATAAACATTCAGAATCACAAACAAAACTAGACTTTATGATTCTGGAGAATCATGGCTTTTCCCGATGAGATTCCATGATTTTTCATGACCCCACAGTGTCTTGTTGTTTTTAACTGTCTCACTGAAGTCCCTTCATTGATGTCATGAAAAAGGTGAAGATAGTAATCTCAAATGACAGAGTTTGATAAAAAATTGTTTAGGTAAAAACCATCATTAACGGTGGACTGGTTTAATGTCAATATCGTCTTCCAACAAGTGAATGACCGACAAAAGGAGTTATGTTTGTTTGACACATACCCACTGAGTGCTGTGTCAATTTAAAAATGGTTCATTTTATCTCAAATGTATCCCAAATATTGATGTCTGGCAGCTTGTAGAGGGTTAACAAGTGGTAACAGGAATATTTATTCATGCAACTTGTAATGTCACACCAAGAACTGTGAATGGCCATTTTTTTCTTTAAAATCTACAAGATGTTTTCAAAGAAATCCAGGGAGAACATGAATTTTAAGCTTTTGATGGGTATCATTGTTTATCCAGCCCAAAACGGGTTAAGTGTTGTTTTTTGAATACTCTTATTACTTCCAAAAATAATTCTCAGTGAATTCTACTTCCACTTGTTTTGATCTCTCCTCCCAACTTTGGGTGCTGTGGGTACGCAAACACAGCCCATTTTATCAACATTTTGATGTTTGAGAACCTGCATAGGGTTAACAAATGCTTACAGGAATATTTTGTACATGCAGCTTGTAATGTCACACTAAGATCAGAGAATGGCCATTTTTTCTTGAAAATCTACGGCATGTTTTTAAAGAAATCCTCAGATAACACAAATGTTTAACCTTTTGAGGGGTATCTCCCTGTAACCACCTCTAAAGGGTTTAAGCTTGGTTTTGTGAATACCTTCATTACTTACAAAAATGATCGACGGTGAATTCCACTTCCAATGAAGGAGGTTATGTTTATCTCGTAGGTACACATTTGGTGTTATGGTTGCCCAAGAACAGCCCATTTTCTCCAAATGTCTATGCTTGGCAGTCTCTGGAGGGTTAACAAATGTTTACCGAAACATTTTGTTCATGCTTGTAATGTCACTCAAAGACCTGCGAATGGTCAATTGTTCTTGAATTTTTTGTTGTTGAGAAATCCATAGAAAACTGGAATTTTAAGCATATATATATCTCCTTAAACAGTCAAAAATGGGTTCAGACCTCGATTTTTGAATCCATTTACTACTTACAAAAATGTTTCCCTGTCAGTTTTGCTTCTGGTAAAAGAAGTTACGTTTCTCTGTTGCATTCCCTTTTGATGTTGTTGTTGTTCAAAAACAGGCTATTTTTTCAAAATTTTGACATTGAGCAGCCCATGGAGGGTTAACAAATGCTTACCAGAATAATTTATCCAATCAACTGGTAATGTGACACTATGACCTATCAATGGCCATTTTCTCTTGAAAACGCTACCAGATGTTTGTAAAGAAATCCAGGGAAAACATAAATTTTTAAGCCTTTGATGGGTATCACTATTAACAACCACAAAAGGGGTTAACGCTTGGTTTTTTGAATACCCTTATTACTTACAAAAATGGTCCTCGGTGAATTCCACTTCCAACAAAGGAGATTATGGGTAATTCCCAGGTACACGTTGGGTGTTGCGCGTGTCTGAAAACAGCCCATTTCAACAAAATTACGATGCTTGGCAGTCTGTAGAGGGTTAATAAACATCCATGATTTTTTATGACCCTGGAGTGTCTGAAGAATTGTTTTTAATTGTATCATTAAAGTATTTTTATTGATGTCTTGAGAAAAGTGGGTATAATAGTCTCAAATGACCCAGTAGTCTCAAATGACCCAGTGTGATAAAAGAACGTTTTGGCTAAATCATCATTGTTTGTGGAGAGGGTTAATATTAATATCAGCGTCTGAGAATCAGCGTCTAATTCAAATAGCCTATTGTATCTCAAATTTATCTAAAATTTCGATAGTTGACGGTTTGTGGAGGGTCAATGAAGGCTTGCGAGAATATTTCTTCTCCAGGGTTTATTTGTTCTTAAAAATCTGCAAGAACCACTTGAAGATATCCACAGAAAATGTGAACTTTAAATTCTTAAGCATGTCATGTATAGTCCCTGTGTCAATTATCTCCTATTAGACCACAGTTGTTATGCATGATTATGTCATTTTTTCACACCTTGTAGAGCTCACCTATCACATGTCTGTTAATAGCAGAAGTAAATTTCTCTCCAATTGGTTTTTCCCCGTAGGATTAGTTTTATTTATTACAATGAAGATATCCATACATACAACGACAAACATGAAGTTATTACATTCGTAAATAGGAAGTGTTGTTTGTACATATGTGTAGATAAAATATACCCTGGGACGGAGAAGGGGAGTATAGCCGTCTTACAAACTAGTATATATCTAGCCCCACTGCCGGGGAAATCTTGGCGCCATGCACCACTGCATTTGATAACCGCCTTACAGAGTAGTAAATATACCTGCCCCCCTTCCCATGTTGGGGAGCCCCACCTTTTATTGTAAGGTTCCTTAGGCACAACATAGCGTCAGTAAGATGGATATATACTGCCACGTCGCCACCCTGGGGCGGAGGAGGGGCAGTGTATAGCCGTTTTACAGACTAGTATATACCTGGACCCACTGTCGGGGAAATGCTATAGTGTCAACACTATTTGATATTATAAGTAACTGATCCCATTGTAGCTAACGTTATTTACTGCTTTCTTATCATGCAGTGGCAGGGCGCGGTGGCATTGTGGTAGCCGGTTCTCGTCAGATCACCGAAGTAAAGCAACGTTGAGCCTGGTTTATCATTGGATGGGTGGCCGTCTGAGCGATCAATTTGGACTCCCATGCTGTGTCCTTGGGCAAGGCACTTAACTCTGATTGTCCATATGGGGGCATGATGCCGCCATGTACTAAGGCGTACTGCACGTCGATGGTATGCATGTCTTCAACCAATCTAACCCTGCCTGTGCTGTAGTTCGGAGTTACGATGTTGGGAAGCTGGCAGCTGCTCGTCGTTGCTCGGTGGTTCTTTCCAGGTACTGTGGCTTCCTCCACCCGTAGAACTGTCACGGTCATGATTAGCCATTGTGCATAAGTATATGCCCTTAAACACCAATAAATAAATAATAAATGATATCATGCAGGGCAGTGTGGAATACGAGGTGAGGCATACCTTTCAATGTGTGTTTGGTTGGAGAAAGAGGCAGGGAGGAGGTGGTAACCTTGGTAATTTTGTTTGGATAAATCGACCGCTGGCGTGGGACACCGAATTGACCGATGAAGCGGGACACAGTGAGAGTGGAACTTATGGGCGGTTATTCTTGATAATAAATACTATACACTTACTTTTGAGTTCATACAAGGTGAGTATAGTAGTCTCAAATGAGATTTACCAATATTTGTCTTGAAAACCTACAAGAGGCTTTTAGAGAAATCCTCGGAAAATACGAATTTTTAACCTTCTGTGGGGTATCGCTCTGTAACCAGCCCTAAACGGATTAATGCTTGGTTTTATGAATACCTTCATTACTTACAAAAATGATCCTCAGTGAATTTCACTTCCAATGAAGAAGGTTATGTTTATCACGCAGGTACACATTGGGTGTTATGGGTGCCCCAAAACAGCCCATTTTCTCAAAATGTCTATACTTTGCAGGCTCTGGAGGGTTAATAATTGCTTACCGGAATATTTTGTCCATGCAACTTGTAATGTCACTCAAAGACCTGCAAATGGTCAATTTTTCTTGAAAACGTGCTAGATTTTTTTGAGAAATCCACAGAAAACGGGAATTTGATGGGTATATCTCCTTAACCAGTCGACAATGGGTTAAGACCTCGATTTTTGTATATCCTTACTACTTACAAAAATGTTTCTCTGTCAGGTTTGCGTCCAGTAAAAGAAGTTACGTTTCTCTGTGGCATTTCCATTTGATGTTGTTAGTGTCCAAAAACAGACTATTTCTTCAAAATTTTTGACATTTAGCAGCCCATGGAGGGTTAACAAATACCTACCAGAATAGTGTATGCAACTGGTAATGTGATACCAAGACCTATCAACGGCCATTTTCTCTTGAAACCCTACAAGATGTTTAAAGAAATCCAGGGAAAACGATTTTTAAGCTTTCGATGGGTATCCCTCTTAACCTCCCCAACAGGGGTTAACGCTTGGTTTTTTGAATACCCTTATTACTTACAAAAATGGTTCTCTGTGAATAGCACTTCCAACAAAGGTGATTATGTTTATCTCTTGTGTATACTTTGGGTGCTGTGCGTGTCCGAAAACAGCCCATGTCAACAAAATTACGATGCTTGGCAGCTTGTAGATGGTTAATAAACGCTCACCGGAGTATTTTGTCCCTGCAACTTGTAATGTCACATAAAGACCTACGAATAGTCAATTTTTCTTGAACCCCTACAAGTTACTGTTAGGAAAATTCACAGAAAATGGGAATTTAAAGCTTTTAAGGGATATCTCTCTTAGCCTACACAAAGTGGGTTAAGACTTCGACTTTTGAATACCCTTGCTACTTACAAAAATGTTTCTGTATAAATTGTACACTCGATAAAAGGAGGCGCTTTTCTTTGTGGTGTACCCATTGGGTGCTGTTGGTGTCCAAAAACAGCCCATTTTATCACAATTTTGACGTTGGGGAGCCCTGGGAGGGTTAACTAATGCTGACCGGAATATTTTGTCCATGCAACTTGTAATGACGCACCAAGACCTGCGAATAGCCGATTTTTTCTTGAAAACCTACAAGATGTTTTTAGAGAAATCCACAGAAAATGGGTATTTTAAGATTTTAATGGGTATCTCTCTTTAACCAGCCCAAAATGGGTTAAGACGTCGAATTTTGAATACCCTTACCACTTTCAAAAATATTTTCCGATCAATTTTGCGTCCGATTAATGAAGGCCACTTTCTCTGTGGTATACCGTTTGGGTGCTGTTGGCGTCCAAAAACAGCCCATTTTATCACAATTTTGACTTTTAGCAGCCCTTGGAGGGTTAACAAATGCTCACCGCAGTATTTTGGCCATGCAACTTCTATTGTCACATCAAGGCCTGGGAGTGACAATTTTTTCTTGAAAATTTACAAGACTCGTTTAGAGAAATCCACGGAAAACCTGAATTTTTAGCTCAACTTGACAAAGTCAAGCTGAGCTATTGCCATCACTTCTCGTACGTACGTACGTACGTACGTTAGTATGTTAGTACGTTAGTACGTACGTCCACAATTTCCTTTGGCACACCTCACAGGTCGCATTTATGATCAGATTACTTTGAAACTTCTTATGCTTGTTTGGGGTGACCTCTAGATGGGAGCTATCGATTTTCTTCAATTTCCGTCAAAAAATGTTGCACGGCCAACGTTCTTAGAACTTAGTTTAGTCAAACCACAATATTTCCTTTTGGCACACCCTACAGGGCACATTTATGATTTGATTGCTTTGAAACCTGATACACTTATTTAGGGTGACCTCTAGATGGGAGCTATCGATTTTCTTCAATTTCCGGCAAAAAATATTGCCACGGCCAACGTTCGTAGAACTTAGTTTAGTCAGACCTCAATATTTCCCTTTGGCACACCCTACAGGGTACATTTACAATCAGATTGCTTTGAAACCTGGTATGCTTGTTTGGGGAGACCTCTAGATGGGAGCTATCGATTTTCTTCAATTTCTGTCAAAAAATGTTGCCGCGGCCAACGTTCTTAGAACTTAGTTTAGTCAGAAGACTCAATATATTTCCCTTTGGCACACCCTACAGGGTACATTTATGATCGGATTGCTTTGACACCTGGCATGCTTGTTTGGGGTGACCTCTAGATGGGAGCTATCGATTTTCTTCAATTTCTGTCAAAAAATGTTGCCGCGGCCAACGTTCTTAGAACTTAGTTTAGTCAAACCACAATATTTCCCTTTGGCACACCCTACAGGGCACATTTATGATTTGATTGCTTTGAAACCTGGTATGCTTATTTAGGGTGACCTCTAGATGGGAGCTATCGATTTTCTTCAATTTCCGGCAAAAAATGTTGCCGCGGCCAACGTTCTTAGAACTTGGTTTAGTCAGAAGACTCGATATTTCCCTTTGGCACACCCTACAGGGCACATTTATGATCGGATTGCTTTGAAACCTTTCATGCTTGTTTGGGGTGACCTCTAGATGGGAGCTATCGATTTTCTTCAATTTTCATCAAAAAATGTTGCCGAAGCCAACATTCTTAGAACTTAGTTTAGTCAGACAATATTTCCCTTTGGCTCACCCTACAGGGCTCATTTATGATTAGATTGCTTTGAAACCTGGTATGCTTATTTACGGTGACCTCTAGATGGGAGCTATCGATTTTCTTCCATTTCCGTCAAAAAATGTTGTCACGGCCAACGTTCTTAGAATTTAGTCTAGTCAGACCACAATATTTCCCTTTTGTACACCCTACAGGGCACATTTATGATCGGATTGCTTTGAAACCTGGCATGCTTGTTTGGGGAGGCCTCTAGATGGGAGCTATCGATTTTCTTCGGTTTCTGTCCAAAAATGTTGCCACTGGCAAAAAAACTGACATTGGTCCCAATGATCTTCAATTTTGCCATTTCATTTATAACTTACCAAGTTCAAGTTTGTCAAGTTGAGCTACAGTGTCATTGACACTTTCATTTATCTTTATGAGGGTATTGCTGTTTAACCAGCCCAAAACGGGTTAACGCTTGGTTTTTTGTACACTCTTATTACTTACAAAAATGATCTCCGGTGAATTCCACTTCCAATAAAGGAAGTTATGTTTATCTCTCGGGTATCGTTTGGATTCTCTGGGGGCCTAAAACCGGCCCATTTCATCAAAATTTCGATGTTTGGCAGCCTGTGGAGGGTTACCATATGCATCGCCAGATATGTCATGTGTATCAAAGGTCGTGGCAGAGGCAGGTCTATCAATGATGAAGGTTTAAAGAAAATCTACAAGACGTGTTTCGAGAAAGTGCCGATAAACCCCAATTTTGACAGTTCTTTGCCAATTCTGATGAAATAAGGGTTAAATCGAAAATTCCGCTTCGGTACATTTTTAGATTTTGTACCCCTCTATGCGTGTGCAAAATTTTGTGAAAATCGGTCCGAAAATGGCTTCGGAATCGTGCGGACAAAATGTGTGGAAAAAAAAAAAACAAAAACAAAAACCCCCCCCCCAAAAAAAAAAAAAAAATAATCCGTAGAAAAACAATAGTCTTTTCCAGAGGGAAAAGCCTAATGAAAACAATATAGTTCCAATTTTACTGTCAGGAAGAGGGATTCAGTTGTGGTGTTTCTACACAACAGATCTGAATCAGAATCTGAATCTGAATATGTTTACTGTGTAGACCGCATAGTCGCGTATTATAACACAGGTTGGAAGGATGGTGGTAGTTAGTTGCCGCTTGCGCACTGTGACCTTGACACAAAGTGTGTCAGTGGCAGTCTGGGTACTGGCATTCCAATCCATGATCGTGCATGGGAAGAAAGAGTTCTTAAGTTCCTCAGTGTGTGTTCTGTATACTGCCAGTTTCATGTTGTTATTACTCCTTGTACGAGATGGTCCTTTCTTAATATATGGATCTTTTGGAATGACATCAGTGAGTGGAGCATTTCGCTTATGCTGCTGTCTCAGCGATAGTCATTGCAGACAAAACGTGCAGCTCGTTGTTGAGTCATCTCCAATTTCTGGATGTCTTTTTGTAGATAGGAGTCCCACATTGTTCATCCGTATTCCAATTTCGAGTGAACAAGTTACTTAAATGCTGTTTCTTTTAGGGGTTTTGGGGCATGTTTTAGATTTCTTTTGATGAAGCCGAGTGTGCTATTTGCTTTTGCATTTGTCTTGTTTATGTGGATGTCCCATTTTAAGCTGTTTGTGGTTTCTAGAAACATGCAACCTCGTTATATGTCTCTTCAGTGAAACTTATTAAAGCTCTTGTCAAATACGAATGTAATGTCCCCAATTCTCCAAGACACACAATGCACCACTGTATCAAATCAAACACTTATAAAGTCAACTTGTGTCCCACAATAATAATGACACATCATTTCCCAATGTTTGTGAATTGAAGTCTCCCAAATGTTTGAGTGCAGACGAAAGGAAATAACTCCAAATCATTCTGGTTCAATAATAAAGAAAGATATGTTTCTTTCAGTTTCTCTAATTATTATTTTTATCAAGGTTTTTGCCACTGGAGTACTGTTTGGAGATTATATAATAAACAAAATTTGACTCACTGAAGTGTTCTCCAGTGCTGTCCTCTTTCTGAGACCAACCATCTGATATGGAATCAAAAAACCACTCAGTGTGATCCAGCGGCAATCAAGATTCAATGGTTGAAAAAACACGGCATATCATTGATAAGTATATAATAAAGAGTGTTGATCAATGTCAGGTGCAGGTATCACAGGGTTGGAACACACATATAACAATTTTTAGCTTGCCAATACTGAGTAGATAGATCCCATTAATTTGTGTACACCATAGACACACTGTGATTCAGCTTGGTGTGAAACTTTTCATTAACTGGTAAGAGTGCTAAATTATTTTTGGTTCTTAAAATTTCTTTGTGCATCTTTGCCTTGATACAATTTATGGGAGAGTGCCAATAGGCACTCTCCCATAAATTGTAACAAGGCAAATCCTAACAGATAAAATAATCTCAATTCAATGATAATATGAAGCATATCCACAGAATATGAAGTCTTTGAATAGTGGTACCGGCACTTTAAAATAAAGCCCAAATATAGGCCTCCAGCACTCTACCAGTTAAGGGAAAATATGAAGTTGCCAGCAGTGCTTTTGCACTCATGCTCTAAACACGCATTAATTTTTATGATAATTTCTACTGCATACACATGTTACAGCTGCAGATGACTTAACCCTTTACCCAACGCAGACGATTTCAAAATTTATTATTTTAAATATCATTTTTTAAATTTTTTCATATAATTTCAACAAAACCACATCATGTGACCCCTCTTTGGAATGAGCTTGATGAGCTCGTTCCAAAGAGGGGTCACATGATATGGTTTTGTTGAAATTTTTCGAAAAATAATATTTTTTCAGCTGCTGAATTAGCATATTACGTGGGCGGGTGCGGGCGATTCGTTGGGTAAAGGGTTAACAGTGTTTCTACATCATTGTTGGCTTCTGCACAGGCTGTCAACAATGATGTAAAAAACATTGCCTAGATAAATGCAGCCAACCTGTTGAGTTCTCAAGGAAGAATATACTTAGGGCAACTTTTTCAGAGTAATATGAATTTTGCCTGTATGGGAACTTCAGGGTTAAGAATCCTCTTACTCAAATAAACTAAGAATAGATTGGAAGGTAAACTTGGAACAGCTTATTCCAAACTTGGACAATAAAACTACTGGTCATGTAGACTTATTTATCTATTATAGTGTATGATTGAACAGGTTGGCCCTAAACTTTATTATGGGCATCAGAGAAACCTGACCATACATGTATATGGCCAAAAAACTGCCAAACTTTGGACAAAGTTTTAAACACTGCATAGTTTGGGCACAGCATTTACTGTCATTATTTGGGGGAATTTAAATGCCTGCATTTCAGTACTTGGCATTCAGGAGCACATGTTATGAAATCCATAAATCTTAACCAAAATTTATTTAATTCTCTCATTGTAGTTGGTCATTGTCATCCAGCTGTGGTTGAAGCAGGTACTGAGCAGATGAAAGTTCTCAATACTAACTGCAGATACTTAGATGACAACATGGTACTATTGGCGGAAAAAATTGCGGAAACTATGCCACCTGAACTAAACTCTGTGTACTTCACAAACTCAGGGTAAGAATATTTCATTTACTTGCGTGCTGCTTGTGGATACTTCTGCACAAGACAGGATGACTCTTAGCTCTAAAATAAGTATGATTTGGGCACATTTAACATAAAGTTTCCTGATGAGCTCGTTCCAATGAAGGATCACCATGATGTGGTTTTGATAAAATATTTTGAAACAAGAAATTATAGCAAAGCTATGCAAAAAAAAAAGGATTTTGCCTTCCTCAAATAGAAGAGTAATTTACCACATTTGTGGACTGAACAGAGCCAATATAAGGAACTGGTTTCTGACTAATTGGCCATGATTCTCCAATTTGTGACAAGATCAGATCACTTTGGTTGGACGTGCTGTGAATAGGTTCTGACCAATGACAATTCTTAATTTCATCAAATGTATTTGCATCAAGTGTATTATTAGCTCACCTGACTGAAAGTCAGGGTGAGCTTTTCTGATCACTTTTCGTCCGTCGTCCGTCGTCCGTCGTCCGTCGTGAAGGTGGTGTTTGGGTCTTTTTCTTCCAAACCACTGGCCGCATGTTAATGAAATTTCATGTGAGTAGGGGTTATATAGCGGCATTTTGATTTTTGGGCAAATTAGGTTTCGGCTCATATTGAGCAGAGGGGTGGGGCAAAAATGCTCCAATTCTTAAAAAATCTTCTTCTCAAGAACCAGCAATAGCAGAGACTTGATATTTGGTATGCAGCTTCCTTTTGAGGTGTAGACTCAAGTTTGTTCAAGAGAAGTTTGTAGGTCTATACTTGGCGATGTTATGGGAGGAGCAAAAATTTTGGCCCCACCCCAAATTTCTATTTTTTAAACCGAGAGGCCAATTTGAACCAAATTTTATGTGAGGGCTTATTGGGTCATAAGTACCTAATTTATGCAGAAATTTTTTTTCCTGTAGCCCCGTGGGAACCACAGGAGCTAAAAATAGAAAAAAATTAAAACGCCTATATCTCAAAAACTGCACGGCAGTGAGAATTTTTATTTGGTGTGAAGCTTTCTTGGGACCAACAGAAAGGATTGGTAAAAAAAAATTGCTATCGGTTTTATCATAGGGTACTTTTTCGGGACTCTGAAAAAGTGCTGAGTCAGTATTTTTTAACACAGTAGGCAATGGGAAAAAAATAAAGAATTGTTTTCTTCCAAACCACTGCTCTAAAAGCTTTCATATTTTACATATAACATCTTTGGAACATTGATTCACATATTTGTAGAAATCAAATTCCTCGGTCCATATTTGGGTTCCCTATGGGAACCCAAATGTTCAAATTAGTGCAATATGAGGGATATATTTTAAAAATCTTCTTCTTCGGATCCACAAATCAGAATCTTTTGATATTTGCTATGCATCATCCTTAGGGGGGTGAGATTGATGTTTGTTCAAGCCAAGTCCCTGAGTTCATATTTGGACTCCCTTTGGGAACCCAAATTGTAACTTAGTGCAATACGAGGTATATTCTTTTAAAATCTTCTTCTTCGCATCCACCGGTCAGAATCTTTTGATATTTGGTATACAGTATGCTTAGGGAGGTGAGATTCAAGTTTGTTCAAGTCAAGTCCTTCGGCTCATATTTGGTCTCCCTGTGGGAGCCCAAATTATAACTTAGTTCAATATGAGGAATATTCTTTAAAAAAAATTTTTTTTTCAGATCCACCAGTCAAAATGTTTTGATATTTGATGTACAGCATTCTTAGGGGCTGAGAGTGAAGTTTGGTAAAGCCAAGTACCTGGGTTCATATTTGGGCTCACTGTGGGAGCCCAAATTATACCAAAATTTTTATTTTCCAAACCAAAAAGTCGATTTGAACCAAATTTGATATGAGGGCTTATTGGGTCATAAGTACCTAATTTATGCCGAAAATTGTTTTCCTGTCCCCCACGGGAACTGCAGGAGCTAAAAATTTTTTTTCTTTTTAAATGCCCATATCTCCAGAACTACATGGCACTGAGAATTTTTATATGGTGTGAAGCTTCCTTAGGACCGGAAGAAAAAAATGGTAAAAATTTTATCATAAGGTTCTTTTCTAGGACTAAAAGTGCCGAGTCATCATTTTTTAACAGTGTAGCTAATGGGAATAACGTTGAAGAATCTTCTTCTCCCAAAACACTGCTTCAGAAGCTTTTATTTTTGGGCTCCCTATGGGAGCCCATGTATAACTTAGTTCAGTATGAGAAATATTCTTAAAAAATCTTTTTTTTCTGTTACTCCTGTCAGAATCTTTTGATATTTGATTTTTGATTTTCTTAGAAGTGGCAAATTGAAGTTTGTTCAAGTTCTGCTTTATTGATAAAATTGGGCCCAGTAGTAACCAATTCCTGCATTGAAAGCCCTGTAAAGTGGGCAGTGATAGGCATAAACGATTGACCAAACTTGATATTATAATTACGCCTCTGTAAGATGTAGCCTTAGATGCTGAAAGTGACCTTAAATTCCAATAAATAAATAGATAAATTATTGAGTACCCAATATGGGGATCTAACATATGAACACTCTGGGTTACTAAGTAGAGAAAACACTTTTATGTTGAAAAACTGATAATAACCACAAGGCAGAATCCCTTGCTATTTTGGTGATATGACTCGGCCAGTATCAGGTGAGCGCCCTCAGGCCCCGTGGGGCCTCTTGTTAGTTTTGTTACTGATGTTATCTACAACATGAAAAGTTTTTCTGTCATTTTCACAAGTCTCTGATACACAATATATATGGTCTGTCAAATGAAGCTCATTTCTCTGGCTTGAGACATAACTGTAAGTGTCATCGTTGGAAAAATTGGTTTTGGCCCTACACAATAGGTATGATCTTCCATACCCTCCTATTAAAAATTGCTATTACCTAAAACTAGCCTATGTTTTGTTTACTGAAGTGAATTTACTCAGCAGTTATAATTTCGAAACAGCATAATGCCATAAATCAAAATAGCTATACAGACTATTACAGTATACCATGAGCACTTGGTCTTAAACAATGAAAAAAAATGAAAACCTGATTATTTTATGTATGTTTTTGAAGGGACTAGCATGATCACAAATATTAATTAATTTTTTATACAAACTTTACATTTCAACTCGATTTCAAACTAAGTATTATTTATATAAGAACTGTAGATGTATAAGTTGACAATCGATTTTCCTGATGTCTGCATCAGCAGTGATTTTACTTACACATGGAGTTATCCCTTTTAGATCAGCGTCTTTAAAAGGTCAATCCATGAATGTTGGCAAAGCCAAAGTGGGACAAACTGTGTAAATTTGGGATTGTATTGCTAGCCCATTTAATGAATCCCATAAAATTGTGCTGAAAAGCATATAAATGTGCACTCACTTCACTTATGCACAGAAAATCAAATGGCTTCGAAAAATGGATATTTCACTCGATACACACAGCTTCAAAATTCAAGTTTATGAGAATGAGAGACATGATACAACTAACTGTTGTCTTTCCCACTTGAGTTCAAGTTTAGTAACTCGATTATAAAACTGTAATATCTGGGATACACTTTTGTGGATGCAAAGGGAAATGGCACTGTTTTGCCTGATGGGTGTGAAAGAAAAGTTTTCAATTCGAAAACCGATTTTTGATGCAACGCTCCGTCTCACAACATTCGAGACCTGCACTCCTTTTCAGATTGCGTACCTGCCGGAACAGCCACGGAAATCCCATCCATAAAACCAGTGAACGGGACATCCATTGGGGTATTGACAATGTGAATACATTGCGAATGAAAGCAGTATTTGGTATTTTTTTTTAATCATTACTGATGATCCGACACGATCTGACAATCGTCTTTCCAAAATATGACGATGTCAGATGATTTTCGGTAAACATGTTTCAAAACAGTCACTTACATGCTGCCACATAAATTAGTTTGGCACAATATATCGCTCGTTACTATGGAGGCACGTTGGTTGCTAAGGTAACCAACTAACATCATTGCTGACTCCTTGGTTTAGATCCCTGGTGTATTATAGGTACATGTATTGAATTTAGTCAAAATTGTCCTAATCGATAGCCCATCGCTATGGAGGCACGCTGGTTGCTATGGACACCAACTGACATCACTACAGACTCCTTTTAGATCCTAAGTGTATAATGGGCCCATATATCAGACTTGGCCAGAATTGGCCCAATAGACCACCCATTGCTAGGGAGGCATGTTGGTTGCCAAGGAAACCAACAGACGTCATTGCCAACTCATTGGTTTAGGTGTCTAGTGCATTATGGGTTCATATATCAATAATCAAATTTGGTCAAAATTCATTCTGTTTTCGACTCCATGGTTTAGTTCCCTAGTGCAGTATGGGTCCATAGATTGAATTTGGTCAAAATTGACCTAATAGGTCGCCCGTTGCAAGGAAGGCCCGTTGGTTGCAAGGGAAACAAATTGACATCATTACCGACTCCTTTATTTGAATCCCTGATGCATTATGGCTCCACATATCAAATTTAGTCAAAATTGGCCCAGTAGGTCGCACGTTGCTAGGGAGGCATGTTGGTTGTTAGGGAAACCAACTGAAACCATTTTCGATTCTTTGGTTTGGATCCCTAGTGCATTGTGGTTCCATATATCAAATTTGGTCAAAATTGGCCCAAGAGGCCTCTCGTTGCTAGGGAGGCATGTTGGTTGTTAGGGAAACATACTTGCATAATTTGCGACTCCTTGGTTTGGATTCCTAGTGCATTATGGGTATATCAAATTTGGTCAAAACTTGCCCAACAGGTCGCCCGTTGCTAGGGAGGCCCGTTGGTGGCTAGGGAAACAAACTGACGTCATTACCGATTCCTTGGTTTGAATCCCTGGTGCATTAAGGGTCCACATATCAAATTTAGTCAAAATTGGCCCAGTAGGTCACCCGTTGTTAGGGAGGCACGTTGGTTGTTAGGGAAACCAGCTGACACCATTTTCGAATCTTTTTTTGGATCCCTAGTGCATTGTGGGTCCATATATCAAATTTGGTCAAAATTGGCCCAAGAGGCCGCCCATTGCTAGGGAGGCACGTTGGTTGCTAGGGAAACCAACTGACATAATCTTCGACTCCTCAGTTTGGATTTCTAGTGCATTATGGGTTCATATATCAAATTTGGCAGAATTGGCCCAATAGGTTGTCCATTGCTAGGGAGGCACATTGGTTGCTAGGGAAACAAACTGACATGATTACCGACTCCTTGGATTGAATCCCTGATGCATTATGGGTCCACGATTGAAATTTAGTCAAAATTGACCCAGTAGGTCACCCATTGCTAGGGAGGCACGTTGGTTGTTAGAGAAACCAACTGACACCATTTTCGATTCTTTGGTTTGCATCCCTGGTGCATTGTGGATCCATATACCAAATTTGGTCGAAATTGGCCCAAGAGGCCGCCCATTGCTAGGGAGGTACGTTCATTGCTAGGGAAACAAACTGACCTCATTACCGACTCCTTGGTTTGGACCTCTATTGTATTATGGGTCCACTGATCAATTTTGGTCAAAATCAGTCCAATAGATCGCCTATTGCTAGGGGTATTGCCTGTTGCTAGGAACGTCACGTGATGTAGTAAATTATAAATTAGTCTGACTCCCGGTGTATTATGGGAGAATATCTCAATAGCACCCCCCCCCCCCCCCCCAAGCCCCCTCCCCTGTTACTCCTCTTAACTGATGGTTCACTCACTTTACCCAATTGGTATCTGATTGTTCCTTTGAAAACAATTATATTGTCCCCTTTTGTATGCCCGTTTATAAAAACGGGACGTATTATGTTATCAGTCTGTCTGTCCGTCTGTCTGTCTGTAAACAATTTGGTTTCCGTTCATTTAAAGTCAAATGCCTTGACGGATCAACATCAATCTTTCAGAAGTTGTTTTTAACAATAAAATACAGGTCAAGTTCGATATTGGTGTTTCTCAGTCCATCTGCTGCAGAGTTATGGCCCTTTGAAAACACAATTTTTCTAAAAAAAATTGGTTTCCGTTCATTTAAAGCTGAATGCCTTGACACCAGATTTTTCAGTTTTTTGTTTTTAACCACAAAATACAGCTCAAGTTCATTTTTGATCACAATCGCATATACCTTTCCAGAGTTATTCCCCTTGAATGATTGCAAATTTGTGGATTTTGTGGTTTCTGGATGATAACTTTAGTTTGCCTTGACCGATTTTTTTCAAATTCTCAGATTTTGTTTTTAACCACAAAGCAAAGCTCAAGTTCACCTTTGGCCATAATCACATGTACCGTTCCATAGTTATTCCCCTTGAATGATTGCAAATTTGTGAATTATGTGGTTTCCGGATGATAACTTTAGTTTGCCTTGACTAATTTGTTTCAAATTCTCAGATTTTGTTTATGACCACAAAGCACAGTTCAAGTTAACTTTCGGCCAAAATCGCATGTACCTTTCCAGAGTTATTCCTCTTGAATTTGTGCATTTTGTGTTTTCCGGATTATAACTTTAGTATGGCCTGATTGATTTTTTATACGCCTGTTGAAAAACCGTCGAATTATGGAATCAGTCTATCTGTCTGTCCATTTGTCCATCCATTTGTCCATCCGTCGGTCTGTCCGTTCGTCAACATTTGGTTTCCAGATGATAACTTTAGTATTTTTTTTTTGATTGATTCCTAAACTTGGTATGTGGTTTAATCAAAACAAAAGACAGGTCAAGTTCGAATATGGGGTCAGTTCGAACTTTGAAGTTCCCCTGAATTATGGCCCTTGTTGGACATAGAATGCATCAAATATCTGGTTTCCGGATGATAACTTTTAATATTTGTTTTCCGATTGGTTCCAAACTTGGTATGTTGTTTAATCACAACAAAATGCAGGTCAAGTTCGAATATGGGGTTGGTCCGAACAATTTTCACCCTCACCCCCATCCTTACCCAAACCCTTCAAAAATACAAAACGGGCATATAATGTTCCGCTAGGCGGTGCTCTTGTTGTTCTTGGGAAGATTCCTCAAATAAGAGCTGTTCTCGTAAAGTCTCTTCTCGGGCGTTCCTTCCGGTGAATAAAAAAAAGTGTTCATACCTAATATAAAGGACTCTCGAGTTCAGACGTCTCCGGTGCATGAACTCGTCCTTTAAAAAAAATGGAAAAATAAGATTTAAAATAAAATATTTAAAATAATAAATTTTGATAATGTCTACATTGGGTAAAGGGTTAAGCAAACTTTACATGAATTTGTGTAATCAAATCTAGTCATGTGAAGCAACCCTGACCAGATTTGATCAAAAATATTTTTAAAAATACTCAGTGGGTGTAGTTAGGCCAAGTTTTAAGATGGAAAAAAGTTGCAAATTTCATCTTGAAGTTATGTTAACCCCTACTTTAACATAACTTCAAGATGAAATTTGCCACTTTTTTCCATCTTAAAACTTGGCCTAACATGAATAGTAGACAACACTTGCAAAAAAAGTCTTGAACAAGTAGAAAAATGTTTTTACTGTGTCCCTGTGGGAACTCCAGGAGCTAAAAATGGAAATATTTTCAAATGTTCATATTTCCCAAACCCCATGGAATAGAGAGCTGTTATTTGGTATGAAGCATCCTTAGGACCAGTAGAATTGAATGGTAAAAAACAGTTGCCATCGGTTATTATGTAAGGGTGTTCTGTGGCAGGGGGGGGGGGGGGGGGGGGAGGGGGAGCATTGAACAAATGCTGAGTCTGCATATTTGAAAAAATTCTAAAACAAGTTTTTCTCTAGAACCAATGGTCAGAATCTTTTGATATTTGGTATACAGCATCCATGAGTGTGTGTATGTGTGTGTGTGTTTGTGTGTGTGTGTGGGTGGGGGGGGGGGGGTCAGATACAAGTTTGTTAAAATGAAGCCTGTTGGTTCATATTTGGGCACAGTGCAGAAGTCCGATACAAGTTTGTTAAAATGCAGCCTGCTGGTTCATATTTGGGCTCAATACAAGAGCCCAGATTTTTACTTTTAATGTTTGGCATACATCATTGTTACGAGGGTCAGATTCAAGATTGTTCAAACCAAGTCCTTGTTACAACTGATAATGTTACAACGCCGCATAATGTTACACCAATGCAAAATGTTACAAAAAATGTAGTAAACAACCGATAATGTTATAAACTCCGCAGAATGTTATAACATTTTTCAACCTGTTATGTTATAAAAATCGACGCATAATGTTATAACTTTTTTCAACCCGTTATGTTACAACAAATTAACCGATAATGTTATAACTAATGTATACTAATTCCAGTTACAGCTTTTGTAGATGGACTTTACCACTTACCATTTATTGCAACATAAAGGTATGTAATATTTATACTAAAGGTTTCTGCTCTGGTTAAGGCGAGGAGACCCCCCCCCCCCCCCCCCCCCCCCCCAACTCCTGGGGATTTATCATAGAATGACCTAGTCACATTACATAGATGCAGATTATCGTGGTAACTCAATCGTGTGGCATCATTACCATGATCATCCAGTGCCCAACATGATGAAGGCGGGGGTGGTGGAGGAGGGGTGCTATTTTATCCGATTGGTACGTTTACCAACATGCGTAATCTCCGTTTCCAGAAATGTAGTGTACCATAGTCCCCTGACGCCTTTGCGGATGGGCAAATGCCTCTGTTTCTGCTTGCATCTAAAACTCATTTGTCGCATATTTCTTAGTCATAAGAATATCTTATTGTTCATTAATTTGACATTTTAACAACTAACAGTGAATAAAAATGAGGTGGAGTTAAAAGAGGTCAAAAAGTTGGATAGAGCGAGGTACATATGGTGGATGTGGTGGGGTGGTAGTGTCGCATGGAAGCCGAAGAATAAGATGCAAGACTGGGTAGGAAGAGGAATGAGGTTTAGAAGGATTGAAAGGGGTGGGTAGGGATTAGGCTGAGAAAGAGAGGAGGTCAGGGTGATTGTGCAGAGAGGGCTATCAGAGAATACTATAAGAGAGTAGTGCTAGACGTATGATAATATAGATGGTGGAGATGTTGGAAGAAGTGGAAGTGATGAATTTGGGATTACAGGTTCTGGAAAAGGCGGAATCACTAGAACAGGCAGTATAGGGAGAACAAGGAGATTGTGGAGGAGGAGTTGTATTGATGTTGGTGTTGTGGCGGTGTTGGTGATGGTGTTGAGTAGTTATGCATGTTGAAAATGAGCCATTTTGTAGGACCCCGGGGCAGGACCCCGGAAGTGACGTCATGTCACGTGACTGGGCGGTCATGTTGGTTTGCCGGATAAAATAGCACCCCTCCTCCACCACCCCCGACTTCACCATGTTGGGCACTGGATGATCATGGTAATGACGTCACACTATTGAGTTGCCAGGATAATCTGTGTCTATGTAACGTGACTAGGTCATTCTATGATAAATCCCCGGGAGTTGGGGGGGGGGGAGGGGGTTTCTCCTCACCTTAACCAGAGCAGAAACCTTTAGTATAAATATTACATACCTTTATGCGGCAATAAATGGTAAGTGGTAAAGTCCATCTATAGCTGTAACTGGAATTAGTATACAAAAGTTATAACATTATCGGTTAATTTGTTGTAACATAACAGGTTGAAAAAAGTTATAACATTATGCGTCGTTTTTTATAACATAATGGGTTGAAAAAAGTTATAACATTATGCAGAGTTTATAACATTATCGGTTGTTTACTACATTTTTTGTAACATTATGCATTGGTGTAACATTATGCAGCATTGTAACATTATCGGTTGTAACAGTCCGTATGTTAATATTTGTGCTTAGGGCAATATGGAAATATTCTTTAAACATTTTCTTCTTCAGATCCACCAGTCAGAATGCTTTCATATTTGGTATACAACATCTCTAGAGGGGTCAGATTCAAGTTTGTTCAAATCAAGTGCCTGAGTTAATATTTGGGCTCCCTATGGGAACCAGAATTTGTACATAGCGCAGTATGAGGGAATTTTATTCAAAAATTTTTTTCAGATTCACTCGTCAGAATCCTCTCCTATTTGGTTTACAGCATCTCAAGGGGAGTCAGATTCAAGTTTGTTCAAATTAGGTCCCTGGGTTAATATTTGGGCTCCCTATGGGAGCCCAAATTTTAACTTAGTGCAATATGAGGAAAGTTCTTTAAAAATCTTCTTCAGATCTACAAGTCAGAATGCTTTCATATCTGGTGTACAACATCTCTAGTGGGGTGTGATTCAAGTTTGTTCAAATTGAGTGCCTGGGTTAATATTTGGGTTCTCTGTGGGAGCCAGAATTGGCCATGTAGTTGAAGAATTAAAAACATTTTATTAAGTACCCTCTGGAGGTGTGAAACTAAGATTAATCCACATAGGTTGTATCAAGGGGCTCCATAGGGGAGCTCCACTTTTTACTTTTACATTATGATTAACTGAAGAAACGGCATGGTGCTTGGGCTATTTTAGTCACTGCAAACAAGTTTTAATGAAGATTGCTAATCAATATTTTTATGAAATTTGAATATGAATGTTGATTTTTATGTTATTTAGCTATAGGGTGTTAGGACAGATTTGTTAAGTAAAGATTAAAAGCCATTCAGTGAATGATCTGCATATTTCAAAAAGCTTTCCACAGGTTACATGCCAAAAATTTTTTTTCTTTAAAAATTCTTTTTTCTTCATCCGAAGTTTGAAGACAAAACTTGTGTCTTCCAAAGGTTTTTGTTAGCTGAACTTGACAACATTGTGATCTGTCGTCCATCTGCACATCTGCATATTTATCCATACAACTGTATGTCCCTACATCCACAATTCCTTTAGCACCCCATGCAGGCCATATCTCTTTGTATCTCTGGAGTGAGAGGAAAAGAAACTGGATTCACGATTGTGAAAAAGCACCTTGCAGACATGCAGTGAAGTAATCCAAGTTAATGCTAATGATATTGCAAAAAATGTTGAATTTATATTGATAGAAATCCCTGATATCACTTTTTGAAACTTCTGAAAGTGCTTCCCCAGATTGATATGTGGTAAAGAATTATCAAGGGAGAAAACAGTAAGATTGTTTGTATTTCCATCAGCATCTGGGTTGGTACAGTACATTTTTCTGCCAAGTGAGATGTGAGTCTCCTGTAAATACTGAAATGAATTAATCAAAAAGTCAGTTAGTTATTGGTTAGTGGTAAACAATAATAGCTACTTGTTAGAAATTTACACACCAGGTTATTAGCTCCGCTGACAAAGTCAGCAGAGCTTTTCTTATACTGATTCGTCCGTCGTCTGTCTGTCCATCCATCCGTCCGTCGTCAACATTTTATTTGTCCCAGCCATAATTTCTAAACCGCTGAATATTTTCCCACCAAACTTCATAACAATATGTATTATCAATAGACGGT
The DNA here is from genome assembly GCA_031216915.1 of Pictodentalium vernedei. NCBI lineage: Eukaryota > Metazoa > Mollusca > Scaphopoda > Dentaliida > Dentaliidae > Pictodentalium > Pictodentalium vernedei. The sequence continues at coordinate 711,699,669 of CM062297.1, forward strand.
GTGTCATCAATTATCCCGCGGTCTGTAAATCCACAGGGTCAAGGTCACAGGTCACATGATCAAGAAAATCTTATAATTTTTTTGATATTTGTTTGTCCAAGCCATAATTTCTGAACCGCTGAATATTTTTCGGCTAAAGTTTGTAACAATATTAGTATTAGAAAACATGCCCATGCGATCAGTGGCCCTCAGCGGAGCTCTCTAGGCGTGACAGGCCTCTTGTTTATATAGTTTTAAAAGCACTGTTGGCAAGCTGTTTGTTATCAGTTTTAATATCTAATGCATCTAATTCAATTAATAAGTAGTCTGTAGCTGGTATAAAAAATGTTTATACAAAGTAGAAGTTAACTCTTAACCCACTGTGTATTTTCAAAATATTTTTCATCTAATCCAGTCATGGCTGCTGTGAGGCAGCCATGACTGGATTTGATGAAAAAAATCGTCTAAATTTAACTCAAGAAATGATTGGTCAGAAAGTACATTCAGTTTACAGAGGAAAATTTGGTTAAATGTGCCCAAACTATACTTATTTCAGTGACAAGAGATATTGTATCCTGGGCAGGAATATCCACCAGCAGCATGCAAGGAGTTAAAGCTTGACCCAATGAAGACAGTATCCAAATTTGTTATTTCAAATATTTTCTTTCCTCTAATTTTCAAAACATTTCAACAAAACCATATCATGTGACCCCCATTGGAATGAGCTTATTCCAATGAGGGGATCACATGATATGGTTTTGTTGAAATTTTTTTTTTTTAAAAGATCAATTCTAAATTACGCAGGTGGATGCAGCCGATTTGTTAAGTAAAAGGTTAAATAGGAACATTCACAATAAACTGGAGCATGTATTCCTACATGGCATCAATTTCATTCACTCGCTTATTTAAAATAAGTCTACCTGCTTTCCCTTTGATGTAAGAAATCAAACAATAAAATTTAAAAGGTCTAGAGAAAAGAAGACAATCACCTTCACACTCTTTCCCACTCCCACCCCAATCCCTGATTGATTCAAAAAGCATTTAGCAATTGGTAATGGTTATTATTTCGGCTCTCATTTCATGCTTCACATCTTTGTGTTAGGCACATGCTTGTTTGATGTTTGCAGTTTTTAAATATGATGGTAACTGGTTCTCGTCAGATCACCGAAGTTAAGCAATGTCAAGCCCAGTTAGTCTTTGGATGGGTGGCCGTCTGAGCAATCCATTCGGACTCCTGCTTTGTGTCCTTGGGCAAGGCACTTCACCCCGATTGTCCATATGGGGGCACGATGACGCCGTGTACTAAGGCGTACTGCATGTCGATGGTGCGCATGTCTTCAACCAGTATCACCCTGCCTATGTTGCAATGCGAGTTACGATGTTGAGGAGCTGGCAGCTGCTCATCGTTGCTCGGTGGTTCTCTCCGGGCACTTCGGCTTCCTCCACCCGTAAAACTGTCACCGACACGATATGACCTTGATTGTTAATGTGTCGTTAAACCCTAATAAATAAATAAATAAATTTTAAATATAAACTTACATATTCTTGTGTTGAGACTACTTTGATGACAACATTCTCAGCCTTTGATTATGAAGCTTCTCAAGCATAAGCACTAAAAATGAACAGGTATGTATTCACAAGTTTTTATACTGCAACAATTTTAACCTAGTTATCTCTTCCTGTGCATGGAGTTCATACAGATTTCTATTATGAAATTTGTGTGGTGCAGCTCCTCCTGTCTTTTTGAATCACTTTTTAGCTCACCGAAGGGAGGTTAACTTATCACCGGTCGTCCGTTGTCCGGCGTCGTCCGTCGTCATGAACATTTTTCAAATGACTTCTCCTCTGAAACCACTGGTCCGATTTTCACGAAACTTCATGTGCATGTTCATTACTATATGGCAATTCATGTTTGTTCAAATGAAATGGCCACACGTCCCTTGGGGGCTCTGTATGGGGCATAACTCTGATAGCACCGTATGAATTATAGAAAAATTATTAAAAAATCTTCTTCTCCAGAACCAGTGGGCAGAATCATTTGATACTTGGTATGCAACATCTTGGTATGGGTCTGATTCAAGTTTGTTCAAATCGGCCCCCTGGATTCATATTTGGGCTCACTATAGAAGCCCAAATTCGAACTTAGTGCATTTCAGGCAAATTTTTAAAAAAATCTTCTTCTCCAGATCCAGCAGGCAGAATCTTTTGATATTTGGTATGCAACATTGTGGGATAGATCTGATTCAAGTTTGTTCAAATTGGCCCCCTGGATTCATATTTGGGCTCAGTATAGAAGCCCGAATTCGAACTTAGTGCATTTCAGGCAAATATCTTAAAAAATCTTCTTCTCAAGATCCAGCAGGCAGTATCTTTTGATATTTGGTATGCAACATTGTAGGGTGGATCTGATTCAAGTTTGTTCAAATCGGCTCCCTGGATTCATATTTGGGCTCACTATAAAAGCTCGAATTCAAACTTAGTGCATTTCAGGCAAATTTCTTAAAAAATCTTCTTTTCCAGATCCAGCAGGCAGAATCTTTTGATATTTGGTATGCAACATTGTGGGGTAGATCTGATTCAAGTTTGTTCAAATCGGCCCCCTGGGTTCATATTTGGGCTTAGTATAGGAGCCCAAATTTGAACTTAGTACATTTCGGGCAAATTTCTTTAAATATCTTCTTCTCAAGATCCAGCTGATAGAATCTTTTGATATTGGGTATGCAGTGCTTAGGGGGGTGAGATTCAAGTTTGTTCAAGCCAAGTCCCTGGGTTCATATTTGGGCTCACTGTGGTAGCTCGAATTATAACTTAGTTCAAAATGAGGAATTTTCTTTAAAAATCTTCTTCTTCAGATCCAGCAGTCAGAATGTTTTGATGTTTGGTATGCAGCATCTTTGGGGGGTGAGATCCAAGTTTGTTCAAACCATGTCCCTAGGTCCATATTTGGGCTCACTGTGGGAGCCCGAATGATAACTTAGTTCAAAATGAGGAATTTTCTTTAAAATTCTTCTTCTTCAGATCCAGCAGTCGGAATGTTTTGATATTTGGTATGCAGCATCCTTAGGGAGGTGAGATTCAAGTTTGTTCAAGCCATATCCCTAGGTCCATATTTGGGCTCACTGTGGGAGCTAGAATTGTAACTTAGTTCGAAATGAGGAATTTTCTTTAAAAATCTTCTTCTTCAGATCCAGCAGTCGGAATGTTTTGATATGTGGTGTGTAGCATCCTTAGGGGGGTGAGATTCAAGTTTGTTAAAGCCAAGTCCCTGGGTCCATATTTGGGCTCCCTGTGGGAGCTAGAATTGTAACTTAGTTTGAAATGAGGAATTTTTCTTTAAAAGTCTTCTTCTTCAGATCCAGCAGATGAATGCTTTTGATATTTGGTATGCAGCATCCTTAGGGGGGTAAGATTCAAGTTTGTTCAAGCCATGTCCCTAGTTCCATAAAATTTGTCTCTCATGACTTCATTCCTTTGTAGAGTTGATGAACCATGTCTAACTGAATGTGACCCTAAATACTTCTTTGAACCACTTTGTTTGAATCACTTCGCCCGGTGAGCGATTAAGGCCCCTTGGGGGCCCTTGTTATGTGTACCCATACTATGTATGGTACAGATAATGCCGGCATCCGGGGTGGTCATCCGTCGTTCGTCCATCCTTTGTCTGTCCATCCGTCTGTCCGTCTGGCATCCGTATCCATTTCTTTGGCATTCGATAACTTTAAAAATATTGCTTGGATTGTCAAGTTACTTTATATTTGTGTTCAGGTTACTGATGTGCCGAGCTGTATAGTTTTTGGTGTAAATCTGATAATTTGATCCTGAGATATTAACTCTTTAGCCTTCAAATTGAGAATTCTTCAAATACCTTTGGCTTGAGGTAACTCAAAAAATTTCAGTCCAATTGTCATGCTACTTTATATATATCTTCAGGTTACTGATGTTCCGAGCTGTATAGTTTTTGGTGTAAATCTGTTATTTTGATCCTGAGATATGAACCCTTTATCCTTCAAATTTAAAATTCCTCCAATCCCTTTGGCATTCGGTAACTTGAAAAATATTGCTTGGATTGTCAAGTTACTTTATATTTGTGTTCAGGTTACTGATTTGCCGAGCTGTATAGTTTTTGGTGTAAATCTGATAATTTGATCCTGAGATATTAACCCTTTATCTTTCAAATTGAAAATCCCTCCAATCCCTTTGGCATGAGATAACTCAAAAATTATCAATCTGATTGTCATGTTACTTCATATATGTGTTCAGGTTACTGATGTGCCAAGCTGTCTAGTTTTTGGTGTAAATCTGATAATTTGATCCTGTGATATTAACCCTTTATCCTTCAAATTGAGAACTCCTCCAATCCATTTCTATATGTACCCATACCATGTATGGTGTACATAGTGTCGGCATCCAGGGTGGCCCTCCATCATACAGCTTTCTACTAGTTGCGCGTATGGGTACACATCTGACGATTTCATCGGCCTATTTTTATAAACTTGTATACATAGCGATTAGCAAGGGGGCATACATGCACACATTCCAGCATAGTCCAAAATAAATTTTACAAGCTGTGGCAACTTTTCCATACTATCTCATCTTGAATTTGGATTTAATATAGATTTCTGCATGAAATTCTTATATTTACAACTCCTCTTACATTTTTAGCTTAACTTGACAAAGTCAAGATAAGCTATTGCCATCACGCATGCGGAAGTCTGTGAGTCTGTAAGTTTGTTCACATTTTCCTTTAGCATAGGATACACCCCGTAGTTCTAGTCCGATCATCACAGAATTTCATTTGCAGGTTTGAGGTCATGTCTAGATGAGATCATCCTCTTTTGGTCTCGATCGATCAACCATGATGGCTGGCCAAGCCCAAAACCCGAAAACTTTTAGCACAGTCTACAGGTCATATTTAATATGGAGGGATTTCATTGTAACTTTGTAGGATGACACCATATGATGTCTAGATGAGAACTTCCCCATTTGGCCACGATCTGTCACTATGACAGCTACCCGAGCCCAAAACCCGAAAACCTTTAGCACAGTCCACAGAACGTATTTATGAAGGGATTTCATTGTAACTTGATAGGATGACTCCTGATAATGTTTAGATGAGAACATCCCCTTTTGGTCGCGATCATTCAACCATGACGGCTACCCGAGACCAAAACCCGAAAACATTCGGCACAGACTACAGGTCGTATTTATGAAGGCATTTCATTGTAGGATGACTCAGTATAATGGCTAGGTGAGGACGTTCCCTTTTGTTTGCGATTGGTCAACTGTGATGGCTACACAGGCCCAAAGCCGAAAAAACCTTAAGCACAGCCTACAGGCCGTATTTAAGAAGGGATTTCATTGTATCTTAATAGGATGACTCGTTTTGAAATAATTTCACTGTAGCTTGGTAACTTTGATTGACATACATTAACTGTGAGAGCCACATTAACCCACCCCTCACTTCTTTAGTACAGTCTACACCTCAAATTATTTTTATTGAAAACATAGCATACAGGGAACAGAAATTAACATATTCTCAATTATCTTGTCGTATTTCATAATCCTTTCATAAACAGTGAACATTATCCTTTTCATCAAACACAACACACAATCACGTTGAGCTACAATGTCATTGACACTTTCATTGCTATACATTGAAAGTCCACCTCCAGTGGCTTAGCATCTGTTTCTAGTCAAGTGTTGGCTGCCTACAGAGGCAGCCAAGACTTGCCTAGAAACAACTGACAAGGTACTTAGAAAACAAGTTTTGAGTGTATCCAAACAATGTATATTGGGGCACCTGTTTTTTGCATTAAAAAGTTATCAAAGTCAGAATTCTTATTGGGTGTGAAGCTTCCTTAGGACCAACAGAATGGAATAGTCCCCAAAAATTCCTTTCGGTTTCATCATGGGGTACTTTTCCGGGACTTTGAAAAAATGCTTAGTCAGCATTTTTTAACACTGTGGGTAATGGGGAAAACATTTAAGACTCTTCTTCTCCCAAATCACTGCTCCAAAAGCTTTCAAATTTCACATATAGCATCTTTGGAAGATTGCTTCACATGTTTATTGAAATCAAATTGCTCGGTCTATATTTGGGCTCTCTATGGGAGCCTAAATGTTTAAATTAGTGCAGTATGAGGAGTATTCTTTAAAAATCTTCTTTTTCAGATCCACCAATCAGAATCTTTTGATATTTGGTATGCAGCCTCCTTAGGGGGCTGAAATTCAAGTTTGTTCAAGCCAAGTCCCGTGGTTCACATTTGGGCTCACTGTGGGAGCCCGAATTATAACTTACCTCAAAATGAGGAATTTTCTTTAAAAATCTTCCTCTTCAGATTCAGCAGTCAGAATGTTTTGATATTTGGTGTGCGACATCCTTGGGAGATGGGGGGGGGGGGGGGGGGGGGGGGGGTGAGATTCATATTTGGTCAAGCCAAGTCCCTGGGTTCATATTTGGGCACCCTGTAGTTCAATATGAGGAATATTCTTTAAAAATCTTATTTTTCAGATTCACTAGTCAGAATCTTTTAATATTTGGTATAAACTTTTCTTAGGAGGGGCAGATGCAACTTGTTCAAATCAATTCCTTGGGTGGATGTTTAGGATACCATGTTATGTGAGCACCCTCAGGCCCTCTGTGGCCTCTTGTTTTTGGATGGGTCTTCTGCTATTGCAATTAGGTAAAGGACTAGATAATTATACTAATAACCCCAACTACAACAGCTTTGCAAACTGTGTTTGTCTCTGTACATTCTTTAGTAAGATTTTGTGAAGAATCTTTAACTGGTTGAGTGCTAGAACGCCACTATCAGGACTTTAAAAAAATGAGGGTACCAGAGCAGAAGCGAACATTTTCCATGCTCGTGTTTCATATAAAGTCAGACACAAATAATATTTTGTTTATATAAATTTATTTTATTACAAATAATGTAGCCCTCAACCCGTTAAAAGCATTTAATTTATTATAGTTTGTTTGACAGATCTCTATAAGCCCTATCGAGCAAGCTATATAATAAAAGAAGTACTCATTTCATTTCCAGAATGTAGGGAACGATTAAATAAATATATTGCTTTACTGATGATTTTTCACTGTCAAACGGCTATTCGATTAATAAGCTTCCATTATTTGGGAATTTGTTAGATTTCTGTTCATATATATTTCAGATCCGAAGCTAATGACTTGGCACTAAGGCTGACACGTCATCACACAAAGTCTAGAGAAACCATAGTGTTAGATCAGTAAGTGTAATTATATTTGTATTTTTCCCATAAATGGACGTTTATTCGAACAATAGAAGCCTTGGATAAATTTTTGCTTTATTCACCTAGTAGGGTGATAAATTTTCCCCATAGGTTTAACAGTGAAAGAATTTATTCCTATAGTAGAGACGGACTTGTTGACCTCTGACCTCTACTGCATTCGTGTTGTAATGACCTGTTTTACGTTTGTGGGAGACATAATGAACCGATGTTTATTCATAGTTTATCAAATGTTGACCATTGCTGAAATGTTTAGTTTTAGAATATATGACACATTTCAACTCTGTCTAATAATAAAATGAACAACAATTAAAGAAAACACAAAGTAAATCAATCAAAACCAAGCCTTGGAAAGCATACAAGTTCGATTGTGAAAGGCTGGGGCATGATGAGTGATATTTCATTTTCCAAATTAGGAAAGTGTAAATAAACATATGCACATGTTGTCTGCTTTGTTTATAAAACTCAAGTTGAATCGACGACGAAAAAAACAACAGTAAACAACAAAAATAAGAAAGATAAACATTGTTCATTTAATAAAGTATTTTTGCAAGTTTAGCTCCAGTTTGTAGAGGAATTATTTTTAGACAGAAATGCATCACTGCACCCTGTTTATTTTTGGCAGTTTTGCTTGTGGATCGAATTGACCAATGTGATTCTCACTTCCCGCAGGGTTTTGCAGCATGATTTTGTTGCAGCTGCCCTGTAAATGATTTATGGAATAAAAAAAATAAATGTATACCGGTAGTGTTTTCAAATAAAAAATTTATTCTCCTTGTAGGATTAAGAATGAAACCGATGAGCCTCTGGCGAGTCGGTTTCATTCTTAATCCTACTCATAGAATAAATTTTTTACTAGAAAACTCTATATTTTTATTCTATATTTATTATATGGTTCACTACCACCTGTGGGAACCCCAGGATGTGGTGCAGTGCTTGCTTACTATGTAAATAGGTTCTGTTTTTCTGTTTTACTGCTCAGATAGGATCTGGTAACCAATACATGAGGATAAGGCCTGTAAAGTTTAGCAGCAGAGGTAATAACACTTGGCTAATCTTCACTACATACTTCTGTAATATAGCATAGACGTTGAAGATGACCATAAACACCAATAAATAAATGAATACATATGCTGCAACATAAATTATAAAAAATAAATTCCAATTGAAAATGTTCTGTGGATGTTATTCCTCTCAGAAAAGTATTATTTGGGATTAATTTTGACCCATTTGAGAACATGGTACAAAAAATATCAGGGGACTATATTTTGCTGCAGTGGTTCAATAATTGCAGTTCTGGAACAGGTGGATACTGATCAGCTTTTTGTGTTTTAATTGGATGAGTGCTAAATTATTTTTCAGAGGTGAATTGAAACTTGGGTATTTTTATCAAAGATACCAATTTACCAGCAAGAGTAGCCTTAGTTGAGAAAGATTTTGTTCATAAATATTTGTTTTGTTACAATTTATTGGAATTTATATTACAATCAACATGTATTTTGTCTGTATTAACTCCGCAACTGTCGTTTATCTGCCCCCCTGATACAGATGTTTGTATCAGGGGGTCGGATACAAGCACGTTCATTTCGCATGAGTTCCATTTTTTTTCTTTTTGTTCATCCGTACGAATAAATAGTTTGTTATACATTCATCTACATTCTTGACTTATCCCCAATATATTGTAAGGTAAAATGATTATTACCATTATGTGGATGTACAAAATATGTATCCAAGTCTCGCTCCGGGTTCTAAGGGTAGATTACGACTCGTCTTCGACTCGTCGTGATCTGCCCTTAGAACCTGGAGCTTGACTCGGATACCTATTTTGTACAGCCACATAATGGTAATAATCTCTATTTATTGCCAGCAGGCATTCTCCAAAAAATTGCAATGAAAGTATTTTATATTATAAATCGTTTTTCATCTAATACTGTGCAAACCTCAATGTTGTGTATACAGTGTAAAGTCACTGAAGTTGCTTCCAGCAATTTTCAGTCTAGCCATGATAGTGGTGGCTTCTAGCACTCAACCATTTAACCCCTTACCTAACATAGCAGCAAAAAACGGAACCAGAATAAGCCTATCACAGCCTAAAATATCTCAAAAGTTTCTCAATAAAACCATACAAATATGGATATCATCAAAACCAGCTTGACGAGCTGGTTCTAATGATATCCATATTTGTATGGTTTTATTGAAAAATTGTAAAATTTGTTTTCAAAAAATGTGAAACTTCATTTATTTTTTTTAAATACTGTGTTAGGTAAAGGGTTAAATGATTTTTCAGGGCTCTGTTAAAAATAAATATAGCATTCTATTCTGTTCTGAAGCATCGATAATAAAAGATAATCTACTGGGTTTTAGCTGGGTAAGCAGATTTCTCATGCCTACTCATGAGATATTAAAGCATTAGTGTCCACACAAAAAAAACACTAGCATGGTTCATAAAGGCCACCGCACATGAGAGCAATCCAGCCCAGCTATATTGCTCGTAAACTATATGGCTCAAGTATGCAAGTGTTTTTCCTGTGGCAAATACCTTGAGAGTAAAATGCCTCACACATCAAACATGATTGATATTTTCTGATTTATGACTCATAGCATATGTGGGGGAAGCAAGCCAGATAACTTACGACTGCAATAATTCTATCATTTGTGGCAGAGTTCTGCAAATCAGACCAGCAATACTATGCTTCCACATGATGTGACTCATACAAAATGACAGCCTCCACAATAGTAGAGGAATATACATGTGAGACATAGACCTGTGCAAGAGTTATGAGTACCTCTTCAACATTAGATCTGCCAATTTCAAAAATAGGGTGAGGAGGGAGGTGGCGATCAGCTAAGATGGGTCAAATTATGAGCCCTCATCACTGAGGTCATTGATGGCCAGTTTTGATTACCAATTACGTTGATTCAACTGTAAACACACCATTGTTGGCAGTCCATTATTCACCAAAGTCAGGGAGATTGTCATTGCAATGCAGAAATTATTGAAACAAGATGGAAAGGGGAATAAGCCTAAAAGAAGTGACCCAATAACTGTTGAGGAAGTTGATGAGTTGTGGAAATCAGGGCAGTTGGTTGCTGGTTCTTCGGAAGCCATCATTAATACTGTTTGGTTCATTAAAACCATGCATTTTGGCCTGTGTTGCTCCGATGAGCACAGGAGTATGTGTTGGATGATGAAAAATTGTTAAAGGAATCCAGTGACCAAGGGATACAGAACGTCAAACTAAAACCTGCCATAGTGAAAATACAAGGGATGTGAGGCAAGTGAAGCCAAAAATGTGGTCTACACCCCAAATTACCAAGAGGTGCCCTGTAGCTATCTACAAATTTTATGCTTCAAAGCATCCACTTGACATCAATAATGACACTAACTCATTTTACCTGGCGCACATATGCGACAAAGTTCCATGAAAATTGGGGACCAGTAGTATAAAAGATAAACTATTGGTACAGATAAACTCATCAGTATAATGTCAAGAATGGCTATAGCTGCAGACATCCAGAATGGAAATCGACTGTCTAATCACTGCGCTCAAAAATACCTCACTTAGAGACTAAGCGACCAAAACGTACCACCCATGCAAATCATGCAAATCAGTAGTCATCGAAACATCCAATCTATCAACAATTATAGCCATATTAACCAGCAACAACACAAGAACATTTCCAATATCCTTGCAAATAGATCTTCTGAAAACAATTCCAATGTACCCTTGGCTCGTGAACAAGTCCCAATTTGCTGTTTAACATCAACTAACTCCAGAGAAGAATGCCACAACAACAAACAAATCCTCCATGTTTCAAGCAGTGTACAAACACTGATTTATGGCAGAAACTTTTAAATTTGCATCCACGGAAAAGATGTCAGTTCACCTAAACCTTCCAAATACAGGAGAATAATGTACTCTGACTCTGATTCACAGTGAACAACCTCCAAAACTAACAATTCTGCGAATTCAACTGTTGTTTTTAAACCTGAATTAAAATTTCTGCACAAACGTACACAGCTAGCAGGTTTCGTACTTCAATAAACTTGCATGTTGGGAGAATTTAGCACCAACTGCAAACACTGACACACTTTTCTGGCTTAGGGACATCCATAGTCCAGATATCGATATGATTTTGCTTTTGTTATAAACATTCACTAAAATCCCAATGATAAGAAATGCATAAATACCTGAAATTAGTATTTATAACGCCAAATTATGACACTATATTTTGTTGTGGTTATGATCTATAACTGTGTGCAGCTGTTATGCATCACAGTCAAATGCATGATGTTCAAGGTGAAATTCCATTCTTTAACCGTTTACCTAACATGAAAAGCAGACGACACTTGCAAAAAAAATTCTTGAATAACTATTATTTTCATTTTTTGTCTGAAAAACATAGATTATGACTCCCTCATTGGAACGAGCTCGGCAAGCTCACTCCAATGAGGGGGTCATAACCTATGTTTTAGAGACAAAAAATAAAAAAAATAATGAAAATTAATTGGCGAGTTTTGAGAATGGTGCTGGCCGTTTTTGGCCGTTACGTTAGGTAAAGGATTAACCCTTGTTTTCTATCTAAAAGATGTGTTTTTGGTAACTGTGGTGTCCTATGATAAACAGAATATGAAATTCGTGTTTTGTTCATACTCTATTTCTGAAACTCGTCTACGAAAATTCTATGACTTGTTTCATAGATAGAGTATGACCAAAACACTCTTTCCATATCCTCTATATGTGCCTCAGCTATGTGACACATCACAAACTCAGACACTATTAGATGGAAATTGTATTCATGTTTCGCAGGGGCATCAGAACCAGAACATGCCCTCTCCATACCCCCCCTCCCCTCCCCCCCCCCCCCCCCCCCCCCCCCCCCCCACACACACACACACACCTTTTTACATTTCCATATATATGTGTACACTACTATCATATTGTCCATTCAGCATATTGTGTTGGTGTAGTTGGTTGGCGAAGAAAATAAAAATTTGTTTTCAAATTTTATTTTTTTATATACCAACCACACTGACACAAAATATGACCCTCCTGGTCAAAAAATTGTGATACAAATTATTTTGAGCTGCCTCCCTGCTCCACATATATACATTCATATTAAAAAAATAAGGAATTGAGTGCGCATGTTTGGCAGGAGATGGACAATAAGGAATACTCCAGTAGAGAGAAAGGATAGGACATCAGGTTGTGCACCATTTTATTTTTGCCCTGATCTGTCCAGTTTGGTTGATTTTTTGGTCATTTTGACTCGTTTGTTCAGAGTTTCTCCTTGAAAAAATGCTCAAAATTGCTGTTATCAATTAGAAGGGTTAATAAGGAGCAAGGTATATTGTGATGGTGTGGTAGGTATATAAAGAAATAATATTTGATAGAAAATTAAAATTTTCGTTGATCCATTCTCCTTGTATTAGACTTTGTCATTTTTCTGTCATGGCATTTTGCCACCTGGCAATTTGTCATCATGGTATTTTGACATCTCAGCATTTTGTCATACTGGCACTTTGCTGCTGTGGCATAGTGCCACGTTGCATAATGTCATGTGGCAAAATGTCACTGCACAGAGCTTTACAAGAAGATTGAGCTCCATTGTTCATGATTGGTTTATTTTTAGATCTCAAGAACTGGAACAAAATATAAAAAAAAACAGGAATCTTGCAAGAACTTTAGTTGGTAGAGGATAAATTATTTTTCAAAGGCGATTCATAATGCAACTATTTTTTTTCAAGGTTATCATGCTACAATGAAGAGGAGCCCCAGTTAAGTAAGATTCTGTTCATAACCAGTTGTTTTGTTGCAATTTATTGGAAAGTGCCTCTTGGCCTTCTCCAATAAATTGTAATAAAACAGTTTTGTTTAAACATTTTTGTGTTTCAGCCGCAGTGTAAAGCCGCTAAAGTGGCTTTCGGCATTTTTCAGTAGTGCCCTGAGAGCAGCTTCTAGCATTCAACCTGTTAAAAAGATGAAAATAACAGGGCTCATCTGATATTATCCATGTAAGAAAAAATACTTACTGTGCTGTACAACTATTTAAATGTTGGTATTTTCTTTTCAGTGCATATCATGGCCATCTGATGTCTTTGATTGACATTGGACCTTATAAATTCTGTGATTTCAAAGATGGAGCACATCCCAAGCCAGATTTTGTTCATGTGGTAAGACACTTATCTGCATGGTGCTAACAGTAGTTTTATAATGCCATGATCTGTCCAAGAATAACAATAGCATCATGCTGTTTCTTCACCTGTGCTGATGAACCACTATTAAATGATGCAATGTTGAAAATTGTTTTCAGAGCACTTTCCGTCAGTGTATTACATGATAACTTGTGATGAGCTTGTTGAAAGATACAGTGGAACTCTGTTAATTGAATAACCACTTGCCAGTGAAAATTATTCAATTAACAGGAGGATTCAATTAGGCTGAAAAAAGTTAAAAAATCTGTTTCTCAGGCCCTCTCACATTGTTCTTTTGTCTGCCACATGCTGTCTTTTTATAACCAATGCAAACTTAAAAAATTAAAAATTAAATGGTTTATGTCTGATATTTTACCCAAGTTAATAAAATGGATAAAATTTTCCTTTGAGTGCAACAAGGCTTTGCAATGCTAAAGCATTGCAAAGCCTTTTTGCACTAAAGGGGTGAAATACACCACCACCCATGCTATTCTGTAGATTATGAGGCCTAAAACCTAAAACAAACCAAGAATATGAACTTTTGATGGCAAAGAAATAATTACAAAAATAAAAAATAAAATAAAAAACCACACGCCCACATGTAATTTTACAAAAAATGGCCTGAGAAACAGAAGATCTACTTTGTGGGGCAATAATAGGGATTTGATCAGTTTCCAGTATTTAAGTGGTAATACAACAAAATCTGTGACAGAGGTCATGAAGCTCTGTCATACAAGATATAATATATTAAATGGCTGTATTGAAGGTACTGAAGCCAAATATTTCTATAAACAGGGGAAATTTGGTGATTGTCAGGGTAATTTCTTATCAACCTACATTACAATTGTTTACTACAGGCTTGTACTACAGTGGAAGTCCCTAACTCGGAAAATATACTTTCTATTTTGATCTTTCCCAAGTGATTTGGGAAAGAAAAGTGGTTCAAAAGCACCAAGAAAAAATAAGCCAAAACTGGGTTGAGTGCTACTGGCGCACACCCAGTAGGGAATGCTCTTTTCCTAGTACAGATCCACGGCTTCCAGTACCAGTGTGCAGACGTGTAACCAATGACTCATTCTTTTTTTCTTCTGCCATCTTAGGAAGATGTGCATTCATTTGCATAAAGAAACAGTGATAATTCAACTCGTTGATAATGGTTATCTGTGACTAGAATTATGGATTTGATGATCGTATAATAACCGGACTGTGTTTTATATATTCTCGTTATTAAATTCAACGACATTTTCATTATATTTTTTATATTCTCTGTTGTTGCGCCCGACTTTTGCATACTGTGCTGTTCGGACATTATTCTTTGGTTGATAAATTTATGTTATCCTTTTGGATATTATTATTATTGGAGTTAGGTGTCAGTGGGGGGCTGTATGAGCAGGATTTCTCCTCTCCGTTAAGGGTAGAATTTATGTTTTTTGGGTCCTTGTCGGCCGTCTGGGTTCAGTTGTGTTCCCACCGATCCTTTAATTTCTGCCACCTTTCTCTCATAGTTGGGAGTGTTCTACTTCTTTCTTGATCTGTTGAGTTCACCTTTTCTTCTACTGCTCTCACCTCTGTTATGCCCAGGACTGTTCCTTGTGGGCAATACCTTTTGCCCAAACATGTGGACGATTCCCATGCTTCTCGTTCCACTTGTAATGGATGTTCTTCAGATCGACCCTGTGGGTCTGTGGGTCTTGGTCATCCACCTTTTGGGCTTCTGTGAACAGTGTGGTGCATTCTCGTCGCCGTTCCTCCCACAGGAAAGGGGAATGTTGTCGTTCGGGGCCTCCCGACATGACCACGTCTGGTGAGAGTTATACCCCCTCCGTGGGGGATGTGCAGTCTTTTCCTGTTGTGATACTGCAGGACCTGTTGAGTTGTCCGGTGAAGAGATGCCTGGTCCCGGGACTGTGGTCCCTCTCCAGTCGACATCTGAGGCTGTCACTAGGGTTGTGACTCCTCCTTTGGAGCTGAGCTCATTTGCTCTCTCCACCTTTCCAATGGTTTTGACAGCTCCCGATGTATCTGCTGCTACTGCTGTTCCATCTGCAACGTCTTCGGTCACCATTTCAGCAGGCTTTGGCTTATCCCTGCAGGGTTCTGCAGAGTTGTCTGGTAGTGTGGACGTGGGACATCGGCCTCAGCCTTCCCTGACTTCAACTCAGCGAAGTCGGAAGGGGTTTTGCCGGCCGAACTCTTTGCTGTGGTCTCTCAGCCGTCAAGCCCAGCAGCTTTTTCATTGGATTCAGATATTCATGGTGCGGTCACCATGGACTCTGTTGCGTTTCCATCCACGTACTCTGGTCCTACGCCCAGTTTTGCGGGCCGACGCTTTTTGGGCAGCCTGTACCTTCTGTCCCTCAGAGGTCTGCGGCAACTCTCCTGAGTTCCTGCACTTTAGATCCTCCGGGTATTTCATACCCCTATAATCATCTGCATTCAGATGTTTTGGCTGCCACCCCGCCGCCCCTCATCGGTTGTACTAGAGGATTGTGACCCTTCACTGGTTAAAAGGGTCAGGAGTGAAACCACTTTGCCGGGTTGTCCCCATGTCGAACCGGCTGACACGGGCTGTGAGCTTAGGGAGGCCCTCTCCTTGCTCATGGAGGTTCTTTCCAAGAGCCTTTCCATTGCCTCCAGCGAGGCTACTAGTGGTTTCCAGGTGCCCCCCCACGGTGCTGCCTCCCGGGATTGGAAGCAGGTCACTTTGTGATTCCCCTGGTGTGCCTACACCATGGGAGGCATCGGCTGGTTTGCCCGTGATGGGCTATGAGTCTTCCGACTCAGAGGATGGGTCAGACATATCTGACGCCGAGAGCCAACAGTCTTCTGACTTGGGAGCAGAGCAGCTCTTGACTTTGTGTTTGAGTTTCTTCCGGATCTCAAACCATCAGACCAGCCAACTGTGCCACCCGCCGCCCCTCATCGGTTGTACTAGAGGATTGTGACCCTTCACTGGTTAAAAGGGTCAGGAGTGAAACCACTTTGCCGGGTCGTCCCCACGTCGAACCGGCTGACACGGGCTGTGAGCTTAGGGAGGTCCTCTCCTTGCTCACGCAGGTTCTTTCCAAGAGCCTTCCCATTGCCTCCAGCGAGGCTACTAGTGGTTTCCAGGTGCCCCCCACGGTGCTGCCTCCCGGGATTGGAAGCAGGTCATTTGTGATTCCCCTGGTGTGCCTACACCATGGGAGGCATCGGCTGGTTTGCCCGTGATGGGCTATGAGTCTTCCGACTCAGAGGATGGGTCAGACATATCTGATGCCGAGAGCCAACAGTCTTCTGACTTGGGAGCAGAGCAGCTCTTGACTTTGTGTTTGGGTTTCTGCCTGATCTCAAACCTGCTAACCAGCCGACAGTGTCAGCCTGGCCGCGATCATCGGTCGCTTGCCTGTAGCCTGTGGAGCAACCCGCTTCTGGGCGCCTTTGACTGTGCGGCTCGGTACAGGTGATTGAAGCGTTTCACCAGGGCTGATACCTTTTTGCCTCCAGTGCGTTATCGTTCCTACGATTCCGCCAATCTGTCAGTCTGCCAGACTTTGACAGTCTTGGATCAGGACTCCTCCTCCCTCAGGCTTTCCAAGCCCAAGTCGGCCGTTATTCCTATGGCGACTCTGGAGTCCCTGTTGGGCTTATCAAGAGAGATTCTGGACATGCTTTCTCTCTCAGATCACGTCGTCTCTGCTTTGGCTGCTTATCTGCCTCCAGATAAGTTTGACGACGTAAGGCTCCTTTGCGTGTGATTTTCAAGGCGCTCATGCATCTTACTCACGCATGCCTGTAACACAGCTAACTTGGAATTAGTTCGCCGGGATGCTGTGTTGGACACCAGTCATTCCCTTCCTGAGGGGCAGCGCGCTGCTCTTTGATCCGCTTTCTTGAGCGGGTCCGCAACCATTCCGTGGTTCCGTGGCAACGGTCTGGGATGACGTTCTGCGTCATTCCAAAGATCAGCTGCTGCTTCGCCAGCTTGATCAGCCTTCTATTGGAAACCGGGGCCATTCTAAGCCTAACAAACGCCCTTCTGCTTCCTCTGCGAAGCCAAGGGCTGATCCTCCTGCCGTCGCTTCTACTTCTTACTTACGTGGTAAGGGTAAGCGTCGGCAGACCAGAGGGAGGACTCAGGATCCTTCATCTAGTAGATGAGGTGGTTTCTCCTCTCGCTGGGGCTCGAAATGAAGGTCCTCATCTCGATTTGTCCCAGGGTGGAGGAAGGATATCAGCGTTTACAGACCATTGGGCCGCAATCACATCTGATCCTTGGTTGTTAGATGTTGTTCGGTCCGGGCTGCAGATATCCTTCTGGAGGCATCCAACTCTGTCGAGACTGCCTCTTCCAACACAAGTTCCTTTAGACGTTACATATTGGGAACTTTTTATCACAGAGATAGACAATCTCCTGTCAAAGGGGGCGATCGAGGTCATCAAGAACATTCATTCAGTGGGATTTTATTTCCGTCTGTTCTTGGTGTCGAAGAAGGACTGCCAACTCCGACCGGTTTTCGATCTAAGTATCCTGAACGAGTCTATCATTGCTCCCAAGTTCAGCATGGAGACTTTCAGGTCAGTTTCGCCGCTCCATTCACCATTTACTTTCACGTTCTGATTCATCGGACATCGCGGAAGTATCTCAGGTTCACTTTTCTGAGGCGAGTTTACCAGTTCAATGCCATGCCTTTTGGCCTCAACCTGGCCACTTGGGCCTTCACCGACTGATGTCGCATGTGATAGCCTTCCATCGCACACACTCCAGGGTCACTACTTTGCCATAGCTGGACGATATCCTCCAGAGGCACTCCAGTGCTGCTCTTCTGGAGTCGGATGTCGACACACTGTTGAGCCTGCTCATGTCGCTATGGTTCAAAGTCAACGAGGAGAAGTCAGATCTGGTCCCTTCTCAGTCATTTTGTCATCTGGGGATGGACTTCCGTACTCAGCTGAATATGGTGGCGGTTCCCCGGGCGAGGGCTGTGATTCTCTCGGTTTATGCCCTGACTCTGCCCCAGTCCAATATCCACGACGGCTCGGAGTATTCTCCACCTGCTCGGTCTCTGTAGTCCGGTGACGGATCTCATTCCTCTAAGTCGGCTGCATGTCAGACCTCCCCAACACTTTCTGCTCAGTCGTTGGAGGCCGAATGCTGATCCTCTGGATCTGGTGCTTCAGTTACCAGACTCTCTTCATTGTCACCTTCTCCCCTGGATGGATGTTCAGTGGATTATGCAGGGAGTTCCGTTGGACTTGCCCACGTCCGATCGTGTTCTGATGGCAGATGCCAGCAATCTCGGATGGGGTGCGATGTTGGATCCTCTAGGTCTTTTCCTTCACAGGGTATGGGACCAGGATCAAGCAGCTCTTCACATCCACCAGAAGGAGCTTCTTGCTCTTCTTCTGCATTTCCAACAGTGGATCCCCCTCCTTTCGAAACATCAGGTCCTTCTGTTGTCTGACAATTTGACAGTGGTTGCTTACATTCGGAACCAGGGTGGCACGCACTCGGCTCCCATGTACAAATTGGCTCAGGATCTTCTATTGCTAGCTCAGGATGTCAATGTCGGAGTGGTGGTTCGTCACATTCCCGGTCATTTGAGCGTCCTAGCCGACTCCCTGTCCCGACGAGGCAGGGTCATTTCCACTGAGTGGATGCTTCACAGTGTTCCAGTCGCTTTGTGATCTCGGGGGTCGTCACCACATCAATCTTTTTGTGACCCGTTGGAACCATCTGGTGGACACTTTCATGTCCCCGTGTCCAGATCCTCTGGCTTTTGCCATGGATGCTCTGTCACTCGATTGAAACAGTCTAGGTGGCTATGCCTTCCCGACGGTTCCGATTCTGCCTCAGGTTCTATCCAAGATACTAACCTGCAGTTGTCAAATCATTCTGATCACTCCCCTGTTGCCTCAATGGGTGTGGATCAATCAGCTCCACTCTCTGTTGGTGGCGGTTCCGGCACGTCTTCCTCTACGTCGCGACCTTCTTTGCCAATGTCACCCCGAGGAGGTTTCACGTCGACCCGACATCATTGTGCCTTCACGCATATCTTTTGTCAGGTCCTGTCTCCATAGAGGTTTTTCGAGACAAGGAGTGGAGTGCATTTCTTCTTCAAGGCGGCACTCCACTGGTTTAGCCTATGCAGCTAAGTGGATGGTCTTGTCAATGGTGTGCTGATCACTCTGTTGGTTGTGCCAATCCTTCAATAACACAGATTGCAGAGCTTCTGGTCTATCTGTTTGATTCTCGGGGTCTCCAGCCTGTTACCATCAAAGGGTACAGGTCCATGCTTTCGGAGACCTTTTCGTATGTGGGAAGCGTTGTATCGGCACTATACGTATTGGCACCTCTTCAAGCTTATTCGGCACTTTTCTTTGAAAAGGCTTAGGATTTTGCAGCAGGGGCCGTTCGAACCTTTATCCCAGGTGGATATGCATTTTCTCACATACAAGACAGCTTTTCTGATGGCTTTTGCCTCAGCCAGATGGTTTAGTTAGCTTCACAGACTCTCGGTTAATCCAGCCTTTTTCAGGAGCTCTGCCAACATTGTTACTTTTACCACTGATTGCTCCTTTCTGGCCAAGAATCAGATACCAGAAACAACTCCACCTTCTATCTGTATCAGGGCTCTTCCTTCTGTTGAGGGTAATCGCCCTTTGCTCTGTCCAGTTCGTGCACTTCGCATTTATCTTAACCGGACACAGTTCATTAGGAAAGGCAGGAAATGATTCTTTCTGTCTCTTATTCCTGGTCGACAAGATCTCTCCTCAACCCATTTCTCGATGGATTTATCTTGCTATTTGCACGGCCTACACTTGTCTAGCGACTGACAGTTGTATTACCAATCGTATTTCTGCGCACGAGGTGCATGCCTTGTCTACCTCCTGGGCTTATGCTAACTCTGTCAAGTTGTCGGGTGTTATGCAGGCAGCCTACTGGAGAAATGCTTCTACTTTCTCCACCTTCTATCTGCGCCAGTTGCAGGAGCAGTTTGAGGATCTTTTTTCTTTGGGCACTCATTCCTCTGCTCAGGCTGTTGTCTACCCTAACCATTAGGCATCTTACAAGGTCAGTTTTAGCCCTGTCCTTTCTGTCTGTGCATCATGCAGAGCCACACGCCTCATCTCACATTGTCTTTTACTAATGTTTGTGATGCTATGGTTTGATAGGCCTTGGGAACTCTTCGTCCACGGTTCCAGTACAGTCGAGTTATGTGAGGGTTGATTATGTGATTCCCTCCTCCTGTAGTCTATTCAGCCTGTAGTAAACAATTGTAAGGTAGGTTGGTAAGAAATTTAAATTTTATAGTAAATTTCCTTTCTTATTATACCTACCACAATTGTTTACATGGAGGCCCTCCCATCTTCTTATTTGGGTAAGAATCCTTCCTCCCGCCGATCACATAACTCCAATGTTGGCAGATTCAAAAGAATGAGTCATTTTGGTTACACGTCTGTGCACTGGTACCGGAAGCCATGGATCTGTATTAGGAGAAGAGCGTCCCCTACTGGATGTGCACCGGTAGCACTCGACTCAGTTTTGGCTTATTTTTAGGTCACCTGATCGAAGCTGAAGGGGAGCTTTACTAATCACTTTCTGTCCGTCGTCCGTCGTCGTCCGTCCGGCATTAACTTTACATTATCGACTTCTCCTCCTAAACCACAAGCCCAATTTTATTCAAATGTTGGCTAAATGTTTATTACCTAATGCCTATTAAGATTTGTTCAAATGAAGTTGCCCCTCCTCCTGGGTGGTGCCACGCCCCCAAGGGGCACCAAAATCTTTGTAAATCTTCTTCTCATGAACCAGCAGTAGCAGAGACTTGATATATGGTATGCACCTTCCTTTTGAGGTGTAGACTCAGATTTGTTCAAGAGAAGTTTGAGGGATAATATTTGGCGTTGTTATGGGAGGGGCAAAAATTTTGGCCCCGCCCCTAATTTCTATTTTCTGAACCGAAAGCCGATTTCAACCAAATTTTATGTGAGGGCTTATTGGCTCATGAGTACTTGATTTATGCAAAAAAAAAAATTTCCTGCAGCCCCGTGGGAACCGCAGGAGCTAAAAATAGAAAAAATTTAAAACGCCCATATCTCCAAAACTGCACGGCACTGAGAATTTTTATTTGGTGTGCAGCTTCCTTAGGACCAACAGAAAGGATTGGTAAAAAAAAATTGCCATCGGTTTTATCATAGGGTACAGTTTCGGGACTTTGAAAAAGTGCTGAGTCAGCACTTTTTAACACTGTAGGCAATGGGAAAAACATTAAAGACTCTTCTTTTCTGATTTACCAGTCAGAATCCTTTCATATTTGGTATACAACATCTCTAGGGGGGGCAGATTCAAGTTTGTTCAAATTGAGCCCCTGGGTTCATATTTGGGCTCCCTATGGGAGTCCAAATTTTAATTTGGTGCAATTTGAGGATTATTCTTTAAAAATCTTCTTCTTCAGATCCACCAGGTAGAATTCTTTCATATTTGGTATACAACATCTCTAGGGGACTCAGATTCAAGATTGTTCAAATTGAGTCCCTGGGTTTATATTTTGGCTCCCTATGGGAGCCTGAATTTTAACTTAGTGCAATATGAAGATTATTTTTTAAAAATCTTCTTCCTCAGATCCACTGGCCAGAATCTTTTCATATTTGGTATACAACATCTCTAGAGGGGTCAGATTCAAATTTGTTCAAATCGAGTCCCTGGGTTCATATTTGGGCTCCATATGGGAGCCCAAATTTTAACTTGGTGCAATATGAGGATTATTCTTTAAAAATCTTCTTCTTCAGATCCACCAGGTAGAATTCTTTCATATTTGGTATACAACATCTCTAGGGGGCTCAGATTCAAGATTTTTCAAATCGTATTCCTGTGTTCATATTTGGGCTCCCTATGGCAGCCCAAATTTGAACTTAGTGCAATATGACGATTATTCTTTAAAAATCTTCTTCTTTATATCCACCAGTCAGAATTCTTCCATATTTGGTATACAACATCTCTAGGGGGGTCAGATTCAAGTTTGTTCAAATCGAGTCCCTGGGTTGATATTTGGGCTCTCTATGGGAGCCCAAATTTTAACTTAGTGCAATATGAGGATTATTCTTTACAAATCTTCTTCTTCAGATCCATCAGGCAGAATTCTTTCATATTTGGTATACAACATCTCTAGAGGGGTCAGATTAAAGTTTGTTCAAATCGAGTCGCTGAGTTAATATTTGGGCTCCCTATGGGAGCCCAAATTTTAACTTGGTGCAATATGAGGATTATTCTCTAAAAATCTTCTTCAGATCTATCAGGTATAAATTTTTCATATTTGGTATACAACAACATCTCTAGGGGGGGTCAGATGCACATTTGTTCAAATCGAGTCCCTGGGTTGATATTTGGGCTTTCTATGGGAGCGTGAATTTTAACTTAGTGCAATATGAGGATTATTCTTTAAAAATCTTCTTCTTCCGATCCACCAGGCAGAATTCTTTCATATTTGGTATACAACATCTCTAGGGGGAGGGGGGGGGGGGGCAGATTCATATTTATTCAAATCGAGTCCCTGGGTTGATATTTGGGCTCCATACCGGAGCCCAAATTTTAACTTAGTGCAATTTGAGGATTATTGTTTAAAAATCATCTTCTTCAGATCCACCAGGTAGAATTCTTTCATATTTGGTATGCAACATCTTTAGGGGGGGTCAAATTCAAATGTGTTGAAATGGAGTCCCTGGGTTGATATTTGGGCTCTCTATGGAGCCCGAATTTTAATTTGGTGCAATATGAGGATTATTCTTTAAAAATCTCCTTCCTCAGATCCACCAGGCAGAATTCTTTCATATTTGGTATACAGCATCTCTAGGGGGGCTAGATTGACGTTTGTTCAAATCGAGTCATATTTGGGCTTCCAAAATATCCATATTTGGGCTCCCAAAATATCCATATTTGGTATACAACATCTCTAGGGGAGTCAGATTCAAGTTTGTTCCAAGCAAGTTCCCGTGCTGACAATTGGGCTTCCTATAGGAGCCTATATTTTTTAAAAATCCTCTTCAGATCCATGAGTCAGAATTCTTTCATATTTGTATACAACCTCTGTAGGGGGAAGGGGGGGGGGGGGGGTGGGGTGATTAAAATTTGTTCAAATTGAGACTCTGCATTCATAGTTAAGCTTCCTATGGAAGGTCGAATTTTAACTTAGTCCAACATAAGCATTATTCTTTAAAAATCTTCTTCAGATCTACCAGTCAGAATCATTTCATATTTGGTATACAAAATCTCTAGGGAGGTCCGATACAAGTTTATTCAAATTGAGTCTCTGGGTTCATATTTGGGCTCCCTATGGGAGCCCAAGTTTTAACATCATGCAATATGAGGATTATTAGCTCACCTGACCGAAGCTCAAGGAGAGCTTCACTGATCACTTTCTGTGCATCGTCTGTCATGCTTTAACTTTACATTATCAACTTCTCCTCACGAACTAATGGTCCAAATTCAGCTAAATTTGTTGCGCATGTTCCTTATCATATGTCAGTTCAAGTTTGTTCAAATAAAGTTGCCATGCCCACAACAGGCAATACAGGGGGCATAACTTTGATATCACCCATAAATTTCTTTCCAAAACTAAAAAACTCTTCTTCAGATCCACCAGTCAGAATTGTTTCGTATTTGGTATACAACATCTTGAGAGGGGTCAGTTTCAAATTTGTTAAAATTAAGTCATTGGGGGTAATATTTGGGCTCCCTATGAGAGCCTGAAGTTAACTTAATGCAATATGAGGACTATTTTTTAAAAAGCTTCTTCAAATCCATCAGTCAGAATTCTTTAATATTTGGTACCGGTATACAACAAACATCTCAAGGAAAGTCAGACTCAAGTTTGTTCAAATCGAGTTCCTAGGTTAATATTTGGTTTCCCAATTGGAGCATTGATACATTGATATACAGTGATATTGATATTTCATACACAGCACACTTGTTGAGGGATGGGAGGTGGGAGGAGGGCAAATTGGGGCAAATTCATGTTAGTTCAAATTAAGTCCTCAGTTCATACTTGGGCTGTTTCTTTTGAGTCTGGAATATTCTTTACAACTTGTATTTCGTTCAACCTGTCACATATTCGGATATTTGGTATCCATCACCCTTAGTATAGCCAGATACATCATACCAGTTTGTTCAAATTCAGTCCCTGTGGTCAAATTTGGTCTGTCTATTGGCTCCCCTCTGAAGTGAAGCAAAGCTGGTTTACTGTGGTAAACAAGTTATGTTTTGTTGGTAAAATAGTACCCTGTTACCGATATACAAAGGGACAATAGTCATTTTAAAAAATTGTAAAAATCATACAAAAATATTTTTTGCAGCACAGATAACAAAAAATAGTATGTTTCATTTTTCAACCCTTCAGGGTCACTTCTAGCGTCAAACAACATTCTTCTGCCAACTTTGGTAAAAATCGGACCTAGGAACTGGGAGCAGATAGCATTCAGACAGACAGACAGACAGACTTTCACCTTTTTATTCCCCCGAAAAAATTCGGGGGAATCTAGCCGTGACGTCGTCCGTCTGTCCGTCCGTCCGGGCGTAGACGGATTTCGTGTCCGCTCCATAACTTCTTACAGCCTTCAAGGATATTAATGATACTTGGTATTATTATTGCCCACAACCAGAGGGTGTGTCGCGAATAAGGTTGGAATGGCTATCCTCAAGGTCAAGGTCACAACTGAGTATTTAAGGTCTCATACCCATATCCACAATACTAGATCGTGTCCGCCTCAGAACTTTCTCATTTTTCATACTAGGCTTATGACATTTGGCATGTGGGTGCATCACCATGAGACAATGTGTCGCATACCTTCATCACCACATCTGACCTTGATGTTTGACCTCAAGGTCAAATTACTGATATTTGACACGGAATTCGTGTCCGCTCCATAACTTCTTACAGCCTTCAAGGATATTAATGATACTTGGTATTATTATTACCCACAACCAGAGGGTGTGTCGCGAATAAGGTTGGAATGGCTATCCTCAAGGTCAAGGTCACAACTGAGTATTTAAGGTCGCATACCCATATCCACAATACTAGATCGTGTCCGCCTCAGAACTTTTTCTTACTAGGCTTATGATATTTGGCATGTGGGTGTATCACCATGAGACGATGTGTTGCATACCTTCATCACCAACATCTGACCTTGACGTTTGACCTCAAGGCCAAATTACTGATATTTGACAATTAGTAGACAGAAATCGTGTCCACCCCATAACTTCTTACAGCCTTCAAGGATATTAATGATACTTGGTATTATTATTGCCCACAACCAGAGGGTGTGTCGTGAATTAGGTTGGAATGCCTATCCTCAAGCTCAGTCTGTCCGTCTGTCCGTCCGGGCATAGATGGAATTCAAGTCCGCTCCATAACTTCTTAACAATACTAGATCGTGTCCGCCTCAGAACTTTCTAATTTTTCATACTAGGCTTATGATATTTAGCATGTGGGTGTATCACCATGAGACGATGTGTCGCATACCTTCATCACCAACATCTGACCTTGACGTTTGACCTCAAGGTCAAATTACTGATATTTGACAATTAGTAGACAGAAATCGTGTCCGCCCCATAACTTCTTACAGCCTTCAAGGATATTAATGATACTTGGTATTATTGCCCACAACCAGAGGGTGTGTCGCAAATTAGGTTGGAATGCCTATCTTCAAGCTCAGTCTGTCCATCTGTCCGTCCGGGCGTAGACGGAATTCGTGTCCACTCTATAACTTCTTACAGCCTTCAAGGATATTAATGATACTTGGTATTGTTATTGCCCACAACCAGAGGGTGTGTCGTGAATAAGGTTGAAATGCCTATCCTCAAGCTCAAGGTCACAACTGAGTATTTAAGGTTGCATACCCATATCCACAATACTAGATCGTGTCCGCCTCAGAACTTTCTCATTTTTATTCCCCCGAAAAAAAATCGGGGAATCTAGCCATGACATCGTCCGTCTGTCTGTCCATCCGTCTGTCCATCTGTCCGTCCGTCCGTCCATCCATCCGTCCAGGCATAGACGGAATTCGTGTCCGCTTCATAACTTCTTACAGCCTTGAACGATATTAATGATACTTTGTATTGTTGTTGCCCACTATCAGAGGGTGTGTCTTCAATAAGGTAGTACTGTCTGGCTTCAAGGTTAAGGCCACAACTTTGTGTCAAGATCACATACTCTTATCCACAAATACTAAGTTGTGTCTGCCCATAACTTCTCACATGGAGTGACTGTCCTCATAGTCTAGGTACATCAAGGCTTTTTTGGGGGGAATCAGCCACCCTTTGGTGGCCATCCTCTAGTTTATATAGATTATAGAATATTGGAGAGTGGCTTTTGGCTCTCTCTAATAATTTGTAACAAAACTAATTTTAATGAACAAATAGTTAATCTCAACAATATTCTACCACTCAACCAGTTATGCAATGTGCTGAATTTCCTCATACAAAACCAGCCCAATTTTGTATTACTGTCTACCGAAAGCATGTCAAATTCTAGTGCAAGAAAGCTATTTGTGCTGGTTAAAATTATGGAAGTTCTTAGTGTGTCAACTACAGAAAGGTTAGAAAAGTAAAAACAGGATGTCATAAATGAAAGATTCATGACAGAGTGGCTCTAGATAGTTTTACACCCCCCCCCCCCCCCCCCACACACACACACACACACTCAGAATCATTAAGCATAATGGAGAGTCTGTCAGTGTGTGTGAGGGTGTGTGTGTACGTTTGAAATCCCCCCCCCCACCACACACACACACACACAGAGGTCATTAAGCATGATGGAAAGTCTGTCGTGTGTGTGTGTGTGTGTGTGTGTGTGTGTGTGTGTGTGTGTGTGTGTGTGTGTGTGTGTGTGTATACACATGTATATATAAATCAGTGTCATTATATTTTACTGTTTTATAGTTTTGAGGGATATCCCCTCACCCACACCCACCCTCCCACCCACCCAAAATGTAAATGTTTATTTCTGTAAAACAAGAACCATATAACTGAAATTTGGGCGGATTCTGCTTTTTTTTACCTTTTTAGAAAACAGCCCAAAAAATGAAAAAAATACAGCTGGGCTGAATTTCACTGGTTCAGAATTGGTGAGGGTGTTCAGCTAAAACTCTTCCATACTCCGGAGTATATTGCTATGTGAATGGAATATGCCCACCACACTGTTTATTTTGGGAAACAGCTTCAAGAAACTGGAATGTAATTCTTGATTTATATTGTATTAGAGATATTTATTTGAAATTTAAAACATTGGTCATCGAAAATACGAAGCAAACAAACTGCCAGTCTCATCACCATTAAGGCACAGCAGTACCAAAGTCGAGAACAGTGACACAATGATGTTAACAGTGACTGTCGCCAGTGTCGGGTTGTTATGTTGGTCAAAAAAATCCTGCCCTTCTCTGAGGCTTTACTCAGCCACGCTTCACCTTTACGTGATTTGCTCCGTGTCTAATCAATTCATCAAAGTGTATCTACTTAATTAAAAAAAAATCAGCTGGTAGAACTTTGAATTCCCAGTTTTTCTGGAAGCAAACTTCGTTTTTCAAATTGCATAGTAACGCATACTACCCATACACCACAGGAACTATTGATAAGTATAGATTAAAAGTTCTGTGGGTTCATAATCTTTCCTCCAAATTGTTGTTATTGCCCGAACAAGCGTTTTTAGCTCAATTTGACAAAGTCAAGCTGAGCTATTGCCATCACTTCTCGTCCGTCGGCGTACGTACATACGTACGTACGTATGTACGTACGTACGTTAGTACATTAGTACGTACGTCCACAATTTCCTTTGGCACACCTCACAGGTCGCATTTATGATCAGATTACTTTGAAACTTCTTATGCTTATTTGGGGTGACCTCTAGATGGGAGCTATCGATTTTCTTCAATTTCCGTCAAAAAATGTTGCCGCGGCCAACGTTCTTAGAACTTAGTTTAGTCAAACCACAATATTTCCCTTTGGCACACCCTACAGGGCACATTTATGATTTGATTCCTTTGTAACCTGATACGCTTATTTAGGGTGACCTCTAGATGGGAGCTATCAATTTTCTTCAATTTCCGGCAAAAACTGTTGCCACGGTCAACGTTCGTAGAACTTAGTTTAGTCAGACCTCAATATTTCCCTTTGGCACACCCTACAGGGTACACTTATGATCAGATTGCTTTGAAACCTGGTATGCTTGTTTGGGGAGACCTCTAGATGGGAGCTATCGATTTTCTTCAATTTCTGTCAAAAAATGTTGCCGCGGCCAATGTTCTTAGAACTTAGTTTAGTCAGAAGACTCAATATTTCCCTTTGGCACACCCTACAGGGTACATTTATGATCGGATTGCTTTGAAACCTGGCATGCTTGTTTGGGGTGACCTCTAGATGGGAGCTATCGATTTTCTTCAATTTCTGTCAAAAAATGTTGCCGCGGCCAATGTTCTTAGAACTTAGTTTAGTCAAACCACAATATTTCCCTTTGGCACACCCTGCAGGGCACATTTATGATTTGATTGCTTTGAAACCTGGCATGCTTATTTAGGGTGACCTCTAGATGGGAGCTATCGATTTTCTTCAATTTCCGGCAAAAAATGTTGCCACGGCCAACGTTCGTAGAACTTAGTTCAGTCAGACCTCAATATTTCCCTTTGGCACACCCTACAGGGCCCATTTATGATCAGATTGCTTTGAAACCTGGTATGCTTGTTTGGGGAGACCTCTAGATGGGAGCTATCGATTTTCTTCAATTTCTGTCAAAAAATGTTGCCGCGGCCAACGTTCTTAGAACTTAGTTTAGTCAGAAGACTCAATATTTCCCTTTGGCACACCCTACAGGGTACATTTATGATCGGATTGCTTTGAAACCTGGCATGCTTGTATGGGGTGACATCTAGATGGGAGCTATCGATTTTCTTTAATTTCTGTAAAAAAATGTTGCCGTGGCCAACGTTTTTAGAACTCAGTTTAGTCAGACCACAATATTTCCCTTTGGCACACCCTACAGGGCACATTTATGATTTGATTGCTTTGAAACCTGGTATGCTTGTTTGGGGAGACCTCTAGATGGGAGCTATCGATTTTCTTCAATTTCTGTCAAAAAATGTTGCCGCGGCCAACATTCTTAGAACTTAGTTTAGTCAGAAGACTCAATATTTCCCTTTGGCACACCCTACAGGGTACATTTATGATCGGATTGCTTTGAAACCTAGCATGCTTCTTTGGGGAGGCCTCTAGATGGGAGCTATCGATTTTCTTCGGTTTCTGTCAAAAAATGTTGCCACTGGCAAAAAAACTGACATTGGTCCCAATGATCTTCAATTTTGCCATTTCATTTATAACTTACCAAGTTCAAGTTTGTCAAGTTGAGCTACAGTGTCATTGACACTTTCATTAGAAATAATAATCACCACAAAATCCCACAACACCAGCTGGAATCTCATGTTCTCAAAAAATATGGTGGATTCAAAAGCTGAAATAAGTGAAAACTGATCAAATATATCACTGAAAATAGCCAAAATCAAACCACAAGCACCTGGAATGGGTGTGCCAAAACACTGCAGGTCTCTTGAAAACTATATTTTTTATGCCCCCTCCAATTTTGGCTCGGGGCATTAAGTGGTACCCTTCACTGTCCTTCCGTACGTATGAAATATAGTTTCCGAATGATAACTTCAGTATTTGTTTTCTGATCAGCTCAAAATTTGGTATGTGGTTTAATGACAACAAAATACCTATCAAGTTCTATTATGGGATCGACCCGAAAATGTTTGCCTGAATTACGCCCCCTGAATGGACTTGGAATGCATCCTTCTGTACGTACGAAATGTGGTTTCCGGATGGTAACTTTAGTATTTGTTTTCTGATCAGCTCGAAACTTGGTATGTGGTTTAATAACAAGAAAATACAGGTCAAGTTCAAATATGTGGATGGTCCAACAATTTTTTGAGTTGATTAATGCCCCTTTCCGGGCGTCCTTCCGTAATACAAAATGTGGTTTCTGGACAATAAGTTTAATATTTTCTGATCAGCTCAAAATTTGGTATGTGGTTTAATGACAGCAAAATACAGGTCAAGTTCTAATTTTAGGGGATAGGACGGAAAACTTTTGCCTGAATTACGCCCCTTGATGGACTTATAATGCGTCAAATATTTGTGGTTTCAGGACAATAACTTTAGTATTTGGTTTCCGATTGGCTCGAAATCTGGTATATAGTTTAACCACAACCAAATACAGGCTAAGTTCTAATATGGGATCAGTCCGAAAATGTTAGCATGAATTATAGCCCCTGATGGACTTATAATGCGTCAAATATTTTTGGTTTCCGGGTAATAACTTTAGTATTTAGTTTCCGATCAGTTTGAAACTTGGTATGTAGTTTAATCACAACAAAATGCAGGTCAAGTTCTAATATGGGATCATTTACGGCCCCTGATGGACTTGGAATGCAGCAAATATTTTTGGTTCTGGACGATAACTTTAGTATTTGGTTTCCGATCTGCTCGAAACTTGGTATGTAGTTTAATCACAACAAAATACAGGTTAAGTTCTAATATGGAATCAATCTGATATTTTTCGCCTGAATTACAGCCCCTGATGGACTTACAATTTGTCAAATATTTTTGGTTTCCGGACAGTAACTTTAGTATTTGGTTTTTGATGAGCTTGAAGCTTGTTTCTTTGTGCTTTTCCACCACTTTTCTTTCCCAAATCCCTTGGGAAAGATCAAAATAGAGTGTATATTTTCCAAGTTAGGAACTTCCATTGTAGTGCAAGCCTGTAGTAAACAATTATGGAAGGTATAATAAGAAAGGAAATTTACTATAAAATTTAGATATTCGTATTCAGTATTCAGTCGTATTCAATACATTTTTTCAAGTTTTCGGATGTATTCAGTATTCATGCAGAAGAAAAGGAATATTCATGAATACTTTTTGAATATTTCTCTTTTTTTAATATGTAGAGTATTTTGTTAAAAACATGGGAACGTGACAACATCGTGATTATCAATATCAGAGAATATTCAACAATTAAACTAGTACATTTGAAGTGCCTGGTTTTTCAGTATATTAAAATAAAATTTGAAAACATTAAATTAATATATTCAATAATAGAATATATATATATATTTTTTTTTTTGTATCTGTTACAATATGTTTAACTTCAGCAGGCTGATTCACTGCGAAAGCTGACTGATAATAGCTTTTTTTGTCTTAACCTTCTAAGAAATGTTTCCTAGCAGATGATCAGGTGTGATATGGATTCATGATGAAGGCAATGGTTAGATAAGAGACCAATTATTAAGATTATTGTTAGGACAAAGGATATCCGTCTGGCCACTGTTTAAATTCTTAATTCTTAAACAACTGAGTGATGGTCCCGAAGGGGCATTGCATTTTTGTTTAACTCAACATGCCCAGCCACATAGGGAGGGGGTGGGGGAAAATGCTCCTAAATATTTTAAAAATCTTCATCTCATGAACCATTGGGTACAATGACTTGATATTTGTGATGGAGCTTCCTTTTGAGGTGTAGATTCAAGTTTGTTCAAACGAAGTTCATGAAGCAATATTTGGCTTTGTAATGGCAGGGGTAAGATTTTTGGCCCCGCCCAAAATTTATGTTTTCTGAACCGATGGTCCCATTTGAACCCAGTTTGGTATGTGGTATTATTGGGTCATCAGTATTTGACTCATGCCAAAAAAAAATTTCCTGCATCCTCATGGGAACCACAGGAGCTAAAATTAGAAATATTTTCAAACACCCATATTTCCCAAACCACACCGAACAGAGAACCATTATTTGGTATGAAGCACCCTTAGGACGAGTAGAATTGAAAGGTAAAAAAAAAATTGCCATCGGTTATGGTGTTTTGTAGAGGGCATCGAAAAAATGCTGAGTCAGCATATTTGCATAAATTTTTAAAAATCTTTTCTCCGGAATCAATGGTCAGAATCTTTTGATATTCGTTATACAGCATCTATAGGGGGTTCAGATACAAGTTTGTTAAAATAAAGCCCATTGGTTCATATTTGGGCAATAACTTAGGGCAATATGGGGAATATTTTTTAAAAATTTTCTTCTTTAGAACCACCAGTCAGAATCTTTTAATGTTTGGTATTCATCGTTATTATGAGGGTCAGATTCAAGGTTGTTCAAACCAAGTTCCTAGGTTAATATTTGGGCTTCCTATGGGAGCCCAAATTTTAACTTAGTTCAATATGGGGAATAATTTTTAAAAATCTTCTTCAGATCCACCAGTCAGAATCATTTCATATTTGGTATACAACATATCTAGAGGGGTCAGATTCAAGTTTATACAGTTCAAGTGCCTGGGTTCATATTTGGGCTCCATATGGGAATCTCAATACAGGAGCCTTAACTTAGTTCAATATGGGGGATAATTTTTATGCCTCCCGACTTAAGTTGGGTGGCATATAGTGATTGAAGTGTGCATGTGTCTGTCCATGTGTCCATCTGTGTGTGTGTGTGTAGGTGTGTGTGTGTGTGTGTCTTACCAACTTGACGAGGTAACTAGACAAAAGAGTTTGCGTGTTTCGCCTTACCGAGGTACAAAAGACAAAAGAAACCCTTTACCTCGGTTGTTTTCCCAGAACTGTACCGGCAAAACGAGGTAGAAACCGTTAGTCCACACAAAGGACAAACAATGGGGTACCTTGGTATGTAGGGTAGACAAGACTCTGTGTGTGTGTGTGTGTGTGTGTGTGTGTGTGTGTGTGTGTGTGTGTGTGTGTCCGAGCCAATAACTCGAAAACTGTTACGGCCACAGTCATCAAACTTCACACAATTGTAAAGGACCATGGGAGGATGAGACATGAATATTGATCGATTTTTAGTGTGACCTTGAAATGTGACCTTGACCTTGAAGGTACGAACCCGGTCAATATTCGTGTCTCAGCCATAACTCAGAAACGAATCATAGTACAATTGTTAAACTTTTTACAAATGTCAAAGACCGTCAGAAGGTGTGTCGCGTATGATAGTCTCCGCCACATCTGCAATGTGAAGGTCACAATTGACCTTCATATGTTCAGGGTCACAAATCATGTCTCAAGCATAACTCCAAAACTATTAGGGCTACAGTCATCAAACTTCATACAATCATAAAGGACAACGGGAGGATGTGTCACACACCATAGCCGGGTTCGTACCTTCAAGGTCAAGGTCACATTTCAAGGTCACACTAAAAATTGGTCAGTATTCGTGTCTCAGCCATAACTCAGAAACGAATCATAGTACAATTGTTAAACTTTTTACAAATGTTAAGGACAGTCAGAAAGTGTGTCGTGTGTAATAGTTTCTGCCGCATCTGCAAGGTGAAGATCACAAGGGGGGGGGGGGGGGGGGGGCATGTGTTACCTTAGTAACATTCTTCTTGTTTAAAATATTCTTCTTCAGACTAACCAGTCTGAATGCTTTCATATTTGGTATACAGCATCTCTAGAAGTGTCAGATTCAAGTTTGTTCAAATCGGGTCCCTATTTATATATTTGGGCTCACTATGGTAGCCCAAATTTTAACATAGACAATATGAGGGAATTTCTTCAAAAATCTTCTTCTTCAGATTCACCTGTCAGAATCCTTTCATATTTGATTTATAACATCTCTAGGGGAGTCGGATTCAAATTTGTTCAAATTGGTTCCCTGGGTTAATATTTGGGCTCCCTATGGTAGCCCGAATTTTAACTTAGTGCAATATGAGGAAATATCTTTAAAAATCTTCTTCTTCAGATCCACTAGTCAGAATGCTTTCATATTTGGTATACAACATCTCTAGGGGGGTCAGATTCAAGTTTGTTCAAATTGGGTCCGTAGGTTAATATTTGGGCTCGCTATGGTAGCCCAATTTTTAACTTGATACAATTTAAAGAAATTTCTTTAAAAATTTTCTTCCTCAGATCCAACAGTCAGAATGCTTTCATATTTGGTTTACAACATCTCTAGGGAGGTCAGATTCAACTTTGTTCAAATCGAGAGCCTGAGTTAATATTTGTGCTCCCTATGGGAGCCAGAATTGGCCATGTAGCTGAATTAGAAAGTTTGTATTCAGTACCCTCTAGAGGTGTGTAACTAAGATTAATCCACATAGGTTGTATAAAGGGGCTTCACAGGGGAGCTCTACATTTTGCATTATGATCAACTGAAGAAAAGGCATGATGCTCTGACTATTTTTGTGACCCCTGAGGAGCTCAAGGATTGACAATGTATCCTATGGAGATGGATTGCTTAATGTAGACTCATTCTTGGACTCTGTTTATGTTGTGTTCTGTTCAAGGTGAGCGCTTCAGGCCCTGTGGGGCCTCTTGTTTATTTTATTTTTTGCTCAACTTTGGCAAAGCCAAATTTGAGCTTATGCCATGGCCCGTCATCTGTCCGTCTGTCCGTCAACAATTGGATACGGCTCGGGCTAGAGGCCGTATTTATGAACCGATCTTTACGAAACTTCTTGGGTACCTTTGTTATGACCGTGGGGTGGGAACGAGTGTTTTTGGGTTTGGTCCGAAATTCAAGATGGCTGCCAGCCGCCATTTTGTACCGACGATGCAGAAATCTGTTTTTTGTACAGAACTCCCATATGAAAGCTATGATTTGAATAATTTTTTGAATGAATGTTTAGTACCATGGGATACATCACATATAATACGGGTTTTTTTCTCGTGCGTAAATTATGCAAATTAGACTAACTTTGATGTTTTTTGGTGTTACTTTCAGCACTGTAAGTGCAAATGCCAATACGGCTGGGGCTAGAGGCCGTATTTATGAACCGATCTTTACGAAATTCCTTGGGTACCTTTGTTATCACCGTGGGACAAGAACGAGTGTTTTTGGGTCCGGTCCGAAATTCAAGATGGCCGATGGCAGCCATTTTGTACAAAAATTGGTGCAATCAGATTTTTGCACAGAACTTCCATATGAAAGCGCTGATTTGAATAATTTTTTGTGTGAATGTTTAGTACCATGGGATACATCACATATAATACGGGTTTTTTTCTCATGCAGAAATTATGCAAATTAGATGAACTTTGATTTTTTCAGTGCTACTTACTTAAGTACACATGTCAATACGGCTCGGGCTAGAGTCTGTATTTATGAACGATCTTCACGAAATGTCTTGGGTACCTTTGTTATCACCTTGGGACGAGAACGAGTGTTTCTGGGTGCGGTCCAAAATTCAAGATGGCTGCCAGTGGCCATTTTGTACCAAAATTAGGTCTAATCAGTTTTTTGTACACAACTTCTATATACGGCTCAGGCTAGAGGCCGTATTTATGAACCGATCTTTACGAAACTTCTTGGGTACCTTTGTTATCACCGTGGGATGAGAACGAGTGTTTTTGGGTGTGGTCCGAAATTCCAGATGGCCACCAGCAGCCATTTTGTACCAAAATTAGTGCAATCAGGCTTTTGTGCAGAACTTCTGTATGAAAGTTCTGATTTGAATATAGTTTTGTATGAATGTTTAGTAACATGGAATACATCACATATAGTACAGGTTTTTTTCTCGTGCAGAAATTATGCAAATTAGATGAACTTTGATTTATTCTGTGCTACTTATACACTCTAAGTGCACATGTCAATACGGCTCGGGCTAGAGGCTGTATTTATGAACCGATCTTCACAAAATTTCTTGGGTACCTTTGTTATCTCCTTGGGACGAGAACGAGTGTTTCTGGGTGCAGTCCAGAATTCAAGATGGCTGCCAGTGGCCATTTTGTACTGAAATTAGGTCCAATCAGTTTTTTGTCACAACTTCTACACAGCTCATATTTGTGAACTGATCTTCACAAAACTTCTTGGGTACCTTTGTTTTCACCTTGGGACAGGAATGAGTGTGTTTTGGGGTGCCTTTGTTATTACTGTGCTATGAGAACAAATATTTGGGGGTTCAGTCAGACCCACTCTGGGACTCAAAGATTTCTTTTCTAGTTTAGCATCTGACTGTCACCCACCTTTACAATACTTTACCTATACATTTGTTACAGGCAACGGTCAGTATTTATGTACAGACCGTTACAATACTTTATATGTACCTTTGTTATCAGGTCATTACCGTTTACTCTTTTTAGCTCACCAAAGGGAGCTTTACTTATCACCAGCTGGCTGTCGTCCGGCGTCCAGCGTCTGTCATCCGTCGTCGTGAACATTTTTCAAACGACTTTTCCTCTGAAACCACTGAATGATTTTCACGAAACTTCATGTGGATGTTCATTACTATATGGCAATTCATGTTTGTTCAAATGAAATGGCCATGTCCCTTGAGGGCTCTGTATGGGGCATAACTCTGATAACACCGTATGAATTATAGAAAAATTATTAAAAAATCTTCTTCTCCAGAACCAGTGGGCAGAATCTTTTGATACTTGGTATGCAGCATCTTGGTATGGGTCTGATTCAAGTTTGTTCAAATCGGCCCCCTGGATTCATATTTGGGCTCACTATAGAAGCCCAAATTCGAACTTAGTGCATTTCAGGCAATTTTTAGCTTAACTTGACATAGTCAAGATAAGCTATTGCCATCACGCGTGCGGAAGTCTGTTAGTCTGTGAGTCTGTTAGTCTGTGACGTCTGTTCACATTTTCCTTTAGCACGGGCTACTCCCCGCAGTTCTTGTCTGATCGTCACAAAATTTCATATGCAGGTTTGGGGTCGTCCCCTTTTGGTCGCGATCGGGCAACCGGTATGGCTGCCCGAGCCCAAAACCCGAAAACCATTAGCACAGTCTACAGGTCATATTTATGAAGAGATTTCATTGTAAATTGATAGGATGCCTCTGTATAATGCCTAGATGAGAACGTCCCCTTTTGGGCATGATCTATCAACCGTGATGGTTGCCCAAGCCCGAAACCCAAAACCTTTTAGCACAGTCTGCAGGTCATGTTTAATGTGGAGGGATTTCATTGTAACTTGGTAGGATGACTCATGATGTCTAGATGAGAATTTCCCCATTTGGGCATGATCTGCCAACCGTGACGACTGCCCAAGCCCAAAACCCGAAAACCTTTAGCACAGTCTACAGGTCATATTTATTGAGGAATTTCATTGTAACTTGGTGGGTTGACTTCATACAATGTCTAGATGAGAAAGTCATATTTTGGGCGTGATTGGGCAACTGTGATGGCTACAGGGGACCAAAGCCCAAAAACCTTTAGCACAGTTTAGAGGTCATATTTATGAAGGGTTTTCATTGTAACTTGGTAGGATGACTCCAAATAATGTCTAGATGAGAACGTCCCATTTTGATCGTGATCATGCAGCCTTGATGGGTGCCCGAGCCCAAAAACCTTTAGCATAGGCAAAAGGTCATATTTATGGAAGGATTTCATTGTAACCTGTTAGGTTGACTCCATGTAATGCCTAGATGATGACATCTCCTTTTGGTCATGATTGGTCAGTTGTGATGGCTACTAGTGCCCGAAGCCCGAAAACCTTGAGCACAGTCTACAGGTCATATTTATGAAGGGATTTCATTGTAACTTCGTAGGATCACTCCAGATGATGCGCAGATGAGATTGTCCCCTATGGTTGCGATCATTCAGCCATGATGGCTGCCCGAGCCTGAAGCCCGAATACCTTTAGCACAGTCTACAGGTCATATTTATAAAGGAATTTCATTGTAACCTGGTAGGTTAACTTCATATAATGTCTAGATGAGAACGTCTCCTTTTGGACATGATTGGGCTACTGTGACGGCTAAAGGTGCCCGAAGCCCGAAAACCTTTAGCACAGTCTACAGGTCATATTTATGAGGGGATTTCATTGTAAATTGGTAGGATGACTCCAAATAATGTCTAGATGAGAACGTCCCATTTTGGCCATGATTATTCAGCCTTGATGGGTGCCCGAGCCCAAAAACCTTTAGAATAGACAAAAGGTTATATTTATAGAAGGATTTCATTGTAACCTGTAAGGTTGACTCCATATAATGCCTAGATGATGACATCCCCTTTTGGTCGTGATTGGTCAACTGTGATGGCTACAGGTGCCCGAAGCCCGAAAATCTTGAGCACAGTCTACAGGTTATATTTATGAAGGGATTTCATTGTAACTTCGCAGGATCACTCCAGATGATGCCCAGATGAGATTGTCCCCTTTGGTTGCGATCATTCAACCATGATGGCTGCCCGAGCCCAAAGCCCGAAAACCCTAAGCACAGTCTACAGGCCATATTTATGAAGGGATTTCATTGTAACTTGGTAGGTTGACTTCATATAATGTCTAGTTGAGAATGTCCCCTTTTGAACATGATTGGGCATCTTTGACGGCTAAAGGTGCCCGAAGCCCGAAAACCTTTTGCACTGTCTACAGGTCATATTTATGAAGGGATTTCATTGTGACTTGGTAGGTTAACTTCATATAATGTCTAGATGAGAACGTCCCCTTTTGGACATGATTGGGCAACTGTGACGGATAAAGGTGACCGAAGCCTGAAAACCTTTAGCACAGTCTACAGGTCATATTTAGGGATTTCATTGTAACTTGGTAGGATGACTCCAAATAATGTCTCAATGAGAACGTCCCATTTTGATCGCGATCATTCAGCCGTGATGGGTGCCCGAGCCCAAAAACCTTTAGTATAGGTAAAAGGTCATATTTATGGAAGGATTTCATTGTAACCTATTAGGTTGACTGCATATAATGCCTAGATGATGACATCCCCTTTTGGTCGTGATTGGTCAACTGTGATGGCTACAGGTGCCCGAAGCCCGAAAACCTTGAGTACAGTCTACAGGTCATATTTATGAAGGGATTTCATTGTAACTTTGCAGGATCACTCCAGATGATGCCCAGATGAGATTGTCCCCTTTGGTTGCGATCATTCAGCCATGATGGCTGCCCGAGCCCAAAGCCCGAAAACCTTAAGCACAGTCTACAGGTCATAATTATGAAGGGATTTCATTGTAACTTGGTAGGTTGACTTCATATAATGTCTAGATGAGAATGTCCCCTTTTTGACACGATTGGGCAACTGTGACGGCTTTAGGGGCCCAAAGCCCGAAAACCTTTAGAACAGTCTACAGGTCATAATTATGAAGGGATTTCATTGTAGCTTGGTAGGATGACTCCAAATAGTGTCCAGATGAGAATGTCCCCTTTTGGTTGCGATCATTCAGCCATGATGGCTGCCTAAGCCCAAAGCCCAAAGACCTTTAGCACAGTCTACAGGTCATATTTATTAAGGCATTTCATTGTAACTTGGTAGATTGACTTCATATAATGTCTAGATGAGAATGTCCCCTTTGGACGCAATTGGGAAACTGATGGCTACAGGGACCTGAAGCCCGAAAACCTTTAGCACAGTCTACAGGCCATATTTATGAGGGGATTTTAATGTAACTTGATAGGATGACTCGTTTTGGAATAATTTCACTGTAACTTGGTAACTTTTGTTGATATACGTTAACTGTGAGGGCCACATACATTAACTGTGAGGTCATATTAACCCACCCCTCAGCTCTTTAGTACAGTGTACACCTAATATTATTTTTATCATAAACATAGCACACAGGGAACAGAAATGAACATATTCCCAATTATCACAATTCTTGTCTTATTTCATAATCCTTTCATAAACATTGAACATTATCCTTTTCATCAAACACAACACACAAGTTAAGCTACAGTGTGATTGACACTTTCATTTTTAAAAATCTTCTTCTCAAGATCCAGCAGGCAGAATCTTTTGATATTGGGTATGCAGCATTCTTAGGGGGGGAGAGGGGGGGGGGGGGTGAGATTCAAGTTTGTTCAAGCCAAGTCCCTGGGTTCATATTTGGGCTCACTGTGGGAGCCCGAATGATAACTTAGTTCAAAATGAGGAATTTTCTTTAAAAATCTTCTTCTTCAGATCCAGCAGATGAATGCTTTTGATAGTCCCTGGGTTCATATTTGGGCTCACTGTGGTAGCCCGAATTATAACTTAGTTCAAAATGAGGAATTTTCTTTAAAAATCTTCTTCTTCAGATCCAGCAGATGAATGCTTTTGACAGGCGTCAGAATGTTTTGATATTTGGTATGCAGCATCTTTAGGGGGGTGAGATCCAAGTTTGTTCAAACCATGTCTCAAGGTCCATATTTGGGCTCACTGTGGGAGCCTGAATGATAACTTAGTTCAAAATGAGGAATTTTCTTTAAAAATCTTCTTCTTCAGATCCAGCAGTCAGAATGTTTTGATATTTGGAATGCAGCATCCTTAGGGGGGTGAGATTCAAGTTTGTTCAAGCCATATCCCTAGGTCCATATTTGGGCTCACTGTGGGAGCTTGAATTGTAACTTAGTTCGAAATGAGGAATTTTCTTTAAAAATTTTCTTCTTCAGATCCAGCAGTCGGAATGTTTTGATATGTGGTGTGTAGCATACTTGGGTGGGGGGGGGGGGGGGGGGATTCAAGTTTGTTAAAGCCAAGTCCCTGGGTTCATATTTGGGCTCACTGTGGGAGCCCGAATGATAACTTAGTTCAAAATGAGGAATTTTCTTTAAAAATCTTCTTCTTCAGATCCAGCAGATGAATGCTTTTGATATTTGGTATGCCGCATCCTTAGGTGGGTAAGATTCAAGTTTGTTCAAGCCATGTCCCTAGTTCCATAAAATTTGTCTCTCATGACTTCATTCCTTTGTAGTGTTCATGAACCATGTCTAACTGAATGTGACCCCAAATACTTCTTTGAACCACTTTGTTTGAATCACTTTGCCTGGTGAGCGATTAAGGCCCCTTGGGGCCTCTTGTTTTTATAAGCAATGAAAACTTAACAAAATAAAAATTAAATGGTTCATGGCTGATATTTTACCCAAGTTAATAAAATTGATAAATTTGTCCCTTGAGTGCAACAAGGGATGAAATACACTACCACCCATGTCCCTTGCACTCAAGAAACGAAATACACCCCCACCTGTGCTATACTGTAGCTTATGAGGCTTAAAACATAAAACAAACCAAGAACATGAACTTTTGATGACAAAGAAATAATTACAAATATAAAAACTCGACTTATAGTTTGATGAAATGACGGGCGGGCGGAGGGGAACGCGCGTAATCCATTGGATTCTGGGCAATAACTTTAGTTCTATTTGATGCACATTTACCAAAATTATACCAGAGGTTACCCTATAGGAAAGGAAGACACCTATCGATTTCAGAGTCTCGTGCACCAAGATCAAGGTCACTGTTACTATAAATAGAATATTTTGTGACAAATTGGTTTCCGGGCAATAACTTTAGTTCTAATTGACGCATCTTTATCAAACTTATACCAAAGGTTCCCCTTTAGGAAGGGAAGACACCTAATGATTTCGGAGTCTGGGACTCCAAGGTCAAGGTCACTGTTACTGTAAATAGAATATTTTATGACAAATTGGTTTCCGGGCATAACTTTAGTTCTATTTGATGCACCTTTACCAAAATTATACCAGAGGTTACCCTATAGGAAAGGAAGACACCTATCGATTTCAGAGTCTCGTGCCCCAAGATCAAGGTCACTGTTACTATAAATAGAATTTTTTGTGACAAATTGGTTTCCGGGCAATAACTTTGGTTCTGTTTGACGCACCTTTACCAAACTTATACCAGAGGTTACCCTATAGGAAGGGAAGACACCTATTGACTTCGGAGTCTGGGACTCCAAGGTCAAGGTCAATGTTACTGTAAATAGAATATTTTATGACAAATTGGTTTCCGGGCAATAACTTTAGTTCTATTTGATGCACCTTTACCAAAATTATACCAGAGGTTACCCTATAGGAAAGGAAGACACCTATCGATTTCAGAGTCTCGCGCCCCAAGATCAAGGTCACTGTTACTATAAATAGAATATTTTGTGACAAATTGGTTTCCGGGCAATAACTTAAGTTCTATTTGACGCACCTTTACCAAACTTATACCAGAGGTTAACCTATAGGAAGGGAAGACACCTATTGATTTCGGAGTCTGGGACTCCAAGGTCAAGGTCACTGTTACTATAAATAGAATATTTTATGACAAATTGGTTTCCGGGCAGTAACTTTAGTTCTATTTGACACACCTTTACCAAACTTATACCAGATGTTAACCTATAGGAAAGGAAGACACCTATTGATTTCGGAGTCTGGGGCCCCAAGGTCAAGGTCACTGTTACTATCAATAAAATATTTTGTGACAAATTGGTTTCTGGGCAATAACTTTAGTTGTATTTGAAGCACCTTTACCAAACTTATACCAGAGGTTACCTTATAGGAAGGGAAGACACCTATTGATTTCGGAGTCTGGGATGCCAAGGTCAAGGTCACTGTTACTATAAATAGCTTATTTTTTCAGAATTCAATGTCAAAACTCGACTTCTGGATGTGATCCTCTTGCTGGATTTTTTTATTTTTACTTCCAAAAAATAACTTATGGCTCCTCATTGAGCTTGTTTCAGTGGGGCAGTCATCAGTGATTTACAGCAGCTAAAATTTAAAATTTATACTTAGTTGGGAGAGTTGTTACCCTCATATTGTGTCATTGTGTCAGGTATGTTGTTAACCATTTACATGAAATGACTTGCAGACAATACTTATGCTTAATTAACTGGCAATTTTCAGTTTTGTCTCTAAAACATGTCTTATAATCCTCATAGGAAGACACTTGATGAGCTCTTCCAATGAGAGAGTCATAATCTCTGTTTTGGAGGCAAAAATAAAAATTGTCAGATACTCAAAATCTGTTTCTTATGCCCCGCCATAACATGACCGGGGGCATATTGTATTACCCTTATCCGTCCTTTATTCCATAACAATGTGCTTGTTAGCACAATATTATCCGATTAGTTTGATATTCGGTATGTGAGTTGTTCTTAACACTTTTATGATTGGGTTTGAAAAGCAGCCCCGATTATCGGGGTGGAGTTATGGCTCCTAATTAGTCAATTTTAACAATTTTTAGCTTAACTTGACAAAGTCAAGATAAGCTATTGCCATCACGCGTGCGTAAGTCTGTTAGTCTGTGAGTCTGTTCACATTTTCTTTTAGCACGGGCTACACCCTGCAGTTCTTGTCTGATCGTCACAAAATTTCTTATGCAGGTTTGGCGTCATGTCTAGATGAGAACGTCCCTTTTTGGTCGCGATCGGTCAATCGGTACGGCTGCCCGAGCCCAGAACCTGAAAACCATTAGCACAGTCTACAGGTCGTATTTATGAAGAGATTTCATTGTAACTTGGTAGGATGACTCTGTATAATGCCTAGATGAGAACGTCCCCTTTTGGGCATGATCTGTCAACCGTGATGGCTGCCCAAGCCCGAAACCCAAAAAACTTTTAGCACAGTCTGCAGGTCATGTTTAATATGGAGGGATTTTATTGTAACTTGGTAGGATGACTCCTTAAGATGTCTAGATGAGAATTTCCCCATTTGGGCATGATCTACCAACTGTGACGACTGCCCGAGCCCAAAACCCGAAAACCTTTAGCACAGTCTACAGGTCATATTTATTGAGGAATTTCATTGTAACTTGGTGGGTTGACTTCATATAATGTCTAGATGAGAAAGTCTCCTTTTGGACGTGATTGGGCAACTGTGACAGCTACAGGGGCCCGAAGCCCAAAAACCTTTAGCACAGTCTAGAGGTCATATTTATGAA
Organism: Pictodentalium vernedei; assembly: GCA_031216915.1. Classification (NCBI taxonomy): domain Eukaryota; kingdom Metazoa; phylum Mollusca; class Scaphopoda; order Dentaliida; family Dentaliidae; genus Pictodentalium; species Pictodentalium vernedei. The sequence goes on from CM062297.1 coordinate 711,743,719, forward strand.
GGGATTTCATTGTAACTTGGTAGGATGACTCCAAATAATGTCTAGATGAGAACGTCCCATTTTGATTGCGATCATTCAGCCTTGATGGGTGCCCGAGCCCAAAAAACTTTAGCATAGGCAAAAGGTCACATTTATGGAAGGATTTCATTGTAACCTGTTAGGTTGACTCCATATAATGCCTAGATGATGACATCCCCTTTTGGTCATGATTGGTCAACTGTGATGGCTACAGGTGCCCGAAACCCGAAAACCTTGAGCACAGTCTACAGGTCATATTTATGAAGGGATTTCATTGTAACTTCGTAGGATCACTCCAGATGATGCCCAGATGAGATTGTCCCCTTTGGTTGCGATCATTCAACCATGATGGCTGCCCGAGCCCGATGCCCGAAAACCTTTAGCACAGTCTACAGGTCATATTTATGAAGGGATTTCATTGTAACTTGGTAGGTTGACTTCATATAATGTCTAGATGGGAACGGCCCCTTTGGGCGCAATTGGGAAACTGATGGCTACAGGGGCCCGAAGCCCAAAAACCTTTATCACAATCTACAGGCCATATTTATGAAGGGATTTCAATGTAACTGGATACAATGACTCGTTTTGGAATAATTTCACTGTAACTTGGTAACTTTCGTTGATATATGTTAACTGTGAGGGCCACATACATTAACTGTGAGGTCATATTAACCCACCACTCAGCTCTTTAGTACAGTGTACACCTCATATTATTTTTATCAAAAACATAGCATACAGGGAACAGAAATGAACATATTCCCAATTATCATAATTCTTGTCTTATTTCATAATCCTTTCATAAACATTGAACATTATCCTTTTCATCAAACACAACACACAAGTTAAGCTACAGTGTCATTGACACTTTCATTTTTAGCTCAACTTTGGCGAAGCCAAATTTGAGCTTTTGTCATGGCCCGTCGTCCGTCATTCGTCTGGCCGTCTGTCCGTACGTCAACAATTGGATACGGCTCTGGCTAGAGGCCGTATTTATGAACCGATCTTTACGAAACTTCTTGGGTACCTTTGTTATGACCGTGGGACGAGAACGAGTGTTTTTGGGTGCGGTCCAAAATTCAAGATGGCTGCCAGCCGCCACTTTGTACCGACGATGCAGAAATCTGTTTTTTGTATAGAACTTCCATATGAAAGCTCTGATTTGAATAATTTTTTGTATGAATGTTTAGTACCATGGGATACATCACATATAATACAGGTTTTTTTCTCGTGCATAAATTGTGCAAATTAGACTAATTTTGATGTTTTTTGGTGTTACTTTCAGCACTGTAAGTGCAAATGCCAATACGGCTCGGGCTAGCGGCCGTATTTATGAACCGATCTTTACGAAACTTCTTGGGTACCTTTGATATCACCTTGGGACGAGAACGAGTGTTTCTGGGTGCGGTCCAAAATTCAAGATGGCTGCCAGTGGCCATTTTATACCGAAATTGGGTCTAATCAGTTTTTGTACACAACTTCTATACGGCTCAGACTAGAGGCCATATTTATGAACCATTCTTTACGAAACTTCTTGGGTACCTTTGTTATCACCGTGGGATGAGAGTGAGTGTTTTTGGGTATGGTCCAAAATTCAAGATGGCCACCAGCAGCCATTTTGTACCAAAATTAGTGCAATCAGTCTTTTGTACAGAACTTCTGTATGAAAGTTCTGATTTGAATAAATTTTTGTATGAATGTTTAGTAACATGGACTACATCACATATTGTAAGGGTTTTTTTTTTCGTGCAGAAATTATGCAAATTAGATGAACTTTGATTTATTCAGTGCTACTTTCACAATGTAAGCACACATGTCAATACGGCTCAGGGTAGAGCCTGTATGTATAAACCGATCTTCACAAAACTTCTTGGGTACCTTTGTTATCACCTTGGGACGAGAATGAGTGTTTCTGGGTGCGGTCCAAATTCAAGATGGCTGCCATTGGCCATTTTGTACTGAAATTTGGTCCAATCCGTTTTCTTGTCACAAGTTCTATACAGCTCGTATTTATGAACTGATCTTCACAAAACTTCTTGGGTACCTTTGTTTTCACCTTGGGACAGGAACAAGTGTGTTTTGGGGTGCCTTTGTTATCATTGTGCTATGAGAACAAATATTTTGAGGTTCAGTCAGACCCACTCTGGGACTCAAAGATTTTTTTCTAGTTTAGCATCTGACTGTCACCTACCTTTACAATACTTTACCTATACATTTGTTACAGGCAACGGTCAGTATTTATGTACAGACCGTTACAATACTTTATATGTACCTTTGTTATCAGGTCATTACCTAGATGTTTGTCATTGCTGTGTCACATACTATGCATGTACATATCTTTGTCTTGACAAGTTGAGCTACATTGTCATTGACACTTTCATTATCTGTTAGCACGATAACTTCAACAAATATTCATTGATTCCCTGAGGGAATCCCAGGAAGTGTAGCAGTGCTTGTTTACTGTTGTAAACAAATTTTGTTTTACTGGTAAAATAAGTCCTAGTCACCAATGCTTGGGGTTGAAGTCCTCTAAAATGGGCAACCTGGGTATAAATGATTGACTAAACTTGACTTAATCTTCATGTTGCAGTCTTGATATAGCCAAATATGTTGAAAGTGACCTGTAAGATAAGCATATTTGATATTCTATACAAATTGAAAATGTATTTTCGTTTTCTATGTTAACCCTTTACCCAACACACACGATATCAAATTATTATTTTTTTCTAATTTTAAAAAAAAAAATCAACAAAACCATATGTGACCCTCTCATTGAAATGGACGCGTTCCAGTGGAGGTCACATTATATGTTTTTTGTTGAAATTACATGGGCAGATGCATCCACTTCATTAGGTAAATATGGGTTAATAATTACTGCACTCAAGTGAGTTGTGCAGGGATTCCATGAGAGCCATTAGACTTCAGTGGTATCCCACAGCCTCTTGCTCGAGTCCAGTAATCACTAACCAATTCAAACATAAGTGTGGTTCTGTATTTATTACACACCCTACCCCAAGAAGAATTCACTGTAATTCAGTTTTCCTGTTTTCAATAAAGAAAGAAAAGGTGGAGTTTCACTGTTCATTTTCCTGGAAACATTTATCTTATTCCTGTATGCATATCTTTAATTTAACCCTCTCAAGACTGCAATGTGGATTCAAATTTTTTTTATTGATGCCATGATCAAACACTTTCAGTTCTGTGCACATACATGTTTTTTTTATAGTTCCTTGGAAAAAATTGATCTGATTTCTGTATGAATATCTTTAATTTAACCCTCTCATGACTTCAGTGTTTTGTCTGAAGATTTTATTTTATGCTAAACCCTTTCAATTCTGTGCAAATAGATATGTTTTTTCTGGTTTCTTGGAAACATTTATCTGATTCCTGTATGGATGTCTTTAACCCTCTCAAGACTTCAGTATGGCTTTCAAAGATTTTATTGATGCCTTGATCAAACCTTTTTCAATGCTTTGCACATATATGTTTTTTTCTGGTTTCTTGGAAAAAATATCTCTAATTCCTATATGAATATCTGTAATTTAACCCTCTCAAGGCTTCAATGTGGTTTCCAAAGATTTTATTTCATGTAATTTTGTTAATGAAAACCTATTTCTGATTTCTTTAAAAATATTTTACCCCCCAAAATAAGCCTCCAAAATATTTTACCCCCCAAAATAAGCCTCCATAAATTCTCTTTCTGTTTTGTTTATTTTTGATGCATTAACCATTTTCACACAGACTTGAATTCACTGGTGGCAGTAAAATTCTGTTTCTCTAGTTTGAAATCTTTCTTATTCTTTAAAACCACTGGGCCAAATTCATTCATTTATGGCACAGACCATCTTTGGAGTAAACCTTTTCTCCTTTGTTCAAATGAAGCTGCTGCCATCTTCAGGCTGGTGGAATTTACTCTTCTGTATTTCCCTCAAAATTACTATATCCCTTAGGTCAGGGGTTAATGCTCCATAAGCCTAATATGCTTTTAAAATCCTCTTTTTATAAGCCACTTGCAATAATGTAATAGATTTCTTGTTTGGAACTTACTTTAGTGATGCAGATTCACTTTTTTCAAATAAACTTCAGTAAGTCAAAATTTGGGCTCCCAAATTTTGGGCAACACTCAATATTTCTATTTTCAGATTCATTGGGCAGATGTGAACCATATTTGTCATGTAGCATATAACTGGGTCATAAGAATTTCATTTCATTTATGCCAAAATGTTTTGTTGTTGTTTTTTGTTTGTTTGGGGTGTGGGGGGGGGGGGGGGGTTAGAGAGAACCACAGTAGTTGAAAGCAAAACAAAAATTCACAGAACAGAGCTTGCTAGAAAGCTTTCCTGGGACCAGCAGAAATGAATGGCCAAAAAAGTTGTCTTTGGTAGTTGCTTCTGATCACTTACTGATACACTCATCTCTTTTGACAACTTGAGCCAGGTGAGCGTTTTAGGCCCACTTGAGCCTCTGGTTTCATTTGTTGTCTCAGAAACATAGGTTATGACCCCTCTTTGGAATGAGCTCGTTGAGCTCGTACCAATGAGGAAGGGTCATAAACTATGTTTTTGAGACAAAAAATGAAAAAAATTAGTTATTCAAGAAATTTTTTTGCAAGTGTTGTCTGCTTTTCATGTTAGATAAAGGGTTAGAGATTTTGAAGTTGATCCTTAGAGCCAAAACAGGCCAGTGCCAGTCAAATTTGAATTATTTTTCTGTTTTTGCTCCTAAAACAGAGCTGATGACCCCTCATTTGACCAAGCATGTCTACCATTTTGCATTCTGCGATATTTATTTATTTATTTATTGGTGTTTAAGGTCACATATTTATGCACAATGGCTAATCATGACAGTGACAGTTTTACGGGTGGAGGAAGCCGGAGTAACCAGGGGGAACCACCGAGCATTGACAAGCAACTGTCAGCTTCTCAACATTCTAACTCTGTTCAAACTCTTCTCAAGCAGGGTTACAGCAGTTGAAGACATGTGCACCATCGACGTGCAGTACGCCTTAGCACATGGCGTCATCGTGCCCCCATGTAGGCAACCGAGATAAAGTGCCTTGCCCAAGGACACAACGCGGGTCATCCCAGACGGGGATCGAACTCGGAACCTCTGGCATAGAAGTCCAGCAGTCTACCACTGAGCCACCACGCTCCCCGCATTCTGTGATAAGATATGTCTTTGAGGCAAAAGAGTGAACATTTTTAGTTATTCAACAATTTTTTTTGCCAGTGTTGTCCCCTAGTTTTTAGCTTAATAAAAATTATTAAACATTGCCTGTACCTTTGAAAGGGTAGGTAGATGTAAAAAGTAAGGCACCATAAAGTAGATCTTCTGTTTCTCAGGCCATTTTTTATAAAATTGAATGCGGACGGGCGTTTTTTTTATTTTATATTTTATTTTTGTAATTATTTCTTCGCCATCAAAAGTTCCTATTCTTAGTTTGTTTTATGTTTTTGGCCCTATAATCTACAGAATAGCATGGGTGGTGGCGTATGTCGTGCCTTGAGTGCAAGAAGGCTTTGCAATGCTGAAGCATTGCAAAGCCTTGTTGCACTCAAAGGACAAATTTATCAATTTTATTAACTTGTGAAAAATATCAAACATAAACCATTTAATTTTTATTTTTTCAAGTTTGCATTGGTTATAAAAAAGAGAGCATGCGACAGCCAAAGGACCATGTGGGAGAGCCTGAGAAACAGATTTTTAACTTTTTTAGGCCTAACCATTCTGTGATAAATGAGGAACAAAAATGTTTAACATATGCTTCATTTTGCCTTGAAAACTCAAGAAAGTGTTAACATGTGCTTCATGATTTTTTTTTCTAAAATGGTCAAGAACTGCAACTCCAATATCATCATTAATCAGTTTCATTGTACTGAAAAGACTGAAGAAGAATGCAGTAAGATATGTCATAATTATTTGCTATCAACTTGGTTATTTGCAGGCGGCATGTCCAGATATATACAGAGGAAAATATAAAGATTGTGATCATTCGCTTGAAGAGCTGGGACAGTTGTATGCAAATGAAGTAGTGAATATAATAGACAATATCAAATCACAGGGCAAACAATTAGGATCCTTTATTTGTGAAACTATGCAAAGTTGTGGTGGACAGATTATATTCCCTCCTGGATATTTAAAGAAAATTTATGAGTAGGTGTATTAATTATTTTTCCATGCTCACCTTTGTTACTGCCTGTGAAAAGCCTGTATGTTATTAGTTATCCTTGTGTTTTCCAGGGTATATGGGAATTTATACCGGTTTTGGAACTCATACACCCTGAGGCGAAGCTGAAGGTGCATGAGTTCCCAGACCGGTGTAAACTCCCATACACCCTGAAAAACACAAGGATAACAGATTTATTTCCAAGAATTTTGGTGGTACTTAATACTTTAACCTAAATTGTGGGAAAAAACTGACAGAAAATTTGTACTTTGTAAGTATCTTAATAAAACCAGACAAATATTGATGTCATTGGAACTGGCTCAATGAGCCAGTTCTAATGATATCCACATCTGTAATATTTTATTACACATAAATATTAAATTTTCTGTATTTTTATTTTTGTTCTAACATAACCAAACAGAAGGTATGAATTAATAATTAAAAATGAGTACTTTTGTGAGTCACATAGCCTGCTATTGTGTATTCTTGTTTTTACACTGTGGTAAACCACGGTGCAAAAAAAAAAAACTACTGTGGATTGCAAGTTACACTGTACCTCTCAGACAATCAAAATGTAGTATTTTGTTTCATTTGGAAATAATAAATTTTAGCTTTTAACCCCACTACCGGTGTAAAGCTTCCACTGGGGTTAAATAAAAATTTACACCCACAGTAGGAAGTTCATCCAAGATGTGATATGATGTAATTTGCCAACTTCGAGACATTCACTCTTTGCGATGTTTCATTCAAACATATGATGTTTTGCGGTACTATCTACTACGTGTAATGACTTATTAAGTTTAAAATATCTACAATTAAATACTTAAAATCAAATTTAAGAATTGTTAATGATAATTTGACTGAGAAAGCAAGGTAAATTCATCAACTTTTGCAGTGTGTCTAGCTGTCAATCAAGCATTCATATGCAGCCGGTAGTACTGCCCGCCAGCGTAGATGTAAACAAAACAAACCTTGCATGTGAAAATGAAAATTTCACTTAATGTTGTTGAAAATTTAACCAACTGTATCTTGAATGAATGAATGAATGAATGAATGAATGAATGAATGAATGAATGAATGAATGAATGAATGAATGAATGAATGAATGAATGAATGAATGAATGAACTTTATTTTGCACTATACATAACATTGAGAAAAAAAAATTGTTTGAATTTCAGTTTAAACAAAATCAATAGAGCAAATACATTTTAAGTATAGTATAATACACATATAATGTGATGAGGTTACGTAGCCACTATTGGCTGTCTTAATGCTACCTCCTTTAATCAGGATTACAGGAGTTTGATGCTTATATACATACATGCGTGGGAAAGGATAATGAAGCTTCAAACACTTAGGGAGCTAAGTGTTATATCGGCTGTCTATCTGAGGACAAACACATGGATAGTTGACTCCTGTTACGTAGCCAAAGAACACATGCAAACATATATCACTGGAACTATTTGCAAGGTAGAGTGAAACGGGACCTAACTAAAGAGCTCTGTGTGGTCTGTCAAACAAGGTATATATAGTTGGTTAAATATTTGTCCTATAAGTGCAAAATAAATACAAGGGATTTCCAGGTGAAAAAAAGGTGATGAGGCAGATTTTCTTTGTCAAGGGAGGTGTCTGAGAAACAAGACTTTTTTTTTATTTTAATAGCCTTATTCAAATTTGTTTTTAGCTCGCCATCACGTAGTCTGGATGAACTTATCTAATCGCTCTCCCTCCGCCGTCCATTATCCATCCATCCATCCATCCATCCATCCATCCATCCATCCATCCATCATCCGTCAACTCTATGTTTTGGGCTTCTCCTACAAAACCACTGGGCCAGTTCAAGTGAAAGTTTGTGTGAGTGATGGTACTGAGGGGGCATTGCATTTTTGTTCAACTCAGTGCGTCCAGCCCCTTAAGGAGGGATTGGGGGAAATGCTCCAAAATTAAAAAAAAAATCTTCTCATGAACCAGCTGGTACAATGACTTGATATTTCGTATGGAGCTTCCTTTTGAGGTGTACATTCAAGCTTGTTCAAAGGAAGTTCGTGAATCAATATTTGCCTTTGCAATGGGAGGGGAAAGATTTTTGACCCTGCCCAAAATTTGTATTTTCTGAACCGATGGTCCGATTTGAACCAAATTTGGTTTGTAATATTATTGGGTCACAAGTACTTGATTCATGCAAAAATCAATTTTTCCTGTGTCCCCATGGGAACTAAAGATAGAAGCTAAAAATATAAATATTTTCAAACTCCAATATTTCCCAAATCTTACGGAACAGAGAACTGTTATTTGGTATGAAGTATCCTTAGGATCCATATAACTGGATGGGAAAAAAAATTGCCATTCAGTTGTAACAGGGTGTTCTGCAGAGGGTGTCGAAAAAAATGCTGAGTCAGCATATTTGAAAAAAATTGAAAAAAGTTTTTTTCTCAAGAACCAAACATCAGAATCTTTTGATATTTGCTATACGGCATCCATAGGGGGGGTCACACGTTTTTTTAAAATGAAGCCCCTCGGTTCATATTTGTGCTCCATACAGGAGCCCAAATTTTTAACTTCAATATGGGGAATAATCTTTAAAAATCTTCTTCTTCATACCCATCAGTCAGAATGCTTTGATATTTAGTATATAACATCTCTGGGAAGGTCAGATTCAAGTTTGTTCAAATCGGGGCTCGGGGTTCATATTTTTGCTCTCTATTGTAGCCCAAAATCTCAACTTAGTGCAATATGATGAAATTTCTTTAAAAATCTTCTTCTTCAGACCCACCAGTCAGAATCCTTTCATATTTGGTATTCAACATCTCTAGGGAGATCAGATTTAAGTTTGTTCAAATAGGGTCCCTGGATTTGGCTACCTATGATGTCCCAACTTTTAATTTAGTGCCATATGAGGAAATATCTTTAAAAAATCTTCTTCTCCAGATCCACCAATTCGAATGGATTCATATTTGATATACAACATCTTTAGGGAGATCAGATTCCAATTTTTTTCAATTCGTGTGTCTGGGTTTATATTTGGGCTCAATACAGGAGCACAAAATTTTAACTTAGTACAATATGAGGAAATTTCTTTAAAAAATCTTCTTTCTCAGATCCACCTGTCAGAATCCTTTCATATTTGATATACAACATCTTTGGGGGGGGGGGGGGGGGGGGGCAGGTGAGGGGGGGGGGGGGCAAATTCAAGTTTGTTCAAATCAGGCCCCTGGGCTCATATTTGGGCTCCCATGGTAGCCTGAATATAAACTCAGTGAAATATGAGGAAATTTCTTTAAAAATCTTTTTAAGATCCACCAGTTAGAATGCTTTCATATTTGATATACAACATCTCGGGGGGGGGGGGGGGGGGGGGGGGGGGGGGTCAGATTCAAGTTTGTTCATTTGGTCCCTGGGTTCATATTAGGGCTCCACCAGTCAGAATTCTTTCATATTTGGTATACAATATCTCTAGTGCACTACTCAGAACTCTTAGTCTGATTTTAATAAAATTTGATATGCAGCATAAGTGGGAAACATATTTGATTTAAATGAAAAAAATGAATCCTGGCTATAGTGGGACTCAATGTGTGCTAAAAATAGAAACATAATTCCAAGTTAATTTTATAAGGAGCCATGGTTATTAAGTACCCTCTGGAGGTGTGCAACTAAGATTAATCAATATAGGTTTTATATCAAGGGGCTCAGTAGGGGAGCTCCACTTTGTACATTATGATTAACTGAAGAAAAGCCATGATGCTTGGACTATTTTAATCACTACTGAGGACTCAAAGATTGATAATGGATCCAAAATTTTTATTTCAAGAACCGGTGAGTCAATTTCAACCAAATTTGGCATGTTGTATAAGTGGGTCCTAAGTAAGTGATTGATGCACGGAAAAAAAATTTTCACAGCCTGTGGCAACCCCAGGGGCTAAAAACAGAAAAAATTCAAAAGCCCCATATTTCCCAAACCACACAGAACAGAGAACTGTTATTTGGTACGAAGCATCCTTAGGACAAGTAGAATGGATTGGTTAAAAGAAATTTTCACCAGTTCTATCAGGGTGCCCAGTAGAGGGTATTGAAAAAATGATGAGTCAGCATTTTGCAGTAATTTATCCTAGAGTGATCACGCTGGTCATCCGATTACCACCTTTGCGGTGCAGTACCTCATTTGCGGTTTAAAAAAGACGGAGATTGTTGCTCATACAAGTTGGAAAATTGTACTTGTGTTGCACACTCTTTCAGGCTAGATATTAATCACCAATACTTTCATCCAAGAAATATTTTCATGAGAGAAATAAAAAACAAATTTTTTGAAGTATTTTAAAGTGGAAATATGGAGATAAAAATTCCAGTTGTTGGGTTTGAACTGCGAATTATATTTAAAATATGCTATTGTGAGTCCTTGGAGCAGCATCCGTATAGAGAATTGTCTTATTTTAGCCAAATGTGTAAGTTACATTGTGAGCCTTTTCTGAAAACATGTTTAAACTGAATTTATCGAGGGGGGGGTAATTGATTTTTATGAATACCTTATTTGCTGTGTAAAGTACCACCTTCTGCGGTTTCGGTGTCTGCTGGGTGTACCACAATTGCAGTGCAAAACATTTAATGGGGTCACTCTTTTACTAAAATGTTGCCTTATCTGAACACCTTTAATTATTCTCTCTGATCTGTATACAATTAATTCTAAAGCATATGTTTGATAAGTCCAAGCATTTATGAAATGTTTAGCCCAATAGTTGGACATTGACTTGCTTGTATTGTCTTTGAAGCTCCGAAAACAAGTATCATGTATTGGGCCAATTCACATCTGTTGATTATCCAGACTGTTTTTCACGTGCATCTCCAGTGGCAAGCAGGTCTAGTAAGTGCTCAAATCTATCCGTCCGTCAGTCAGTTCGAAATACTTTCGGTTGAAATTTCTAGTCAAAGTTTTCTTGGCTGGTAACAAGGGAATGATTTTATATTTGGCCTAGGGCTTGATAACGTTTTATTGTACTGTGTAAGCAGTTTTCAGATCTTCCGTGTAGCCACTTCCTGCTTGCCAATTGTTTGAAATTGTACTGTACCCACTGAATATAAAAATTTCAGTTGAAGTTTTCTTGGCTTGTATGAAAGGGATTGATTTTATATTTGGTCTGGCGCTTGATATTTTGAGTTGTACCATGGAAGCAATTTTCAGATCTGCCGCACAGGCAGTTCCTGTTTGCCGAAAATTTGAAATTGTGCTATACCCACTGAAAAATTGCATGCAGGGACGCAGTTTCAGACTGGTACTAGTCTTGTTTTTTTTAGAAAAAGCCCTTTGATAATTGATCACTTACAAAACAAAGACATTTTTCAAATTATGGTACGGTTTATTACATAATCATCGTAACTTACAAATCACTGAGAAACTCTGTCAAGAGAGCTTTTCTATGAATTGTAAATAGCAACGATTAAAAATTGTGAATTCTGGATGGTTAAAGTTTTAATTGAACATACATATTCAAAGTAAATTTCAGAGAAAATGTTTTGGAATAAAGGGCAATGGGAATTTATCTATTTATTCAAGCAATCAATCAGCCCTACAAATCACAAATAATGCGATATACGGTCACCTGTAATAAAATACTATTGTTGGGTGGAAAATCCACCTTCCCACGATTTGGTAGTAATTCACCCTACATGTACAGAATGGCCGCTGGCGATTATCATCAATAATTCGACTTGATGTCTTAAAGAAAATTTTCAGGTTCAATTACTATAATTAATTCAGTGTGTAACCAAATATTTTCTCACTACTTTCATTCAAAAAAGCCAATTTTCCCAAACAAACAAGTGAAAACATATTAACATTTTCATCCTTAACAATTAAAAAAATTATCACTTTGCATCAAAAACAGCATTTTGACCCTTGGTATTCCAAAATCGGCAATGGTGTTGTAATGAGGGAACAGAGATAATAACCTGGGGGACCGGTTACTGTCGAAGCCTTTCCTAGAATCTTAGTCGAAGTTCGACTAAAATTCTAGGAAAGGCTTCTGAAAGTGAAAGTTTGTAACTTAGTGCACAAGCAAAACATTTCGGTTTTGTGAATGCACATACATAGTGTTAGTTTTGGAAATGTTGCCCGGCATTATAGGAGGCCTGCCAATTTTTTTCTCATTTCGGCTAATTACCTTAAGCCAGGATTCTTTTAGGCAGGATTTGACTTGCAGTGAAGGCCTCGCTGTCCTCACAGGTAAGACCGTAAGGGAATCATGCTCTAAAGCAATTGTGGAAAATCGGCGGCCCCCCATAACGGCGGACTCCTGTGTTACTACACCGCCCCCATCTCGATGGTTTTGCATGGATTTATTTTAGGTGCGATATCAGTTATGGAAATCAGGTTACTCTGAATTTGCGAGGCCTGATATTCCATATATAAATTACAAAGTATAAATTTGTATTAAAAATATACATCAAAATGGAGGTTATGGTGGATAGAACATGGGAAACTGATTCATTTACCCCACAAGTGCTGATTGTGGGCACCTGAGGTTCATGGAAGTCTGCGATCATATTCGTATGAAAACCGACAACCAAACAATATTTCACGAGAACATCTTGGGGCTACATATGCTTCAGACATCCATGAACAACGATAGGCAATCAAACCACCTCACAATGCAGCGACAGAACTTAGTCTGCAAAAATGCCAACACTGCCTGCATTTTTTGAAGACCTTGTCCATGGGTAACGGAAGTATTTTATATGTGGTAACTGTGCAATCTCCACATCATGACAGTACGTAGGGCAAGGACGATCAGTCCCATTATTTCATTTTGAACGATATTGTTTATTGGCGTATTTTGGTCACGTTGACATGAACCTCCACATTGTGATGAATGTAAACAAACGAAGTGGTTTGACCTTCGTCTTAAAGCAGCTCTGTCGCTGCGTTTTGAAGTATTTCGATTTCCCAGATTCGTTCTTGAATATTTGAAGCATATTTGGCCACGAGTTGTTCTCACGAGTTGTTCTCACAAACTTTTATTTGATAGTCAGTTACGAATAGGATTGTAGACTTCCAGAAATCACCATTGCCTGCTTGTTGTGTGTTGAACGAATATATTTTTCGTGTTCTATGCATCATAACCTTTATTTCTTTTCAACCTACTCACAATTGTTTACAATTGGCTGTAACATAAGTGCAAGCCCTACTTCGGAACTAACTCAAGCTTTTAGAATCTTTTCCAAACGAGTTGGAAAAGTACTAGAGTGCAAAAGCACGAAAAAGATCGAAAAAAGGGTCGAGCGAGACCAGCGCTCGAAATTACAGGTACTCTCTCTGCACACCTCTTGCGTTTACCGAGCGCATGCGCAACAACCGTGACGTCAATTCCTTTATTTTCCGCCATTGTTCATGGTCGGAAATTTTTGTGACTGTGCTGTTTATGATATTAATTCTTCGTGAACAACTTATTAATCGTCTTTAGTGTGCTACTGGATTGTATCCTTTTTCAAGCTACCAAATTATTACTCTCATTTAATGTTAATTTGTATTATTATTGCTGTGCTTTTCACACTTTATCTTGCCTTTCCCCCACGTGTGAACACGACCTTCGTTCTGTTTTCCGTCGGCGGGAAGCTTGATTGTTGTATTTATATCATGCCTAAGACTATTCCTTGTACCTCTTGTTTGCAGGTGAAACATGTGGACGATTCCCATACCACATGTGTCACTTGCAACAATTGCACTCAGGCCCAATCATGTGGTATCTGTGGGGTTTGGTCCTCTAAATTTTGGGCTTCTGTTAACAAGGTGGTTCTTTCCAGAGCTAGAACCCCTCGTTCTCGGGGTAAGGGTAGCCGTGCCGTTGCAGACATTTCTGCTGGTGCACGTGGTGACTCTGTCACACAGGATTCGGATCTGACTTCTGTGGCGAGCTCCTCTGCAACTGTTGACGGTGTTTGTTCTGTGATACCTGATGAGGAGACCGCGGTCTCTTTGTCTTCGGATGTCACTATTGAGGCGTCTGTTTTCGTTGAGAGCTTTTCCGAGGTCAACTCGGTAACCCTCTCCGATCTGCCTCCAACACCGTCGACCGTTGTTGAGGGGGTTGCTACTCCAGATCCTATTCTGTCTGATGGTGGCTCTTCCATCTCTTCTGGGGATGGTCTACAGTCTCGGGGGACCGAGGCTGTATCTGCTGGTGTGTCTGTGTGTTCTCAGCCTCCCCCAGCCTCGCGGCGAGGCTGTGCGGGTTTGCTGTCTGCTCCGTCTCATCTGGCTAGGTTTGCTCCTAGTCGGTTGAGCCGGCCGGTCGCTTCGGCAGCGATTCCTCGTCCCTCGAGTGAATCGTTTATTGTTCCACCTTCGCCTGCTAGTGTGCCGACTAGCGGGATGGTGTTGGGACGTTGGCATCCAGGGCCTGCTGTTCGGCAGCGGTCAGTGACAGCCCCGGTTAGCTGTCACTCTCGGAACCTTCCTCCGGTGATTCCTCACTGTGTTCCGAGTCTGGGTGTCGATCGATGCTTGCCGTCGGTCTCAGAGGATAGGCAGTTGGGGCCGTCTGCTGCGCAGAGGTCAATGACAGGTTCCTGTGATTCTTGGGACAATCCTCCGGTGTCTTCTCACCGTGTCCTAGGTCCAGCTACCGATCGACGTGCGCCGTCGGTCCCTTTCGAGGATTTGCAGGCAGGGCCTTCTGTTTCGCAGAGGCCAGTGATGGCTCCTGGGCGTCACAATCGGGACTATCCTCCGGTGTCTTCTCACCGTGCTCCTATTCTGTCTGCCGATCGACGTTCGCCGTCGGTCTCTTCTGAGGATTTGGGTTCTTCTACCAGAAGGGTCCATTGGGAGGACACTCCGTCGGGCGATTCTGCTGCGACGGATTCTCAGGGTGACCTGCGCCAGGCCGTTTTGGCGCTCACCCGGTTGCTTTTTGGCAACCCTCAAGTTGGCCTCCCTGTGCCTCCTGAGGCACAACCTCCTTTGGTCGGTCGCCGAGATGTCTCGCCTGGCCCCTTGGATACTGCACAGTATTCACAGGAGGTTTCTGCTGGTCAGCCCGAGTTGGGCTACGTCTCCTCTGCTACGGAGGATGACGAGTATCTTGAAGGTGATGGTCCCCCCTCGTCAGTCTTGGGGCAGGCTTTGGATTTCGTCTTTGGCTTATTGCCGGACGTTCTACCTTCCGACCAGCCTTCTGTGACCGTCCGGCCGCGGTCCACTGTGGAGCGCCGTAACCCTGTTGAGCCTTCTAGCTCCGGGGCTTTGCGTCCTCTGCAATCGGCTCAGGTGGTTGAGTCCTTCCAGGGCTTAGACGCCAAAATGCGTTCTAAGGCCCTCAAGGGTTCCTTCTTTTCTAGAGCTGATGCCTTCCTGTCTCCATCGCGGTTTCGTGTTTACGATTCCGTCTCTCCACCAGTCTTCCAAGGGATGACTACTGTGGATGAGGATTCTTCTTCCCTCGGGTTGACTAAGCCTAAGTCGGCAGTTCTCCCGATGTCGGTAGTTGAGTCTATGGTGGGCCTGTCCCGAGAGATGCTGGGTATGTTATCTCTCGCGGACCATGTCGTCGCTGCTCTGGCTGAATATTTTCCACCAGGGGCGTTTGATGACGCTCAGGCGCCTTTTCGCGTTTTGTCACAGGCTCTTATGAACTTGACTCACGCTCACGCCTGTAACACGGCCAATTTGGAGCTGGCACGCCGGGATGCGGTTTTGGATTCTTTACCATCCCTTCCTTCTGAGCAACGTGCTGTTCTGAGGTCTGCCTCTTTGGTAGGACCTCAGTTGTTCCATGGTTCCGTGGAAGCTGTTCGTGGCGAAGTTCTTCGTCATTCGAAGGACCAGCTTTTGCTGAGACAGCTTGACCCGCCTGCTGCTGCGGGTGGGGGTCGTTCCAGGCCCGCCAAGCGTGCTGCTGCGTCTGCCTCGTCGGCGACGTCGGCTACGCCTTCGGCTCCGTCTGCTCCTTCTGCTCATAAGAAGCGCCGACGTGGCCAGGCCCGCTGGCAGCCTCAGGCTGGAAAGTCTCAGGACTCTGTCACTTCCCGAGGTGGTTTCTCCTCTCGGGGGCCTCGTCGAGGCCGCAAGTGAAGGTTCTCACCTCGATTCGCCTCCAGTCGGAGGAAGGCTGTCGCTGTTTTACGACCGTTGGACAGAGATAACGTCGGACTCTTGGGTCCTCGACGTCATTCATTCCGGTCTGCGACTGTCCTTCCATCGGCACCCCAGTTTATCTCGGGTGCCCCTTCCGACTCAGGTCCCTTCAGATTCTCTGCGTCGGGACCTTCTTGTGCAGGAGATCGACAATCTCCTCACCAAAGGGGCGATCGAGGTGGTCAGGAACACCCTTTCACCGGGGTTTTACTCGAGACTTTTCTTGGTGCCGAAGAAAAACGGCCAATTTCGTCCTGTCATCGATCTGAGTACCCTGAACGAGTACATTATTGCTCCTCGTTTCAGTATGGAGACTTTCCGGTCGGTTCGACGTTCAGTTCACCAGGGCGATTTTGCGGCCAGTATCGACCTGAAGGATGCCTACTTCCATGTACCCATTCATCTGGCGTCACGGAAATACCTTCGGTTCTCGTTTCGGGATCGAGTTTTTCAATTCAGAGCTCTCCCGTTCGGTTTGAACCTGGCTCCTTGGGCCTTCACCCGACTGATGTCTCATGTGCTTGCTTTCCATCGCACTCAGTCGGCGGTGACTTCGTCCGCCTACCTAGACGACATCCTCCAACGGCACCACGATGCTGCTGTTCTGGAGTTCGATGTCCGGCAGTTTCTTTGCCTGCTAGCGTCGCTGGGTTTCAGAGTCAATCGCGAGAAGTCGGATCTTCTTCCTTCTCAGCGATTCCGTCATTTGGGGATGGATTTCGACACTCTTCACAATGTAGTGTCGGTTCCCCAGGCTCGGGCTACGATTCTTTCCGCCTTGACTCGGGACCTGCTTCAATCTTCCTCGGTCTCGGCCAGGACTTTCCTTCGGATGCTGGGCCTTTGCGGTTCGGTGACCGATCTCATTCCGCTCGGTCGCTTGTTTGTCCGACCTCTCCAACACTTCCTGTTGGATCATTGGCGTCCGAATGTAGATCCGCTGGACCTGGAACTCACTATTCCTCGGTCTCTGCTTTGTCACCTCCGCCCTTGGGCAAATATTCCCTGGCTGACACAGGGTGTTCCATTGGATCTTCCTTTGGCCGATCGCATCCTTACTGCGGATGCCAGCGATCGGGGCTGGGGTGCGACGTTGGACCCTCTCGGTCTGTCTACTCACGGAGAGTGGGACAGCGAGCAGGTGGGCCTTCATATCAACCAGAAGGAGCTCCTTGCTCTTCTGTTGAGTTTTCGGCTTTGGATCCCTCATCTGTCGGACCATGTTGTCCTACTTCTTTCGGACAATTCGACAGTAGTGGCCTACATACGGAATCAGGGAGGCACTCATTCGATTCCTATGTATCGGCTGTCTCGGGATCTTCTTCTGTTGGCACGGGATGTGAACGCTCGGGTGTCCATTCGACACATTCCCGGGCGTCTCAACGTCCTAGCAGACTCCCTGTCCCGACGCGACAGTGTCCTTCCAACCGAATGGATGCTACATCGGTCGGTGTTTCAGGCGATTTGCGAGCAGTGGGGTCGTCCTCAGGTCGACCTTTTCGCTACTCGCTGGAATCATCAGGTAGAGACTTTTGTCTCCCCTTGTCCAGATCCTCTGGCATTTGCAGTAGACGCTCTATCTCTGGACTGGACAGGCTGGGTCGGCTATGCCTTTCCTCCTGCACCGATTCTTCCTCAAGTTTTAGCGAAGATTCGTGCTTGCAGTTGCAGGATCATTCTGATCACACCCCTGTCTCCACAGAGGGTGTGGATCAATCTGCTGCGGCCTCTATTGGCCGATCGACCGATTCGTCTACCTCTACGTCGCGATCTTCTTTCACAGGGTCGTCCCAGGAAGTATCACAACAACCTGGCGAGCCTGTCCCTTCACGCCTGTCTTTTATCAGGTCCAGTCTCCGACGTAGAGGTTTTTCGAGACGATCAGTGGAGTGCATTTCTGCATCGCGGCGACCTTCCACTGGAATGACTTATGCCGCCAAGTGGAAGGTTTTCTGCCGCTGGTGTTCAGATCACAATGTGAATTACCGTGATCCGTCTATCGCTCAAATTGCGGATTTTCTGGGGTTTTTTTTTTACTCCAAGGGCCTCCAGCCTATTACGATTAAGGGCTATCGGTCTATGCTGTCTGATACTTTCTCTTATGTGGGAAAGCGGTGTATCGGTCGTAATCTTTTCCTCTCCAAACTTATTCGGCACTTTTCTTTGAAGAGGCCTCGAGTTTTGCGTCTTACACCCAAGTGGAACTTGGCATGGGTGTTGCACTGTTTGGAGGGGGCGCCTTTCGAGCCTTTATCTGAGACCGACATGCGTTTTCTCACCTATAAGACGGCTTTTCTTCTAGCGTTTGCTTCTGCTCGTCGAGTCAGTGAGCTTCATGCGCTATCTGTTGATTCTGCCTTCTTCCGAAATGAGGCTAACAGTGTCACATTCACTACTGATTGCTCTTTTCTGGCTAAGAATCAACTCCCCGATTCGGTACCTCCTCCCATCTGCATTCGGGCTCTCCCTGCTGTAGATGGACGGAGGCCTCTTCTTTGTCCTGTTTGTGCGGTCAAGACTTACATTACTCGCACTCAGTTCATTAGGAGGGATCGGAAGAGATTTTTTCTGTCTCTCATTCCTAAGCGGCAGTTTATCTCTTCCCATTCTATTTCCAGGTGGATCTGTCTTGCAATCAAGCTGGCTTATTCTCGCTTGTCTGCATCGGATCTTGTTTCGAACCGGCTTAATGCTCACGAGGTTCGTGCCATTTCTACATCCTGGGCGTTCTCCAATTCTGTTTCGCTCCGTGATGTTATGAATGCGGCTTACTGGAGGAATGCTTCTACCTTCTCCTCCTTTTATCTCCGCCACCTTCAGCAGCAATCTGAGGACCTTTATTCTTTAGGCCCTCTCGTGGCTGCTCAGGCTGTGGTGCACCCTCGTTAAATTGTTTTTGTCGAGGTTGCGCTTCTCTCAGCCTTGTTCTTTTCAGGTGCCTTCTCTCTTTCTTCATTACAGGTTTTAGTTTTTGTTCTCTGCCATCCTTGCTTTCGTTCTGCTACTCTTGTTGGTATTGGTTATGTGATTCACCTCCTCCTATTGTTTATTCAGCCAATTGTAAACAATTGTGAGTAGGTTGAAAAGAAATTAAAATTTTTTAGTAAATTTTGTTTCTTAACATACCTACCACAATTGTTTACCGGAGGCCCACCCTCCTTGGGGATATCTTTGATATCGATGCCTCCCCGCTAAATCACAAACTTCTCGTTGGCGGAAATACGGAATTGACGTCACGGTTGTTGCGCATGCGCTCGGTAAACGCAAGAGGTGTGCAGAGAGAGTACCTGTAATTTCGAGCACTGGTCTCGCTCGACCCTTTTTTCGATCTTTTTCGTGCTTTTGCACTCTAGTACTTTTCCAACTCGTTTGGAAAAGATTCTAAAAGCTTGAGTTAGTTCCGAAGTAGGGCTTGCACTTATGTTACAGCCAATTGTAAACAATTGTGGTAGGTATGTTAAGAAACAAAATTTACTAAAAAATTTTAATTTTCGTTTATTATTTGTGTATATGTCATTCATATATTAACGGAATATCAGACTCAGAGTAAACCAATTTCCACTACTTCCATTACTTATATATAGCACCTTATATAAAATGTGTAAAATACATCCTGCGCATAAACCACTCTTATCAACTCAATACGTCACAACTGTTTCAAATTCCTCGGAACTCTCATTAATTTGATTGCATAAACTAAAATTATTTCAATAAATGAAACACGGGTTATTCCTCCCAGCTTTCACCAGGCACGGTTGACAAACCCTTTCGACTTGACAGAATGCTCATTAGATCACTGGTTTTGATTGATCAGTGTGGGTGTTTATACTACGCACGTCGAAATAATTCGAGACGTCTGTACATATAAAACTGAAGGGCCAGGGTCATGTTTCGTTAGTAATCTTGAAAAATTGATGCCGCAAAATGAGGTACTGTGAAGTGCAAATGAAGGTACTCATTAAAAGGACAACACCGCAAATCAGGTATTCTAAAAGTTCAACACCTCTTGTCGAAGCTGCCAAATAAGGCGAATGCTGAACTTTTTATGAAAGCTGCAGCTGACCTGAACTCAAAGACAAAGGTCTCAAGCAACAATGGAGCGAAGATTTGACCTTCTATGTCCTTGATATTTACGTAGAGAACAAATTTTGTCGAAAATTTCCAAAAGAATGAGGATGAACTCTAATGTATTTTCAATAACATAGCTCAGTTACTTCATAAAACACACCGACACTATGTACACAAATGCAATAATATTCCATAGATCGCCAGATTACATTTTTTAGTGATATACGCAAGTTAATAGCAGTTATATCATATTTTATGACACCTACCTTCAACCGTTTCCGTCTTTTTTAAACCGCAAATGAGGTACTGCACCGCAAATGTCGTAATCGGATGACCAGCGTGGTGACGTCTGTAACTCCAGAATAACAATTTAGTCGTATCAAAACATTCATTTTCAAGAGCAACACAGCTGTCAAAACACAGATGTTATCTTATTTTAACCAGGAAATGAAATTATTCAGTCCAGTGCTTTTAATCCTCTCAGGACTTCCATAAGTGGCAGAATGATTGATTGATTCCTGTATGAATATCTTTAATTTAACCCTCTCAAGACTTAAAAGTGTTTTCAAATATTTTATTTTATGTTGAACCCTTTCATTGCTGTTCAAATATTTTTTTTTTTCTGGTTCCTTGGAAAAAGGTTATCGGATTCTTGTATGAATATCTATAATTTAACCCTCCCATGACTTCAGTGTGTTTTCCAAAGATTTTATTTCATGTTGAACCCTTTCAATACTGAACACATATGTTTTTTTCTGGTTTCTTGAAAACATTTATCTGATTCCTGTATGAATGTCTTTAATTTAACCCTCTCAAGACTTCAATGTGGGTTTCAAAGATTTTATTGATGTCTTGATCAAACCTTTTCAATGCTGTGCACATGTTTTTTTCTGGTCTCGTAGAAAAAAATTCTCTGATTTCTGTATGAATATCTTTAATTTAACCCCCTAGGACTTCAGTGTGGGTTCCAAAGATTTAATTTCATGTAATACTGTTAACAAAAAACTATTTATGATTTCTTTAAAAATATTTTACCCCCCAAAATAAGCCTCCATAAATTCTGTTTTGTTTATTTTTGATGATTTAACCATTTTCGCACAGGCTTGAATTTACTGGTGGCAGTAAAATTTTGTTTCTCTATGTTGAAATTTTTCTTTTTCTTTAAAACCACTGGGCCAAATTCATTCATGTATGGCACAGACCATTTTTGGAGTAAACCGTTTCTCTTTTGTTCAAATGAAGCTGCTGCCATCTTCAGGCTGGTGGAATTTACTCTTTTGATTCTCCCCCCCCCCCCCCCTCAAAAAAAAAAATTACTATATCCCTTGGGGTGGGGTTTATGCTCCATAAGCCTAAAGTGCTTTAAAAATCCTCTTTTTATAAGCCACCTGCAATAATGCTTAGATTTCTTGTTTGGAACTTACTTTAGTGATGCAGATTCACTTTTTTCAAAGAAACTCAGTAAGTCAAAACATTTGGGCTCCCAAATTTGGGCTGTACTAAAAATTTCTATTTTCAGATCCAATGGGCAGATGTGAACCAAATTTGTAATGTAGTATATAACTGGGTCATATGTATTTCATTTATGCCAGAATTTTTTCGGGAGGGGGTGGGGTGGCAGGATGGTAGAGAGAACCACAGTAGTTGGAAAGAAAAAAAAAATTTCATTCGGTTGTTATTTTATAATACTTCACAGAACAGAGCTTGTTAGGAAGCTTTCCTAGGACCAGCAGAATTCAATAGCCAAAAAAAGTTGCCTTTGGTTTTGTCATAGCAAATCAAGAAATTGCTCTGGCTGCTGATCACTTACTAATACACTCATCTCTTTTGACAACTTGAGCCAGGTGAGCATTTGTGCTACTTGTGATGACTTTTGAAAAATGCCTTCACGCGAAAAACTGAAAGTCATATGAAGCTTGAATGTTTCCGTTACGGTGGAAGAAATTTTCTATGTGATTTCACAAAGATAAGTCAGATCCATTGACTGTTAAATGTCAGACAAGTGCTGACTTGGATTTGTTTGATGTCGGGAAGGACAACACTGTGTGAGCTGAAAGGCAATTTTGGTGTGAAGTTTGTTCAGTTTGTTTGCCATACTACAGAAAAATCGTTGGCCTTTTTTGGCCATGTTTGTTTTTGGCATAAAGAGAGGCCTATTTGTGCATGTATGTTGAAAAGGTCATAAATTGGGTGAATGGAAATGCACTCAGATAAAAAATAAAAATAAAAAAAAAATAAAAAGTTTTTTCTACATACCGACCCTATTTATACCCCTACTTTCAAAGAAAATGGGGGTATACTGGATTACATGCGTCCGTCTGTCCGTCCGTCCATCCGTCCGTCCGTCTGTGCATCCGTGTGTGAGTCCGTCCGAAAATATTAATAACTTAAATAAATTATTATTTTTTATAATATTTGTTGGTCATAGGTATGCCCACACTAGTTATTTTTTTATTATTATTTTTTTTTTTTTATTATTACTTGTTCACTTAGAAATTGTGTCTGTCTGAGCCAAATTTTGTCTGTTCAGCCTTTATCTTGGGTATCGAATGTTCTGTTGCAATGAAATTTGCCATGAACACTGCTTATGGTATAGGCTTTAAAAAAAGGAATCAATGATATTTCTCCCATTTTCCTTTTTAGAGTTATCCCGCTTTTTTGACTTAGAAATTGTAGGAAATAGACATTATTTGTCTGTTCAGCCTGTATCTCAGGTATGGGTTATCGGATTTTGGTGAAATATGGCATGCAGTTTGCCTATGACAAAGGCTTCTGCTTTTTGACTTAGAAATTGTAGGAAATAGACACTATTTGTCTGTTCAGCCTGTATCTCAGGTATGGGTTATTGGATTTTGGTGAAATATGGCATGCAGTTTGCCTATGACAAAGGCTTCTGCCTCATTGCATAAAACTTCCAAACACCAAACAATTTACCATACCCTTTGACTTTGAAATTGTTGAAAACTTTTGAAGAAAATGGAGGGGGGGGGGGGGGGGGAGTATACTGAATTGCATCCGTCCATCTGTGCATCAGTCTGTACGAGAATATTCATAAATTATATTTGTTGGTCATAGGTATGCGCACACTAGGCGGTACACCACGTGGGGGTATGCACCGGACGAAAGTCCAGCTCTTGCTTTCTTCAGTCTGTTAGTGGGAACAAATGTCTTTTTCTTTTGGGCCCTGGTGGAAATCAACTTGTTAGAGATGTTCTAGGAAAACAATATATATAACCACCTCTCCATTATATTATAAGCTATATTGTAAGCTATAAGCACTATAAACTAAAACACAATAGGAATGAAATGTTGTAGAAAAGTTTACTAAAAGCACTGACTTATTGGTACAATGCTGAAACTCAAGTGGTACAATGCTGAAACCTAAAATGTTTGTGATTTACAAGAACAATTGGGGTAGATATAAACTCTGTTTGTCTTGTTTGCATAACCAGACCCTTACTAGTCTGTCAGTTGAACAGATGTTGTTTAGACAAGGATGCATGCACTAATGTTTTATGCTGTGTTTTTTCTTTAAGGCACACACACTCAATTGGCAGTGTTAGTGATGATATCCAGGCCCAATATTGGGTACTTCCTCCACCCATAAAATTGTCTGACACGAGGTATCATTGGCTGTCAAAAGTGTCATTAAACCCTTATAAATAAATAAATAAATAAATAAATAAATAAATAAATAAATAAATAAATAAATAAATAAATAAATAATCCAGTCACAATAATTAAATGCTCATCCAGGGGCAGACCATGTTTTTAGAGGAGTGAACTAACAGTGAATGATTGATTGACTTGTACAAGTATCAAAGTTTCTATGGGATGAAATTGAGTAACTGCCTACCAATTTTATGGCTTACTGTGCAGTGAAACTCTTTTACTATGTATTACTTATTTTCCTAGAGCAGTAAGTAATACTTGTGCAGTTCCCAAAATATTTTCTATCAATAATACCCTTGCATTTAATCTATGTTTTCCCTACTTTCACGTAGTATGTATCTTTTATTCCAAGAAAACCTATACTTTCAAATTATAATACTGTATTGCAAAATTGCATACCGTTAATGATGGTATACCAGTATTCAGATTTGATGAACGGTATTCATTCAGTTGCAGTTGGAAAATGAAATCCATTACAGCTAAATGCTTCAGCACAAGGACACCTCATATTATTTTTATTAGCTCACCTGACTGAAAGTCAGGGGGAGCTCAAGTGATCACTTTCTGTCCATCGTCAGTCCATCCGTCTGTTGTGAACTATACATTATCAACTTCTCCTAAACCCCTGGGCCAAATTGAATCAAATTTGATATGCATTGTCCTTATCATATGCACATTCCATTTTGTTCAAATAAAGTTGCCACACTCCACAGGGAGGGGGTGGTGGAAAATGCTCCAAAATTCTAGAAAAATCTTCTCATGAACCAGTAGGTACAGTGACTTGATATTTGGTATGGAGCTTCCTTCTGAGGTGTAGTATCAAATTTGTTCAAATGAAATTCGTGGAGCAATATTTGCCTTCGTAATGGGAAGGGCAAGATTTTTGGTCTCACCCAAAATTTATATTTTCTGAACCAATGGTCTGATTTGAACGAAATTCGGTATGTGGTATTATTGAGTCATAAGTACTTGATTCATGCTAAAAAAAATTTCCCATGTTCTCCGTGGGAACCCCAGGAGATAAAAATAGAAATTTTTTTCAAACGCCCTCATTTCCCACACCACATGGAACAGAGTACTGTTATTTGGTATAAAGCATCCTTAGGACCAGTAGAATCGATTGATAAAAAAAGTTGTCATCAGTTGTGTTAGGGTGCTCTGTAGAGGGCATCGAAAAAATGCTGAGTCAGCATATTTGCAAATATTAAAAAAATACAAGTGTGTTCAATTTAATCCCCTCGGTTCATATTTGGGCTCAATACAGGAGCCCAAATCTTAACTTAGGGCAATATGGGAAATAAGCTTTAAAAATCTTCTTCAGAACCACTGGTCAGAATGTTTTAATATTGGTTAAATATCATTGTTACAAGGGTAAGATTCAAGTTTGTTTGAAGCAAGTCTCTCAGTTAATATTTGGGCTTCCTATGGGAGCCCAAATTTTAACTTAGTGCAATATGAGGAAATTTCTTTAAAAATCTTCTTTAGATCCACCAGTCAGAATTCTTTCATATTTGGTATACAGCATATCTAGGCGGCTAAGATTCATGTTTGTTGAATTCGAGTCTCTGGGTTTATATTTGGGCTCCCTATGGGAGCCCAAATTTTAATTTGGTGCAATATGAGGGAATTACTTTAAAAATATTCTTCTTTAGATTTACCAGTGAGAATCCTTTCATATTTGGTATACAACATCTCTAGGTGTGTCAGATTCAAGTTTGTTTGAATTGAATCTCTGGGTTAATATTTAGGCTCCCTATTGGAGCCCAAATTTCAACTTAGTACAATATGAGGAAATTTCTTTAAAAATCTTCTCCTTCAGATCCACCAGTCAGGATGCTTTCACATTTGAATATACAGCATCCTGGTGGTGTGAGGGAAGGGCTCTGACTAAAGTTTGTTCAAGTTAAGTTCCTAGGTTGATATTTGGACTCCCTAGTTTTGCATTACAGGAAATCTGGACATTATTTCTGGGGTAGCATCCCAATACTAGAAAAAAATCATTTGGCGTGGACAACAGAGTTATAAATAATTAAATAACTTGATTCCTCTGTTGTGTTAACTAGCTATAGATGCTAATTAAATCCTTCTTTATACAACTATTGTCAGGTGAGCACCTCGGGCCCCATGGGGCTTCTTGTTAGCTCGCCTGACTTTCAGTCAGGGGAGCTATAGTGATCACTCACTGTCCGTCGTCCGCGAACATGGTGTTTGCGTCTTCTCCTCCTAAACTGCTGAACCAGTTTAATTGATATTTGAGATAATAGTTTGTTATTACATCGCATTTTGATTTTGTTCAAATCAAGTTGCCTCGCCCCTCGGTAGGGCCAGGTCCAAAAAGTGTGCTTAATCTTAAAAAATCTTCTCATGAACCAGCAGTAGCAGAGACTTGATATTTGGTGTGCAGCTTCCTTTTGAGTTGTTGAAGAGAAGTTCGAGGAGCTATATTTGCCTTCGTTATGGCAGGGGCAAGAATTTTCGCCTCGCCCAAAATTTCTATTTTCCAAACCGAGTGGCAGATTTGAACCAATTTTGACATTAGGGCTTATTGGGTCATAAGTACTTAAGTTATGCAAAAAAAAATTTTCCCATCAACCCATGGGAACTGCAGGAGCTAAAAATAGAAAAAAATTAAAACACCCATGTCTCCATAACTATATGGCACTGAGAATTCTTATTTGGTGTGAAGATTCCTTAGGACCAACAGAATGGAATGGTCCAAAAAAAATTGTTATCGGCTTTATCATGGGGTACTTTTTGGGGACTTTGAAAAAGTGCTGAGTCAGAAATTTTTAACACTGTGGGTAATGGGAAAAACATTTAAGACTACTTTTCTCCCAAACCATTGCTCCAAAAGCTTTCAAATTTCACATATAGCATCTTTGGAAGATTGTTCATGTTTATTGGAACCAAATCACTGGGTCTATATTTGGGCTCACTATTTGATATTTGGTATACAGCATCCCACTGGAGGTGAGATTCAAGTTTGTTCAAGCCAAGTCCATGGGTTCATATTTATTTGGGCTCCCCGTAGGAGCCCGAATTATTACTTAGTTCAGTATGAGAAATATTCTTTAAAAATCTTCTCTTTTTTTAGATCCTCTGGTCAGAATCTTTGGATATTTGGTATAAGATTTTCTTAGGAGGGGCAGATGCAACTTGTTGAAATCATTTCTCTGGATTGATATTTAGGCTACCTTGTCAGGTGAGCACCCTCAGGCCCCCTGGGGCCTCTTGTTTAAAAATAAATTACAGTTGTTCACCTTAATCCTTTACCAAACATAAAAGACAGACAACACTTGCAAACAAAATTCTTGGAACAACTATTTTTTTAAAGTTTTTTGCATCAAAAGCATAGGTTATGACCCTTCATTGGAAGGAGCTCAATGATGGGTCATAAGATATGTTTTTGAGACAAAAAAGATAAAAATAATGAAAGTTAAATGGTAATTTTTGTTAATAGCGCTTACCGGTTTTGGCCATTAAGTTGGAACCCTTTACCTAACATGAACAGTGGATTTCATTTCCAAAATAGTTTGCTGAATAACTTAAAAATGAAGTTTTTTGCTCCATAATACAGCTTGTAGCCCCTCATTCAAACAAGCACAAAGGGCTTGTTTCAGTAACGGGTTCTAATCTGGGTTTGGGGGCAAAAATTAAAGAAGATAAAAATACCAACATTTGAAAGGCGATTTTTATGAAGGGTGCTGGGTGATTATTGCCCTAACATGAGAGGTTTTCTTAAAATGAATGTTACTTCTAAAAACTGAAAAAATCTTTTCTTACAATCTATTGCAGGAAGCTTGAAAGCAAACTTCATTTAAGCACATCTGCCAAGTGGCATATTTTCATCTGAGGAACACAAGCAAAATTAGGAACTTAATAGACAATAAAACAGCTGAGCAACTTGTACATGGCTTGTGACAACTCGGCTTGATTACTGTAACTCACTCTTCTTTGGATTAACAAACACCAACATTGTAAAACTACAACACTGTAGTGCAAGCCTAGAGTAAACAATTGTGAGTAGGTTGATAAGAAATGACCTGATGTCTAGATGAGAATGTCCCCTTTTGGTTGCGATCGGTCAACCGTGATGGCTGCCCAAGCCCGAAAACCTTTAGCACAATCTACAGGTCATATTTATGAAGGGATTTCATTGTAACTTGGTAGGATGCCTCTGTATAATATCTAGATGAGAACGTCCCCTTTTGGTCATGATCTGTCAACTGTGATGGCTGCCTAAGCCCGAAACCCAAAAACTTTTAGCACAGTCTGCAGGTCATATTTAATATGGAGGGATTTCATTGTATCCTGGTAGGATGAATCTGTATGATGTCTAGATGTGAACTTCCCCATTTGGTCGCGATTGGTCAACTGTGACGGCTACAGGGGCCCAAAGCCTGAAAAACCTTTAGCACAGTCTACAGGTCATTTCTTATCAACCTACTCACAATTGTTTACTCTAGGCTTGCACTACAGTGGAAGTCCCTAACTCGGATAAAATACTCTCTATTTTGTCTTTCCCAAGCAAGTTGGGAAAGAAAAGTGGTGCAAAAGCACCAATAAAAATAAGCCAAAACTGGGTCGAGTGCAACCGGCGCAGACCCAGTACGGGATGCTCCCTCCCAAGTACAACTCCACGACTTCCGTTGCCAGTGCGCATATACCGTCTCTAAAGACTCATTCTTTTTATAATCCACTTCGTGTCGAGATGTTTTTGCACGCTTATCAGTGTCCCACCAGCTCGATGTTTGATGATTCCTGATTCATTATACCACAGTGTATCCTTTGTATTCTCAGGAACAGTGTTTTATATTCTCTTTTCTATTATATGTCCATAATGTATATTTATTTGCTCTCTCTCGAGTCGCCCGCGAATTTCGTGTGCCACGCGGTTCGGACTTAGATTTTTCACAATTATTGTTAATGCTTTTTTTGCAAAATTTTCTAATTGTGTTAGAGTTAGGTGTCAGCGGGGTACCACTCCTACAGTGTTTCTTCTTTCTTTTGAGAGTAGTCTTCCTGTTGTGTGGTTCCCGGTCGACCGTCTAGGGTCTTTGTTTCTGTCACCTTTCTCTCTTCTTTGGGGGTGTTCTCACCTTCTCTGCTCCTCTCACCTCTATCATGCCCAGGACAATTCCTTGTGGGCAATGTCTGCTGCCAAAGCATGTGGATGATGTACATTCGTCTTGTTCCTCCTGTAATGGGTGTTCGGCCGAGCGGCCGTGTGGTGTCTGTGGAACATGGTCTTCCACCTTCTGGGCGTCAGTAAACCGTGTCGTTCGTTCTCGTGGCCGTGCCTCCCGCTCCCGCGGGAAAGGAGAACGTGGTCGTTCGGGGCCTCCCGAGCCGACTTTGTTGGTGAGAGTTATTCCTCCTCCGTGGGGGATGTGCAGTCTTTTCCTGTGGTGGATACTGTGGGAGCCGTTGAGTGTTCTGGTGAAGAGATGCCTGGTTCCGGGACTACGGTCCCCCTCCAGTCGACATCTGAGGCTGTCACTAGGGTTGTGACTCCTCCTTCGGAGCCGAGCCGGTGTGCTCTCTCCACTTTTTCACCAGCCTCAACGACTCTCGACGTATCTACTACTGCTGCTGGTCCGTCTGCTTCGTTGTCTGTTTCAGCCGGCCTCGGCTTTTCGCTGCAGGGGACTGCAGGAATGTCCGATACTGTAGACGTGGGATATCGGCCTCAGCCTTCCCTGACTTCAACTTGGCGAAGTCGGAAGGGGCTGCCAGCCGAGCCCATCTCTGTGGTCTCTTCGCCGTCGAGCACCACAGTTGTGTCTTTGGATTTGGATGTTCGTAGTGGAAACACTATGAACTCCGTGGCGTTTCCGTCTACTCACTCTGGTCACACGACCAGTTTTGGGGGACCAACGTCTTTTGTGCAGCCTGGACCTTCTGCCCCGCAGAGGTCCGCGGTGACTCTCATGAGTTCTCGCAATATTGATCCTCAGGGTGCATCGTACCCCTATACACGTCTGCCTTCAGATGTTTCGGCTGCCGCCCGTCGTCCCGCGTCGGGTGTTTTGGAGGATCGTGACCCTTCGCTGGTTAAGAGGGTCAGAGGTGAAGCCACTTTGCCGGTTCGCTCCCCTGTCGAACCGGTCGGTACGGGCAGTGAGCTTAGGGAGGCCCTCTCCTTACTCACTCTGGTTCTTTCTAAGAGCCTTCCTGTTGCTTCCAGCGAGGCTATGGGTGGTTTCCAGGCGCCTCCTATGGCGCCGCCTCCCGGGATTGGAAACAGGCCGGTTTCCGATTCCTCTGGTGTCCCGACACCATGGGAGGCGTTGGCTGGTTTGCCCATGATGGGCTATGTGTCTTCCGACTCTGGGGAGGAGTCCGACATGCTTGAGGTCGAGGGCCAGCAGTCTTCAGACTTGGGGGCGGCTCTTGACTTTGTGTTTGGGTTTCTGCCTAAGCTCAAACCTGCTAACCAGCCGACAGTGTCAGCCTGGCCGCGATCATCGGTCGCGCACCAACAGCCTATGGAGCAACCTGCTTCTGGGCGCCTTCGACCGTGCCAGTCGGTGCAGGTGGTTGAAGCTTTTTCAGCATTGGATGCCAAGCTGAATTCCAAGGCTTTGAAGACTTCGTTCTTCACCAGGGTTGACACCTTTTTGCCTCCTGTGCGTTATCGTTCCTACGATTCCGCCAATCCGTCAGTCTGCCAGGCTTTGACGGTTCTGGATCAGGACTCCACTTCCCTCGGGCTTTCCAAGCCCAAGTCTGCCGTCATTCCAATGACGACTCTGGAGTCCACGTTGGGCTTATCTAGAGAGATGCTTGGCATGCTTTCTCTCTCAGATCACGTCGTCTCAGCTTTGGCTGCTTATCTGCCTCCAGATAAGTTTGACGAGGTACAGGCTCCTTTGCGTGTGCTGTCCAAGGCGCTTATGCACCTTACTCACACGCATGCCTGTAACACGGCTAATTTGGAATTAGTTCGAAGGGACGCTGTGCTGGACACAGGACGATCCCTTCCCGAGGAGCAGCGTGCTACTCTTCGATCTGCTTCCTTGGCAGGTCCGCAACTTTTCCATGGTTCCGTGTCGACGGTCCGGGATGACGTCCTACGTCATTCCAAAGATCAGCTGCTGTTTCGTCAGCTTGATCAGCCTTCTAGGGGAGGCAAGGGCCGTTCCAAGCCTAACAAGTACCCTTCTGCTTCCTCTGTGAAGCAAAAGGCTGGTCCTTTTGCCGCCGCCTCTACTTCTTACTCACGGGGTAAAGGTAGGGGTCGGCAGAATCGAGGGAAGGCTCAGGATTCTTCATTTAGCAGAGGAGGTGGTTTCTCCTCTCGCGGGCCTCGTCGGGGCTCGAAATGAAGGTACTCACCTCGACTCGTCCCAGGTTGGAGGAAGGATAGCAGAGTTCGCAGACCATTGGGCCACCATCACATCCGATCCATGGGTGTTAGATGTTGTTCGATCCGGGCTGCGAATATCCTTCCGTCGGCACCCCACTCTGTCAAGGGTGCCTCTTCCAACCACAGTTCCTTCAGACGTTTTACGTCGTGAACTTTTGTCCACGGAGATTGCCAATCTCCTGGCAAAGGGGGCGATCGAGGTCATCAAGAACGTTCAGTCAGTGGGTTTCTATTCCCGCCTGTTCTTGGTGCCGAAGAAGGACGGCCGACTCCGACCGGTTATCGATCTGAGTATCCTGAACCAGTCTATCATTGCTCCCAAGTTCAGCATGGAGACTTTCAGGTCGGTCCGCCAATCTATTCACCAGGGAGATTTCGCAGCCAGCATCGACCTGCGAGACGCTTACTTCCACGTTCCGATGCATCGGGCGTCACGGAAGTATCTCAGGTTCGCTTTTCTGGGGAGAGTTTACCAGTTCAAGGCCATGCCTTTCGGCCTCAACCTGGCTCCTTGGGCGTTCACCAGCCTGATGTCGCATGTGATAGCATTCCATCGCACACAGTCCAGGGTGACTACTTCGGCATATCTGGACGATATCCTCAGAGGCATTCCAATGCTGCCTAACTGGAGTCGGATGTCGCCACTCTGTTGAGCTTGCTCACCTCGCTAGGATTCAGAGTCAACGAGGAGAAGTTGGACCTGGTCCCTTCTCAGTTGTTTTGTCATCTGGGGATGTCTTTCCAAACCAAATTCAATTTGGTAGTGGTTCCCCAGGCCAAGGCTGTGATTCTCTCAGCTTTTGCTCTGATTCTGTCCCAGTCCATGTCCGTGACCGCTCGGAGTTTTCTCCGACTGATCGGTCTCTGCGGTTCGGTGACGGATCTCATTCCTCTAGGTCGGCTGCGTGTCAGACCTCTCCAACACTTTCTGCTCAGTCGTTGGAGGCCGAATGTAGATTCTCTGGATCAGGTGCTTCCGTTTCCGGACTCTCTGTATCCTCACCTTCTTCCCTGGACAGATGTTCAGTGGATTACGCAGGGGGTTCCACTGGACTTACCCACGTCCGATCGCGTTCTGACAGCAGATGCCAGCGATCTCGGATGGGGTGCGACATTGGATCCTCTCGGTCTTTCCCTACACGGGATGTGGGACCAGGATCAAGCAGCTCTACACATCAACCAGAAGGAGCTTCTTGCTCTTCTTCTGAGTTTCAGGCAGTGGATCCCTCACCTGTCGAATCGCCAGGTCCTTCTACTATCCGACAATTCGACAGTGGTTGCTTACATTCGGAACCAGGGCGGCACGCACTTGGTTCCGATGTACGAGTTAGCTCGGGATCTTCTACTGCTCGCTCAGGATGTTCACTCCGGAGTGGTTGTTCGTCACATTCCCGGTCGTCTGAACGTCCTAGCCGACTCCCTGTCCCGACAGGGCAGGGTTATTTCCACCGAGTGGATGCTTCACAGGGCAGTGTTTCAGTCGCTTTGTGATCTCTGGGGACGTCCCCACATCGACCTCTTTGCGACTCGTTGGAACCATCAGGTGGACACTTTCGTGTCCCCGTGTCCAGATCCTCTGGCTTTTGCCGTGGATGCTCTGTCACTCGATTGGAACGGTCTAGTCGGCTACGCCTTCCCGCCGGTTCCGATTCTTCCTCAGGTTCTCGCCAAAATTCGAACCTGCAGTTGTCGAATCATTCTGATCGCTCCCCTGTCGCTTCAGCGGGTGTGGATCAATCAGCTCCGCTCGCTGATGGCGGCGGTTCCGGCACGTCTCCCGCTACGTCGCGACGTTCTTTGTCAAGGTCGCCCGAGGAGGTTTCACGTCGACCCGACTTCATTGTGCCTTCACGCATATCTTTTGTCAGGTCCTGTCTCCTCCGTAGAGGTTTTTCGAGACGAGCAGTGGAGTGCATTTCTTCTTCAAGGAGGCACTCCACTGGTTTAGCTTATGCAGCTAAATGGAAGGTCTTCTGTCGATGGTGTGCTGATCACTCTGTTGATTATGCCAATCCTTCGATTTCACAGATTGCGGAGTTTCTGGTATATCTGTTTGATTCTAGGGGTCTCCAGCCTGTTACCATCAAGGGTTACAGGTCTATGCTTTCAGAGACTTTTTCTTATGTGGAGAAGCGTCGTATCGGCACTAATCCTTACCTCTCCAAGCTTGTTTGGCACTTTTCTTTGAAAAGGCCTCGGACTTTGCAGCTTACTCCACGATGGAATCTTTCGTGGGTGTTGCTTTGCTGGGGGTGGGGGGTGGAGGGGGGGGGTGCCGTTCGAACCTTTATCCCAGGTGGATATGCATTTTCTCACATATAAGACGGCTTTTCTGATGGCATTTGCTTCGGCCAGACGGATTAGTGAGCTTCACGCCCTCTCGGTTGACCCGGCCTTTTTTAGGAGCTCTCCCAACAGTGTTACTTTTACCACTGATTGCTCCTTTTTGGCCAAGAATCAGTTACCAGATACTACTCCTCCTCCTATCTGTATCAGGGCTCTTCCTTCTGTTGAGGGTAATCGTCCTTTGCTCTGTCCGGTCCGTGCTATTCGCATTTATCTTGATCGGACACGCTTCATCCGGAAAGGCAGAAAACGTTTTTTTTCTGTCTCTCATTCCGGGTCGACAGAAGATCTCTCCTCAATCCATTTCTCGATGGATTTGTCTTGCTATTCGTACGGCTTATGGTCGTTTAGCAGCTGGCGATTGTATTACCAATCTTATTTCTGCCCACGAGGTGCGGGCACTGTCCACCTCTTGGGCTTATTCTAACTCTGTCAAGTTGTCGGATGTTATGCAGGCAGCCAACTGGAGAAATGCTTCTACTTTCTCCACCTTTTATTTGCGCCAGTTGCAGGAGCAGTCGGAGGACCTTTTTGTCCTGGGTCCTCTTTCTTCTGCTCAGGCTGTTGTCTGCCATAGCCATTAGGCTTCTTGAAGGTCGGTTTCAGCCTTGTGCTGTTACTGCCCTTTTTCTGTCTGTGTGTCACACAGGCTCATATGTCTCTTTTCATTGTCCTTTACCAATGATTGCGACATTATGGTTGATAAGCCTCGGGACCTCTTCCTTCTACTTCACGGTTCCAGTGCACTGGGGTTATGTGGGGGTTGGTTATGCGATTCCCTCCAGCCTTTTGTCTATTCAGCCTAGAGTAAACAATTGTGAGTAGGTTGATAAGAAATCTAAATTTTATAGTAAATTTCCTTTCTTATTATACCTACCACAATTGTTTACATGGAGGCCCTCCCGTCTTCTTTACGGGTAAAGAATCTTTCCTCCCCGCTGATCACATAACTCTAACGTTTACGGATTCAAAAAGAATGAGTCTTTAGAGACGGTATATGCACACTGGCAACGGAAGTCGTGGAGTTGTACTTGGGAGAGAGCGTCCCGTACTGGGTCTGCGCCGGTTGCACTCGACCCAGTTTTGGCTTATTTTTATTGGTGCTTTTGCACCACTTTTCTTTCCCAACTTGCTTGGGAAAGACAAAATAGAGAGTATTTTATCTGAGTTAGGGACTTCCACTGTAGTGCAAGCCTAGAGTAAACAATTGTGGTAGGTATAATAAGAAAGGAAATTTACTATAAAATTTAGATATTTATGAAGGGATTTCATTGTAACTTGGTAGGATGACTCCAAATAATGTCTAGATGAGAACGTCCCCTTTTGGTCGCGATCATTCAGCAGTGATGGCTGCCCAAGCCCAAAACCTGAAAACCTTTAGCACAGTCTACAGGTCGTATTTATGGTGGGATTTCATTGTAACTTGGTAGGTTGACTTCATATAATGTCTAGATGAGAACCTCCCCATTTGGTTGCGATTGGTCAACCGTGATGGCTACAGGAGCCTGAAGCTTGAAAAACCTTTAGCACAGTCTACAGGTCATATTTATGAAGGTTTTCATTGGAACTTGGTAGGATGACTCCAAATAATGTCTAGATGAAAACATCCTCCCTTTGGTCGCGATCATTCATCAGTGATGGCTGTCCAAGCCCAAAACCTGAAAACCTTTAGCACAGTCTATAGGTTGTATTTATGGAGGGATTTCATTGTAACTGGGTAGGTTGACTCCATATAATGTCTAGATGATAATGTCCCCTTTTGGTCATGGTTGGTCACCTGTGATGGCTACAGGGGCCCGAAGCCCGAAAACCTTTAGCACAGTCTACAGGTCATATTTATGAAGGGATTTCATTGTAACTTGGTAGGATGACTCCAGATAATGTCCAGATGAGAACATCCCCATTTGGTTGTGATCATTCAACCATGACGGCTTCCCGAGCCCAAAACCCGAAAAACTTGAGCACAGACTATAGGTCATATTTATGAAGAAATTTTATTGTAACTTGGTAGGATGACTCATTATAATGTCTAGATGAGGACTTCCACTTTTGGTTGCGATCAGTCAACCATGATCGCTACACAGGCCCGAAGCCTGAAAACCTTTAGCACAGTCTACAGGCCGTATTTATGAAGAGATTTCATTGTATCTTGATAGGATGACTCATTTTGGAATAATTTCACTGTAACTCGGTAACTTTCGTTGACATACATTAACTGTGAGGGCTACATACATTAACTGTGAGGGCTACATTAACCCACCCCTCAATTCTTTCGTACAGTCTACACCTCATATTATTTTTATTAAAAACATACCATACAGGGAACAGAAATTAACATATTCCCAATTATCACAATTCTTGTCTTATTTCATAATCCTTTCATAAACATTGAACATTATCCTTTTCATCAAACACAACACACAGACAAGTTAAGCTACAGTGTCATTGACACTTTCATTCTCTTAAGGTGTCACTTTTTTCTATCATTATTGAAAAAATATTTTGGAATGGACATTAAAAACATGTTTTAATTAATTTTAAAAGCACCCAAGAGTCCATTTCTTGGAAAAGTGCTATAGATATATGCTTCAAATGGATTAATTTTGCTTTCATTAATTTAAGAGTACCGTGTGTGAATTTTCCATTCTCTTGTTAGTGCGATCTACATTTTAAAAGTTGATTTTTAACAATAAAATTACTTTTTAGTTTAAAACTTCAGCAGTCAAAATATTCTTTAGATCAAAGCAGCATCATTGCTTGTCACCGTTTGTATGAAAATCGTTTAATTTACTTGTTTTGGAACTCTTGTTTTTGGCCATTTGGGGGAAATTCCCCGGTTCCAGCAGTGAAAGTCAGAATGAGCTATTGCCAACATTTATTTACCTCTGTTGCTCGTCATCTGTCTTGACTTTTCATATCAGTTTTCTTCTTCAACCACTGGCCCAAACCCAACTAAACTTGGACCAAATTTTCTGTGGGAGATACCCTTTCAAGTTTGTTTGATAGAAGATGCTAAGCCCGAAGATCTGGGAACACTGCCCAAAAAGCTTGGAATTATTAAAAAATCTTCTTTTCATAAACCACCAATCACAAAGCTTTAAAATTTGGTATGCATCTTCCTTATGTACTCAACAATCAAGTATGTTCAAAGAAAGCTTCTCAGCCAATATTTGGGCCCATGCAGGGAGGATCAAAAATTGGGGCCCCACCTAAAATTTCTATTTTCTGAACCAAATCCTATCTTTCATGTTTCCATCCCATCCATTTTTCTTATCAGCCTACCTCACAATTGTTTACTACAGGCTTGCACTACAGTGGAAGACCCTAACTTGGATAAAATACTCTCTATTTTAATCTTTCCCAAGAGATTTGGGAAAGAAAAGTGGTGTAAAAACACCACGAAAAAATCAGCCAAAACTGGGTCAAGCGCCATCGGCGCACACCCAGTAGGGGATGCTCTTCTCTTAGTACAATTCCACGACTTCCGTTAACCAGTGCGCAAGCAGTCATCAATCCATTCTTTTTTTTGTCCGCGCACGTGGAGGACGTGTCGCCATTTTGCTCTACAAAACTGTGATAATTCAACTCGTCGATAATGGTTTTCCTGTGACTGAAATTATGGATCTGACGATCGTATAATAACAGGACTGTGTTTTATATATTCTCGTTAATATTTTCAACCACATTCTCATTGCATTTTATTTATATATTCCGTTTTCGCGAATGTTTTTTCGACAGCGTGTCAACGTACTTCGGCAATAAATTTTTCGGTTGATAAAAATTTATTATCATTATTGGAGTTAGGTGTCAATGAGGGACTGTGTGGACAGGATTTCTTCACTCTTTTGAGAGCTGAATTTCTGTCTTTTAGGTTCCTGTCGGCCGTCTGGGTTCTGTCGTGTTCCCACCGGTTATTTTTTCTACCACCTTCTCTCGTAGTTATGGGGGTGTTCTTCTACTTTATGTATCTGTTGAGTTCAGCTTTTTCTTCTACTGCTCTCACCTCTGTTATTTCCAGTTCAGTTCCTCATTTTGCCCTCGCTTTTGGTGCGTTCTCGTGGCTGTTCCTCCCACACCCGGGGGACGTTGTCGCTTCGGGGCCTCCTGACCAGACCACATCTGGTGAGAGTTATACCCCCTCCGTGGGGGATGTTCAGCTCCTCCCACACCCAGGGGGGTGGGGAACACAGTCGTTTCGGGGCCTCCTGACACAACCATGCCTGGTGAGTTACACCCCCTCTGTGAGGGATGTGCTGCTCCTCCCGCACCCACGGGGGGTGGGGAATGCTGTTATTTCGGGGCCTCCCGACTCGACCACATCTGGTGAGTGTTATTCCCCATCTGTGGGGGATGTGCAGTTTTTTTTACCGTGGGGTGGATACTGCGGGAGCTGTTGGATTTCTGGCGAAGAGATGCCTGGTTCCGGGACTATGCGCCCTCTCCAGTCGACATCTGAGGCTGTCCCTAGGGTTGTGACTCCTCCTTTGGAGGCCGAGCTAGGTGGCTCTCTCCCTTTTTCTGCCAGTTCCCACAGCTCCCGTCGTATCTGCTGCTACTGCTGTTCCGTCTACAGCATCATCGGGCACTGTTTTAGTCAGCATCGGCTTATCCCTGCAGATGTCTGCAGTGATGTCTGTAGTTTGGTTGTGGGGTATCGGCCTCAGCCTTCCCTGACTTCAACCCGGTGAAGTCGGAAGTGGCTGCCGACTGAACCACCTACTGTGTCCTCTCAGCCGTTGAGCACTGCAGTTTTATCCCTGCAGGGGCCTGCAGAGGTGTCTGGTGTGTTGACGTGGGGTATCGGCCTCATTCTTCCCAGACTTCACCTCGGCAAAGTCGGAAGTGTCTGCCAACCGAACCCCCTGCTGTGTCCTCTTGGTCGTTGGGCACGGCAGTTTTCTCCCTGCAGGGGCCTGCAGCGGTGTCTGGTAGTGTAGACATGGGGTATTGGCCTCAGCCTTCCCTGACTTCAACTCGGCGAAGTTGGAAGTGGCTGCCGACCGAGCCCCCATGCTGTGTCCTCTCAGCAGTTGAGCACAGCAGTTTTATCCCTGCAGGGGCCTGCAGGGATGTCTGGTGTAGACGTGGGGTATTGGCCTCAGCCTTCCCTGACTTCAACTTGGCGAAGTTGGAAGGGGCTGCCAGCCAAACTCTCTACTGTGGTTTCTCAGCCGTCGAGTACCTCAGTTTTTCTCATTGGATTCGGATGTTCATGGTGGGGTCACCATGAGCTCCGTGGCGTTTCCGTCCATGCACTCTGGTCCCATGGACAGTTTTGTGTGACCAATGCTTTTTGTGCAGCCTAGACCTTCTGTCCCGCAGAGGTCCGCGGTGACTCTCCTGAGTTTCTGCTCTGTTGATCCTCGAGGTAGGCGATACCCCACTCCATATCTGCCTTCAGATGTTTTCGGCTGCAGCCCGTTGCCCCGCGTCGGGTGTATTTGAGGATCGTGACCCTCTACTGGTAAATGGGTCAGGAATGAAGCCACTTTGTTGGTTCGTTCCCACGTCGTTCCGTTCCGACAGTCAGTGAGCTTAGGGAGGCCCTCTCCTTGCTTACTTCGGTTCTGTCCAGGAGCCTTTTCCGTTGCTTCCAGCGAGTGGTTTCCGGGTGCCCCTTGTGGCGCCGCCTTCCGGGATTGGAAAGAGGTCGCTTTCTGATCCCCTGGTGTGCCCAGACCATGGGAAGCGTTGGCTGGTTTGCCCATGATGGGCTATGTGTCTTCCAACTCATGGGATGAGTCTGACATTCCTGACGTCAAGAGCCAACAAGTCTTCTGACTTGGGGGCAGCTCTTGACTTTGTGTTTGGGTTCCTTCCAGGTCTGAAACTGTCAAACCAGCTGACAGTGTCAACCCGGCTATGATCATCGGTCGCACGCCTACAGCCTGTGGAGCAACATGCTTCTGGGCGCCTTCGACCGTGCCTGTCGGTACAGGTGTTGAAGCATTTACCGCTTTGGACTCTAAGCTGAGTTCCAAGGCTATGAAGACGTCGTTCTTCATCAAGGTTGACACTTTTTGCCTCTGGTGCATTATCATTCCTACGATTTCGCCATTCCGTCAGTCTGCAAGACTGTGACGGTTTTCGATCGGGACTCCATCTCCTCAACCATATGGAGACTCTGGAGTCCAGGTTGAGCTTAGCGAGAGGGATGCTGGAATGCGTTCTCTCTTCGATCGCGTCGTCTCTGCTTTGCAGCTTATCTGCTCCCAGATGAGTTTGACGACAAACAGGTTTTTGTTTTATGTGTGCTGTTTAAGGCTTTCATGCATCTTCTCACACATGTGCCTGTTACGCGGCTAACTTGGAATTCATTCGCAGGTACGCTGTGCTGGACACAAGACGTCCCCCTTTTGAGGGGCAGTGCGCTGCTCTTCAATCTGCCTCATTCGGCGGGTCCGCGACTATTCCATGGTTCCGTGGCGACGGTCCGGGATGACTCCCTTTGTCATTCCATTGATCTGCTGCTGCTAAGTCAGCTTGATCGGCCTTCTGTTGGAGGCTGGTGCTGTCCAAAGCCTAACAAGTGCCCTTCTGCTTCCTCTGCGAAGCTAAGGGCTGATCCTCCTTTCGCCACTTCTACTCACTCACAGGGTGGGGTAGGCGTCGGCAGTAGTCGTCTCACTTTCGACCCAGGTTGAGGCACTCCACTAAATAGAGAGTGCCTCTTCCCACATGAGTTCCTTTCAACGTTACACGTTGGGAACTTTTGACCACGGAGATAGGCGATCTCCTGTCAATTTCTAAGGGGACAATCGAGGTCATCAAGAAATTTCTTTCTGGCAGTGGGA
Organism: Pictodentalium vernedei; assembly: GCA_031216915.1. Classification (NCBI taxonomy): domain Eukaryota; kingdom Metazoa; phylum Mollusca; class Scaphopoda; order Dentaliida; family Dentaliidae; genus Pictodentalium; species Pictodentalium vernedei. The sequence goes on from CM062297.1 coordinate 711,784,273, forward strand.
TTTTGTTTCCCACATGTTCTTGGTGCCGAAGAAGGACGGCCGACTCAGATAGGTTATCGATCTGAGTATTCTGACGCAGTCTATCATTGCTCCTCAGTTCAGCATGGAGGCTTTCAGATCAGTTCGCCACTCCATTTCCCAGGATGTTTTCCAGTTCAAGGCCATTCCCTTTGGCCTTGGCTTGGATCCTTAGGCCTTCACCTGTCTGATGTCGCATGTGTTAGTCTTACGTTGCACACAGTTCAAAGTGTCTTCTTCGGCTTGTCTAGTTGATATCCTCCAGAGGCAATCCAATGCTGCTTTTCTTTAGTCTGATGTCGTCACTCTGTTGAGCCTACTCACGTCACTAGGGTTCAGAGTCAACGGAGAGAAGTCTGACCTGGTCCCTTCTCCGTCTTGTCATCTGGGATGCACTTCATCAGCTCGGAGTCTTCCCCGACTGCTTGGTCTCTGCGTTTCAGTGACGGATCTCATTTTTCTAGGTCTACTGCATGTCTGACCTCTCCAACACTTTTTGCTCAGTCGTTGGAGGCCGAATGTCGATCCTCTGGTTCTGGTGCTTCTGTTACTGGAGTCTCTTCCTTGTCACCTTTTCCCCTGACAGATGTTCAGTGGATTATGCAGGGAGTTTCCTTGGACTTCCCCACGTCCGATCATGTTCTGATGGTAGCCAGCGATCTCGGATGGCATGCGACGTTGGATGCTCTAGGTCTATTCCTTCATGGGTCATGGGACCAGGATCTAGCAGCTCTTCATGTTAACCTGAAGGAGCTTCTTGTCTTCTTCTGTGTTTCCGACAGTGGATCCCCCGCTTTTCGGATTGTCGGGTCCTTCTGTGGTCTGACAATTCTATGGTGGTTGTTTATATTCTGAACCAGGGTGGAATGCACTATGATCCAATGTACGATTTGGTTCAGGATCTTCTACTGCTCACTCAGGATGTCAACGTCGGAGTGGTGGTTTGTCACATTCCCGGTCGTCTGAACATCCTAGCCGACTCCCTGTCCCGACGGGGCAGGTTCTTTTCCACCGAGTGGATGCTCCACATGGCAGTGTTCCAGTCTCTTTGCGATCTCTGGGGTATTCCCCACATCGATCTCTTTGCGACTCATTGGAACCATCAGTTGGACACTTTCGTGTCCCTGTGTCCAGATGCTCTGGCTTTCGCCGTGGATGCTCTGGCCCTCCTTTGGGACGGTCTTGTCGGCTATGCCTTCCTGCCAGTTCCAATTTTGCCTCAGGTTCTAGCCCAGATATGAACCTGCAGTTGTTGAATCCTTTCGATCACACCCCTGTCTCCTCGGTGGGTGTGGATCAATCTGCTCTGCTCTCTGTTAGCGGCGGTTCCGGCATGTCTCCCTCTACGTCGCGACTTTCTTTGCCAAAGTCGCCCGAGGAGGTTTCCAGTTGATCCGACTTCATTGTGCCTTCGCGCATGTCTTTTATTGGGTCCTGTCTCCTCCGTAGTGGTTTTTAGAGACGAGCAGTGGAGTTGCTTTTCTTCTTCAAGGAGGTGCTCACTCCATTGGTTTAGCCTCTGTAGCTCAGTAGAAGGTTCTTCTGTCGATGGTGTGCGATCACTCTGTTGCTTCTGTCACTCCTTCGATCACACTGATTGCAGAGTTTCTGGTATATATTTGTTTCTGGGGGTCTCTAGCAATGGGTACAAGTCCATGCTTAGGAGACCTTTTTCATATGTGGTACCGCATTGTTTCGGCACTCATCCTTGTTTCTCCAAGCTTGTTCAGCTCTTTTCCTTGAAAAGGCCTAGGACTTTGCAGTTTACTCCAAGATGGACACTTTCTTGGGCGCTTCTCTGCTTGTGGGGGGGGGGGGGGGGGGGGCGTCTTTATCCCGGATGGATATGCGTTTCCTCACATGCCAGATCTCTCCTGAATCCATTTCTCGATGGATTTGTCTTGCTATTTGTGCAGCTTCCACTCGTCTGGCTACTGGCGATTGTATTACCAATCGTTTTTTCTGCCTCGAGGTGCATGCATTGTCTTCCTCTCATGGCTTATACTAACTCTGTCATGTTGTCGGATGTTATGCTGGCAGCCTAGTGGAGAAATGCTACCTTCTCCATTTATCTGCGACAGTTGCAGGAGCAGACAGAGGACCTTTGTCCTACGGGCCCTCTTTCTTCGGCTTAGGCTGTTGTCTATCCCAGCCATTCAGCTTCTTACAGGGTCAGTTCCTGCTCCGTGCTGTTACTGTCCTTTTCTGTCTGTGCGTCGCACATCACCATACGCCTCATCTTTCATTGTTAGCTCACCTGAGCGAAGCTCAAGGGGAGCTTTACTAATCACTTTCTGTCCGTCGTCCGTCCGGCGTTAACTTTACATTATTGACTTCTCCTCCTAAACCACTAGCCCAATTTTATTCAAATGTTAGCTAAATGTTTATTACCTAATGCCAATTCAGATTTGTTCAAATGAAGTTGCCCCTCCTCCTGGGTGGTGCCACGCCCCCCAAGGGGCACCAAAATCTTTGTAAATCTTCTTCTCATGAACCAGCAGTAGCAGAGACTTGATATATGGTATGCACCTTCCTTTTGAGGTGTAGACTCAGATTTGTTCAAGAGAAGTTTGAGGGATAATATTTGGCGTTGTTATGGGAGGGGCAAAAATTTTGGCCCCGCCCCTAATTTCTATTTTCTGAACCGAGAAGCCGATTTCAACCAAATTTTATGTGAGGGCTTATTGGGTCATGAGTACTTGATTTATGCAAAAAAAAAATTTCCCGCAGCCCCGTGGGAACCGCAGGAGCTAAAAATAGAAAAAATTTAAAACGCCCATATCTCCAAAACTGCACGGCACCGAGAATTTTTATTTGGTGTAAAGCTTCCTTAGGACCAACAGAAAGGATTGGTAAAAAAAAATTGCCATCGGTTTTATCATAGGGCACAGTTTCGGGACTTTGAAAAAGTGCTGAGTCAGCACTTTTTAACACTGTAGGCAATGGGAAAAACATTAAAAAATCTTCTTCTCCAGATCCAGCAGGCAGAATCTTTTGATATTTGGTATGCAACATTGTAGGGTGGATCTGATTCAAATTTGTTCAAATCGGCCCCCTGGGTTCATATTTGGGCTCAGTATAGGAGCCCGATTTCGAACTTAGTGCATTTCAGGCAAATTTCTTAAAAAATCTTCTTCTCCAGATCCAGCGGGCAGAATCTTTTGATATTTGGTATGCAACATTGTGGGGTGGATCTGATTCAAGTTGTTCAAATCGGCCCCCTGGGTTTATATTTGGGCTCAGTATAGGAGCCCAAATTTGAACTTAGTGCATTTCAGGCAAATTTCTTTGAAAATCTTCTTCTCCAGATCCAGCAGGCAGAATCTTTTGATATTTGGTATGCAACATTGCGGGGTGGATCTGATTCAAGTTTGTTCAAATCGGCCCCTTGGGTTTATATGTGGGCTCAGTATAGGAGCCCAAATTTGAACTTAGTGCATTTCAGGCAAATTTCTTTGAAAATCTTCTTCTCAAGATCCAGCAGGCAGAATCTTTTGATATTGGGTATGCAAAATTGTGGGGTGGATCTGATTCAAGTTTGTTCAAATCGGCTCCCTGGGTTTATATTTGGGCTCAGTATAGGAGCCCAAATTTGAACTTAGTGCTTTTCAGGCAAATTTCTTAAAAAATCTTCTTCTCCAGATCCAGCAGGCAGAATCTTTTGATATTTGGTATGCAACATTGTGGGGTGGATCTGATTCTATTTTGTTCAAATTGGCTCCCTAGATTCATATTTGGGCTCACTATAGAAGCTCGAATTCGAACTTAGTGCATTTCAGGCAAATTTCTTCAAAAATCTTCTTCTCCAGATCCTGCAGGCAGAATCTTTTGATATTTGGTATGCAACATTGTGGGGTGGATCTGATTCCAGTTTGTTCAAATCGGCTACCTGGATTCATATTTGGGCTCACTATAGAAGCCCAAATTCAAACTTAGTGCATTTCAGGCAAATTTCTTCAAAAATCTTCTCCAGATCCAGCAGGCAGCATCTTGTGATATTTGGTATGCAACATTGTGGGGTGGATCTGATTCAAGTTTGTTCAAATCGGCCCCCTGGGTTTATATTTGGGCTCAGTATAGAAGCCCAAATTTGAACTTGGTGCATTTCAGGCAAATTTCTTTGAAAATCTTCTTCTCAAGATCCTGTAGGCAGAATCTTGTGATATTTGGTATGCAGCATCCTTAGGGGGGGTGGGGGGTGGGGGGGGGAGGGGGGGGGTGAGATTCAAGTTTGTTCAAGCCATGTCCCTAGGTCCATATTTGGGCTCACTGTGGGAGCTTGAATTGTAACTTTGTTCGAAATGAGGAATTTTCTTAAAAAATCTTCTTCTTCAGATCCAGCAGATCCAGCAGTCAGAATGGTTTGATATGTGGTGAGTAGCATCCTTGGGGGGGGGGGGGGAGGGGGGATTCAAGTGTGTTAAAGCCAAGTCCATGGGTCCATATTTGGGCTCCCTGTGGGAGCCCAAATTATAACTTAGTCAATATGAGGAATTTTTCTTTAAAAATCTTCTTCTTCAGATTCAGCAGTTGGAATGTTTTGATATTTGGCATGGAGCAACCTTAGGGGGCTGAGATTCAAGTTTGTTCAAGCCAAGTCCCTTGGTTCATATTTGGGCTCACTATGGGAGCTTGAATGACAACTTAGTTCAAAATGAGGAATTTTCTTTAAAAATCTTCAGATCCAGCAAATGAATGCTTTTGATATTTTTATGCAGCATCCTTAGGGGGGTAAGATTCAAGTTTGTTCAAGCCATGTCCCTAGGTCCATATTTGGACTGATTGTGGGAGCTCAAATTGTAACTTGGTTCAAAATGAGGAATTTTCTTTAAAAATCTTCTTCTTCAGATCCAGCAGTCGGAATGTTTTGATATTTGGTGTGCGGAATCCTTAGGGGTGTGAGTTTCAGGTTTGTTAAAGCCAAGTCCCTGGGTTCATATATGGGCTCCCTGTGGGAGCCCGAATTATGACTTAGTTCAGTGTGAGGAATATTCTTTAAAAATCTTTTTTAAGATCCACTGGTCAGAATATTTGGATATTTGGTTTCAGCTTTTCTTAGGAGGAGCAGATGCAACTTGTGGAAATCAATTCTCTGGGTTGATATTTAGGCTACCATGTCAGGTGAGCGCCCTCAGGCCCCCTGGGGCCTCTTGTCTTTTACTAATGTTTGTGATGCTATGGTTTGATAGGACTAGGGATCTCTTCCTCTGTCCACGCTTCCAGTGCAATTGCATTATGTGTGGGTTGGTTATGTGATTCCCTCCATCCTTTTGTCTATTCAGCCTGTAGTAAACAATTGTAAGGTAGATTGATAAGAAATATAAATTTTATAGTAAATTTCCTTTCTTATACCTACCGCATTTGTTTACATGGAGGCCCTCTCGTCTTCTTATTCGGGTAAGAATCCTTCCTCCCCGCTGATCACATAACTCCTATGTTGGCAGAACAAAAGAATGGTTTGATGACTGCTTGCGCACGGGTTAACGGAAGTCGTGGAATTGTACTAAGAGAAGAGCGTCCCCTACTGGGTGTGTGCGGATGGCGCTCGACCCAGTTTTGGCTAATTTTTTCGTGGTGTTTTTACACCACTTTTCTTTCCCAAATCTCTTGGGAAAGATTAAAATAGAGAGTATTTTATCTGAGTTAGGGTCTTCCACTGTAGTGCAAGCCTGTAGTAAACAATTGCGGTAGGTATAATAAGAAAGGAAATTTACTATAAAATTTATATTTCCATTAGTTTCCCATATGGGATAATGGAAAAAATTCTGAGCCAAGACTTATCGAAAATTATAAATCTTCCGAACTGCCAATCTGAATCTTTTAATATTTGGTATACTATGATAGTAATGGAGGGGAGGGGGGGAAGGGGAGCGGGGGAAGAGTCGAATGCAATTCACATTTTTTCAAATTAAGTCCCTGGGTTCTTAATTGAGTTCCCTGTAGAAGTCCAACTTTTAACTTAGTACAATAGGAGAAAAATTCTTTAAAAATCTTCTTCAGATCCACCAGTCAGAATCTTTCAGTATTTGGTATACAGAATCTTATGGAGGGTCAGATTTAAGTGGATTCAAATTAACCTCTGGTTTTACATTTTTGCTCCCCAGGGAGTCCCAATTTTAAACTTAGTGCAATATAAGGAATATTTGTTAAAAATCCTTTTCTTAATATCTATCAATTAGAATCTTTTGACATTAGGCATACAGCATCCTTATAGGGGCCAAATTCAAATTTGTATAAATCAAGTTTCTGGATTGATATTTGGGCTCCTTATGGAAACCCAAACTTTAATTTAGTGCAATATGAGGAAGATTATTTAATAATCTTATTCAGGTCCTCCAGATAGAAACTTATCATTTTTAGCTCAACTTGACAAAGTCAAGCTGAGCTATTGCCATCACTTCTCGTCCGTCGGCGTACGTACGTACGTACGTATGTACGTACGTACGTACGTTAGTACGTTAGTACGTACGTCCACAATTTCCTTTGGCACACCTCACAGGTCACATTTATGATCAGATTACTTTGAAACTTGGTATGCTTGTTTGGGGTGACCTCTAGATGGGAGCTATCGATTTTCTTCAATTTCCGTCAAAAAATGTTGCCGCGGCCAACGTTCTTAGAACTCAGTTTAGTCAAACCACAATATTTCCCTTTGGCACACCCTACAGGGCACATTTATGATCAGATTGCTTTGAAACCTGGTATGCTTGTTTGGGGATACCTCTAGATGGGAGCTATCGATTTTCTTCAATTTCCGTCAAAAAATGTTGCCGCGGCCAACATTCTTAGAACTTAGTTTAGTCAGAAGACTCAATATTTCCCATTGGCACACCCTACAGGGAACATTTATGATCGGATTGCTTTGAAACCTGGCATGCTTGTTTGGGGTGACCTCCAGATGGGAGCTATCGATTTTCTTCAATTTCTGTCAAAAAATGTTGCCGCGGCCAACGTTTTTAGAACTCAGTTTAGTCAGACCACAATATTTCCCTTTGGCACACCCTACAGGGCACATTTATGATTTGATTGCTTTGAAACCTGGTATGCTTGTTTGGGGAGACCTCTAGATGGGAGCTATCGATTTTCTTCAATTTCCGTCAAAAAATGTTGCCACGGCCAACGTTCTTAGAATTTAGTCGAGTCAGACCACAATATTTCCCTTTTGTACACCCTACAGGGCACATTTATGATCGGATTGCTTTGAAACCTGGCATGCTTGTTTGGGAAGGCCTCTAGATGGGAGCTATTGATTTTCTTCGGTTTCTGTCAAAAAATGTTGCCACTGGCAAAAAAAATGACACTGGTACCAATGATCTTCAATTTTTCCATTTCATTTATAACTTACCAAGTTCAAGTTTGTCAAGTTGAGCTACAGTGTCATTGACACTTTCATTTGTTGTTCAGCATCCTTAAAGTTGGAGGAGGGTGGGGACATTGGGGGTGGAGGTGAGGACAGATTCTAGTTGGTTCGAATCAAGTCCCTGGGTTCATATTTCTGATCTACAAGGCAAAATCTTTCCATATTTGATACTCAGCATTCTTAAGGGTGTAAAATTCAAGTTTATTCAAATTAAGTCCCTGAGTTCATATTTGTGTTCCCAAATTGAGAGCCCAAATTTTAACTTGGTTCAATATGCGGCATATCCTTCTTCAGATCCACCTCTCAGAAACTTTCGATGTTTAGTATACAGGTGTACAGCAGCCTTATACATACCAGACTCAAGTTTGTTCGATTCAGGTCCATGGGTTCAGATTTGGGATTCTAACTGGAACTCAAATTTTAACTTAGTGTAATGTGAGGAGATTTTTTAAAAAAATCTTCTTGAGATCCACCAGCAGATAGATACTTTTCTATCTGGTATTCGGCATTCTTTGAAGCAGGGGGCAGATTCAAGTTTGTTGAAATCAAGTACCTTATTTGGGCCCCTTGTGGGAAGGCAAAATTTGGTGATTACTGGACTACATGTATTGCAGAAAAGACTGGAACTTTGGTATGTTCAGTGTCTTCAGACAACTGGAATATCCAGACTTACAAGGACAAATCAATGATGTCTTCTGCAATAGTCTTTTCAGCAGACATTCTGTCTTCAAGGCGTTCTTAATGAGCTTTAATGAGCAGGTAATACCTGCTATGTTTTTTGAAGACCAGATAAACAACTGGATTGGTGACAGTTTGTGACCTGTATTCATAGCCTGTAGACTGGCTCTTGTGACCAAATTTTTAACAGTACCATCTTTGCATCACAAGCGCTTTTTCCATGGGACGTTGCAAAGGTATTCCAAATTTTATTCCATTAAAGTCATCTTTGCCAAAACACAGACAATAATAGAAATCAGTTCTCCAGATTTCCAGCAAAATCACCTGCAGCCAGGAAAATTTGTGGTTGTTGCTTATGACAACAATTGGTATGTTGGGATCATTATAGAAAGGTCAAAGGACCAACAGGATGATGGTGTCATTCATGAAAATGAATAAATGCATCCATTACTTTGGGGACAACTGTTTAAATGCTGGGTACCATTTGTTCACATCCTTCGAATAGTTCCTGTGCCTGATAAAGCAGGACGATCAGCACGATGGTACAGCATAACAGGGTAGCATCACTAAATTTACCCTCTGTGAACCTCAGTTTGAATCAGAGTCTCAAAACTAAACAGAAAGAGGTACCCAGAGGATAAATTCACCCACTGTATGGAATAGCATCATCAAATTCACCCTCTGGGGACCTCATTCTGCAAATGCCAGACTGCTTATTTTCAGGCTTGATTCTGGTATTCTATGTCGATGTTGCAATCAATCGTATACATGTCAGTTAATGTGATTTTGTGATTGACTGATTGTAATTTTCCATAAGGAACATCGAAGACAAATCTTTTGTTTCTGTGACTGAAAATGATTGTCTGTGTAAACATGGCAAACAATGTCTTCTTGGCATGACAGGCTTGAATAAAAAGTGCATCTTTGACATTGACTATTTAGTGTCAAAGAATTAAACATGGAAATTACCACAAAAGTGACAATAAATCTTTAGCTTATAAAATTCATGTTAGAAGGAACACATACTTAAATTTGTACATAATACTTTTGATATACATAAAATGTTCCCTGAAAATTTTGAGTAAATTGAACATCTGCTACCAGGTGAAATGACCCTTGTCACAAAGTGCATTAAAACCATTTTATTATACCCCCACTTTCAAAGAAAATGGGGGGGGGGGGGGGGGGGGGGGGGGGGGTGGTATACTAGATTATGTGCATCCGTCTGTGTGTCCGTGCATCTGTCCGTCCATCCATCCATATGTGAGTCCATCCGAGAATATTCATAACTTTTTTTAGCTCATCTTGACAAAGTCAAGCTGAGCTAATCTCATCGCTCTCCGTCCGTCGTCTGTCTGTCATCCGTCAACACCATGTTTTGGTCTTCTCCTCCAAAGCCACTGGGCCAATTCAAGTGAAAGTTTGTGTGAGTGATGGTCCCAAAGGGGCATTTCATTTTTGTTCAACTCAGCATGCCTAGCCCCATAGGGAGGGAGTGGGGGAAAATGCTCCAAAATATTTGAAAAATCTTCTTCTCAAGAACCAGTGTGTACAATGACTTGATATTTGCTATGGAGCTTCCATATGAGGTGTAGAATCTAGTTTGTTCAAACGAAGTTCGTGAAGTAATATTTGGCTTTGTAATAGGAGGGGTAAGATTTTTGGCCCCGCCCAAAATTTCTATTTTCTGAACTGATGGTCCAGTATGAATCAAATTTGGTTTGTGGTAGTATTGGGTTATAAGTACTTGACCCATGCAAAAAAAAAAATTTCTGCATCCCCATGGGAACCCTGGGAGCTAAAAATAGAAATATTTTCAAATGCCCATATTTCCCAAACCCCACAGAACAGAGAGCTTTTATTTGTTATGAAGTATCTTTATGACTAGTAGAATTGAATGGTAAAAAAAAATGCCATCGGTTATGTTAGGGTGTTCTGTAATGGGCATCGAAAAAATTCTGAGTCAGCATATTCGCAAAAATTTTAAAAAATCTTTTCTCCAGAACCAATCATCAGAATCTTTTGATATTTGGTATACAGCATTCATAGGGGGGTCAGATAGAAGTTTGTTGAAATAAAGCTCATTGGTTCATATTTGGGCTCTCTACAGGAGCCCAAAGTTTTAACATAGGGTAATATGGGGAATATTCTTTAAAAATCTTCTTCTTCAGAACCATCAGTCAGAATCTTTTAATATTTGGTATACATCATTGTTATGAGGGTCAGATTCTAGATTGTTCAAACCAAGTCCCTAGGTTAATATTTGGGCTTCCTACGGAAGCCCAAATTTTATCTTTGTTCAATGTGGAAGGTAATTTAAAAAAATCTTCTTCAGATCCATCAGTCAGAATGCTTTGATATTTGATATGCAACATCTCTATGGGGGTCAGATTCAAGTTTGTTCAAATCAGATCCCTAGGTATATATTTGGGCTCTCTATGGTAGCCCAAATTTTTACTTAGTGCAATATGAGGAAATTTCTTTAAAAATCTTCTTCTTCAGATCCACCAGTCGGAATGCTTTTATATTTGGTATACAACATCTCTAGGGGGGTCAGATTCCAGGTTGTTCAATTCGAGTGCCTAGTTTAATATTTGGGTTCCATATGGGAACATGAAATTTAACTTAGTACAATATGAGGGAATTTCTTCAAAAATCTTCTTCTTCAGATTCACTTGTCAGAATGCTTTCACATTTGGTATACAACATCTCTAGGGGCTTCAGATTCAAGTTTGTTCAAATCAGATCCATAGGTTAATATTTGGGCTTGCTATGGTAGCCCAAATTTGAACTTAGTGCAATTCGAAGAAATTTCTTTACAATTTCTCTTCTTCAGATCCAACAGTCAGAATGCTTTCATATTCGGTACACAACATCTCTAGGGAAGTCAGATTTAACTGTGTTCAAATCAAGAGCCTGGGTTAATATTTGGGCTCTCTATGGGAGCCGGAATTGGCTATTTTGCTGAAGAATTAAAAATTTTGTATTCAGTACCCTCTAGAGGTACTAAGATTAATCCACATAGGTTGTATCAAGGGGCTTCATAGGGGAGCTCTACATTTTACTTATGATCAACTCAAGAAAAGGCATGATGCCCAGATTATTTTTGTCACTCCTGAGGGACTCAAGGATTGACAGTGTAGCCTATGGAGATGGCTTGCTTAATGTAGACTCATTCTTGGACTCTGTTTAAATTGTGTTCTGTACAAGATGAGCGCTTCAGGCCTCGTGGGGCCTCTTGTTTTTATTACTTGTTCATTTATACTTCATCGGTCCAGCACTGCAGTGGGGGGTATAATTGCCTTCAGTAATAGCTTGTGTTTAATTTAGGTAAGACATTTTACCAACATTAACCCTTTGAACCCTAAACGCCGTTTTCCAGCCAGGGAACATTATAAGTCATACTTTCATCAAGTAGGATGACTCCAAAGTTACAGTGTTGGGTAGACCAATCAATATTTTCAACATGCAGCCCTGAGGCTGCATGTTGAAAATATTAATTGCTCTACCCCCTAATAATGAATATGGACTCTTCCAATTGCTAACATTGAACTGACATGGAAGATACCACCAGTGTTCAAAGAGTTATGCTTTAATTATTTCAGAGGCTTTTTATTCCTAAAGTGCCTATAAAAGTGTGTAAAACTGCAAAAAATCAGCTCTGTACACGTTTATTTTCCTGACTTTTTTTTTACCTCTAAATATGGTTTTAACAAATTTTTGTAACCATGTTTGGGCCTCTATATCTATTCAGCCATTCAATCCAGCATAAAACAAATTACAGATTTGGAATCTACAGGAAAAGTTGAATCAGAATTTCAAATTTCAGAACTCGGGTCATATTTATGGCCAAGTTACTGGGCTCCAAAGAACAGAAGAGTGCCCATGACTGAAAAATTGCTTTCTTAAAAGGTAGTTTTAATAAGTACTAAATAACTTCTTAACAGAAAAGTTTGGGGAGTGGGAAGCTAAAATTTTGGGGTATGTCATGTCAGAGTGTATTTTTCAAGGAAAAAATTATCAGCCAATTCTGAGATGGTGTGGTGAAAAGATTTTCTCAGTTTGGTTAAAATGACATGCAGTGACCCTGTAGTTAGAATCTTTAAATATATATGGTATACAGAATGCTCACAGGGGTCGGATTCAAATTTGTTCAACGCAAATCCATCGGTTAATAATTGGCCTCGCTATGGGAGCCCAATTTTTCCCTTAGTGCAATATAGGAAATAGCCTTTAAAAACTTCTTCAGATTCACCAGTCAGAATCTTTTGATATTTGGTATACAGCATTCTTAGGGAGGTCTGATCTAAGTTTGTTCAAACCAAGTCTCTGAGTTAATATCCCTGAATTATTACTTAGTCCAATATTAGGAATAATCTTTAAAACTCTTCCTTCTCCATAACCACTGGCCAGAATATTTCTATATATGGTATACAGAATCCTTAAAGGGGTCAGTATCAAGTTTGTTCAAATCAAGCCTGTTGGTTGAAAATTGGGCTCTATGGGAGCCCAAATTTTAACTTAAAGCAATATGGGGAATAATCTTTAAAAATCTTCTTTTTCAGATCCACTACTCAGAATCTATTGATATCGAGTATACAGAATTGTTACGGGGGTCAGATTCAAGTTTGTACAAAGCAGGTCCATCAGTTAATACTTGGTCTCCCTATGAGGGCCCAAATTTTAACTTAGTGCAATATGGGGAATAATCTTTAAAAATCTTCTTCTTCAGATCCACTGGTCAGAATTCTTTAATATTTGGTATACAGCATCCTTCGAGCGGTCAGATCTCATTTTGTTTAAACCAAGTCTCTGGGTTAATATTTGGGTTCCCTATTGGAGCCCGAATTTTAACTTATTCCAATATGAGGAATAATCTTTAAACCTCTTCTCCAGAAACACCAGTCAGAATCATTTAATATATGTCATACAGAATTCTTAAAGGGGTTGGATTCAATTTGTTCAACTGAAGTCCATCAGTTAATAATTTGGCTTAATTTTAACTTAGTGCAATATGAGGAACAATCTTTAAAAATCTTCTTCAGATCCATCGGTCTGAATCTTTTGATATTTGGTATACAGTATCCTTTGGGAGGTCAGATCTAAGTTTGTTCAAATCAAGTCTTTTCTCCTCCCTCTCCTCCAAAACACCTGGGCCAATTCAAGGGAAAGTTTGTGTGAGTGATGTTCCCGAAGGGGCCTTGCATTTTTAGCTTAACTTGACAAAGTCAAGATAAGCTATTGCCATCACACGTGTGGAAGTCTGTCAGTCTGTACACATTTTATTTGGTACAGGCTACACCCTGTAGTTCTTGTCCAGTCATCACGAAATTTCATATGTAGGTTTGAGTCATGCTTAGGTGAGAACGTCCCATTTTTGGTCACGATTGGTCAGCCGTGACAGCTGCGAGATCCTGAAACTCGAAAAGCTTTGGCACAGTCTACAGGTCGTATTCATGAAGGGATTTAATTATAACTCAGTAGGATGACTTTGTATAATGTCTAGATGAGAACATCCCCTTCTGGTCGCGATCGGTCAGCAGCGAGAGCCCGAAACCCAACAAAACTTTAGCTCAGTCTAAAGGGCGTATTTATGAAGGGATTTTATGGTAACTTCATAGGATGACTCTGTATAATGTCTAGATGAGAACTTCCTTATTTGTTTGAGTTCAGTCAACCGTGACGGCTGCAGAGGGAGAGAGGGATGTTACTTAGATTCTTTTAGCACAGTCTACATCCTGCATTTATAAAGGGATTCCATTGCAAATTTGTAGGATGACTCAGTATAATGTCTAGATGAGAACGTTCTATTTTGGCCATGATTGGTCAACCGTGACAGCCACGTGACCTAGATTTGTTTAGCACACTCTACAGTTCATATTTATGAAGCAATTTCATTTGTGTGTAACTGTGTGTAAAATTAAAAATTCAATGGTTTATGTCTGATATTTTACCCAAGTTAATAATAAAATTGATAAATTTTCTCCCTTGCACTCCAGGGACGAAATACACCATCATCTGTTTCGGTCGATTATGAGGCCTAAAACATAAACAAACCAAGAACATGAACTTTTGATGGCAAAGAAATGATTACAAAAATAAAAATTAAAAAAAACCACCTGCCCAATGCAATTTTACACAAAATGGTCTGAGAAATAGATCTACTTTGTGGGGCCTAAGCTATATTTTCGAGGCAAAAAATGAAAGAAGTTTTTTAAAAATTTTATGTGTATTAACAATAGTGTCATCTATCAATGTTTCCTTCTGGGAAACCCAGGAAATTGAGCAGCACTTGTTTACAGTGGTAAACAAGTTCTGTTTTACTGGTAAAATAGGGCTAACTCACCATCATTTGGGATGGAAGCCCTTTACAGTTGGCAGCACAATTATTTACAATAGGTTATATTTGTCTTCATAGCTGTGATGCAACTGTGATATAACCATAGATATTGAAATTAGAGCTGAAATAGTTAAGGGGTTTTCTTGATCGATTAATCAAGCGGATTAACCTTTGTTAACCAATTAATCACTTGTCCAAATAGATATCTGAATGATTGCCATAACATTGATGATTTACAGCATGAACCCTTTGCCCAAAGTAACAAACAAAACCGACTAGGCCTAAAAACAATAATCTCCATTAAAATTTATTATGTTTTCAATTTTTCTCTCGTAGAGCTCGTTCCAATGGGGGGTCATAAGCTATGTTTTTGAGACAAAAATTGAAAATTTTTAGTAATTCATGAATTTATTTTGCAAGTATTGTCTGCTACCCACAATGGGTAAAGGGTTAAGAATGACCATTTACAGCTACTAATACAGTATGATGATTATGCAAGTAAACAAGGAGCAAGTTTGTTCCTTTGTTAACCAATATAATACAGTAGTTCAAAAGTAATGGTTAATCGATTATTTACTTTTTGGATCAATCAAGATGTTGATCATTGATTAATCGATAAATCAGTTAACCGTTTCAGCTCTAATTGAAATTTACTCAGAATATCAATAAATAAATCAATCAATCCATGTAAAGTGAAAGATTGTTATCTTGAGCATACTTGTCGTTTAAAAGCAACTTTGTGGCTTCGTTTAGTAGAGCTGTGATAGCATATCTACACTGGGATATTAAAGAAAAAAAAAATTTGCAGCTGATTGTGGAGTCTCAACAATTCTGATATTATTGTCGTGTTTTTTTTTCAGAGCTGTCCATGCTGCTGGAGGTTTGTGTATTGCTGACGAAGTCCAAGTAGGATTTGGTCGTGTTGGCTCAGATATGTGGGCATTTCAGCCTCAAGGTAAGATAGATGGCATTTTGAATTTGTTTCATTATAACCACTACTGACCAAACACTTTCTTGCATTCTCATTTTACTTTATGTAGATATGTATGCATCTACTGAAACCGAGCAAATTAAACTTTTTACTTATCTACTAAAATTATTATATTTGTATCGCCCAAATTCTGAGGTACATTATTTGCTTTGCTTTCGTTAGTGGTTTAGTCCTTTGGGGGGGAATTTTCACCATGGTAACCTGGGAAGTGGAGCATTGTCTGTTAAACCTTTACCCAACACAGGATATCAGAATTTATTATTTTTATACCCCCACAAAATGATGTTATGGGGAGGTATATAGGAGTCAACTTGTCCGATGATTGGTCGGTCGGTCTGTCGTTGGTCTGTTGCATATGTAAACTTGTGGAGCGTACTACTTCCACAGTTTTAGCCGCATTTTCATGAAACTTCACAAAAATGATCAACATGATGAGGGGAAGTGTATGACATAATTTTTTCACGCTCAGTTTCAAGATGGCTGTCTGGTGGCCATATTGGATTTTTTTTTTACTTAGAAAAATTGAGTGCCCCTTTTCAGTCACCCACACTAGGTAGTATGTCACGGTGGGGGTATACCGGGATACAGACCATCTCCAGTTGCAATTGTTTTTTAAATTTAAAAAAAAAATGTCAACAAAAACATATTATGTGACCCCTCATTGGAACGAGCTCTAGTGAGGGATCATATAATATGGTTGTGTTGACATTTTTTTACCTGCGTCGCCAGCGGCAGAGCAGGTCTAGTAACCGCTCGACTCCATCTGTCTGTCCGTCAGTCCGTCAGTCTGTCCATCCATCAGTCCATCTGTCCGAAACACTTTTTCCGTCAAAGTTTTCTTGGCTTCTATGAAACGGAATGATTTTATATTTGGTCTGCTGCTTCATAATGATGAGTTGTATCGTGTAAGCAATTTTCAGATCTGCCGTGCAGCCACTTCCTGTTTGCCGATACTTTGAAATTTTACAGTACCCACTGAACATTGAAATTTTCCGTCAAGGTTTTCTCGGCTTCTATGCAAGGGATTGATTTTATATTTGGTCTGCTGCTTCATAATGATGAGTTGTATCGTGTAAGCAATTTTTAGATCTGCCGTGCAGCCACTTCCTGTTTGCCGATACTTTGAAATTTTACTGTACCCACTGAACATTGAAATTTTTCGTCAAACTTTTCTCGGCTTCAATGCAAGGGATTGATTTTATATTTCATTTGGAGCCTCATAATGATCAGTTGTATCGTGTATGCAATTTTCAGATCTGCTGTGCAGCCACTTCCTGTTTGCCGATTCAGTTGATATTTGGTATGCAGCATCCTTAGGGGGGTGAGATTCAAGTTTGTTCAAGCCATGTCCCTAGGTCCATATTTGGACTCACTGTGGGAGCTCAAATTGTAACTTAGTTCAAAATGAGGAATTTTCTTAAAAAATCTTCTTCTTCAGATCCAGCAGTCAGAATGTTTTGATATTTGGTGTGCAGCATCCTATCCTTGGGGGGGGGGGGGGGGGGGGGTGAAATTCAAGTTTGTTAAAGCCAAGTCCCTGGGTTCATATATGAGCTTCCTGTGGGAGCCCGAATTATAACTTAGTTCAATATGAGGAATATTCTTTAAAAATCTTTTTTTTTTTAGATCCACTGGTCAGAATCTTTGGATATTTGGTATAAGCTTTTCTTAGGAGGAGCAGATGCAACTTGTTGAAATCAATTCTCTGGGTTGATATTTAGGCTACCATGTCAGGTGAGCGCCCTCAGGCCCCCTGGGGCCTCTTGTTCCATTATATCTTGTTAGATAAAGCTCATGGAGCTCAATCAAACAGGATATATCAAATTAAATGCCATATTGGATGTACTTGAGCCAAATAAGCCAATAAACAAGGGAAATTCCATGACTGTCAGGGTAATTTCTCAACATATCACAAGATTATTTTATTCAGTTAACATAAGTTAAGGGGGTGAAATTCAAGTTTGTTAAAGCCAAGTCCCTGGGTTCATATATGAGCTTCCTGTGGGAGCCCGAATTATAACTTAGTTCAATATGAGGAATATTCTTTAAAAATCTTTTTTTTTTTAGATCCACTGGTCAGAATCTTTGGATATTTGGTATAAGCTTTTCTTAGGAGGAGCAGATGCAACTTGTTGAAATCAATTCTCTGGGTTGATATTTAGGCTACCATGTCAGGTGAGCGCCCTCAGGCCCCCTGGGGCCTCTTGTTCCATTATATCTTGTTAGATAGAGCTCATGGAGCTCAGTCAAACAGGATATATCAAATTAAATGCCATATTGGATGTACTTGAGCCAAATAAGCCAATAAACAAGGGAAATTCCATGACTGTCAGGGTAATTTCTCAACATATCACAAGATTATTTTATTCAGTTAACATAAGTTTGCTCTATAATTTATATGCATTTAACAGGTCAAATTTATACTGTTGGTATGGTAAATGGTTTTGTGTTTGGAAATATATTCAGTTAAAAAGGTTATTTAGTTAAGAGATATCCAAAACTGGATGAACTTGGACTTCATTCTTGTGTGGCAGACGTGATATAGCCACAGATGCTTAAAGTGACCATGAATACCAATAAATAAATAAATAGATAGTGTTTTTTTAACTTGAGGTACAGTACATGGAGAGTGGATTGTAACTAAATCACCCAGGAGTGGAGTTATCACTCAAAGTATGACTTTCAAATTCTGTACCAATGGACAAAAAAAACAAGCAATGTTTCAGCCAAAGGACCTCTGGGTTTAACCCGGGGGTCCATTGGCTGGAACTTTGCTTGTCATTGTCATGCTTCGCAGCAAATTTACAATTATTGCTTGAGTGGAATCTCCACTCTGCAGGTGATTTCGTGATAATACATTCTCCACACACCGTAAATTGTACATCACATTCCTCACAAAGTGAGTTGACTTGCCCAAATGCTTAGCACATTATGATAATTTCTGGGTTGTGGAATTGAATGCACACAAGTGAATGAATGAGTGCTGAGGAGGAGTTTGGAATGAAATAATGCGTAGAGTGAATATGAGTACAAGTTCATATGTTGAGCAATGAATGTCATTTATTTGTCATCCTTGTTAGTGTAGATCTCACTTTTTGCTTAATAATTTGGTTACACCAGAAGTCTAACCTTTTACCTAATGCAAATGACATCAAAATTTGCTATTTTATTTTTTTCAAATTTTCCAAAAAAGTTAAAATAAGATCATAGCATTATGCATATGACCCCTGATTGGAATGAGCTCAATGAGCTTGTTCCAATGAAGTGGTCACATGATATGATTTTGATGAAATTTATAAAAAAAACATTTCTACTGCTCAATTTGTTAATTATGCATAACCCTTTACCCAATGCAGGGAATATAAAAATTTATTATTTTAATTACTATTTTTTTAAATTTTTCAACAAATTTTAACAAAACCATATCATGTGACCCCTCATTGGAATGAGCTCATCAAGTCTAGATCTCACTTTTTGCTTAATAATTTGGTTACACCAGAGGTCTAACCTTTTACTTAATGCAAATGACATCAAAATTTGCTATTTTATTTATTTTTTTTCAAATTTTTCAAAAAAGTTAAATAAGATCATAGCTTTATGCATGTGACCCCTGATTGGAATGAGCTCAATGAGCTTGTTCCATTGAAGTGGTCACATGATATGATTTTGATGAAATTTATAAAAAAAAAATTTCTACTGCTCAATTTGTTAATTATGCATAACCCTTTACCCAATGCAGGGAATATCAAAATTTATTATTTTAATTACTATTTTTAGCTCAACTTGACAAAGTCAAGCTGAGCTATTGCCATCACTTCTCGTCTGTCGGCGTACGTACGTACGTACGTACGTACGTACGTACGTACGTACGTACGTACGTTAGTACATTAGTACGTTAGTACGTACGTCCACAATTTCCTTTGGCACATCTCACAGGTCGCATTTATGATCAGATTACTTTGAAACTTGGTATGCTTGTTTGAGGTGACCTCTAGATGGGAGCTATCGATTTTCTTCAATTTCTGGCAAAAAATGTTGCCGCGGCCAACGTTCTTAGAACTTAGTTTAGTCAAACCACAATATTTCCCTTTGGCACACCCTACAGGGCACATTTATGATTTGATTGCTTTGAAACCTGGTATGCTTATTTAGGGTGACCTCTAGATGGGAGCTATCGATTTTCTTCAATTTCCGGCAAAAAATGTTGCCACGGCCAACGTTCGTAAAACTTAGTTTAGTCAGACCTCAATATTTCCCTCTGGCACACCCTACAGGGCCCATTTATGATCAGATTGCTTTGAATCCTGGTATGCTTGTTTGGGGAGACCTCTAGATGGGAGCTAACGATTTTCTTCAATTTTTGTCAAAAAATGTTGCCGCGGCCAACGTTCTTAGAACTTAGTTTAGTCAGAAGACTCAATATTTCCCTTTGGCACACCCTACAGGGTACATTTATGATCGGATTGCTTTGAAACCTTTCATGCTTGTTTGGGGTGACCTCTAGATGGGAGCTATCGATTTTCTTCAATTTCCGTCAAAAAATGTTGCCGCGGCCAACGTTTTTAGAACTCAGTTTAGTCAGACCACAATATTTCCCTTTGGCACACCCTACAGGGCACATTTATGATTTGATTGCTTTGAAACCTGGTATGCTTGTTTGGGGAGACCTCTAGATGGGGGCTATCAATTTTCTTCAATTTCCATCAAAAAATGTTGCCGCAGCCAACATTCTTAGAACTTAGTTTAGTCAGACCACAATATTTCCCTTTGGCTCACCCTACAGGGCACATTTATGATTAGATTGCTTTGAAACCTGGTATGCTTATTTACGGTGACCACTAGATGGGAGCTATCGATTTTCTTCCATTTCCGTCAAAAAATGTTGCCACGGCCAACGTTCTTAGAATTTAGTCGAGTCAGACCACAATATTTCCCTTTTGTACACCCTACAGGGCACATTTATGATCGGATTGCTTTGAAACCTGGCATGCTTGTTTGGGGAGGCCTCTAGATGGGAGCTATCGATTTTCTTCGGTTTCTGTCAAAAAATGTTGCCACTGGCAAAAAAAATAACATTGGTACCAATGATCTTCAATTTTGCCATTTCATTTATAACTTACCAAGTTCAAGTTTGTCAAGTTGAGCTACAGTGTCATTGACACTTTCATTTAAAATTTTTCAACAAATTTTAACAAAACCATATCATGTGACCCCTCACTGGAATGAGCTCATCAAGCTCGTTCCAATGAGGAGTCACATGATATGGTTTTGTTGAAATATTTTCAAAAAAATATTTTTTTCAACTGCTCAATTTGCAATTTACGCTGGCAGATGTGGGCGATTCGTTAGGTAAAGGGATAAGGTGAGGCCATTTACTTTGGTAAAGGGATAATTGGAAATTGTGAAACAGAATAATCTTGTTAATTGCATATGATTCTCAAACTCAAAACCTTTTACCATGCATTTAATACAAGTTTGAACTGTTATTTGTGAATAGATTATTGATTAAATCCCAGTTAAACTTTAAGTCACCATACAGCCACAAACTGCCCTTATAGTGCTTTAAAAAAAGTTTCCTCAAAGTGTATACTTCCGTAAGAATTCAACCATTAGGCTGCATTTATCTTGGCAAATGTTTTTACATCATTGTTGGCTGCCTGTTATATTGCTAAGTAACCTGTGGCTCTGTAAATGAATATTAGAGAGTAATTATCATAGAAATTAATCTCTGCTAATTGACTGTTCCTGTCAGTTAAATATTTTTCATTGGCAAAATGACAAGGCTTCTACTGTATATTTAAAATACAGTTACGGATTTGGGAAATACAGCCCTAGCCCAATGGAGGCAGAATCTGTAAAGATGCCGGATAAGAGAAAGAAAGAGGAAGACCCCTTCAACAAAGCCCCAGTGTTTCAGGAGAATGAAAGTATGGCTTGAAAGGAGATGACAGAGAATGAAGGAGTGGGAGGTGGTGAAGGTCAAATCATTTCCCCCACCAACACCACCCATGGCAAGCAGGACTTCTTCACCAAAGAGACTGGTGTGTCTTCAGAAATGGTGACCTTCAAAATCTGTTGTGTCCAAAGAAAATATTTGTTTGCAGTGTATTACTCCAATAATATTTTTAAAATATTTTTTTTTTATGAGCAGAAACATGTATTTAGTCATGTAAACATCAAATGTTGGAAAAATGCTTTAACTTTTCCCTTCCAACAGTTTTTTTCTTGAATCTTTCATCAAATTAAGCCATGTCTGCAGTAAAGTCTGGCATCGAGGCATAAATAATAAGAAAATATTCCTATTTATATTGGTATAATTAATGTTTAACCCTTTAACCCTCGTGGTATATTCCATGTCAGTTCCATGGTAGCAATAGGAAGAGTCCATATTTATTATTTGGGGTAGACCAATCAATATTTTCAACGTGCAGCCTTAGGGCTGCACGTTGAAAATATTGATTGGTCTACACCACACATTTACCTTGCAGTCATCCCCCATAATGATTTTATGACGCAGCTTGTGACCCGGCCGGAAAAACGGCCTCTGGAGTCCAAAGGGTTAAGGGCCTAATTCTGACTTTGATCATATTTTTTTGCAACAGAACAGGCATCCCCACATGCAGTCTTTGGGTTAACTCACAAGTTTCATTCTATGCACTTTGATAGTTGTTATAGGCAAGTCATGGGTAGGCCCTTGCAAATCCTAACTTGTGGTTCGAATTGAATCTAAAATTGAATCATAGAGAAGATTCAAATCCGAATAGAATCCATCGAAGGAAATTAACCTGGTGAGCTAATCAGCTATTCCAATTTTCGCTATAAAAAAACCAAACGCAAATCATGAATGATTGGATGAAAAAAAATTTTGCGATTTTTTTAAGCGTTTTGTTCAACTTTGAGACGGAAAAAAACAAATTTTTAGCCTGAAAATTTGGGGTCCGGTTCCGACTTGGAAATTTTGGATAAAAATTTGGTAATTTTTTTTTTGTTTTTTATATGTTTTGTTCAATTTTGAGACAAAAAAAGCAAACATTTTAGCCTGAAAAGTTTGGGTTTGGTTCGGACTCCGAAATTTTTGACCAAAATTTAGAAAATTTTGTTTGGATTTTTTATGCGTTTTGTTCAATTTTGAGATGAAAAAAAAGAAGAAAAATTATAGCCTGAAAATTTTGGGTGCAATTCCAACTTGGAAATTTTGAGCCAAAATTCTGAAATTTTTTTTTCAATTCTTTTCAAAATCGAGTTCCCAGATGAATTAGAGTAGTTTTATGCGAAAATGTTTTTACCCTATGTCCTCCCCTCCCTTCCTTGTGGGGGGGGGGAGGGGGGGGAGGCAGTTAGATGTGTTTGGCTGCAAAATGTAAATTAAGCAGAGGAAAAAAATTGCTACAAAATACGTTTTGAAGGAATTAGAGTGAATTTATGTAAAAAATAAAGGACCCCTATAATAATTTCAGGACTTCATTCCTCTGAAGTTTTGATGAGCCATGATTAGCTGAATGTGATCCAAAATACTTCTTTGAACAACTTGGCAGGTGAGCAATTAAGGTAGCCTGTCAACTGAACAGATCATGAGATGGCTTTTCAGTATGTTCAGTGGATTTACCTCAAATCTCAACGACACTGCGAATTATGTTTAGAATAAACATTGATATATAAACATCAAAATCAACCTCAAAACCAATTTTTAATGCGATAATCCTTCGAGTTGGTGTTCCTTACAGGAAAAAATTTGAACATGTACTTAAAAGTCGCAACATTCATGAACATTCCTTGGCAAATTTGTTACCTATGAAAATGGGTTTTAGGTTGGCAAATTCCTCAGCAATGCATATTGCCTAGAGTTAATTAAATTCCCTGGATAATAAGCATGGACATGGACACCAGAGCTACGAATAATTTCATGGCTTCATTCCTCTAGTTTTGATGAACCATAACTAGCTGAATGTGACTCAAAATGCTTCTTTGAACCACTTTGTCAGGTGAGCGATTAAGGCCCCTTGGGGCCTCTTGTATATGTGAAGGAAGCTGGAGTGTGCCACTACCATGCTCGTCTTTGAGCATTGGAGATTAATTGTCTTGGACCAAGGATACAATGCTGATGAAACTGATCAGGATCGAACCATTGATCTTTTGATCTGATGAGCAATGCACTAACCAGTGCACCACCACATTCCTGCCATGCTACAATGCTTGAGTCTAGAAAAGAAAGAACTTGGCAAGAATGCTCAAGTCGAGACAAGAAATGAGAGATATGAGATGATGTCTATCTTCCTTATTATGCCCCTGACCTCCTTAGGAGGTTCGGTGGGTATATAGTTGAGGTCTCTGTCCATACATCTGTACGTCAGTCCATTCATCCATCCATACAAAGATTTTATATTACAACTCTGGCATCAGTTGTCAGATATTGTCCTTTGGTGTCAAGATAGACCAGCATGGTGGAAATGATATCCACAAATTGTAAATTTTGTCCACATATTCATATCAAGAGTTATGGCCCTTGTAGGACATAGAAAAATAGTACAATGAATGTTTTACTTCATAATTCTGGCATCAGTTGTCAGATTTTGATGTCCTTTGGTATGATGATAGACCAGCATGGGGGCATGATATCCACATATTGCAGGTTTCATCCGTACAATCCTACCTGAGCTATGGCCCTTGTGTGACTTGGAAAAATAAGAAAATTAACCTTTTACATTATAACTTGGGCAGGGGTTGTCTGATTTTGATGTCCTTTGGTCTGATAATAGAGCAACTAAGGGGAAAGGATATCCACATATCATGGGTTTTATTGCTTGTCGGATTTTGATGTCCTTTCGTTCGCTTCGCCTTGATGCCCGAGCTGCGATGTTCAAAAAGGTTTTACGGTGGACGTGTTCTTCTCTTGGTTGGTTGGATTATGCTATCGTTTTTGGATTTTGATATCATTTAGTATGCATTGCCACTGTCGGGGGCATATGCCTATCTGGAACATTGCTCTTGTTTTAAATCATACAGTGAGACATACTCACGTTACACTTGATCATCTAAAATCAGTTAAACCTCTACACACTTATGTCAAAATACCAATATTCTGCACACCGAATTTTTACCACAGAATACTACTAGGAATTTAACCAATTCAATCTTGTTTGACAGAGCTCATTCATTGGTTAACCCTTTACCTAACACGAAAAGAAGATGACACTTGCAAATAAAATTCTTGAATAACTAATTTTTTTCATTTCTGTCTCAAAAACATAGGTTATGACCCCTCATTGGAACGAGCTCGACAAGCTGGTTCCAATGAGGGGCTATAACCTAAGTTTTTGAGACTAAAAATTAAAAAATAATGAAAATTAATTGTCGATTTTTGAGAATAGCGCTGGCCAGTTTTGGCCATTACCTTGGGTAAAGGGTTAAATACCTAGTTTCATTTGGGAATTTTCAGTTTGAAATTTTGACATTTTAACATCAATGTGCAGTTTGGAGGTTGAAAGTTTGATGTTTTGACATCAGTGTGTAGAAGGTTGAGAGTTGAGACCTGTAGTACAAAGAAATTTTTTTTTATTTGAAGGTGTAGTACCTGATATTGTGACTATGGGAAAACCGATGGGGAATGGTCATCCAATTGCAGCTGTTGTGACAACCAAAGAAATAGCAGCAAGCATGGCTTTATCAGGTGTATCATATTTCAATACCGTAAGTAATTATTTTATTTTATTTTATCTTTTTATCTGCGTCGCCAGCGGCAGAGCAGGTCTAGTAACCGCTCGACTCCATCGGTCAGTCTGTCATTTCCGTCAATCCATCATTCCATCAGTCCGTCAGTCCGTCCGAAACACTTTTTCTGTCAAAGTTTTCTTGGCTTCTATAAAAGGGAATGATTTTATATTTGGTCTGCTGCTTCATAATGATGAGTTGTATCATGCAAGCAATTTTCAGATCTGCTGTGCAGCCACTTCCTGTTTGCCGATACTTTGAAAATTTACTGACACACTGAACATTGAAATTTTCCGTCAAGGTTTTCTCGGCTTCTATGCAAGGGGTTGATTTTATATTTCATCTAGAGCCTGATAATGATCAGTTGTATCGTGTATGCAATTTTCAGATCTGCCGTGCAGCCACTTCCTGTTTGCCGATTCAGTTGCATGCAGCGACGCAGGTCCAGACCCGGTATTGGTCTTGGCTTGTTTAATCTAACAACACTTTCATCAGGCAAGGGCATATTTTGTTGGACAGTGTTTTATCAGTGGGAGAATCCAGGATACCTGCAGGGAACCACCGAGCAGTGGTGAGTACTTTTGAGATTCCACAACTAACCTGGCACAGTGATCACAAAGTGATTGGGCAAAGCACTTAATCCTGATTGCCCACATGGGGGAATGGTGGCACTGTGTACTAAGGCATACTGCACATCGATGGGGCACTTGTCTTCAACCAATGCTAAACCTGCTTGTCTGGAGTTAGTATGTAAGGGAGTCTGACAGATGCTCGCTATTGCTCTGTGGTTCTCTCTGGGTACTTCGGCTTCCTCCACCTGTAAAACTGTCTTGACACGCAGTCACCCTGGCTCTCAAAAGTGTCATTGAACCCCAATAAATCAATCAACTCACCTGGTACATGCAGGGTTAGTGTTGGTTGAAGGAAGATGTACCCTCAGCATGCTTTATGCTTCAGTACACATCACTACCATACTCCTACTCGGGCAGTCAAGATTAAATGTCTTAACCAAAGGCACAATGCAGATGATGCAGGTCAGGTTTGAACAGATTAGTGCACAAATTTATGCCATTCTTAAAACACCAATTCTCTCAACAAAAGTTTAAATTCTCCATCTGCACCTTTTGCTTGAGACTTTCTGGGAATATGCTACTGTTCTTATCTCTGACATCTTATCTCATCTTATCTCTGACAGCTGTCATTGCCTTTTGGGTGTCCATAATCTGTTAACCCTTTACCTTGTGTAAGAGTAATAACCAGCCAGCACGTCTGACAAAAATTGCCATTAAAATTCTGTTATTTTTCAATTTTTGTTCAAAAACATAGCCTACGAATCCATTTTTAAAAGTTTTGTTTAACACTTTCAACACTGGTGGTATCTTCCATGCCAGTTAAATGGCAGAAATTGAAAGAGTCCATATCCATTATTTGGGGGTAGAGCAATTAATATTTTCGACGTGCAGTCTGAAGGCTACACATTGAAAATATTAATTGTTCTACCACACACATTCACTTAGTAGCCATCCTACTTAATGAAATTATGACGTAGCGTGTTCCTGGACTGGAAAAGCAGACTCTCGTGTTGAAAGAGTTAAAACAAGTTTCAGGGGAAGGTCTCAAAGAAAATTTGCATATTGAAAGTTTTGTTTAAATGAATTCTTGCAGATTGTGGTGGGTAATATGTGGCACCACAAGGGTGAAAAAAAACCTTGAAAACATGTATTGTGTAATATATAATTAAACCTTTTTCTGTTCATGCATTTCAGGCAGTGAACCGAAAAAAGTGCATTTAGGCCCACCCTAAACCACGCCCCAATGCCAGTTGTTAAAATTACGCTGCATAGTGTGAATGGAAAAGAACCTCTGCATGTTCATATTGTTTCAAAATGAAATCCTTATCATGCTTTTTACTCCATGTGTAATTTTTAATAATTAACAAAGTCAAGATAAGCTATTGCCATCACGCATGCGGAAGTCTGTTAGACTATTAGTCTGTTAGACTATTAGTCTGTTAGTCTGTGAATCTGTGAGTCTGTTCACATTTTCCTTTAGCACAGGCTACACCCCGTAGTTCTTGTCTGATCGTCACAAAATTTCATATGCAGGTTTGGGGTCATGTCTAGATGAGAACGTCCCCTTTTGGTCGCGATCGGTCAACCGGTATGCTGTCCGACCCTGAAAACCATTAGCACAGTCTACAGGTCGTATTTATGAAGGGATTTCATTGTAACTTGGTAGGATGCCTCTGTATAATGCCTAGATGAGGACATCCCCTTTTGGTCATGATCTGTCAACCGTGATGGCTGCCCAAGCCCAAAACCCCAAAACTTTTTGCACAGTCTGCAGGTCATATTTAATATGGAGGGATTTCATTGTAACTTGGTAGGATGACTCCGGATGATGTCTAAATGAGAACTTCCCCGTTTGGTGGCGATCTGTCAACCGTGACGACTGCCCGAGCCCAAAACCCGAAAATGTTTAGCACAGTCTACAGGTCATATTTATTAACTTGGTAGGTTGACTTCATATAATGTCTAGATGAGAACGTCCCCTTTTGGACTTGATTGGGCAACTGTGATGGCTACAGGGGCCTGAAGCCCAATAACGTTTTATCTACAGGTCATATTTATGAAGGGATTTTATTGTAACTTGGTAGGATGACTCCAAATAATGTCTAGATGAGAACGTCCCCCTTTTGTTGCTATCCTTCAGCCTTGATGGTTGCCTGAGCCCAAAAACATTTAGCATAGTCTATAAGTCGTATTTATGTAAGGTTTTCATTGTAACTTGTTAGGTTGACTCCATATAATGCCTAGATGATGACTTCCCCTTTTGATTGTGATTGGTCAGCTGTGACGGCTACAAGTGCCCGAAGCCCGAAAACCTTGAGCACAGTCTACAGGTCATATTTATGAAGGGATTTCATTGTAACTTGGTAGGTTGACTTCATATAATGTCTAGATGAGAATTCCCCTTTTTGGGCACGATTGGGCAACTGTGATGGCTATAGGGGCCCGAAGCCCGAAAACCTTTAGCACAGTCTACAGGTCATATTTATGAAGGGATTTCATTGTAGCTTGGAAGGATGACTCCAAATAATGTCTAGATGAGAACATCCACTTTTGGTTGCGATCATTCAGCCTTTATAGCTGCCCGAGCCCAAAAACCTTTAGCATAGTCTACAGGTCGTATTTATGGAAGAATTTCATTGTAACTTGTTAGGTTGACTCCATATAATGCCTAGATGATGACATCCCCTTTTGGTCATGATTGATCAACTGTGACGGCTACAGGGGCCCAAAGCCTGAAAACCTTGAGCACAGTCTGCAGGTCATATTTATGAAGGGATTTCATTGTAACTTTGTAGGATCACTCCAGATGATGCCCAGATGAGAATGCCTCTTTTGGTTGTGACCATTCAACCATGATGGCTGCCAAAAGCCCGAAAACCTTTAGCACAGTCTACAGGTCATATTTATGAAGGGTTTTCATTGTAACCTGGTAGGTTGACTTCATATAATGTCTAGATGAAAACATCCCCTTTTGGACGTGATTGGGCAAATGTGACGGCTACAGGAGCCCGAAGCCCGAAAACCTTTAGCACAGTCTACAGGTCATATTTATGAAGGGATTTCATTGTAACTTGGTAGGATGACTCCAAACAATGTCTAGATGAGAATGTTCCCTTTTGGTCATGGTCATTCAGCCTTGATGGCTGCCCAAGCCCAAAAACCTTTAGCATAGTCTATAGGTCGTATTTATGGAAGGATTTCATTGTAACTTGTTAGGTTGCCTAGATGATGACATCCCCTTTTGGTCGTGATTGGTCAACTGTGATGGCTACAGGGGCCCGAAGCCCGAAAACCTTGAGCACAGTCTGCAGGTCATATTTATGAAGGTATTTCATTGTAACTTCGTAGGATCACTCCAGATGATGCCCAGATGAGAATTTTCCTTTTGGTTGCGATCATTCAACCATGATGGCTGCCCAAGCCGGAAGCCCAAAAACCTTTAGCACAGTCTACAGATCATATTTATGAAGGGATTTCATTGTAACTTGGTAGGTTGACTTCATATAATGTCTAGATGAGAACATCCCCTTTTGGACACGATTGGGCAACTGTGACGGCTACAGGGGCCCGAAGCCCGAAAACCTTTAGCACAGTCTGCAAGCCATATTTATGAAGGGATTTCATTGTAGCTTGGTAGGATGACTCCAAATGATGTCTAGATGAGATCGTCCCCTTTTGGACGCAATCATTCAGCCTTGATGGCTGCCCGAGTCCAAAACCCATAAACCTTTAGCATAGTCTGTAGGTCGTATTTATGTAAGGATTTCATTGTAACTTGTTAGGTTGACTCCATATAATGCCTAGATGATGACATCCCCTTTTGGTTGTGATCATTCAACCATGATGGCTGCCCAAGCCCAAAGCCCGAAAACCTTTAGCACAGTCTACAGATCATATTTATGGAGGGATTTCATTGTAACTTGGTAGGTTGACTTCATATAATGTCTAGATGAGAACATCCCCTTTTGGACACGATTGGGCAACTGTGACAGCTACAGGGGCCTGAAGCCTGAAAACCTTTAGCACAGTCTGCAAGTCATATTTATGAAGGGATTTCATTGTAGCTTGGTAGGATGACTCCAAATGATGTCTAGATGAGATCGTCCCCTTTTGGTCGCAGTCATTCAGCCTTGATGGCTGCCCGAGCCCAAAACCCATAAACCTTTAGCATAGTCTATAGGTCGTATTTATGGAAGAATTTCATTGTAACTTGTTAGGTTGACTCCATATAATGCCTAGATGATGACATACCCTTTTCGTCGTGATTGGTCAACTGTGACAGCTACAAGTGCCCGAAGCCCGAAAACCTTAAGCACAGTCTACAGGTCATATTTATGAAGGGATTTCATTGTAACTTGGTAGGTTGACTTCATATAATGTCTAGACGAGAATTCCCCTTTTGGACACGATTGGGCAACTGTGACGGCTACAGGGGCCCAAAGCCCGAAAACCTTTAGCACAGTCTACAGGTCATATTTATGAAGGGATATCATTGTAGCTTGGAAGGATGACTCCAAATAATGTCTAGATGAGAACGTCCCCTTTTGGTTGCGATCATTCAGCCTTTATAGCTGCCCGAGCCAAAAAACCTTTAGCATAGTCTACAGGTCGTATTTATGCAAGAATTTCATTGTAACTTGTTAGGTTGACTCCATATAATGCCTAGATGATGACATTCCCTTTTGGTCGTGATTGGTCAACTGTGACGGCTACAGGGGCCCAGGAAGCCTGAAAACCTTGAGCACAGTCTGCAGGTCATATTTATGAAGGGATTTCATTGTAACTTCGTAGGATCACACCAGATGATGCCCAGATGAGAATGCCCCTTTTGGTTGCGACCATTCAACCATGATGGCTGCCCAAAGCCCGAAAACCTTTAGCACAGTCTACACGTCATATTTATAAAGGGTTTTCATTGTAACCTGGTAGGTTGACTTCATATAATGTCTAGATGAGAACATCCCCTTTTGGACGTGATTGGGCAAATGTGATGGCTACAGGGGCCCGAAGCCCGAAAACCTTTAGCACAGTCTACAGGTCATATTTATGAAGGGATTTCATTGTAACTTGGTAGGATGACTCCAAATAATGTCTAGATAACGTTCCCTTTTGGTCGTGGTCATTCAGCCTTGATGGCTGCCCAAAGCCCGAAAACCTTTAGCACAGTCTACACGTCATATTTATGATGGGTTTTCATTGTAACCTGGTAGGTTGACTTCATATAATGTCTAGATGAGAACATCCCCTTTTGGACGTGATTGGGCAAATGTGATGGCTACAGGGGCCCGAAGCCCGAAAACCTTTAGCACAGTCTACAGGTCATATTTATGAAGGGATTTCATTGTAACTTGGTAGGATGACTCCAAATAATGTCTAGATAACGTTCCCTTTTGGTCGTGGTCATTCAGCCTTGATGGTTGCCCAAGCCCAAAAACCTTTAGCATAGTTTATAGGTCGTATTTATGGAAGGATTTCATTGTAACTTGTTAGGTTGCCTAGATGATGACATCCCTTTTTGGTCGTGATTGGTCAACTGTGATGGCTACAGGAGCCCGAAGCCTGAAAACCTTGAGCACAGTCTACAGGTCATATTTATGAAGGGATTTTATTGTAACTTCATAGGATCACTCCAGATGATGCCCAGATGAGAATTTCCCTTTTGGTTGTGATCATTCAACCATGATGGCTGCCCAAGCCCGAAGCCTGAAAACCTTCAGTACAGTCTGCAGATCATATTTATGAAGGGATTTCATTGTAGCTTGGTAGGATGACTCCAAATGATGTCTAGATGAGATCGTCCCCTTTTGGTCGCAGTCATTCAGCCTTGATGGCTGCCCGAGTCCAAAACCCATGAACCTTTAGCATAGTCTATAGGTCGTATTTATGTAAGGATTTCATTGTAACTTGTTAGGTTGACTCCATATAATGCCTAGATGATGACATCCCCTTTTGGTTGTGATTGGTCAACTTTGATGGCTTCAGGGGCCCGAAGCCTGAACACCTTGAGCACAGTCTACAGGTCATATTTATGAAGGGATTTCATTGTAACTTCTTAGGATCACTCCAGATGATGCCCAGATGACAACATCCCCTTTTGGTCGCGATCATTCAACCATGATGGCTTCCCGAGCCCAAAACCCGAAAAACTTTAGTACAGACTACAGGTCGTATTTGTGATGGGATTTCATTGTAACTTAGTAGAATGACTCAGTATAATGTTGAGATGAGGACATCCTCTTTTAGTAGTAATCGGTCATCTGTCATGGCTACACAGGCCTGAAGCCCGAAAAACTTTAGCACAGTCTACAGGCCATATTTATGAAGGGATTTCAATGTAACTTGATAGAATGACTCGTTTTGGAATAATTTCACTGTAACTTGGTTACTTTCGTTGACATACGTTAATTGTGAGGGTCACATTCATTAACTGTGAGGTCATATTAACCCACCCCTCCACCCTTTAGTACAGTGTACACTTCATATTATTTTTTATGCCCCCCGACTTAAGTCGGGTGGCATATAGTGATTGAAGTGTGTGTGTGTGTGTCAGTCCGTGTGTCTGTGTGTGTGTCCGAGCCAATAACTCAAAAACTGTTAGGGCCACAGTCATCACACTTCACACAATTATAAAGGACCATGAGAGGATGTGTCACACACCATAGCTGGGTTCGTACCTTCAAGACCAAGGTCACATTTCAAGGTCACACTAAAAATCTGTCAATATTCGTGTCTCAGCCATAACTCAGAAACGATTTATAGTACAATTGTTAAACTTTTTACAAATGTTAAGGACAGTCAGAAGGTGTGTTGCGTATAATAGTTTCTGCCGCATCTGCAATGTGAAGGTCACAATTGACCTTCATATGTTCAGGGTCACAAATTGTTTCTCAAGCATAACTCCAAAACTATTAGGGCTACAGTCATCAAACTTCACACAATTATAAATGACAATGGGAGGATGTGTCGCTTGCCATAGCCGGGTTCGTACCTTCAAGGTCAAGGTCACATTTCAAGGTCACACTAAAAATCGGTCAATATTTGTGTCTCAGCCATAACTCAGAAACAAATCATAGGACATTTGTTAAACTTTTTACAAATGTTAAGGACAGTCAGAAGGTGTGTCGTGTATAATAGTTTCTGCCACATCTGCAAGGTGAAGGTCACAAGCAGGGCGGGGCATGTTTTACCTTAGTAACATTCTTCTTGTTTATTAAAAACATAGCATACAGGGAACAGAAATTAACATATTCCCAATTATCACAATTCTTGTCTTATTTCATAATCCTTTCATAAACATTGAACATTATCCTTTTCATCAAACACAAGACACAGACAAGTTAAGCTACAGTGTCATTGACACTTTCATTTTATACGCAATTAAAATTAATAGATGATCATCTACGTTCATCATTTTACCCAAATCAAATGTAAACAATGGCTGGTCATAATCATTACAAACCTGTCATAAAGATATAATTGATCGGATTAATTTAAATAAACTTGCCACCTACCTGCACTCCACAGTGCTCTCTCTCCTTTTACCATCATCTGAATGTATGTTGTTCACTGACAAGAGTGTTATTTGTAAAAGAATATCAAAATTTATGCCTGACATTTCACGAAATGCAAAATGTAGGCACTGTAGCTGTTTGTAGCACAACATACACAACATACACTGTTTACGTGCAACTGGTATCCAGAGAATGCGTGATGTTGGATTGGAACTATGACACATTGTGTATGTGAGTGGACATCGAAATGAAGGTTCCGTCCATGGTTCCAATAGGGAATTCCCACTTTAAAGAAACAAAATATCAGTCGAACACTGTCTTCCGTGACAATTCAGCCCCGTGCATAACAGTGTCGACATGAACAAAATGCTATGTCGATGGATCCACAAACGAAACTCGCACAATCAAAACTTTCCAATTTCCAAATAACCTGAATTAACTCTTTTTGCGACAAAGTTCAGCCAACTTCCTGTCATGTGGGTTTATATCGAACTCCACATTTAACAACTGTGTTTTCAGTTTCTCAGGAAATGATCAAAATCAGAATTAAATTTAATCCAGCCTTGCTTTGAATGACATCACCTCCCCGTCAAGTGGAAAAAAAATTGAAGTTTTGTGTGGGCGTGACCTATGGCATTCCTTTTAACTTACGCAATTCATTGGTCAATAAAATTTTTAATGACCCAAGAACATCTTTCAGTGAAATGTGTTGCCATTTCAAACAGAATTTTAGAAAACTATACCTTTTTTATTCAGTTCTCAATAGGAAGCATGATGCGACCTGCTTTTTTTTGTAACTCCACTAAGTAGAGAGTGTTTAAATTTATTGCTCCCCAGGTTTAATTATAAGGAATAATCTTTTGTTTCTGATTATTTCTTGAGTTATGAACCTCAGAAACAAAGACCAAACATAGTGTAAATGGGCATAGCATCACAAGCATATTTTTATGTTTCATAATAATTTTTTCAACAAAATATTGAAACATTTTATTGAATACCTGGACAGTATTTGAAACTTTTGTACTAGGAATTGTTTCATGTGAAAGCTTGACGCATATCGAAAAAATATTGAAAGTATTTAAAATTATAATTGTTGTGAAAAAAATATGCTTTCATTGCCAGTTGATGTAAGTTTTCTAATGACAGTTTGAACCCTTTTATTTTTATAGATATATTTTACTACTATACATTTCCAGGCCAGTGTATGTGACACTACTTGTGCTAGAAATGGGGAAAGTATTCAAATGTCATTTAAAGTGGTGGGATTTTTTATACTAAAGCCTGAAAAGTTAAAAATCTGTTTCTCAGGCCCTCCTGCAGGCTCCTTTTGGCTGCCACATCTTTTTCTAACCAATGCAAACTTATTAAAAGAAATAAAAATTAATTGGATTATGTCTGATATTTTACCCAAGTTAATAAAATTGATAAATTTGTCCATTAAGTGCAACAAGGCTTTGCAATGCTTTTTAGCATTGCAAAGCTTTCTTGCTCTCAAGGGATGGAATACACCACCACCTATACTATTCTGTAGATTATGAGGCCAAAACAATAACAAACCAAGAACATGAACTTTTGATGGCAAAGAAATAATTACAGAAATAAAAAACAAAATAAAAAACTGCCCGCCCACATGTAGTTTTACAAAAAATGGCCTGAGAAACAGAAGATCTACTTTGTGGGGCCTAATTTCAGCTTTTGAAACCTCATAAATGTGGATGGATGCCACCAGCTGTAGTTTTGAATTACTTCTACTATAATATAAAAACATTTAATTTGAACTTCTAAACAAGATAATGGAATATTTCATTTTTAATATTTATCAGTTGTGTAAATTATCAGAATGTAATTTTGAACTGGAAATCTACATTAGGTATATTTTACACTTAATGAAAATTAGAGGCAACATTTGGTACAGACTTTCCTTTCAGAATTGAAACTGTGTATAAACAGGTTATTACAAGCTTCAGGGATCCCAAGATGGTATATTGAAGTTGAGACCTTGTCTCTGGCCATATATCAACAAGTTCAAAGGATGAGCTGATATATATGGTCCAGAGACCAGTTTGAAACTCCCAGTACATCATCTCAGAACCTCCCAATTTATTTCACAATATTCCCCTAAAAGTGACCAACCCATTATTTAAGCAAGGGCCTATTTTATTGTGCACAAAACAAAACACAGCGCAATTGTCATGAGTGATTTAACTATTTGAAGAAATACATTAACTCTTTAACCAATGTAATAGCCAAAACTGGCCAGCATCACTCGCAAAAATAACCATTCAATTTTTATTATTTTTTTTATTTTTTTTGTTTCAAAAACAGCTTATACCCCTCATTGGAATGAGCCTTCCCAATGAGGGGTCATAAGCTATGTTTGTGATGCAAAAAATTAGTCATCATGATATAGCCATATATGCTGAAAGTGACCTTAAACACCAATAAATTATTAAATAATGACCTGTTAATTGCTTATAGGGTACAGAGTATCTCCTGATAATTGAATAAAAAATCTTGTGATCTATCGATAGCCCCTGAATTCCCTATGTTTATGGACCTATTTGGTCTCCGTACATCCTAACAGACTCATCAATATTTGCCCAAAGATGAGGTATCGACTTCAGTACACCATCTCGGAACCCTTCAGGGTGGTAATAACCTATATGTGTTTAGTGTAGACATTTTTATTTGTTTTGGGGAAAAAATATGCTTGTTGTATGGTAAATTGACAACACTTTTTAACCCTTTGATACTTTTGTATGTCTTATGACATACGAAATCAAACATTGCATTGATACTTTTGTTCGTCTTATGACATACAAAATCAAACAGCGCATTGATACTTTTGTTCGTCTTATGACATACAAAATCAAACAGTGCATTGATACTTTTGTTCATCTTATGACATACAAAATCAAACAGCGCATTGATACTCTGTGCTCATTTATTTTGTTATTATTTTTTGATTTTTAGCTCAACTTTGGCGAAGCCAAATTTGAGCTTATGCCATGGCCCGTCGTCCGTCTGTCCGTCAACAATTGGATACGGCTCGGGCTAGAGGCCGTATTTATGAACCGATCTTTATGAAACTTCTTGGGTACCTTTGTTATGACCGTGGGACGATAACAAGTGTTTTTGGGTGCGGTCTGAAATTCAAGATGGCTGCCAGCCACCATTTTGTACAGACGATGCAGAAATCTGTTTTTTGTACAGAACTTCCATATGAAAGCTCTGATTTGAATAATTTTTTGTATGAATGTTAAGTACCATTGGATACATCACATATAATATGGGTTTTTTTTCTTGTGCGTAAATTATGCAAATTAGACTAACTTTGATGTTTTTTGGTGTTACTTTCAGCACTGTAAGTGCAAATGCCCCAACGGCTCGGGCTAGAGGCCGTATTTATGAACCGATCTTTACGAAACTCCTTGGGTACCTTTGTTATCACCGTGGGACGAGAACGAGTGTTTTTGGGTCCGGTCCGAAATTCAAGACGGCCGATGGCAGCCATTTTGTACAAAATTTGGTGCAATCAGATTTTTGCACAGAACTTCCATATGAAAGTGCTGATTTGAATAATTTTTTGTGTGAATGTTTAATACCATGGGATACATCACATATAATACAGGTTTTTTTCTCGTGCAGAAATTATGCAAATTAGATGAACTTTGATTTTTTCAGTGCTACTTACACACAGTAAGTACGCATGTCAATACGACTCGGGCTAGAGTCTGTATTTATGAACCGATCTTCACGAAACGTCTTGGGTACCTTTGTTATCACCTTGGGACGAGAACGAGTGTTTCTGGATGCGGTCCAAAATTCAAGATGGCTGCCAGTGGCCATTTTGTACCGAAATTAGGTCATATCAGTTTTTAGCTCATCTTGACAAAGTCAAGCTGAGCTAATCTCATCGCTTCCCGTCCGTCGTCTGGCGTCCGTCGTCCGTCAACACCATGTTTTGGTCTTCTCCTCCAAAGCCACTGGGCCAATTCAAGTGAAAGTTTGTGTGAGTGATGGTCCCAAAGGGGCATTTCATTTTTGTTCAACTCAGCATGCCCAGCCCCATAGGGAGGGAGTGGGGGAAAATGCACCCAAATATTTTAAAAATCTTCTTCTCAAGAACCAGTGTGTACAATGACTTGATATTTGCTATGGAGCTTCCATATGAGGTGTAGAATCAAGTTTGTTCAAACGAAGTTCGTGAAGTAATATTTGGCTTTGTAATAGGAGGGGTAAGATTTTTGGCCCCGCCCAAAATTTCTATTTTCTGAACCGATGGTCCGGTATGAACCAAATTTGGTTTGTGGTATTATTGGGTCATAAGCACATGACCCATGCAAAAAAAAAAATTCCCGCATCCCCATGGGAACCCTGGGAGCTAAAAATAGAAATATTTTCAAACGCCCATATTTCCCAAACCCCACGGAACAGAGAGCTTTTATTTGGTATGAAGTATCCTTATGACCAGTAGAATTGAATGGTAAAAAAAAATTGCCATCGGTTATGTTAGGGTGTTCTGTAATGGGCATCGAAAAAATGCTGAGTCAGCATATTTGTAAAAATTTTAAAAAATCTTTTCTCCAGAACCAATCATCAGAATCTTTTGATATTTGGTATACAGCATTCATAGGGGGGTCAGATAAAAGTTTGTTGAAATAAAGCTCATTGGTTCATATTTGGGCTCTCTACAGGAGCCCGAAGTTTTAACATAGGGTAATATGGGGAATATTCTTTAAAAACCTTCTTCTTCAGAACCACCAGTCAGAATCTTTTAATATTTGGTATACATCATTGTTATGAGGGTCAGATTCTAGATTGTTCAAACCAAGTCCCTAGGTTAATATTTGGGCTTCCTATGGAAGCCCAAATTTTATCTTTGTTCAATATGGAGGGTAATTTAAAAAAATCTTCTTCTTCAGATCCATCAGTCAGAATGCTTTGATATTTGGTATGCAACATCTCTATGGGGGTCAGATTCAAGTTTGTTCAAATCAGATCCCTA
The DNA here is from genome assembly GCA_031216915.1 of Pictodentalium vernedei. Taxonomy (NCBI): domain Eukaryota; kingdom Metazoa; phylum Mollusca; class Scaphopoda; order Dentaliida; family Dentaliidae; genus Pictodentalium; species Pictodentalium vernedei. The sequence goes on from CM062297.1 coordinate 711,822,459, forward strand.
GGTATATATTTGGGCTCACTATGGTAGCCCAAATTTTTACTTAGTGCAATATGAGAAAATTTCTTTAAAAATCTTCTTCTTCAGATCCACCAGTTGGAATACTTTTATATTTGGTATACAACATCTCTAGGGGGGTCAGATTCCAGGTTGTTCAATTCGAGTGCCTAGGTTAATGTTTGGGCTCCGTATGGGAACATGAAATTTAACTTAGTACAATATGAGGGAATTTCTTCAAAAATCTTCTTCTTCAGATTCACTTGTCAGAATGCTTTCACATTTGGTATACAACATCTCTAGGGGGGGTCAGATTCAAGTTTGTTCAAATCGGATCCATAGGTCAATATTTGGGCTCGCTATGGTAGCCCAAATTTGAACTTAATGCAATTCGGAGAAATTTCTTTACAATTTCTCTTCTTCAGATCCAACAGTCAGAATGCTTTCATATTCGGTACACAACATCTCTAGGGAAGTCAGATTTAACTGTGTTCAAATCAAGAGCCTGGGTTAATATTTGGGCTCTCTATGGGAGCCGGAATTGGCCATTTTGCTGAAGAATTAAAAATTTTGTATTCAGTACCTTCTAGAGGTACTAAGATTAATCCACATAGGTTGTATCAAGGGGCTTCATAGGGGAGCTCTACATTTTACTTATGATCAACTGAAGAAAAGGCATGATGCCCAGATTATTTTTGTCACTCCTGAGGGACTCAAGGATTGACAGTATAGCCTACGGAGATGGCTTGCTTAATGTAGACTCATTCTTGGACTCTGTTTAGATTGTGTTCTGTACAAGATGAGCGCTTCAGGCCCCGTGGGGCCTCTTGTTTGTACACAACTTCTATACGGCTCAGGCTAGAGGCCGTATTTATGAACCGATCTTTACGAAACTTCTTGGGTACCTTTGTTGTCAACGTGGGATGAGAATGAGTGTTTTTGGGTGTGGTCTGAAATTCAAGATGGCCACCAGCAGCCATTTGTACCAAAATTAGTGCAATCAGTTTTTTGTACAGTACTTCTGTATAAAAGTTCTGATTTTAATAAATTTTTGTATGAATGTTTAGTAACATGGAATACATCACATATAGTACGGGTTTTTTTCTCGTGCAGAAATTATGCAAATTAGATGAACTTTGATTTATTCAGTGCTACTTATACACGTTAAGTGCACTTGTCAATACGGCTCGGGCTAGAGGCTGTATTCATGAACCGATCTTCACAAAACTTCTTGGGTACCTTTGTTATCACCTTGGGACGAGAAGGAGTGTTTCTGGGTGCGGTCCAAAATTCAAGACGGCTGCCAGTGGCCATTTTGTACCGAAATTAGGTCCAATCAGTTTTTTGTCACAACTTCTACACAGCTCATATTTGTGAACTGATCTTCACGAAACTTCTTGGGTACCTTTGTTTTCACCTTGGGACAGGAATGAGTGTGTTTTGGGGTGCCTTTGTTTTCACTGTGCTATGAGAACAAATATTTTGGGGTTCAGTCAGACCCACTCTGGGACTCCAAGATTTCTTTTCTAGTTTAGCATCTGACTGTCACCAACCTTTACAATACTTTACCTATACATTTGTTACAGGCAACGGTCAGTATTTATGTACAGACTGTTACAATACTTTATATGTACCTTTGTGATCAGGTCATTACCTAGATGTTTGTCATTGCTGTGTCACATACTATACATGTACATGTCTTTGTCTTGACAAGTTGAGCTACAGTGTCATTGACACTTTCATTTAAAGTTTTAACCTCAATTCCTATTTTCTCCAAAATAGTGCTCAGTCAGTGACAACCGTTGAGCCAAATGTTATCACAGCTTAAAATACTAATATAATCCTGCTGTCAAGACTTCTTAACTGGTTGAGTGCTAGAAACCACTATCAGGGCTTTCAAAAATGAGCATACCAGGGCAAAAGTCAACACTTTCTTTGCTTATATTCAGTCAAACACAAACAATATTTTGTTTACATAAATTTGTTTTATTACAAATTATTGGAGAGTACCTCTAGGCACTCTTCAATAATTTGTAAGAAAACAAGTTTTGAATAACAAATTCAGACCACCAAAAATAATCTAGACCTCAACCAGATAATCACTAATGTGAAAAATATCTTGTTATTTGTACTTTCCGACATTTAACATCGCATTTTGACAACCGTTGAAGAAACTGAATTCTCAGTGATGTTTGAACGTCTGGATAATTAAAGTCTCAAAGGGTTAAATATGTCATCAATCGAACTACAAATTGTTTGGTTGGTCTTTCTTCATTCAAGCAGATATGTCTTAATTTAATAAAAATAATCATGAAAAGAAAATGAATTCTGAAGTTTAATCTTAGTGTACTTATTTTTCACTTTTCCTAATTGCTCTTTGGTTCTTAAACTTGAAACATAGATAACTGTTTCAATTGATTTTCACTCTTAGCCTATTCACTAAAAGTATAACTATTGTTGAGTTTAGAGCCAAACGGACCTTGATAACCTCAATTGGAACAAGTATGTCTTCTTTTTTACCTCGTGGTATAATGACACCTTACATTTCTTTAGGCTCTCATGAAAATGTTTTTGTTCAGCCATTTTTGTCTTGTTACATATATAAGTACTCTCTAATGAATTGTAACAAAACAAATTGGAGCTGAAACAGTTAACCTATTAATCAATTAACCAATGATCAATGCCTTGATCGATCAAAAAAGTAATCGATTGATTACCTGTTACTTTTGAACTACTGTATTATATGGATAAACAAAGGAACAAATTTGCTCCAAAACAGGCAAATATTGTCACACTGACTCACATCAATTATGTGAGACAGAGTAAAGCATGCAAGGTACGTGCTGACATACTTGTTCGCTTGCATGATCATTATATTGTCTGAGTAGTTGGAAATGGTCATTCTTAACCCTTCAACCGATGTGGGTAGCAGAATATATTCTTGAATTTCTAGAAAATTTCTATTTTACACTTTGCGCCTGTGCTGAATTATGGATCTGCTGACCATTGAATAATACAGGGCTGTGTTTTTTGTATGTTCTCTGGTATTCACCACAATTTTTCGTCGTATATAATCTCTCCGTGTTTACACACGACTTTCGTGTACCGTGCGGTTCGGTCTTTGTTAACATATATATGCTATCCTTTTGGATATTGCATTTGGAGTTAGGTGTCAGCGGGGGGCTGTACTGGCAGCCTTTCTCCCCTCTATTGAGGGTCAAATTTCTGCCTATTGGGCCCCTTTTGGCTGCTTGGGTTCTGTTGTGTTCCCTCCAGGCCTTTATTTCCTGCCACCTTCCTCTAGTAGTTGGGAGCATTCTGCTTTTCATTTCTTCTGGGTTCACCATCCCATCTACTTCTCTCACATCAGGTATGCCCAGGACGGTTCCTTGTGGACAATGCCTTCTGCCAAAGCATGGGCTTCTGTGAACTGTGTGTTGCATTCTCGTGGCCGTTCTTCATGGCCATTCTTTCCGTGTCTGCGGGAAAGGGGAACGCTTTCGTTCGGGGCATCCCGACATGACCATGTCTGGTGAGAGTTCTAGCCCCTCCGTGGGGGGATGTGGAGTCTGTTCTTGCAGTGGATACAGCGGGAGCTATTGAACAGTCTGGTGAAGTGATGCCTGGTTCCAGGACTGTTGTCCCTCTCCAGTCGTATCTGAGGCTGTCACTAGGGTTGTGACTCCTTTGGAGCCAAGCTCGGTTGCTCTCTCTGCTTTTTCAACTGGTTTCAACAGCTACTGATGTATCTTCTGTTGCTGCTCTGTCTGTAACGTCCACAGTCACCATTTCAGCCTGCCTTGGCTTATTCCTTCAGAGGTCTGCAGGGATATCTGCTCCTTTAGACGTGGGATATCGGCCTCAACCCTCCCTGGCTTCAACTCGGCAAAGTCGGAAGGGTGTGCCGGCCGATTCCTCTGCTGTGGTCTCTCAGCTGTCAAGCCCAGCAGGTTTTGCTTTGGATTCAGATGCCCATGGTTGGGTCACGATGGACTCTGTTGTGCTTCTGTGCACGCACTCTGGTCCTTCAGTCAGTTTTGTGGAACCAGCACATTTTGTGCAGCTTGAACTTCTGTCCCTCATAGGTCTGTGGCGACTCTCCTAAGTTCCCACACTTTGGAGCCTCGGGGTATTTCATACCCCTATAAGCATCTGCATTCAGATGTTTTGGCTGCCACCCATCGCCTTGCTTCAGGTGTTATTGAGGATAGTGATCCTTCGCTGGTTAAGAGGGTCAGATGCGAAGCCACTTTGCCAGGTCCTTCCCACGTCAGACCAGCAGATATGGGTTGTGAGCTTAGATTCTTTCCAAGAGCCTTCCTGTTTCCTCCAGCGAGGCTATTAGTGGCTTCCAGGCGCCCTTGGTGCTGCCACCTCATGGGATTGGAAGCAGGCCACTTTCTGATTCATCTGGTGTTCCTACACCATTGGAGGCATGGGCTGGTATGCCTGAGATGACCTTTGTGTCTTCCAACTCAGGGGATGAGTCAGACACACCTGTCGTCGAGAGCCATCAGTCTTCTGACTTGGGGCGGCTCTTGTCTTTGTGTTTGAGTTCCTTCTGGAACTCAAACTGCCAGACCAGCCTGAGGTTTCAGCCAGGCCGCGATCATCGGTTGCGCACCTACAGCCTGTGGAGCAATCTGCTTCTGGGTGCCTTCAACCATTCCAGTCAGTAAGCTTTTGCAACATTGGACTCCAAGCTGAGTTCCAAGGCTATGAAGACTTCGTTCTGCACTAGGGCTGATACCTTTTTTGTGTGCGTTATCATTCCTACGATTTTGTCAGTCTGCCAGACTTTGACGGTGTTGGATCAGGACGCCTCCCTTGGTTTTCCAAGCCCCAGTTGGCTGTTATTCCTATGGCACCTTTGGAGTCCCTGTTGGGCTTATCCAGAGAGATTCTGGATATGCTTTCTCTCTCGGATCACGTCGTCTCTGCCTTGGCTGCTCATCTGCCTCCAGATAAGTTTGACGACATACAGGCTCCTTTCCATATGATTTCTAAGGCACTCAGGCAGGCCTGAATATAAGCAGTCCTGACATTTTGCAAAATGAGGTCCCAAGAGGGTGAATTTGATGATGCTATCCTATACATTGAGCCAATTTATCCTCCAGGTACCTCTTTCTGTTTAGTTTTGGGACCTTGATTCAGATTGAGGTTCAGAGAAAATAAATTTAGTGATGCTACCCTGTAGCATCACTAAATTCACTCTACTGCATCCGGCAGTAGATCCCCCACCTTTCAAATCATCAGGTCCTTCTGTTGTCCAACAATTCGACAGTGGTCACTTACATTTGGAACCAGGGCGGCACGCACTCGGTTCCCATGTACGAATTGTCTCCGGATCTTCTACTGCTCGCTCGGGACGTCAGCTCTGGGGTGGTGGCTCATCACATTCTCTGTCATCTTTACATCCAAACTGACTCCCTGTTATAGAGCAGTGTCCCAGTTGCTTTGCGGTCTCTGGGGTCATCCCCACATCAATCTGTTTGCGACTGGTTGGAACCATCATGTGGACACTGGTCGACAGAAGATCTCTCCTCAATCCATTTCTTGGTGGATTCGCACATCATACGTTCGTCTGGCGACTGACGATTGTATTACCACGAGGTGCGTGCATTGTCTACCTCCTGGGCTTATGCTAGCTCTGTCAAGTTGTCGGATGTTATGCAAGCAGCCTACTGGAGAAATGCATCTGCTTTCTCCACCTTCTACCTGCATCAGTTGCAGGAGCAGTCTAAGGACCTTTTTTCTTTAGGCCCTCATTCTTCTGCTCAGGCTGTTATCAACCCTAGCCATTAGGCTTCTTCCAAGGTCAGTTCCAGCCGTATGCTTGGTTACTGTACTTTCTGTCTGTGTGTCACACAGAGCCATAAGCCTCCTCTCTCATCGTCATTTCTAATGTTTGAATGCTATGGCTTTGGGTACTCTTCTTCTGTCCATGTTTCCAGCACAGTTTGGTTATGTGGGGTTTGGTTATGTGATTCCCTCCTCCTATTGTCTGTTCAGCCTGTTGTGAACAGTTGTAAGGCATGTTGATGAGAAATTTAAATTTTATAGTAAATTTCCTTTCTTATTATACCTACCACAATTCTTGACTTGGAGGCCCTCACGTCTTATTCAGGTAAGAATCCTTCCTCCCCACTGATCACATAACTCCAATGTTGGCAGATTCAAATAGAATGACACATTTGTGATACGTCTACATTACTGGTACCGCAAGCCATGGATTAGTACTAGGAGAAGAGTGTCCCCCACTGGGTGTGCGCTGGTCTCACTCGACCCAGTTTTGGCTTGTTTTTTCTTGGTACTTTTGCACCACTTTTCTTTCCCAAATCGCTTGGAAAAGAACAAAATAGAGAGCATATTTCCAAGTTAGGGACTTCCACTGCAGTGCAAGCCTGTTGTAAACAATTGTGATAGGCATAATAAGAAAGGAAATTTACTATAAAATTTAAATATCTCAAACGAGTTTGAAAACTGGCTCAGCCCAATTTTTTGTTACAGTTATGGGCCCTACTTAGTCATTTTTTACAAATTTTAAATTCATTAGCTCAATAACTTGAACAAACGTTCTCCGATTTGACTATTATTTGCCATACAGGTCTTTTATAATAATATCTCAAGCCACTTCGACAACTGACTGAGCCCCTTTACTATATTTGATGGAATATTTTTATACCCCCACTTTTTCTTCAAAATATACTGGATTGTGCCTGTCCGCGCGTGCGTGCATCCGTACATCTGTCCATCCAGACTCAGATGTCTGTTCGTGTTATAACTTCAACATTGCTACTCAGATTTCGATGAAATTTGATAAGGATGTTCCTTATCATGAGATCTTTAAGCAGCATCAGCCGTTTTGTTGTTCGAATATTTTTTCTTTGATTTATGGCCCTTTGAATATTAAAAAATAAGCTATTTTCTGTCTGTTCACCTTGTATCTCAGGTTTGGGTTATTGGATCTATGGGAGCCCAAATTATAACTTTGTTCAATATAAGGAATATTTAAAAAAAAAAAAAATTCAGATCCAAAAGTCAGATTGTTATGATATTTGGTATATGGTTTTCTTAATGGGGCAGATGCAAGTTTGTTCAAATCAGGACCCTCAGTTGATAGTTGTCAGTGTTGGGTGAGCACTCTCAGGCCCCTTGGGGCCTCTTGTTTTAAAAATCTTCTCATGAACCAGCTATAGCAGAGACTTGATATATATTTGATGTACAGCTTCCTTTTGAGGTGTAGACTCACGTTTGTTAAAGAGAAGATTGAGGAGCAATATTTGTCGTCGTTTGGGGAGAGTCAAGAACTTTTGCCCCGCCCAATTTTTTTATTTTCCAAACTGAGAGGCCGATTTGAACCAAATTTGACATAAAGTATTAATGGGTCATAAGTACTTGAATTCTGCCAAAACAATTTTTCAAAATGTCCCGTGGGAACCGCAGGAGCTAAAAATAGAAAACATTTTAAACGCCCATATCTCCAAAACTGCATGACACTGAGAATTCTTATTTGGTGTGAAGCTTCCTTAGGACGAAAAGAATGGAATGGTAAAAAAAAAGTGCTATCGGTCTTATCATACAGTACTTTTCTGGTACTTTGAAAAGGTGCTGAGTCAGCATTTTTTAACACTTTAGGTAATGGGAAAAACATTTAAGACTCTTCTTCTCCCAAACCACTGTTCCAAAAGCTTTCAAATTTCACATATAATATCTTTGGAAAATTGTTACATATGTTTGTTGAAATCAAATCTATGGGAGCCCAAATGTTTAAATTAGTGCAGTATGAGGAATATTCTTTAAAAATCTTCTTCTTCAGATCCACCAATCAGAATCTTTTGATATTTGGTATGCAGCATCCTTATGGGGTGAGATTTACATTTGTTCAAGCCAGGTCTGGGTTCATATTTGGGTTCCCTTTGGGAGCCCGAATTATAACTTAGTCCAGTATGAGGAATTTTCTTTAAAAATCTTCTTGTTCAGATCCAGCAGTCGGAATGTTTTGATATTTTGTATACAGCATCCTTAGGGAGGTGCGATTCAAGTTTGTTCAAGCCAAGTCTCTGAGTCCATAGTTGGGCTCCCTGTGGGAGACGTAATTGTAAACTTAGTTCAACATGAGGAACATTCTTTAAAAATCTTCTTCTTCACATCCACGAGTAAAAATCTTTTGATGTTTGGTATACTCTATAGCTAGGGAGGTGAGATTCAAATTTGTTAAGGCCAAGTCTCTGGGGTAATATTTAGGCTCCCTGTGGGAGCCTGAATTATAATTTAGTTCAACATGAGGAATATTTTTTTTAAATATTTTTCTTCAGATCCAGTAGTCAGAATCTTTTGATATTTGGAATACTGTATCCTAAGGGAGATGAGATTCAAGTTTGTTCAAGCCAAATCCCTGGTTTCATATTTGGGCTCCCTGTGGGAGCCTGAATTATAACTTAGTTCTTCATTATAAGGAATATTGAAAAAAAAAAAAAAAATTTAGTTCCACCGGTCAGAATGTTTTGATATTTGGTATATGGTTTTCTTAATGGGGCAGATGCAAGTTTGTTCATCAGGACCCTCGGCTGATAGTTGTCAGTGTCAGGTGAGTTCTCTCAGGCCCCCTGGGTCCTCTTGTTACATTACACTTCAGGATTTTACTCACCTGTTGCCCAAGTTGGATAAGGGTTAATTAACTGTTATTCCAAAAATATTGCTTTAATGTAATCTCTCTCTTATTAAATTTTCATTTTAATCAAATTTCAGCATATTTGTGAACACAATGCAAAAATACTGATATTTTGTTGTGGTGGTGCAAATGAATACAATAAGGGAATAGTTAGGTAATGATCAAATGATTTGTGTTCTGAATGTGTGTCAGTGGATCTATTAAAAATATTGGAATCGTTCCGAAATTCACATAGTAAAAAGAGAATTTATTGTTTTAGCATGGATACTGGCAAGTACCTCATTCCTGGACATGAGAAAATCTTGTTACTACTTCTGACATAATCATCGGTGTTCATGCTGAAACATTAGGTACTATATACAGTATACTCAATACATTGCTTGTGAAAAATATTCCAGTAAATGAACAATGCAATTAAATGGTAGAGCACTATTATTTTTGGTCATCAGAATGTTCCCATGTTATTGCCTTTTTACGAATTATGCCTATGGACACTCTCCCATAAATTGTAACAAGGCAAATCCATACAAAATAAATAATTTCACTTTTCACAGAACATGAAGCCTAAGTTGCAGTACCTACACTTCAGAATAAAGCCCAAATATGGGCTTTCAGCACTCTACCAGTTAATAAAATTTCAGCCATTATGATGTATTCCACTTAAAAATTAAGCATTTATTCTTTTATATCTTGTTTGACAGAGCTCGGTGGCACAGTTGCATTGCAGTAACTGGTTCTCATCAGATCACCGAAGTTAACGTCGAGCCCAGTTAGTCCTTGGATGGGTGACAGTCTGAGCGATCGAATCGGACTCCCGTGTTGTGTCCTTGGGTAAGGCATTTCATCCTTATTGTCCATATGGGGGCACAATGATGCCGTGTACAAAGGCCTACTGCACATCGATGTTGCGCATGTCTTCAACCAATCTAACCCTGCCTATGCTGCAGTTCAGAGTTGCGATGTTGGGGAGCTGGCAGCTGCTCATTGTGCGGTGGTTCTCTCTGGGTACTCCGCCTTCCTCCACCCATAAAACTGTCACCGACACGATGTGACCTTGGCTGTTAAAGTGTCATTAACCCCTAATAAATAAATAAATATGACAGAGCTCAAACATGATGTAATGAATTAAATGCTTATGATTGATGAAGTGAGGACAAATAGTGGTTGGCAGTGTAATTTATCGAGATATCATATGATTCTTTATTCAGCTAACAAGAGTTTACCCTATAACATATTTGTAATTACTAAGTCAAAATTTATACAGAAAGTTTGGTCAATAGTTTGATGTTTGGAGGTTAAATGTTTTTACCAGGGTTATTCAACTAAGAAATAACCATTTACTTGTGTTCCACTTCATTAACCCTTTACCCAATGCAGACAGTATCAAAATTTATTACTTTAAATATCATTTTTTTAAATTTTAAAAAAAATTTCAACAAAACCATATCATGTGACAACCTCTTTGGAATGAGCTCGATGGGTCACATGATATGGTTTTGTTGAAAAAGTTTGAAAAATATTATTTTTCTGCTGCTGAATTATAATGCATAATGCCGGCATCCAGGATGACCATCCGTCGTTCGTCCATCCTTTGTCCGTCCGTCCGGCGTCCGTATCCATTTCTTTGTCATTCGATAACTTGAAACATATTGCTTGGATTGTCAAGTTACTTTATATTTGTGTTCAGGTTACTGATGTGCCGAGCTGTATAGTTTTTGGTGTAAGTCGGATAATTTGATCCTGAGATATTAACCCTTTAATCTTCAAATTGAATATTCCTCCAATCCCTTTAGCATTCGATAACTTGAAAAATATTGCTTGGATTGTCTAGTTACTTTATATTTGTGTTCAGGTTACTGATTTGCCGAGCTGTATAGTTTTTGGTGTAAATCTGATGATTTGATCCCGAGATATTAACCCTTTATCCTTCAAATTAAAAATTCCTCCAATCTCTTTGGCATTCGATAACTTGAAAAATATTGCTTGGATTGTCAAGTTACTTTATATTTGTGTTCAGGTTACTGATGTGCTGAGCAGTATAGTTTTTGGTGTAAATCTGTTATTTTGATCCTGAGATATTAACCCTTTATCCTTCAAATTGAAAATTTCTCCAATCCCTTTGGCATTCGATAACTTGAAAAATATTGCTTGGATTGTCAAGTTACTTTATATTTGTGTTCAGGTTACTGATGTGCCGAGCTGTATAGTTTTTGGTGTAAATCTGATAATTTAATCCTGAGATATTAACCCTTTATCCTTCAAATTGAAAATTCCTCCAAGCCCTTTGGCATTCGATAACTTGAAAAACTACTTGGATTGTCAAGTTACTTTATATTTGTGTTCAGGTTACTGATATGCCGAGCTGTATAGTTTTTGGTGTAAATCTGTTATTTCGATCCTGAGATATTAACCCTTTATCCTTCAAATTGAAAATTCCTCCAATCCCTTTGGCATTCGATAACTTGAAAAATATTGCTTGGATTGTCAAGTTACTTTATAATTGTGTTCAGGTTACTGATGTGCTGAGCTGTATAGTTTTTGGTGTAAATCTGATAATTTGATCCGGGGGTATTAACCCCCTTTATCCTTCAAATTGAAAATTCCTCCAATCCCTTTGGCATGAGATAACTCAAAAAATATCAATCCGATTGTCATGTTACTTTATATATTTATTCAGGTTACTGATGTGCTGTGCTGTATAGTTTTTTATGTAAATCTGATAATTTGATCCGGAGATATTAACCCTTTATCCATCAAATTAGACTCTCCTCCAATCCATTTCTATATGTACCCATACTTTGTATGGTGTACATTATGTCAACATCCATGGTGGCCCTCCGTCATACAGCTTTCTACTAATTGCGCGTATGGGTACACATCTGACGATTTCATCTGCCTATTTTTTCCTACCTCTGAGCAAATAGGAAGCTAATGCGTACGATGCAGAGCCACTATAGTGGCTTACTTCACTTTTCAGTAGATCCATAATAGTGATGGCTTCTTGCACACAACCAGTTAAATAAAATATATAGAAAAAGTAATTAAAAAATACTCAACTTTCTCTTTTGACACTCAATTTGGACATTTAACCTATTTTCTGCTGTATGTGAATATTAACTGGTTGAGTGCTAGAAGCCACTATCATGGCTCTACTGAAAAGTGCTGAAAGCCACTATAGTGCCATTGCACTATAGGCACCTTAGCTTGTTTTGTTGTAAAAAACATTTACATCAAATTGCTTTATTACAATTTGTTATGAACAAAAGTTTGCTTAGGTATGGTTACTTTATCGGGTAGCATGATATCTTTGGAAAAAACACTCATGTTGCAAATCACCTTTGAAAAATAATTTAGCACTCTACCAGTTAATGTGAAACAACAATGTGATTACCCATCTTTAAATAATTTATTGAGGGCATAATTTTTTTTTTTATTAGGGTTTAACGACACATTAACAGCCAGGGTCATATATCATTCAGTGACAGTTTTATGGGTGGAGAGAGCCGGAGTACCCGGAGAGAACCACCGAGCAATGATGAGCAGCTGCGAGCTCTCCAACATCGTAACTCTAAATTTTACACCGCGGCGCAGGCAGGGTCAGATTGGTTGAAGACATGCGCACCGTCGACGTGCAATACGCCTTAGTACTAACACAGCATCATCCTGCCCCCTGTAGGCAATCAGGGTTAAGTGCCTTGCCCAAGGACACAAGGCGGGAGCGCGAATCAGTAGGTGAAATGGTTACCCATCCAACTACTGACTGCGTTCGACGTTGCTTAACTTTGGTGATCTGACGAGAACCGGTTACCGTGATGCCACTGCGCCCCCGAGGGCATAATAATTGTCTTTGTGATGACTTTGTGTTATTGGCATGCCGTGGTTTGAGGGCTTGCCCTACATTTAAAACTAGAAGTCCTGTCATGAAATGCGCACAAATAGCACGTCGATCTGCACGTTAATCTATGCGTTATGACCATAGTAAGGGTATCAAATTCTGTCCATATGGCCTGTGCACAAGCAATGTTTCAGCCAATGGACCTCTGGGTAACCCGGAGGTCGATTGGCAGAAACATTGCATGTGTTTGCTATGAGTAACCAGGAGAACCTGCCATGCTTTTTGGATGCCATTCGATATGGCAATTGCATGTAATTCCTACGTACAATTAAGCCTAGATAAGCGTGCAGTTCGTGACAGGACTTATAGTTTTAATTGTAAGTCTAATCACAAAAGACAAATTTGCAGATTCTATCTTATGATTGCTTTATAATTTCAAATGTTATTTTTGATCACAAAAGGAAACTCAATAACTGCAAATAAAAACTGCACCACAAATTTTCTTATCCCCATTTTTTTTCCACAAAAAAGGATGAATGAAAGCTTAAAAGACTTGTCTTCTAACTCCAGTATGGTGGTAATCCAGTTTCCAGTGCGATTGGACTAGCTGTCCTCAATGTTATAGAGAAAGAAAAACTACGAGAGAATGCCTTAGAGATAGGGAACTATTTTATGGAACAAGCAAGAAAGTTAATGGACACATATCAGATTGTTGGTGATGTCAGGTAATTGCTTTGCACAAAAAACACTGTAATTTAGGCTATTAAAAAAAATTCTTGTTTCCCAGGCACCTCCTCATCACCATTTTTTTTACCTGGAAATATCTTCTTTGATACTATTTTGCACTTGTAGGACAAATATTTAACCAACCATACCTTGTTTGACAGCGCTGATAGAGATCTGTAAAACAAGATATAGTTGGTTAAATTTTTAACGTTATGGGACATTTCACCTCTGAAAACATTGGTTTGCCACATAATAGTGTAAGCAATTAAATTTCTGGTTTTGTGAACAGTTTTGTAAATAAAATAAAAAAAAGCCTCCCCTCTCATCATAAAATTGAGGAAAAATTGACTGAGAAACAAGAAAATTTTTTTTTACAGGTCTTAACCCTTTACCCACCACAGACGATATCAAAATTTATTATTTTAAATATCACTTTTGTAATTTTTTCAAAAAATTTCAACAAAACCATATCATATGACCCCTCATTGGAACAAGCTCAATGAGTTCGTTCCATTGAGGGGTCACATGTCATGGTTTTGTTGAAATATTTTGAAAAATTTAATTTTTTCAACTGCTCAATTTGCATATTACGGATGCGGCCGATTCGTTGGGTAAAAGGGTTAATATAACATGATTGGCTGGTTTTTTTTTCATTTTTATACCAAACACTTGAAAAGTGGGAGGTATATAGTGATCACTTGGTACGTCCATATGTCCGTCCTTCCATCCATCCGTCTGTCCATTACACTTTAGAGGGTACACATCTGCTATCCGTAGCTCCTCCTAAACCTTTGAACGGATTTCATTGGAACTCTCAGACATTCTTTTACATATATTGAAGGTGTGCACCTCCTATTTTGTTTTCAGATATTTTCATTTTTACAGTTTCCCATATTGAAAAATGAACTTTGTCAAATTCAATTGACATTCTGTACAGATCTGCTATCCGCAACTCCTCCTAAACCAGTGAACGGATTTCATTGAAACTCTCAGACATTCTTTTACATACATTGAAGATGTGCACCTCCTATTTTCTATTGAGATATTTTCATATTTACAGTTCCTCATATTCAAAAATGGTCTTTGTCAATTCACCATTTTTAGGAGGGGTATAGATCTGCTATCCGCTACTCCTCTTAAACCATTGAACAAGCTCCATTGGAACTCTCAGACATTTTTTTCACATACGTTGAAGATGTGCACCTCCTGTTTTTCTTTCAGATATTTTCATATTCCGACATACGGCCGTCCATCCCTTATGCTACAGGGGTGTTACGTTTTTGTTTTTTTTTTTGGGGGGGGGGGGGGGGGGGGACACATCTGCTATCCACAACTCCTCTTAAACCAGTGAACAGATTTAATTGAAACTCTCGGACATTCCTTTACATACATTGAAGATGTGCACCTCCTATTTTCTTTTCAGATATTTTCTTTTTTACAGTTTCCCATATTGAAAAATGAACCTTGTCAAATTCAATTGACATTCTGTACAGATCTTCTATCCGCAACTCCTCTTAAACCATTGAACGGATTTCATTGAAACTTTCAGACATTCTTTTACATATATTGAAGATGTGCACCTCCTGTTTTGTTTTCAGATATTTTCATTTTTAGGGTTTCTCATTTAAAAATGGGCTTTGTCAATTCAAGCTTGCGTGGGGGGGGGGGGGGGGGGGGGGGGGGGGGGGGGGGTTGACATTTGCTATCCATGACCTCTTTTAAACTAGTGAATGGATTTCAATGAAACCTTCAAACGTTGGTGTCAGTGTTTGTGCTCTCTTCATTAAACATAGTTTTACTGTTGTAAAATGTTTCTTGGTGGGAGTGTGTGGTATCATTTAGTGAGCAGTGCTCACAGTTTTTCTAGTTAAAAATGGGCTTTGTCAATTCAAGCTTGTGTGTGTGTGGGAGGTGGGGGGGGGGGGGGGCATTTACTATCCACGACCTCTTTTAAACTAGTGAATGGATTTCAATGAAACCTTCAAACATTGGTGTCAGTGTTTGTGCACTCTACATTAAACACACTTTTGCTGTTGTAAAATGTTTCTTGGTGGGAGTGGGTGGTATCATTTAGTGAGCAGTGCTCACAGTTTTTCTAGTTTATTACTGCACATTTTTAGTTCACACGAGCAAAGCTCAAGGGAAGGAAAAATGAACACTTTCTTTCATCATCCATCATCTGTCCATTCATCATCCAATATGAACATTACATTATCGACTTCTTCTTATAAACTACTGGACTGAATTGAACCAAATTTGATATGCAAGTTCCTTATATGGCAATTCAAATCAGGCGGCACCACAAGGGGCATAACTCTGTTTTTAACCAAATTTGATATGCAATTTCCTTATATGTCAATTCAGATTGTTCAAATAAAGTTGCCACACCCAACGGGGGAACCTCAAGGGACATAACTCTGTTAGCACCCGCTAAAATGAAAAAAACAAAACAATTAAACAGTCTTCTTCTCCAGAACCACAAATCAAAATCTTTTGATACTTGGGACACAACATCCTTATGGGTTAGGTACAGGTATGCTTGAATAGAGTCCCTGGGTTCATATTTGGGCCCCCCAATGGGACCTTGAATTTTAACTTTGTGCAGTATAAGGAAATTTCTTTAAAAATCCTCTTCTTTAGATCCACCAGTCAAAATCTCTTAGTATTTGGTGAACAGCATTAGGTGGATCAGATTCAAAGTTGTTCAAATTAAGACTCTGGGATATCATTTAGGCTCCCTGTGAGAGCCCAAATTTTAACTTAGTGTAATATGAGAAATATTCTAAAAATCTTCTTCTTCAGATCCACCAGTCTCAATCTTTTATTTGGTATATAACTGGTATCGGACTCAGGTTTGTTCAAAGCAAGTCCCTGGGTTCATATTTGAGCTGCCTGTAAGAACTCAAATATTAACTTTGTTCAATATTAGGAAAATTCTTTAATCCTTAAGGGACTAATTCCGACTTTGATAACTTTTTAATACAAAGGAGCAGGTGACCCAGCATGCATTGATTGGGCAAACTCTAAACATGTTTAGAACCTTGCAGTTGTTTCTAGGCAAGTCTTGGCTTGACTAGAAACAACTGCAAAGCCAATGGAGGTGGACTTTCAAAGTATAGTGAAAATGTATAAAAATCTCCAGTCCCTTAAGGGTTAAAAGATCCTCTTCAGATCCACCATCGTTTGATATTTGGTATATGGCATCCTTAGTGAGGGGAAATTCAAATTTGTCCAAGTCAAGTCCCTGGGTTCATATTTGTTATAATGGGGCCCACCAGGTTACTTTAAACCCTGGAGTGAGGGCAAAGGGCTGGTCTAATGGGCAATTATTTTTTTTTGCTTTAAAACAAGTTTTAGAGGATTTTGAGTGATTTTATGCCCCCCTCCCCCCCCCCCCCTCCAAAGAAATGTACATCTGGGCAGTCCCATGGCAGGGAGTGAGTGTTGGTCCTTCAGGTGATTTTTAGCTCAACTTTGACGTATTTATGAACAGATCTTTACGAAACTTCTTCAGTACCTTTGTTATCACCGTGGGACGAGAAGGAGTGCTTTTGGGTGCAGTCCGAAGTTCAAGATGGCCTCCAGCAGCCATTTTGTACCTCAGTTAGTGCAATCAGTTTTTTGTACAGAACTTCTGTATGAAAGTTCTGATTCGAATAAACGTTTGTTTGAATGTTTAGTAACATGGATTACATCATATATAATACAGGTTTTTTTCTCATGCAGAAATTATGCAAATTAGATGATTTGATTTTTAGCTTAACTTGACAAGATAAGCTATTGCCATCACGCGTGCGGAAGTCTGTTAGTCCGTGAGTCTGTTCACGTTTTCCTTTAGCACATGCTACACCCCGTAGTTCTTGTCTGATCGTCACAAAGTTTCATATACAGGTTTGGGGTCATGTCTAGATGAGAACGTCCCATTTTGGTTTAGATCGGTCCATCAGTATGACTGCCTGAGCCCAAAACCTGAAAACCATTAGCACAGTCTACAGGTCGTATTTATGAAGAGATTTCATTGTAACTTGGTAGGATGCCTCTGTATAATGCCTAGATGAGAACGTCCCCTTTTGGTCATGATCTGTCAACTGTGATGGCTGCCCATGCCCAAAAATCCACACAGTCTGCAGGTCATATTTAATATGGATGGATTTCATTGTAACTTGGTAGGATGACTCTGTATGATCTAGATGAGAACTTCCCCATTTGGTCACGATCTGTCAACCTTGACGACTACCCGAGCCCAAAACCCGAAAACCTTTAGCACAGTCTACAGGTCATATTTATGGAAGGATTTCATTGTAACTTGGTAGGTTGACTTCATATAGTGTCTAGATGAGAACGTCCCACTTTGGACGTGATTGGGCAACTGTGACGGCTACAGGAGCCCGAAGCCCGAAAACCTTTAGTACAGTCTACAGGTCATATTTATGAAGGGATTTCATTGTAACTTGGTAGGATGACTCCAAATAATGTCTAAATGAGAACGTCCCCTTTTGGTCGCGATCATTCAGCCTTGATGGGTGCCCGAGCCCAAAAACCTTTAGCATAGTCTATAGGTTGTATTTATGGAAGGATTTCATTGTAACTTGGTAGGTTGATTCCATATAATGCCTAGATGATGACATCTCTTTTTGGTCGTGATTGGTCAGCTGTGATGGCTACAGGAGCCTGAAGCCCCAAAACCTTGAGCACAGTCTACAGGTCATATTTATTAAGGGATTTCATTGTATCTTCGTAGGATCACTCCAGATGATGCTCAGATGAGAATTCCCCTTTTGATTGCGATCATTCAGCCATAATGGCTGCCTGCGCCCAAAGCCGAAAACCTTTAGCACAGTCTACAGGTCATATTTATGAAGGGAGTTCATTGTAACTTGGTATGTTGACTTCATATAATGTCTAGATGAGAACATCCCCTTTTGGATGCGATTGGGCAACTGTGGCGGTTACAGGAGCCCGAAGCCCAAGAACCTTTAGCACAGTCTACAGGTCATATTTATGACGGGATTTCATTGTAACTTGGTAGGATGACTCCAAATACTGTCTAGATGAGAATGGCCCCTTTTGGTTGCAATCATTCAATCATGATGACTGCCCGAGCCTGAAGCTCCAAAACATTTAGTACAGTCCACAGGTCATATTTATGAAGGGATTTCATTGTAACTTCGTAGGTTGACTTTATATAATGTCTAGATGAGAACATCCCCTTTTGGACACGATTGGGCAACCGTGACAACTGCCCGAGCCCAAAACCTGAAAACCTTCAGCACAGTTTACGGGTCATATTTATGGAGGGATTTCATTGTAACTTGGTAGGTTGACTTCATATAATGTCTAGATCAGAACGTCCCCTTTTGGACATGATTGGGCAACTGATGGCTACAGGGGCCTGAAGCCCGAAAACCTTGAGAACACTCTACAGGTCATATTTACGAAGGGATTTCATTGTAACTTGGTAGGTAGGATGACTCCAAATAATGTTTACATGAGAACATCCCCTTTTTGTCACGATCATTCAGCCTTGATGGGTGCCCGAGCCCAAAAACCTTTAGCGAAGTCTATAGGTTGTATTTATGGAAGGATTTCATTGTTAACTTGTTAAGTTGACTCCATATAATGCCTAGATGATGACATCCCCTTTTGGTTGTGATTGGTCAACTTTTGGTTGCAATCATTCAATCATGATGGCTGCCCGAGCCTGAAGTTAGCAATGAAATCCCTTCATAAATATGACCTGTAGACTGTGATGGCTACAGGTGCCTGAAGCCCGAAAACTTGAGCACAGTCTACAGGTCATATTTATGAAGGGATTTCATTGTAACTTCGTAGGATCACTCCAGATGATGCCCAGATGAGAATTCCCCTTTTGGTTGTGATCCTTCAACCATGATGGCTGCCCGAGCCCAAAGCCCGAAAACCTTTAGCACAGTTTAGGCTTAATAAAATTAAAAATCTGTTTCTCAGGCCCTCCCGCATGGTCCTTTTAGGTGCCGCATGCTCTCTTTTTATGACCAATGCAAACTTGAAAAAATAAAAATTAAATGGTTTATGTCTGATATTTTACACAAGTTAATAAAATTGATAAATTTGTCCCTTGAGTGCAACAAGACTTTGCAATGCTTTAGCATTGCAAAGCCTTGTTGCACCCAAGGGACTAAATACACCACCACCCTTGCTATTCTGTAGATTATGATGCCTAAAACATAAAATAAACCAAGATTATGAACTTCTGATGGCAAAGAAATAATTACAAGAATAAAATATAAAATAAACAACCGCCCGCCTGCATGCACTTTTACAAAACTTGGCCTGAGAAACAGAACATCTACTTTGTGTGGCCTTACAGGTCATATTTAGGAAGGGATTTCATTGTAGCTTGGTAGGTTGACTTCATATAATGTCTAGATGAGAACGTCCCCTTTTGGTTGTGATCATTCAACCATGATGGCTTCCTGAAGTCGGAATACCTTTAGCACAGTCTACAGGTCACATTTATGAAGGGATTTCATTGTCGCTTGGTATGTTGACTTCATATAATGTCTAGATGAGAACGTCCCCTTTTGGATGTGATTGGGCAACTGTAATGGCTACAGGGGCCCGAAGCCCAAAAAACTTTAGCACAGACTACAGGTCATATTTATGAAGGGATTTCATTGTAACTTGGTAGGATGACTCCAAATAATGTCTAGATGAGAACGTCCCCTTTTGGTTGCGATCATTCAGCCTTGATGGCTGCCCGAGCCCAAAACCCAAAAACCTTTAGCATAATCTATAGGTCGTATTTATGGAAGAATTTCATTGTAACTTGTTAGGTTAACTCCATATAGTGCCTAGATGATGACATCCCCTTTTGGTCATGATTGGTCAACTGTAACAGCTTCAGGGGCCCGAAAACGTTGAGCGCAGTCTACAGGTCATTTTTATAAAGGGATTTCATTGTAACTTTGTAGGATCACTCCAGATGATTCCCAGATGACAACATCCCCTTTTGGTCACGATCATTCAACCATGATGGCTCTCCGAGCCCAAAACCCGAAAAACTTTAGTACAGACAGACTACAGGTGGTATTTGTGAAGGGATTCATTGTAACTTAGTAAAATGACTCAGTATAATGTCGAGATGAGGACGTCCCCTTTTAGTTGCAGTCGGTCAACCATCATGGCTTCACAGGCCTGAAGCCCAAAAACCTTTAGCACAGTCTACAGGCCATATTTATGAAGGGATTTCAATGTAACTTGATAGGATGACTCATTTTGGAATAATTTCACTGTAACTTGGTAACTTTTTTTGACATACGTTAACTGTGAGGGCCGCATACATTAACTGTGGGGTCCACATTAACCCACCCTTCAGCTCTTTAGTACAGTGTACACCTCATATTATTTTTATTAAAAACATAGCATACAGGGAACAGAAATTAACATATTCCCAATTATCACAATTCTTGTCTTATTTCATAATCCTTTCATAAACATTGAACATTGTCCTTTTCATGAAACACAACACACAGACAAGTTAAGCTACAGTGTCATTGACACTTTCAGTGCTACTTACACACAGCAAGTACACATGTCAATACGGCTCGGGCTAGGGGCTGTATTTATGAACCAGAATGCTTTTATGAGTCAGAATGCTTTCACTATTCGATCTTCACGAAACTTCTTGTGTACCTTTGTTATCACCTTGGGATGAGAACGAGTGTTTCTGTGTGCGGTCCAAAATTCAAGATGGCTGCCAGTGGCCATTTTGTACCGAAATTAGGTCCAATCATTTTTTTGTACACAACTTCTATACGGCTCAGGCTGGAGGCCATATTTGTGAACCAATCTTTACAAAACTTATTGGGTACCTTTTTATCAACGTGGGACGAGAACGAGTGTTTTGGGGTGTGGTCTGAAATTCAAGATGGCCACCAGCAGCCATTTTGAACCAAAATTAGTGCTGTCAGTTTTTAGCTCATCTTGACAAAGTCAAGCTGAGCTAATCTCATCTCTCTCCATCCGTCGTCCGTCAACACCATGTTTTGGTCTTCTCCTCCAAAGCCGCTGGGCCAATTCAAGTGAAAGTTTGTGTGAGTGATGGTCCCAAAGGGGCATTTCATTTTTGTTCAACTCAACATGTCCAGCCCCATAGGGAGGGAGTGGGGGAAAATGCTCCAAAATATTTTAAAAATCTTCTCAAGAACCAGTGTACACAATGACTTGATATTTGCTATGGAGCTTCCATATGAGGTGTAGAATCAAGTTTGTTCAAACGAAGTTTGTGAAGTAATATTTGGCTTTGTAATAGGAGGGGTAAGATTTTTGGCCCCGCCCAAAATTTCTATTTTCTGAACTGATGGTCTGGTATGAACCAAATTTGGTTTGTGGTATTATTGGTTCATAAGTACTTGACCCATGCAAAAAAAAAAAATTCCTGCATCCCCATGGGAACCCTGGGAGCTCAAAATAGAAATATTTTCAAATGCCCATATTTCCCAAACCACATGGAACAGAGAGCTGTTATTTGGTATGAAGTATCCTTAGGACCAGTAGAATTGAATGGTAAAAAAAATTGCCATCGGTTATGTTAGGGTGTTCTGTAATGGGCATCGAAAAATTGCTGAGTCAGCATATTTGCAAAAATTTTAAAAAATCTTTTCTCCAGAACCAATCATCAGAATCTTTTGATATTTGGTATACAGCTTTCATAGGGGGGGTCAGATAAAAGTTTGTTGAAATGAAGCTCATTGGTTCATATTTGGGCTCTCTACAGGAGCCCGAAGTTTTAACATAGGGTAATATGGGGAATATTCTTTAAAAATCTTCTTCAGAACCACCAGTCAGAATCTTTTAATGTTTGGTATACATCATTGTTATGAGGGTCAGATTCAAGATTGTTCAAACCAAGTCCCTAGGTTAATATTTGGGCTTCCTATGGAAGCCCAAATTTTATCTTTGTTCAATATGGAGGGTAATTTAAAAAAATCTTCTTCTTCAGATCCACCAGTCAGAATGCTTTGATATTTGGTATGCAACATCTCTAAGGGGTCAGATTCAAGTTTGTTCAAATCAGGTCCCTAGGTATATATTTGGGCTCACTATGGTAGCCCAAATTTTTACTTAGTGCAATATGAGGAAATTTCTTTAAAAATATTCTTCAGATCCACCAGTCAGAATGCTTTCATATTTGGTATACAACATCTCTAGGGGGGTCAGATTCCAGGTTGTTCAATTCGAGAGCCTAGGTTAATATTTGGGCTCCATATGGGAACCTGAAATTTAACTTAGTACAATATGAGGGAATTTCTTCAAAAATCTTCTTCTTCAGATCCACTTGTCAGAATGCTTTCACATTTGGTATACAACATCTCTAGAGGGGTCAGATTCAAGTTTGTTCAAATCGGATCCATAGGTTAATATTTGGGCTCGCTATGGTAGCCCAAATTTGAACTTAGTGCAATTTGAAGAAATTTCTTTACAATTTCTCTTCTTCAGATCCAACAGTCAGAATGCTTCCAATATTCGGTACACAACATCTCTAGGGAAGTCAGATTCAACTGTGTTCAAATCAAGAGCCTGGGTTAATATTTGGGCTCTCTGTGGGAGCCGGAATTGGCCATTTTGCTGAAGAATTAAAAATTTTGTATTCAGTACCCTCTAGAGGTGTGTAACTAAGATTAATCCACATAGGCTGTATCAATGGGCTTCATAGGGGAGCTCTACATTTTACTTTATGATCAATTGAAGAAAAGGCATGATGATGCCCAGGTTATTTTTGTCACTCCTGAGGGACTCAAGGATTGACAGTGTGGCCTATGGAGATGGCTTGCTTAATGTAGACTCATTCTTGGACTCTGTTCAAATTGTGGTCTGTTCTGTGGGGCCTCTTGTTTGTACAGAACTTCTGTATGAAAGTTCTGATTGGAATAAATTTTTGTATGAATGTTAAGTAACATCGAATGCATCACATATAACATGGGTTTTTTTCGCGTGCAGGCATTATGCAAATTAGATGGACTTTGATTTATTCAGTGCTACTTGTACACAGTAAGTACATGTCAATACGGCTCGGGCTAGGGGTTGTATTTATGAACCGATCTTCACAAAACTTCTTGGGTACCTTTACTATCACCATGGGACGAGAATGAGTGTTTCTGGGTGCGGTCCAAAATTCAAGATGGCTGCCAGTGGCCATTTTGTACCGAAATTGGGTCCAATCAGTTTTTCGTACCCAACTTCTGTACGGCTCAGGCTAGAGGCCATATTTATAAACCGATCTTTTCGATACTTCTTGGGTACCTTTGTTATCACCTTGGGACAAGAACGAAATTCAAGATGGCTGCCGGTGGCCATTTTGTACCGAAATTAGGTACAATCAGTTTTTTGTACAGAACTTCTATATGAAGGTTCTGATTTGAATAAATTTTTGAATGAATGTTTAGTAACATGGAATACATCACATATAGTACAGGTTTTTTTCTCGTGCAAAAATTATGCAAATTAGATGAACTTTGATTTATTCAGTGCTACTTAAACACAGTAAGTGCACATGTCAATACGGCTTGGGCTAGAGGCTGTATTTATGAACCGATCTTCACGAACCTTCTTGGGTATCTTTGTTATCACCTTGGGACGAGAACGAGTGTTTTGGGGTGCCTTTGTTATCACTGTGCCTTTGTTATCACTGTGTTATGAGAACAAATATTTTGGGGTTTGGTCAGACCCACTCTGGGACTCAAAAAGATTTCTTTTTTAGTCTAACATCTAACTGTCACAATACTTTACCTATACATTTGTTACAGGCTACGGTCAGCATTTATGTACAGACCGTTACAATACTTTATGTGTACCTTTGTTATCAGGTCATTATCTAGATGTATGTCATTGCTGTGTTACATACTATACATGTACATGAGTTGAGCTACAGTGTCATTGACACTTTCATTTTTCTGTTGCTTTGCTTTGAAATACTTTGAATGATTTTATGAAAAAAGAATCCAATTCACTCAACAGACCCACCCCTTCCCCACACTCCTCTAGCTAAATTAACTTAACTAGATTAACAAGTAGATGCTGAATGCGACCATAAATCCTTCTTTAAACAATTTCATAACACAAGTGATTAAGGCCTCTTAGGGAACCTATGGTTCGGCGATAGTCTGTGTGCATCTTGGCACCTGCGCGTCTGGGCATCCTCGCAGTGTTAGTGCAATCACTCGAACAAAAGTTCTCCAATTTGACTAATATTTGCCATACAGGTCTTTTGCTAATAATATTTCAAGCGAGTTATAAAACTGGCTCAGCCCAATTTTTCGTCACTGAGTTATGGGCCTTAATTTGTCAATTTTTAAGAATTTTGATCTCATTAGCTCAAAAACTTGAACAAATGTTCACCAATTTGACTAATGTTTGCCATACAAGTCTTTTGCAATAATATCTCAAATGAGTTTGAAAACTGGCCCGGTCCGAATTTTTCCGAATTTTGATCTCAGTGTGATGACATTTCTGATTTTCAATAGAGAGTGAGTGCATGAAGAAAGTAGCCACAACTCGATGACTGCATCTCCGATGCGCATCT
Source organism: Pictodentalium vernedei (assembly GCA_031216915.1). Lineage (NCBI taxonomy): Eukaryota > Metazoa > Mollusca > Scaphopoda > Dentaliida > Dentaliidae > Pictodentalium > Pictodentalium vernedei. The sequence continues at coordinate 711,847,251 of CM062297.1, forward strand.
CTTGCTTTTAGTTAAAAACTGATTTACTTCTCTTCAAAACAACAGTTTAGGTTATAGATATCCTCGTACAATACCTGCAGCAGCCACATTGTGTCCTTGGGCAAGACACTTAATCCTGATTGCCCATGTGTGGGCACGGTGGCATTGTGTACTAAGATGTACTACACGTCAATGGTGTACTTGTCTTAAACCAATGCTAACCCTGCTTGTGTGGAGTAGTATGTTGGGGAGCCTGACAGTTGCTTGCCATTGCTCGATGATTCTCTCTGGGCACTTCGGCATTCCTCTACCAGTGAAACTGTCTGACATGATGTCATAAATCATCATACAATAATTTTACAGTGATTCAAACAATTGTATAATATATATAAGCAGATAAAAGATTTTCATAATCAATTTATCAGAGCAGAATGGAACCTTCTTAACTGAATACTAAATTTGTCAGTAAAAAATAGGCAATTAACAGGAAAGATGAAGTTCATCTATACAGAACCACCCTTATGTTCATACATCCATTCTTGTATGCACAATTCCTATATTCGGGAACTGATTTCAACAAAACTTATCAAACATGGCAACCTGCACATATTGAAACATTTTCAATCAGATTTTAGCCAAGCCATGTACATTTCTATATGATATTCTTGTGTGTGTAACCCTTCCTATATTAAAAAACCAGTTCTGATGAAACTTCTCAAACATGACCACCTACAAATTAATCTGAGCATATTTCCAAAAGAGCTGGGCAGTTTCAGTTTTCTGGTTCAGTTGTGGATTTTGAGGCAGACCAGAAAACTGAACTGCAAGACCCATCAAAAACTGCCTGACCAGTTTTACTGTGTTTGTGCATAAACTGATCACATTATCATACTGGGAGGGAACTGGACCAGTGTCCCCTATGGCCATTTCTCACTAGAGTCTGTCTGGTAAAGGGGCGAATACATTACATTACATTATCATTGTCCCATTTTCTCCTTATTGACTCATCCACCAGACGGGTCAGTAAGGGAGAAATTGTTATAATGAGAACACAGCATTGATTAGATGAACTTGATTCATTTCTTACCCTAATTTACATTTTTTTCTAACTCAATAGGTTTGGCAACTAATCTCCCTAGAACCCCTAATAGTGATCAAAGGGACATTAGGCTGAACCCAGTGGAGATATTTACAGACAGGGCTTTTTAGTCCCCTATGGGAACCGTAAGGGGACTGTAGGATTGCACTCTGTCCGTCTGTCCATCTGTCCGTCTGTCTGTCCATCCATCCGTCCATCTGTCTGTCTGTCCATCTGTCTGTCTGTCTGTCTGTCTGTCTGTCTGTCTGTCTGTCTGTCTGTCTGTCTGTCTGTCTGTCTGTCTGTCTGTCTGTCTGTCTGTCTGTCTGTCTGTCTGTCTGTCTAACACCTTTCATATTTGGTGCATGGATAAATGGTTCTGAGGGATGATGCACGCCCAAATTTTTTTTTTCAAAATCCAAGATGGCGGAATGGCGGCCATTTTTGTTGTGTTTTTTAAGCTTTTTTTCTCTATTTTCATGTTACCACCCCTCCCACCAACATGGTTCAAGCTACACCTTTCATATTTGGTACATGGATAAATGGTTCTGAGGGGATGATGCATGCTCAAAATTTTTTTTCAATATCCAAGATGGCGGAATGGTGGCCATTTTTGTTGTGTTTTTTAAGCTTTTTTTCTCTATTTTCATGTTACCACCCCTCTCACCAACATGGTTCAAGCTACACCTTTTATATTTGGTACATGGATAAATGGTTCTGAGGGGATGATACACGCTCAAAATTTTTTTTTCAAAATCCAAGATGGCGGAATGGTGGCCATTTTTGTTGTGTTTTTTAAGCTTTTTTTCTCAATTTTCATGTTACTACCCCTCCATCAACATGGTTCAAGCTACACTTTGCATATTTGGCACATGGATAGAGGGTTGGGAGGGGATGATGCACGTTCAATATTTTTTCTTCAAAATCCAAGATGGCGGCATGGCGGCCATTTTTGTTGTGCTTTTTAAGCTTTTTTCTCTATTTTATGTTACCACCCCTCACTCTAACATGGTTTAAGTTACACTTTTTTTATCGGGCACATGGATAGAGGGTTGTAATGGGATGTTGCACGTTCAATATTTTTTTTTCAAAATTCAAGATGGCACCATAGCAACCATTTCTGTTGTGTTTTTTAAGCTTTTTTCTCTATTTTATGTTACCACTGCTCCCTCCAACATGATTCAAGCTGCACTTTTCATATATGGTACATGGATAAAGGGGTTGTGAGGGGATTATGCACGCTCAATATTTTTTTTTCAAAATCTAACATCTGTCTGACTGTCCGTCTGTCTGTGTCTGTTTTTATGTTGCCACCTCTCCCTCTAATTTGCTTCAAGCTACACCTTTCATATTTGGTACATGGATAAATGGTTCTAAGGGGATGATGCACAGTTAATATTTATTTTTCAAAATCCAAGATGGCAGAATGGAGGCCATTTTTGTTGTGTTTTTTAAGCTTTTTTTATCTATTTTATGTTACCACCCCTCCCTCCAACATAGTTCAAGCTACGCCTGTCATATATGGTACATGGATAAAGGGTTGTGAGGGGATTATGCACGCTCAATATTTTTTTTTCAAAATCCAAGATGCTTATACACTCTAGTGTCTTCTGTGACAAAAACACCTTATGTCACAAAAGTGCTGTAGGGGACTAATACCACCTCGGTGGTCAAACACTTGTTGTAGTTAGTGGTGTCATACAAACTTTTGCAGGTTCTTTTTAGCTTAACCCTTTACCCAGCATAATTCTCAATTATGCTGGGTAAAGGGTTAAGCTATTCTCAAAAATCGGCAATTAATTTTCATTATTTTTTTCATTTTTTGTCTCAAAAACATAGGTTATGACCCCTCATTGGAACGAGCTCATTGAGCTCGTTCCAAAGAGGGGTCATAACCTATGTTTTTGAGACAAAAAATGAAAAAAATTAGTTATTCAAGAATTTTTTTTGGAAGTGTCGTCTGCTTTTCATGTTAGGTAAAGGGTTAACTTTACAAAGTCAAGATAAGCTATTGCCATCATGCATGCGAAAGTCTGTGAGTCTGTTAGTCTGTTCACATTTTCCTTTAGCACAGGCTGCACCCCGTAGTTCTTGTCCAATCATCACAAAATTTCATATGCAGCTTTGAGGTCATGTCTAGATGAGAACCTCCCCTTTTGGTCGCGATCGGTCAACTGTGATGGCTGCCCAAGCCCAAAACCTGAAAACCTTTAGCATAGACTAATGGTCGTATTTATGAAGAGATTTTATTGTGACTTGGTAGGGTGACTCTATATAATGTCCAGATGAGAATGTCCCCTTTTGGTCGCGATTGGTCAACTGTGACGGCCACAGGGGCCCAAAGCCCAAAAACCTTTAGCTCAGTCTACAGGCCAAATTTATGAAGGGATTTCATTGTAACTTGATAGGATGACTCATTTTGGAATAATATCAATGTAACTTGGTTACTTTGGTTGACATACATTAACTGTGAGGGCTACATTTAGCTACCCCTCAGTTCTTTAGTACAGTCTACACCTCAAATTATTTTTATTGAAAACATCGCATACAGGGAACAGAAATTAACATATTCTCAATTATCACAATTCTTGACGTATTTCATAATCCTTTCATAAACATTGAACATTGTCATTTTCCTCAAACACAACACACTTTCAAGTTAAGCTACTGTGTCATTGACACATACATTTAAGTTAAGGAGCTTGAAGTGTTGTTTACTGTATGTTCTTAACACACTGAACCCGAAACAGAGCTTTTTTCCTCAAACCGAACTGAAACCGAATCGGAAACACCAAAACCTCCCAGCTCTAATTTCCAAATTTCAGTCTGCAATGAGTCTAACTAATTTATCTGTGTATGGACTTTGATGATGTTTTGAAACTTTCCAAGCAAGACCCCTAAAAGGTGAACATATGTATGTTTCCAAATTTTCATTCTACAATGATTTTAACCAGGTTTTAATCTGCAGTAATTTTTACCAAGTTATGTCCTTTTCTGTATGAAGTTCTTCTGCCTGCAACTTGTTCAACATAGCTGAGTTGATTTTAATGAGACTTTTCCTAAAGGATGATTTGCAAGTGAACTTGTGCATATTTATAAATTTTCAGGCTGTAATAATTTTGACCAGCTTATATGTCTTTGAATTTTGATCTAATATAGATTTTTGTATGACATTTTTGGGTGCACAACTATGCCTACATTTCTGAATTGATTTTGATAAAATTTCTCAGACAATTTGGAATTTGTCACGTGATCAAGGATGGCGGGTAGCTGATTTTCTTTGTCTCTCTGGTTTTGTAATTAAAAATGGATTAAAACGGTTATTTATTATAGTATGTGACTTTTCTGCAATATGTTTGATTATTGATGGGGTAAGGAGTAACTTCCAGTTGATTTGTTACACGATCTTCCAGGAATTCGTCATTTTTCGTGTACGTGAATGTTAGTCTTGTCACCGCTTTTCGTTGTATTCAATGGAACAAAGAACTAACCCAAACAATCAGTTGGAATCTGATAAACGAAGGCGAGCATCTAGTGACGGTGATAGTATAATTGGACTCCATAGTACGAAAAAATATAAGGAAATTAGTGATTCCATATCAGATTCTTTGTATGAGGCAGAAACAAGTATTGACACTAGTTTGGAAATTACTATGGAAACCGGTAGGGAATCAATTCAGGATAGTGGCAACAGTGAGTTGACAGATAGTTTAATAGTTGCCCTCACGCATCCTAGAGTGAAATCAGTTCTGGAAAATCTTATTCGGTCCACTTTCACTGCACAAATTAATGAACTGAGTGCTCGCGTTGAAGAGCTCGAGAGCTCGAACAGCGCGAAAGACGATGCCATATCCCGCCTTGAGAACGAGCTAGATGAGTTAAAACAGTATGGCATGCGAAACAGTTTGCGGATATCGGGCATTCCAGAATCGACTGGTGAGGTGACAGACAATTTGGTGATAGACTTGGCAAAAACGATGGATGTTCCCCTTGAAATAAACGATATTGAAAGAAGTCATCATTCTGGTCGTTCTGGTCATCGTTCTGGTGCTCCAGGAGGGAACAGAAATCAACCAAGAACTGTGTTAGTAAAGTTCTGTAGTTACAGAGTGCGGGACAAATTCTACAGAGCACGAGGAAAACTGAGATCAACAGCAAACACCAAGAATGTGTATGTAAATGAACACCTGACCGCGACAAGAGCACAACTTGCAAAAACATGTCGTACACTTGTTAAGGAAAAGAAGGTCACCCAAACCTGGACATTTGATGGAACTTTATTTGTTAAATTGAAAGATGACACTGTTCGGCATCTGAATTCACCCCAAGAAGTCAACAAACTTGACAAGTGGCTGCGACGTGCATCGAACATTGTGTTAAATTAAACAAACTTCAGAAGAAAAGTCAAAGTTGAACAAAACTGATGTAATCTCTATTATTGCTTAATGCTTATGTTATGGAGTTAACTGTACTCAAGTCCAACCTAAGACCATCAGTGAAGGCCCAGTCTACACAGAAACTGATTGCCACCGAAGATTATGTGCTGGCTCAACACATATAGCAAGTATAGTTTCCTACTTTTCATAGATTCTCTCTCCAACATCCCTCCCCTATACATAAACACCTACACTGAAGATGATATGATGTCACAACAAGCGCAGCAAATATAGTTTCTCACTTTCCATAACCAAACAACTCTTCATAAAACAATTTTTGTAAAAAGATACCTAAAAATTCCACAGTTATAACACTGTTTCTGAAATGCAGTACAAATTGTTTTGTTACTGCATAGTGGAGAGTGTCTTGTGGCACTCACCAACACACTGTAACTGAAAACTTACACAAAAACACCTCTCTATGGGGAAATAATGCCGTGGTGGCAACCTGGTGGATAATGCTCCCCCCAATAAATTGTAATCAAACAGTTCTACAAAAAGAAAATTATGTTAAGTATCTACAGGTATGTAACTGCTTCTGATATGCTGTGCAAATTGTTTTGTTCCAGTGTAGTGGAGAGTGTCTTGTGGCACTCACCAACACACTGTAACTGAAAACTTACACAAAAACATCTCTCTATGGGGAAATGATGCCATTGTGGCAACCTGGTGGATAATGCTCCCTCTAATAAATTGTAATCAAACAGTTATACAAAAAGAAAATAATGTTAAGTATCTACAGGTATGTAATTGCTTCTGATAGGCTGTGTAAATTGTTTTGTTCCAGTGCAGTGGAGAGTGTCTTGTGACCTTTTCCAGTGCACTGCTACCAATTTATACAAAACACCTCTATATGGAGAACTGATGTTCCGAGATACAAAAGCACCTGTATGTGGTAAGTGGACGTCAATGTTGCAACCTGGTGGATGCAAAAATGTAACCAAACAGTTCTACAAATAAAAAAAAAATTATGTAAAGAATCTACAGGTATTTCATTGTTGTTTATATTTTGTGCAAATTGTTTTGTTCCACTGTAGATAAGAGTATCTTGTTGTACTCTCCAATACACTCTAACTGAAGAAAGCAGACGAAAATAGACAAAAATACCATTACATGGAGAACTGATGTCATTTTTGCAACCAGACAGATACTGTGTGATGCCCCCTCCCCCCAATAAATTGTAACTAATCAATTCTACATAAACAAGCTTTATATAAAGAATGTACTGGTATATCATTGTTTCTGATATGCTGTGAAAATTGTTTTGTTCCAGTGTAGTGGGGAATGCCTTGCTGTACTCTCCAGGGCACTGTAAGTGAACAATTATGCACAAAACACCACTATATGGAGAACTCATGTCACTGTTGCACCTGCTTGATGATGTGAGATGCCCCTTCCCCTCACTTCAAAACAAATGTTAACTTTCTGTGGATAACTGATGTCATCGTTGCAATCTAGTGGATAATGTGTAATGACCCCACCCCCCCCCCCCCCCCTATAAATTGTAACCAAACAATTCCACATAAAAGGGTTGTATGAAAAGAATTTATGGTGTACAAATTGTTTTGTTCCAATGTAGTGGAGAGTGCCTTATGGCACTCTCCAAAACACTGTAACTGGGCAAACATACAAAAACACCCCTACATGGAGAACTGATGCCATTTTTGCAATCTGATAGGTAAGAATTATCCTGATGGATAATGAGTGATGCCCCCCCCCCCCCCCCTCCCAAAGTCTACAAAAAAGTTATGCAAATAATTATGTCATTGTTTTTGATACTCTCTGCAAATTGTTTTGTTCTGTTGCTGTGAAGAGTGTCTTGTTGTATTCTCAAATACACTTCTGTAACTGAATAGACATAAGAACAACACTACTATATGGAGAGCTGATGCCATTTTTGCATCCAGGCAGACACTGTGTGATGCCGCCACCCCCAATACATTGCAACCAATCAATTCTACATAAAAAAGTTTTACATACATGTAAAGAATGTACTGGTATGTGACGCCTCCCCCATAAAAAAAAATACAGTGTAACTATCAATTCTACATAAGCAAGTTTTACATGTACATGTATATAAAGCATGTACTGGTATGGCATTGTTTCTGATATGTTGTGAAAGTTGTTTTGTTCCAGTGTAGGGGAGAGTGTCTTGTTGTACTCTCCAGGGCACCGGGAGTGAACAATTATGCACAAGGCACCAATATGTGGAGAACTGATGTCGTTGTTGCAACCTGCTTGATAATGTGAGATGCACCCCCCGCCCCCACCTCAAAACAAATGTAACTTTTCTGTGGATAACTGATATCATTGTTGCAATTTAGTGGATAATGTGTGATGCCACCACCCCTCTCCCCCGTATCAATTGTAACCAAACAATCCTACATACGAGGGTTTACGAAAAAATGTACTGGTATAACATTGTTTCTGATCAAACTGATGTTATCGATGAAAACTGGTGGATAATATGTGATGCCCCCCCCCCCCCCCCCCCCCCCCCAACCGAACATTTTTACAAAAACAAAATGTAAAGAATCCACAGGTATGCCATTTTTTTTTTTTTTTTTTTTTTTTTTTTTTTTTTTTTTTTTTTTTTACATATGCTACGCAAATAGTTTGTTCTTTGTATACATTGTAACTGAACAATTACACAATAAATTGTAACCAAACAATTCTACATGAGAGGGTTGTATGAAAAAATGTACTGGTATAACATTGTTACTGATCAAACTGATGCTATTGATGAAATCTGGGGGATAATGTGTGATGCCACTCCCCTCTCCCCCCACCCCCTCAAAAAAAAAAAAAAAAAAAAAAAAATTCTACAAAATCCAAATGTAAAGAATGTACAGGTATGCCATTTTTTACATATGATGCGCAAATTATCTGTTCTTCAATAAACTGTAACTAAACAATTACACAATAAACACCTGTTGAAACCTGGTGGATATTGAGCGATGATCCCCCCCCCCCCCCCCCCCCCCCAAAGAAAATATAAAAACTGATGTCTTTGTCATTGCTGCAAACTGGTGGATGGTGTGTGATGTTCCATCCCAGCCCCCCCCCCCCCCCCCCCAAAAAAAAAAAAAAAAATAATAAAAACTGGAACCATACAACTTTACATAAAACAAAATTATGTAAAGAATCAACAGACATGTCATTGTTTCTGATATGCTGTACAAATTGTTTTCTTCCAGTGTGGTGAAGAGTGCCTTACGGCACTTTCCAAGCCACTGTAACTGAACAAAGATACAAAAACACCCTACATGGAGAACTGATGCCATTTCTGCAACCTGATAGGTAATAATTATCCTGATGGATAATATGTGACGCCCCTCCCCCTCCCCCCCAAATAAAACATTCTTACAAAAACAAAATGTATTATATTGTTTCTGATCCAACTGATGTTATTGATAAAATCTGGTCGATAATGTGTGATGCCACACCCCCTCCCTCCCCCAATAAAACATTTCTACAAAAACAAACTGTAAAGAATCTACAGGTATGCCATTTTTTTAGATATGCTGCGCAAATTGTCTGTTCTTTCAATACACTGTAAATAAACAATTACACAATAAACACCTGTTGAAACCTGGTGGATATTGAGTGATGACCACCCCCCCCCCCCCCCCCCCAAAAAAAAAAAAAAAAAAAAAAAAAAAATGGAACCATACAGTTTTACATATAACAAACATTATGTAAAGAATCAAGAGACATGTCATTGTTTCTGATATGCTGTACAAATTGTTTTGTTCCAACATAGTGGAGAGTGCCTTATGGCACTCTCCAAAACACTGTAACTGGGCAAACATACAAAAACACCCCTACATGGAGAACTGATGCCATTTTTGCATCCGATAGGTAATAATTATCTTGATGGATAATGTGTGATGCCCTCTCCCCCCCTCCCAAAGTCTGCAAATAATGTACACAATTATGTCTTTGTTTCTGATATTCTGTGCAAATTGTTTTGTTCCATTGTAGTGGATAGTGTCTTCTTGTATTCTCAAATACATTACTGTAATTGGACAAACATACAAAAACACTACTACATGGAGAACTGATGTCATTTTTGCAACCAGGCTGATACTGTGTGATGCCCCCCCCCCCCCCCCAACACATTGTAACCATTCAATTCTAAATAAAAAATAGTTTTATATAAAGACTGTACTGGTATGTGATGCCCCCCCCCCCCCCCCCCTCCAAATACATTGTAACCAACCAATTCTACATAAACAAGATTTATATAAAGAATGGACTGGTATATCATTGTTTCTGATATGCTGTGAAAATTGTACTGTTCCAGTGTAGTGGAGAGTGTCATGTGCTACTCTCCAGGGCACTGTAACTGAACATTTACACACAATACACCTCTGTATGGAGATCTGATGTCTTTGTCAAAGCTGATAAGTGGAGAGAGTCATGTTCTACTCTCCAGGGCACTGTAACTGAACATTTACACACAATACACCTCTGTATGGAGATCTGATGTCTTTGTCATTGATGCAACCTGGTGGATGGTGTGTGATGTTCCATCCCCCCCCCCCCCCCCCCAAAAAAAAAAAAATAAAATAAAAACTGGAACCATACAGTTTTACGTAAAACAAAAATTATGTAAAGAATCAACAGACATGTCATTGTTTCTGATATGCTGTACAAATTGTTTTGTTCCAATGTAGTGGATAGTGCCTTATGGCACTCTCCAAGGCACTGTAACTGAACAAACATACAAAAACACCCTACATGGAGAACTGATGCCATTTCTGCAACCTGATAGGTAATAATTACCCTGATGGATAATATGTGATGCCCTCCCCCTCCCAAAGTCTACAAAAAAGGTTATATAAACAATCTTGTCATTGTTTTTGATATTCAGTGTAGATTGTCTTGTTCCATTGCAGTGGAGAGTGTCTTGTTGTATTCTACTTAAACAAGATTTATATAAAGAATGGACTGGTATATCATTGTTTCTGATATGCTGTGAAAATTGCTCAGTTCCAGTGTAGTGGAGAGTGTCATATGCTACTCTCCAGGGCACTGTAACTGAACATTTACACACAATACACCTCTGTATGGAGATCTGATGTCTTTGTCGACGCTGATAAGTGGAGAGAGTCATGTTCTACTCTCCAGGGCACTGTAACTGAACATTTACACACAATACACCTCTGTATGGAGATCTGATGTCGTTGACATTGACGCAACTTGGTGGATGGTGTGTGATGTTCCATCCCATCCCCCCCCCCCCCCCCCCCCCCAAAAAAAAAAAAAAAAAATGGAACAATACAGTTTTACATAAAACAAAAATTATGTAAAGAATCAACAGACATGTCATTGTTTCTGATATGCTGTACAAATTGTTTTGTTCCAATGTAGTGGATAGTGCCTTATGGCACTCTCCAAGACACTGTAACTGAACAAACATACAAAAACACCCTACATGGAGAACTGATGCCATTTCTGCACCTGATAGGTAATAATTATCCTGATGGATAATATGTGATGCCCTCCCCCTCCCAAAGTCTACAAAAAAGGTTATGTAAACAATCTTGTCATTGTTTTTGATATTCAGTGTAGATTGTCTTGTTCCATTGCAGTGGAGAGTGTCTTGTTGTATTCTACTTAAACAAGATTTATATAAAGAATGGACTGGTATATCATTGTTTCTGATATGCTGTGAAAATTGTTCAGTTCCAGTGTAGTGGAGAGTGTCATGTGCTACTCTCCAGGGCACTGTAACTGAACATTTACACACAATACACCTCTGTATGGAGATCTGATGTCTTTGTCAAAGCTGATAAGTGGAGGGAGTCATGTTCTACTCTCCAGGGCACTGTAACTGAACATTTACACACAATACACCTCTGTATGGAGATCTGATGTCTCTGTCATTGCTGCAACCTGGTGGATGGTGTGTGATGTTCCATCCCTCCCCCCCCCCCCCCCCCCAAAAAAAAAAAATAAAAATAAAAACTGGAACCATACAGTTTTTCATAAAACAAAAAATAAGTAAAGAATCAACAGACATGTCATTGTTTCTGATATGCTGTACAAATTGTTTTGTTCCAATGTAGTGGATAGTGCCTTATGGCACTCTCCAAGACACTGTAACTGAACAAACATACAAAAACACCCTACATGGAGAATTGATGCCATTTCTGCAACCTGATAGGTAATAATTATCCTGATGGATAATATGTGATGCCCCTCCCCCTCCCAAAGTCTACAAAAAAAGTTATGTAAACAATTTTGTCATTGTTTTTGATATTCAGTGTAGATTGTCTTGTTCCATTGTAGTGGAGAGTGTCTTGTTGTATTCCACATAAACAAGATTTATATAAAGAATGGACTGGTATATCATTGTTTCTGATATGCTGTGAAAATTGTTCTGTTCCAGTGTAGTGGAGAGTGTCATGTGCTACTCTCCAGGGCACTGTAACTGAACATTTACACACAATACACCTCTGTATGGAGATCTGATGTCTTTGTCAAAGCTGATAAGTGGAGAGAGTCATGTTCTACTCTCCAGGGCACTGTAACTGAACATTTACACACAATACACCTCTGTATGGAGATCTGATGTCTTTGTCATTGCTGCAACCTGGTGGATGGTGTGTGATGTTCCATCCCCCCCCCCCCCCCCAAAAAAAAAAATAAAATAAAATAAAATAAAAACTGGAACCATAGAGTTTTACATAAAACAAAAATTATGTAAAGAATCAACAGACATGTCATTGTTTCAGATATGCTGTACAAATTGTTTTGTTCCAAAGTAGTGGAGAGTGCTTTATGGCACTCTCCAAGACACTGTAACTGAACAAACATACAAAAACAACCTACATGGAGAACTGATGCCATTTCTGCAACCTGATACGTAATAATTATCCTGATGGATAATATGTGATGCCCTCCCCCTCCCAAAGTCTACAAAAAAGGTTATGTAAACAATTTTGTTATTGTTTTTGATATTCAGTGTAGATTGTCTTGTTCCATTGTAGTGTAGAGTGTCTTGCTGTATTCTACATAAACAAGATTTATATAAAGAATGGACTGGTATATCATTGTTTCTGATATGCTGTGAAAATTGTTCTGTTCCAGTGTAGTGGAGAGTGTCATGTGCTACTCTCTCTTTTGTCAAAGCTGATAAGTGGAGAGAGTCATGTTCTACTCTCCAGGGCACTGTAACTGAACATTTACATACAATACACCTCTGTATGGAGATCTGATGTCTTTGTCATTGCTGCAACCTGGTGGATGGTGTGTGATGTTCCATCCCCCCCCCCCCCCAAGAAAAAAAAAAAATAATAAAAACTGGAACCATACAGTTTTACATAAAACAAAAATTATGTAAAGAATCAACAGACATGTCATTGTTTCTGATATGCTGTACAAATTGTTTTGTTCCAACGTAGTGGAGAGTGCCTTATGGCACTCTCCAAAACACTGTAACTGGGCAAACATACAAAAACACCCCTACTTGGAGAACTGATGCCATTTCTGCAACCTGATAGGTAATAATTATCCTGATGGATAATATGTGAAGCCCCGCCCCCCCCCCCCTCCCAAATTCTACAAAATACCTGACAAGTAATAACTATCCTGATGGATAATATGTGATGCCCTCCCCCCCTCTCAAAGTCTACAAAAAAGGTTATGTAAACAATTTTGTCATTGCATTTGATATTCAGTGTAGATTGTCTTGTCCCATTGTAGTGGAGAGTGTCTTGTTGTATTCTCAAATACACTACTATAACTGAACAGACATACAAAACACTACTACATGGAGAACTGATGTCATTTTTTAACCAGGCGAATACTGTGTGGTGCCCCCACACCCAATACATTGTAACCAAGCAATTCTACATAAAAAAGTTTTATATAAAGAATGTACTGGTATGTGATGCCCCCCCCCCCCCCCCCCCCCCATGAAAAATACATTGTAACTGTCAATTCTACATAAACAAGTCTCATATAAAGAATGTACTGGTATATCATTGTTTCTGATATGCTGTGAAAATTGTTTTGTTCCAATGTGGTGGAGAGTCTTGTTGTACTCTTCGGGGCAATGGAACTGAACAATTATGCACATAACATCACTATTGGGTGAACTGATGTCATTGTTGCAACCTGCTTGATAACGGAAGATAACCCCCCCCCCCCCCCCACACCTCAAAACAAATGTAACCTTTTCTGTGGATAACTGAAGTCACTGTTGCAAACTAGTGGATAATGTGTGATGCCAGCACCCCTCTCCCCACTATAAATTGTAACCAAACAATTCTACATAAAAGGGTTGTGTGAAAAGAATGTACTGGTATTATATTGTTTCTGATCCAACTGATGTTATTGATAAAATCTGGTCGATAATGCGTGCCATATTCCCCCCCCCCCCCCCCCCCCCCCCCCCCACAATAAAACATTGAAGCATTGGAGAGTGCAGCGGGACATTCTCGTCTGCGGTTGAACGGAGCAATTTCGCAAATAAAAAAGGAAGTGTTTTGTAAAGAATCTACAGGTATTTCACTGGTTTTTTTTTTTTTATTTTTTTTTTATTTTTTTATTTCGTTTCTGATCCAACTGATGTTATTGATAAAATCTGGTCAATAATGTGTGCCACACCCCCTCCCCCCAATAAAACATTGGAGCATTGGAGAGTGCAACGGGACATTCTCGTCTGTGGTGGAGCGGAGCAGTTTTCGCAAGTGAAAAAGGGAATGTTTTGCAAAGAATCTACAGGTATTTCACTGTTTTTTTTTTTTATTTTGTGCAGATTGTTTTGTTCCGCTGTGGATGGGAGTGTCTTGTTGTACTCTCCAATGCACTCCAACTGAAGAAAACATAAAAAACACACCATTATATGGAGAACTGATGTCATTTTTGCAACGAAGCAGATACTGCATGATGTCCCCCCCCCCCCTCCCCACCAAGTAAATTGTGCAACCTGGTGGATAATATAAATTGTAACCAACTTCTCCCAACAAACCTGGTAGATAATGTGTGATGTCCCCCCATCCCCCCCCCCCCCCCCCACACTCCCCGCTTGAAAAAAAAGAATTGTAAGAAAATATTTCTACAAAAAACCCAAAACTATGTAAAGAATCTACGGGTATCTCATTGTGGCTGATATGCTGTGCAAATTGTTCTGTTCCAGTGCAGTGGAGAGTGTCTTGTGGCAGTCTCCAATGCACTGTATGTGAACAATCATATTTAAAAAAAAAAAAAAAAAAATAGAAAAAAAAAATCCATGTGGAGAACTGATGTCACTGTTTTAATCTGGTGGATACTGGGTGATGTGCCAAATAAATTATATTCTATCACTTTTACATAAAAAAAAACAAAAAAAAAAAACATTATGCTAAATATCAACAAGTACGTCATTGCTTATGATATGCTATGCAACTTGTTCTGTGCCATTGTGGTGGAGAGTATTTTGTTGTACTCTTCAACACAATCTATCGCCCCTATATGGAGAACTGATATCATTTTCTTCAACCTGGTGGATAATGTGTGATGCCCCCCCCCCCCCCCCCCCCCCCCCCCCCCCGAAATAAATTGTAACCATACTATTTTGCATAAAAAGTTTTCTGTTAAGATGTCTGGTGGATAATGTGTGATGTCACTACCCCCCCTCCCCAACAAACTGTGTGACACTCTCCTAGACACTGTAATTAAAAAGATGTACAAAACACCTCTATAAGGAGAAGTGACGACTTTTTTGCAATCCTCATTCCACGATAGTCAATGCAATAACCGTTCAGCAGCCACTAGGATGACACCAATAAGCCAATTTCGAGACTACCATCTTTGGACTTTGATCTGTGCGGGGTCGCGGGTCGCGAGGTGTAAACAGTGCGATTTCATTGCTAATAACGCGTTTTCTTGGAATGTTTATACCTCGCGACCTGTGACCTTGCATGGATTGAGGGCCGGGATGGCGGTTTCGAAATTGGCTTATACGAGAACTGACATTGGCACAAATAGAAAATGTGAAACGGAAATCAGTAATCAGGTGTTATCCTAGTGGCCACATTGTTGACTCGAATAATAAAAACCAGAGAACATTCATATTCAGGACACCATCCTTGAATGCTAGAAATTACCTCTTGTACATATTTTTTATTTATATTTTTCCTTGCTCTATATTATGCAACATTGTGTCAACGGTTATTATCATTTAACAGTACTGATGAAATATTGACTCACATTATCTTCTCTAGACCAGGTACTAAATACATTGTGCTCGATGAAGTTGCATCTGTACTAACCCCTCTCTTTTGCTCGTGCGTTCGTGTTGTTAGTGGTCGGTTTGGATATCATGGCAGGTAGTATCAATTTGGACGAGATCCAGACTAATCCCGAATATGACTTTGGTCTCCTACTGAATGATAAAATTGGGAGGTCTCCCGAAGACAATGACTCCACATCCATTTTTAACAATACAGAATGTAAGTACCTCCTGCCTAGTGAATTGGTTAGTGAACTTGGTGGGGTGCGTGGATCTTTCTCGGCATTTCACATCAATTGCCAAAGTCTAAATGCCCATTGGGATCCACTACATCACCTACTCTCCGACCTGAATAATGAAGAAAACACATTCGATGTCATTGGACTTACAGAAATCTTTCAAGTCCCCTCAAATGTTTCTTACAATCTAGAAGGATATCACCCCTTATTAACAAACACAAGGCCTAGTGATGACGACAGGCGTGGGGGTGTTGGGCTGTTCATAAAAAATGAAATTTCATTCAGTGTTCGTAAAGATCTGTCCGTTTTTATACCTCATGTATTTGAGTCTATCTTTGTTGAATTAAAGTCAAAACTTTCGACAAAAATAATTGGCGTAATATACAGACCAAATACGGCACCAAAAGCAGATATAGACTTATTCCATTCAAAAATGAACTATTTAACAGATATAATTAATAAGGAAAAGAAAACAGCCCTGATTATGGGCGACTTCAATATTGACCTTTTAAAAGTAGCTTCTCATCTTAAAACAGACTTATTTATTGACATGATGTTTAGTGAAGGCTTCACACCTGTTATCACCAAACCAACCAGAGTAACAGACCGTTCAGCAACGCTGATAGACCACATCTTTACCAACTCTATTTCTAATCAATTCAAATCTGGAATATTCCTAACCGATGTTTCAGACCACTTTGGAATTTTTTATATTGAATTAGCCCATACAAAACCTGAATGTTTAAAACCCCTTCTCTCCAGGAAAATAAATTACAGAAGTATAGAACTTTTTAAGTCGTTGCTGTCTCAAAGCGACTTTTCTTCAGTTATGGAGGCAGACTGTCCCAATATAGCTTATGATAACTTCTTGAATATCTACTTGAATGCCTTCGAATCAGCCTTCCCTTTAAAAAGCCTTAAACCAAATAAGAAATTCATAAAACGACAGCCGTGGATGACCAAAGGTCTTTTAGTTTCATCCAATAACAAAAATAAATTTTTCAACAAGAAGTTGCGATCTCCCTCAGAATTTAATGTTAGGAATTACAAGAATTACTGCCGGGTATTTAACAGAATTCGAAAGCAAAGCAAAGCTATGTATTATGAACAAATCTTCATCGAAAACAAGAACAACATGCGTAAAACGTGGCAAGTTTTGAGTAATGCATTAAATAGGAACAAAAATAAGAAATCCCTACCTTCTTTCTTCAATCTTGGTGACAAAAAAATAGATACGCCAAAGGACATTGCACAGGAATTTAATAACTTCTTTGCAAACATAGGCAATCAGACTTCACAACTGATATCCAACCCCCAAAAGTCATTTGACGAGTACCTGAATACTAGACAACCCCAAAACATGTTTATTACACCGACGTCGCCTTCTGAAATAACGAATATCGTAAATTCAATGAAACCTAAATTAAGCCAAGACTGTGAAAATGTATCGACGAGTATCCTCAAACACTCAATAAACTTCATTGCCACCCCACTCGCGCATATAATGAACAATTCATTCAACCAGGGTACAGTTCCTGACAGGATGAAAATTGCTAAGGTTACCCCAATTTTTAAAGCAGGTGATGAAAACAATTTCACGAACTATAGACCAATCAGCATTTTGCCTGTTTTTTCAAAAATCCTAGAAAAAATTATGTTTATAAGACTCACAAATTTTTTAAACAAATTCGACATTCTCTATCCTCACCAATACGGCTTTAGGAAACATCACAGTACAGTGCATCCTGTTATGCATTTGTTAAAACATATAGCCACAGAAAATAACAAAGTTAGTAAAGACAGTACACTAGCCTTATTCTTGGATCTCTCTAAGGCCTTTGATACCATAAGCCACGAGATATTACTTCAAAAATTAGAACATTATGGAATAAGAGGCAATGCTAATCAATGGTTCAAAAGCTACGTTCAGAACAGGACACAGTATGTCTTCCTTGGTGACAGTAAATCGAACTTAGCCGAAATAACATGTGGGGTACCACAAGGTTCAATATTAGGCCCCATCCTTTTTCTTGTTTACATAAACGATATAAATAATTCAACAACATTAAATGTTCTATCGTTTGCAGATGATACCTCGGGATACAAGTCTGGAGTAGAGATAAACCCGCTGATCGAAGAATTCAACGAGGAACTGCAAAAAATATTCAATTGGTGCTCCGCCAACCACTTAGTTTTGAACCCGAAGAAAACGAAATATATAATTATCAATCCATCCCACAAAAAAAATACTTCCCATGAGAATATATGTATTAATAATCAGATTATCGACAAAGTTGGCAACAGGCAGAACGAAAAATCATTAAAATTCCTGGGCATAAATATCGACGAAAATCTAACCTATAATGGACACATATCCCAAATCTGCTCGAAAGTTGCCTTTGCCAATCTCATTCTAAGTAAAGTGAAAAAAATTCTTCCTCACAGAGTTATGAAAACTTTATATTTTACCTTAATACAAAGTCACTTTATATACGGAATTCCGTTATGGGGAGGCTCTAAAGCTTGTAATCGACTGTTTAAACTACAAAAACGATCATTACGAATCATAAATAATAAGAAATATAATGCTCATACTGACCCACTGTTTACTAAAGACGGAATTTTAAAGATAAAGGACTTGTATAATTTGCATGTCTATCTGTTTATGTTTGACTGGCAAAATGGAAATCTCCCGGCATCATTTGCGAATTTTTTTCCTTCTGTAAATAACCAAAACAATGTTAGCACACGCCAAACGGACCTTTTATATATACACAGAACTAGAACAAAAACATTAGATAAGCTGCCTGTTTTTGCATTTCCTAAACTATGGAACGAACTAGAAAGGGATATCAGGGCAATAAAAAACAGGAAGAAGTTCAAAAAAACGCTAATTACAAGATTGCTTTCGACATACTCAAACAATATCTCCTGTTCTAATCCCTACTGCCCAGATTGTGCTATCTAGTTGCATCCCCGGTTTTGTACCGCCTCTCACTAGTTTATACCGACTTTCGTCAACTTTTCACCAGGATACCACCTGGATTAACAAGCTCTCAGGATGTATTGGAAACTCATTCTCAACGTAATTTGTCTGGTATTCTCGTCCCAGCTGGCTTTTGATTCGGTCTTCCCCATGTTTTTTTTTATTTTTTTTTTTTTTTTTTTTTTTTTTAATTTTTTATTTTTTTTTTTTTTTTATTTTTTTTTTTTTTTTTTATTTTTTTATTTTTTTTTTTTATTAGCAGTTTGCCTCTCACTCTGTATACGCATAAATAAAGGAAATAAAGGAATGGTGAAGTCCGTTTCATGTGCCTAGCTCAACTGGGCTCCGACCACCACTCGCATCACCAACACATGATTTATTCGAGCTATTCTTAAAAGAAGATAATGGGAATTTACCATGTTGCATTAGAACTTCTTCATTTTTTCTACCCCCTTAGTCTTTCTATTTCACTCTATTTTTCTCTTTCATATCTCAATGCTCTATCTCTTTCCTACATGAGGGAAGGCAGGAAGACAGCCAATCTGGCTATGCCTTACCCTACCAGTATACGAATGAAGTACTGACGGATTTGTAATATAGTGTCAACTGAATTTATATATTGTAAATGTTCTGATTTCATGTACTGTATGTTTAGTCTTTTGTAAATTTGTATGCTGGTGAATAAAATATATATCAATATATATCAATATATCAATATATCAGACATGCTTCCAAACAAGTGCTTGTCTGTATGCTTTAAAATTTTAGATTTCAACTTTCAGACGTGTATTCTGAACGGTAAGAAGTCAGGGTAGTATAAGTCACCATCAGTCATAGTTCTAGTTTTTTATGCAATGATGAAAAATTTAGTTCTGTCAGACAAGATATAATGGATTAAATGCCTTAACCATTTACCTAACATGAAAAGCAGACGCTTGCAAACAAAATTCTTGAATAACTATTTTTTTTCATTTTTTGTTTCAAAAACATATGTTATGACCCCTCATTGGAATGAGCTTGATGACCTTGTTCCAAAGAGGGGTCATAACATGTTTTTGAGACAAAAAAATGAAAAAATAATGAAAATTAATTGGTGATTTTTGTGAATAGTGCTGGCCGGCTTTGGCCATTAAGTTAGGTAAAGGATTAATTTTAGAGATTGATGCTAAAATTGTTAACAGCACACATTTTGGGTGTTGTGCATTTGAAATGTGGGTGCATGACCAGATTTATATTCAATCTACAGGGTTTTACTCCATTATCCATATGAAATTAACATGTCCAATTTTCTAAGGTTCAGCTCTACAGTTTTAAAGACGATTTTCCAAAATGACATGTCATGTACTCTCTTCAAAGATGATGGTTAGGTAGCCATGATGTGTGTAGCCTTGGAAAGAAAAATGAGAAAAAAACAAACTCCTCAAAATGCTCAGCAAACATGGAAGAAACTAATTCTCTCCCTTTCCTGATTTCAGTTGGAATTTTCATGCATAAACTATACTGTCAGGTCACAAGGTTTAGTTTTGAAATCCTCTCAGACATTTTTGTTCTTAAGTATTGATGCATTTAGGTCTTTAACACATATAAGTCTGAAATTGCCTGTGTTGTAAAACAGCAGGTGTTCTGTCTCTGATGGTCCTGATAAGACTTGAAGAGTTGACACTTGGCTGAAAACACCTGCTAGGCCATAAATCTTGATCAGTATGTAATGTTCAATCAATTCACTCTAATTTCTGAGACATGGATCAGTTCAGGGAATGGAATTTTAAAATATTTTCTCCAGTATACAATGTTTTATCTATTGACTAGGATGCATTGTTAATCTGATACAGAACTGTATCATGATATTTCCACTTAACCACTGAGAAATTTCCTGTATCACATAGACATGGTTGTTCAGGAAAATCCACTTATGTGATGCAGATTTATTTTCCATTCCCTGAAATTAATTTATGATTTTTGCCTTACCTTGAATGTGTTAGTGTTGCGCAGATAACAAAATAGCTTTGACAACAACTGCAAAGAGATTTGCAGAGTTTTCTGATGATGAAATTGCAGTGGAAAAGAGATGTCAGTAGATAAAATCATCATCCCATGTCTGTTCATGTAGTACAGGTTTTTTCCTACCCAAAGCCAGCCGTATCTCATTTGCCCTTAAATGGGATAAGCTGGCTTCAGTTAGTAAAACCTGTTCTACATGAACAAAAATGGAGTAACTAATATTCTTACTTGTAAATTCATTATTTGAACTCACAGTAATAATCTTTATCTATTGACTAAAGTGAATTTTTTGATTTGATTGGTTGATAGATACGTGGTATGAGACCATATTCATTGAAACCCACGATACGTCCGCCCAGCCACTGACAAATTTCCCATATCCAGTGAAAGCCTCATTCCGAAATCTACAAATTCTCCATACCCCGTAGAAGACGTGGCATTCCGGTTTTACAGTGTACATGTATTATATTTTAATTTTTTATCTCCAAAATATAGCTCATGACCCCTTATTGGAATGAGCTTGTCGAGTACCCTCCAATGTGGGGTTCATAAGCTATGTTTTTGAGACAAAAAAGAAAAAAAGAAATTCAATAATTTTTTTATACTAGTCATATCGGCATATTTTCACAAAACTCTTTTGTGCAAAAATTCTACAGAAACCTGTATGGCTCAACAATGGAAGATAAAAGATCTCATGCTGTCTGTGTTCACACATGAAATAGATTGTACTTCTAAAACGGAAAGTCAGTAGATAAATTTGTTACCCCATGTCTGATCATGTGGTACAGGTTTTTACCTACTCGAAGCCAGCCGAATCCCATTCGGCCTTCGGCCTCATGGGATATGGCTGGCTTCGGGTAAGTAAAAACCTGTACCATGTGATCAGACACGGGGTAACTAATAATAACCATGTGTACAGTGAGTACATGTCATAATTATTTATGTCATAGAAACCATGCATGGGTCCTTAAAAACCCTTGAATTCACAAAGAAGTTTTCAAGGCCTTGAAAGTAGACTGACAGTGTGCCACATTTACAATCATAGGTCACAATGCAATGCATAATCCTACTGATGTATTTGGTGCGAGCACAAGTGGTGATATTCCCTTTTGCTGATAGGGTGTGGAAGCCTTTCCAGGGAACATTTTGGAAAATGGGAGGTCATTGTGACCCTGTGGTAGCTTCTTCACATACGACCACTAAAGTATTCCCGCAGCAGTAAGTTGACTTATTCAGATTTAGAAAGGGGTATTCTATTTACAATGTCCCACATAATAAGAGACCAGCACTGGAGCTATAGGTTTCTGGTATTTGATTTCCCTTCCATGTGTTATCGCAGATATACCTTGTCCACTGCTCTTTGTGTTTCTAAAAATTTAAGTTACCAAAAAAAGACCAAAGGCGCACCCTGTGTGTAACCCAACTCAATCCACCCTTGGTAGCCAGAAATAAAATGCCAATAAATACTTTTTGTCTCTGATTACAGAGGTCGAGGTCTGTTTGTTAAATACTTTTTGTCTCTGATTACAGAGGTCGAGGTCTGTTTGTTGGTCTTGATCTTGTGAAAGACAGAAAAACAAGAGAACCTGCCACTGCAGAAGCACAGCATGTCATATACAGGTAAGTTGCAACACAGCCAAACAAAAATGTGGACAGTTTACTGAGATGGAGTGATTGGAGTCAAGTGTTTTCTGTGTCTGTATAACTACAACTAAATGAACTAGGAACTTCTATGGTATACTACCCTCACCATCCTTTGATAGTTGCAAATTGGAGACTGTCTACCACAAGTAACAAATACTTCTCAACTTCCCATGTAATGTACAGACACTCGGATAAGTGACAATGGCAACACTTTCTGATTTCAGTGTCCAGAGGAACTGGCAAGTAGGTGTTAAATATCATTAAAGCAAATTTTTTGTTCACATTTACATTTGTGTCTTAGTTCATAATACATAGGCATACATCAGTTTTGTTTTGATACAAAAATGCTTTCAACTAATTACATAAATCATAGTTTGTAGGAGGGAGCAAGAAAGTTGATATCAACAATTCGCTTCTCTTCTCATTGTATGATGAACACTTCATGAGAAAATGTTTGGGGTCTTCATAGCTATGGCTACATAAACAAGGGTCATCTGTCAAGAAGTGGTTGAGAAGATGAACAACTTTGAACCCTGTACCTAACATAATGGCAAAATCCAACCACTCTGTTCATAAAAAAACATAACTTGTGACCTCTCTTTAGAACAAGCTCATTCCAGTGAGGGGTCATAAGCTATGTCTTTGAGGCAAAAATAAAATATTTTAGTTAGGCCCCACAAAGTAGATCTTCTGTTTCTCGGGCCATTTTTTTGTAAAGTTGCTTGTGGGTGGGCAGTTTTTTATTGTATTTTTGTAATTATTTCTTTGCCATCAAAAATTCATGTTCTTAGTTTGTTTTATGTTTTAGTCATCAGCTCATAATCTACAGCATAGCATGGATGGTGGTTTATTTCATCCCTTGAGTGCAAGAAGGCTTTGCAATGCTGAAGCATTGCAAAGCCTTGTGGGTAAAATATCAGATATGATCCATTTAATTATTATTTTTAGCTCAACTTTGGCGAAGCCAAATTTGAGCTTTTGTCATGGCCCATTGTCCGTCTGTCCGTACGTCAACAATTGGATACGGCTCAGGCTAGAGGCCGTATTTATGAACTGATCTTTACGAAACATCTTGAGTACCTTTGTTATGACCGTGGGACGAAAACGAATGTTTTGGGGTCCAGTCCGAAATTCAAGATGGCTGCCAGCCACCCTTTTGTACCGACGATGCAGAAATCTGTTTTTTGCACAGAACTTCCATATGAAAGTGCTGATTTGAATAATTTTTTGTATGAATGTTTATTACCATGGGATACATCACATATAATACAGGTTTTTTTCTCGTACGTAAATTATGCAAATTAGACTATCTTTGATGTATTTAGTGTTACTTTCAGCACTGTCAGTGCAAATGCCAATACAGCTCGGGCTAGAGGCTGCATTTATGAACCGATCTTTACGAAACTTCTTGGGTACCTTTGGTATCACCGTGGAACGAGAACGAGTGTTTTTGGGTGCGGTCCGAAATTCAAGATGGCCACTGGCAGCCATTTTGTTCAAAATTAGGGGCAATCAGATTTTTGCTCAGAACTTCCACATGAAAGCTCTGATTTGAATAATTTTTTGTATGAATGTTTAGTACCATGGGATACATCACATATAACACAGGTTTTTTTCTCGTGCAGAAATTATGCAAATTAGATGAACTTTGATTTTTTCAGTGCTACTTACACACAGTAAGTACACATGTCAATACGGCTCAGGCTAGAGGCTGTATTTATGAACCGATCTTCACGAAACTTCTTGGGTACCTCTGCTGTCACCTTGGGACGAGAACAAGTGTTTCTGAGTGCGGTCCAGAATTCAAGATGGCTGCCAGTGGCCATTTTGTACCGAAATTTGGTCTAATCAGTTTTTTGTACAAAACTTCTATACGGCTCAGGCTAGAGGCCGTATTTATGAACCAATCTTTACGAAACTTCTTGGGTACCTTTGCTATCACCGTGGGATGAGAACGAGTGTTTTGGGGTGCAGCCCAAAATTCAAGATGGCCACCAGCAGCCATTTTTGTACCAAAATTAGTGCAATCAGTTTTTGTACAGAACTTCTATATGAAGGTCCTGATTTAAATAAATTTATGTTTAGTAAAATGGAATACATCACATACAGTACGTGTTTTTTTGTCGTGCAGAAATTATGCAAATTAGATGAATTTTGATTTATTTAGTGCCACTTATACACTGTAAGTGCACATGTCAATAAGGCTCGGGCTCAGACATGTTAACCTTCCAAAATTTTTTTCAGGGAAATTGAAGAAAATTTTCAGGGAGATGACATGATTTTCAGGGAGATTTTTTTTTGCGCGTAGAAGCCACGTGTGGATCAATTTTAAATACAAATTAATACCAAATACCCCACCCCACACACACAGACATAACAGGAAACAGTCCAACAACAATACATCAAAGGAACATACGCCAATGTTCTACTAACCGGTGGTGAGTGACCCAGACCTGTTAACCTCTCGAGGTGACTGTCAGTGAGATTTTGATGAGCTCCCAGTGAGACTCGGATGCTTGTCAGTGAGATTTTTGCATGTGGGCAGCACATCAATAATTTCCATGTTACCACCCCCCCCCCCCCCCCCCACACACACACACATACATTAAACATTCCACCCTAATGTGTTTTATTTGAACAATTTGTCCTTTCAAAAGCCAAAACATAGAAATATAGAGAAAAACAGAAATCAAAAATATGGATGTGGTCATTTGCCAATATCTGAGTTGTTCCAATGACATCCATATTTCAATGGTTTTATGTACAAAATGTTTGGAGATATTTTCAACCTTTTCAGCACTATATCAGTTTTGACGTTGTGTTGAAAGTTTTGGATCTATTTGGGAAATTATGGGTACTTGCGGCGACCTGCGGCGATCTGTGGTGTTTAGGCACACCCCGAGCCCGGTTGTTGTGGTAATTCGATCTGCCAAAGCCCAGCGCCCCACCTAACCACACCGGGTACTCACTGGAAGTAGTTGGTCATTTACGAAGGGGATTTGGAATGGGGTGATCATTTTTCAGTGAAACGTGAACATTATGCCACAGCCAGCCCAGGACGAAACATCTCCGGGATATTTAATTTATTTTGTTGTCCATTTATCACAACGAATGAAAAACGTCCAAGTGCCGTAAATTAGCAACTTTTTAGAGATTTTTTTCACCAAAAACATAATTTTTTTCACAGCCTGCTTTAGAAAATTGCGAATCGGAAATTTTTCCCAATATATTGAAAATTACGGCAACTCATATGTTTGAGCCATTTGTCTGCAAAATTGGCTATAATTATCTGAAGTGAAAGTGAAATCCAAAATGCACAATAATAAATTTGTGCGTATTTTTGCACATGTTCCATTGGACAAAATTTATGCGTATGGAACTTATTTTTCGATTTGACTGCTACCTGTATACAAGCAAAGGTGTGCCTTTAATATATAATCAATTTCAGCAATTATCCTGCATCTCAAATTCATTTAATCCGTCTGTCAAACGTGTTGCAAATAATCACAACACGGCCATTGACAGAAATGAGATTGGTCACCAGTTCTTTCGTAAGTGGTGACGTTTCACACAAACTTAATGACCTTGCCATTGAGAGTAGAGCACATGCTTTTGTATTTGTTAACAAAAGCTGGTGGATTCAGTTTTTGTCTGGTATGTCGACTTTCCGGGAGATTTTGGCCCAAATTGACTCCTGGGCGGGTGGGCGGGAGGGGATAGCTAATTCCGGGAGAATCCCGGGCATTCCGCTAGAGTTAACATGTCTGCTCGGGCTAGAGGCTGTATTTATCAACCGATCTTCACGAAACTTCTTGGGTACCTTTGTTATCACCTTGGGACAAGAACGAGTGTTTTTGAGTGCGGTCCAAAATTCAAGATGGCTGCCAGTGGCCATTTTGTACCAAAATTAGGTCCAATCAGTTTTTTGTCACAACTTCTATACAGCTTGTATTTATGAGCTGATCTTCATGAAACTTCTTGGGTACCTTTGTTTTCACCTTGGGACAGGAATGAGTGTGTTTTGGGGTGCCTTTGTTATAACTGTGCTATGAGAACAAATATTTTGGGGTTCAGTCAGACCCACTCTGGGACTCAAAAGATTTCTTTTCTAGTTTAGCATATGACTGTCACCCACCTTTACAATACTTTACCTATACATTTGTTACAGGCTATGGTCAGTATTTATGTACAGGCCGTTACAATACTTTATATGTACCTTTGTTATCAGGTCATTACCCAGATGTTTGTCATTGCTGTGTCACATACTATACATGTACATGTCTTGACAAGTTGAGCGACAGTGTCATTGACACTTTCATTTTAAGTTTGCATTCGTTATAAAAAGAGAGCATGCAGCAGCCAAAAGGACCATGCGGGAAGGTCTGGGAAACAGATTTATAAAGTTTTTAGACCTTATTCAAGAATTTTTTGCTATTCATGTTGGAAAGTTCAGTCACTGGAATCAAGATGTAACCAACAATGTAGGATTTGGCCACATCAAGAGCTTACATAGAAATACTAAGGAGTTTTCACACAATAGTTCTTTATTAGGATTTTAACTGTAAGAGCTAACAATACATATTTAATAGTCAGGTTTATTCCATAAGCCAAAGGTTGATGGAAGGTAACTATCTGATTAAGATTCGGATCTATAAGATACATTGCACAAATCCCCAGGGTTTCTCAATGGATAATAATGGATAGTTGAAAACCTTCTAGATTTTGCCATACAAGAAGGGAGAAACACCTAGGTGTAGTACCCTTCACCATTTGGTTGAAAATAGTAAGTTTATGTACTATGAAGCTTCCATGAGGTGGTGAAAAATTATTTTCTTTGTAAACGGAATTGTGATTTGTGCCACATGTAGCACCACTTATCAGGCTACAGGCATCCCTTGGTAGGTGTTCCACTATTCTAGTTTGGTTTTTGGTGCATTCATCCATTATGGCAGCCACATACATGGCCAAAAAAGGCAGAATATAACTTTTGTATATGATTTCTAATGGGGACTTTCAGGGCAAGCAGTGTTTAAGGCTTCCCATATAATTCATCATTGAACTTATATTTTTTTGATTAGTTAATTTCTTATCAACCTACCTTACACTTGTTTACTACAGGCTTGTACTACAGTGGAAGTCCCTAACTCTGAAAATATATTCTCTATTTTGATCTTTCCCTAGCGATTTGAGAAAGAAAAGTGGTGCAAAAGCACAAAGAAAAAAATAAGCCAAAAACTGGGTCGAGTGCTACGGGCGCACAACCAGTAGGGGATGCTCTTCTCCTAGTACCAATCCACGACTTTCGTTGCCAGTGTACAGACACGTAGCTAAAGACTCATTCTTTTTTCGTCCGCCATGTTGACGAGATGTCTTCTGCATTCGAAATCAGTGATCATCCTACTCATTAGATTGTTTGTTTCTGTGCTAAGATGATAGATCTAAGGATCTTCTGATTTCAGGACTGTGTTTTATTTTTATTCTTGACTTATTAATTTATTTTACTTTTATGTATTATTTTTCTCCGTGTTCGCGGTTGTATTTCATGTGCCCTATGGTTCGGACATAGAATTTTTTCACATTAATAATTTATGTTATCATTTTTGATACTGTTATTATTATTGGAGTTAGGTGTGTGCAGGGGGGTGCTTCTTGGACAGGATTTCTCCTCTTCTGTTGAGGGTGGAACTTCTGTTTGTGGGGCCCTGTCGACTGTCTGGGGTCTGTTGTGTTCCCGCCTGTCCATTTTTTTTCTGTCACCTTTCTCTCTTAGTTAGGGGTGTTCTTCTGTCTTCATCTGTTGAATTCACCTTCTTCTCTTCAGCTTTCACATCTGTCATGCCCAGGACTATTCCTTGTGGGCAATGCCTTCTACCTAAGCATATGGACGATTCACATGCTTCCTGCTCTTCCTGCAATGGGTGTTCTTCCGATCAACCCTGTGGGCTATGTGGATCGTGGTCATCCACATTTTGGGCATCATTGAACCATGTTGTGCGTTCTCCTGGTCGTGCCCTCCACACCTGCGGGAAAGGGGAACGCTGTCATTCGGGGCCTCCCGAAACGACCACGTCTGGTGAGAGTTATTCCTCCTCCGTGGGGTATGTGCAAACTTTTCTTGTGGTGGATACTGTGGGAGCTGTTGAGTTGTCTGGTGAAGAGATGCCTGGTTCTGAGACTGTGGTCCCTCTCCAGTCGACATCTGAAGCTGTCGCTAGGGTTGTGACTCCTCCTCCTTCAGAGCCGAGCGCAGTTGCTCTCTCCACCTTTCCACCAGTTTCAACGACTCGCGACGTATCTTCTGCTACTGCTGTTCCATCTGCTACGTCATTGGTCATCATTTCAGCTGGCCTCTGCTTATCCCTGCAGGGGTCTGCAGAAATGTCTGGTAGTGTGGACATGGGATATCAGTCTCAGCCTCCCCTGACTTCGACTTGGCAAAGTCCGAAGGGGCTGCTGGCCGAACCCTCTGCTGTGGTCTCTCATCCATCGAGCACCGCAGTTTTTTCATTGGATTTGGATGTTCATGGTGGGGCCACCATGAACTATGTGGCGTTTCCGTCCATGCACTCTGGTCACATGGCCAGTTTTGTGGGACCAATGCCTTTTGTGCAGCCGGGACCTTCTGTCCCTCAGAAGTCCGTGGCGACTCTGCTGAGTTCCCGCTCTGTAGATCCTCAGGGTATGTCATACCCCAATACACATCTGCCTTCAGATGTTTCGACTGCCATGCATCACCCTGCATAGGGTGTACTAGAGGATTGTGACCCTTTGCTGGTTAAAAGGGTCAAGAGTGAAGCCACTTTGCCGTTCCATTCCCATGTCGAACCGGCCGGCATGGGCCGTGAGCTTAGGGAGGTCCTCTCCTTGCTCACTCAGATTCTTTCCAAAAGCCTTCCCGTTGCTTCCAGCGAGGCTACTAGTGGTTTCCAGGCACCCCCAGCGGTGCCACTTCCCAGAATTGGAAGCAGGCCGCTTTCCGATCCCTCAGATGTGCCTACACCATGGGAGGCATCGGCTGGTTTGCCCATGATGGGTTATGTGTCTTCCGACTCCAGGGATGAGTCCAGCATACCAGACGTCGAGAGCCTACAGTCTTCTGACTTGGGGGCAGCTCTTGACTTTGTGTTTGGGTTCCTTCCAGATCTCAAACCGCCAAACCAGCCGACAGTCAGCCAGGCCGCGATCATCGGTCACGCACCTACAGCCTGTGGAGCAACCTGCTTCTGGGCACCTTCTACCATGCCAGTCGGTACAGGTGGTTGAAAAGTTTACAGCTTTGGACTCTTAAGCTCCAACGATTCGGTCAGTCTTCCAGACTTTGACGGTCGTGGATCAGGACTCCACCTCCCTTGGGCTTTCCAAGCCCAAGTTGGCCGTTATTCCTATGGCGACTCTGGAGTGACTGTTGAGCTTATTGAGAGAGATGCTGGGCATGCTTTCTCTCTCTGATCATGTCGTCTCTGCTTTAGCTGCTTATCTGCCTCCAGATAAGTTTGTCGATGTATAGAGGCTCCTTTGCGTGTGCTGTCTAAGGCACTCATGCATCTCACTCACACGCATGCCTGTAACACGGCTAACTTGGAATTAGTTCGCTGGGATGCAATGTTGGACACAAGCCATTCCCTTCCTAAGGGGCAGCACGCTGCTCTTCGATCTGCCTCTTTGCCGGGTTCGGAACTGTTCCATGGCGACGGTCCGAGATGACGTCCTACGCCATTACAAAGATCAGCTGGTGCTTCGTCATCTTGATCAGCCTTCTGTTGGAGGCAGGGGCCGTCCAAAGCCTAACAAGCACCCTTCTGCTTCCTCTGCGAAGCCGAGGGCTGATCCTCCTGCCGCTGCTTCTACTTCCTACTCACAGGGTAAGGGTAAATGTCAGCATGCTAGAGGGAGGACTCAGGATTCTTCATATAGTAGAGGAGGTGGATTCTCCTCTCGCTGCGGCTCGAAATGAAGGTACTCACCTCGATTCCTCCCAGGTTGGAGGAAGGATATCAGAATTCGCAGACCATTGGACCACCATTACATCCGATCCTTGGGTGTTAGATGTTGTTTGGTCCGGGCTGCTTCTGCAGGCACCCCACTCTGTCGAGAGTGCCTCTTCCAACCCAAGTTCCTTCAGACGTTTTACGTCGGGAGCTTTTGATCATGGAGTTAGACAATCTCCTGTCAAAGGGGGCGATCAGGGTCATCAAGAACATTCAGTCGGTGGGATTTTATTCCCGCCTGTTCTTGGTGCTGAAGAAGGATGGCCGACTCCGACCGGTTATCGATCTGAATGTCCTGAACCAGTCTATCATTGCTTCCAAGTTCAGCATGGAGACTTTCAGGTGGGTTCACCGCTCCATTCACCAGGGAGATTTCGCTTCCAGCATCGACCTACGAGACGCTTACTTTCAAGTCACGATTCATCAGACATCGCGAAAGTATCTCAGGTTCGCTTTTCTGGGGTGAGTTTACCAGTTCAAGGCCATGCCTTTTGGCCTCAACCTGGCTCCTTGGGCCTTCACCCGAATGATGTTGCATGTGATAGCCTTCCATCGCACACGGTCCAGGGTGACTACTTCGGCATATCTAGACGATATCCTCCAGAGGCATTCCAATGCCACCTTTCTGGAGTCAGATGTCGACACACTGTTGAGCCTGCTCATGTCGCTAGGGTTCAGAGTCAAGGAGGAGAAGTCGTACCTGGTCCCTTCTCAGTTATTTTGTCATCTGGGGATGGACTTCTGTACTCAGTTTAATACGGTGGCGGTTCCTCGGGCAAGAGCTGTGATTCTCACAGCTTTTGCCCTGACTCTGTCCCCGTCCACATCCACAACAGCTCAGAGTATACTCCGACTGCGTGGTCTCATTCCTCTAGGTCGGCTGCATGTCAGACCTCTCCAACACTTTCTTCTCAGTCGTTGGAGGCCGAATGTCGATACTCTGTATCTGGTGCTTCAGTTACCAGAATCTCTTTATCCTCACCTTCTCCCCTGGACAGATGTTCAGTGGATTACACAGGGGGTTCTGTTGGACTTACCCATGTCCAGTCATGTTCTGACGGCAGATGCCAGCGATCTCGGATGAGGTGCGACGTTGGATCCTCTAGGTCTTTCCCTTCACGGGACATGGGACAAGGATCAAGCAGCTCTTCACATCAACCAGAAGGCACATCTTGCTCTTCTTCTGAGTTTCCGGCAGTGGATCCTCCACCTTATGAATCGCCAGATCCTTCTGTTGTTTGACAATTCGACAGTGGTTGCTTACATTCAGAACCAGGGCGGCACACACTCTGTTCCCATGTACGAATTGGTCAGGATCTTATTCCTGATCAACAGATAATCTCTCCTCAATCCATTTCTCGATGGATTTGTCTTGCTATTTGCATGGCTTACGCTCATCTAGCGACTGGCGATTGTATTACCAATCGTATTTCTGCCCACGATGTGCATGCATTGTCTACCTCTTGGGCTTATACTAACTCTTGTCAAGTTGTCGGATGTTATGCAGGCAGCCTACTGGAGAAATGCTTCTACGTTCTCCACCTTCTATCTGCATCAGTTGCAGGAGCAGACTGAGGACCTTTTTGCTTTGGGACCTCTTTCTTCTGCTCAGGCTGTTGTTTACCCTAGCCATTAGGCTAGTTACAAGGTCAGTTGCAGCTCTGTGCTGTTACTGCCCTTTTCTGTCTGTGCATCGCACAGAACTGTATGCCTCATCTCTCATTGTCTTTTACTAATGTTTGTGAGGCTATGGTTTGATAGGCCTGGGGACATCTTCCTCTATCCACTGTTCCAGTGCACTTGGGTTATGTGGGGGTTGGTTATGTGATTCCCTCCATTCTATTGTCTATTCAGTCTGTAGTAAACACTTGTAAGGTAGGTTGATAAGAAATTTAAATTTTATAGTAAATTTCCTTTCTTATTATACCGACCACAATTGTTTACATGGAGGCCCTCCCGTCTTCTTATTTGGGTAAGAATCTTTCCTCCCAGCTGATCACATAACTCCAATGTTGGCGGATTCAAAAGAATGAGTCTTTAGCTACATGTCTGCACACTGGCAATGGAAGTCGTGGATTGGTACTAGGAGAAGAACGTCCCCTGCTGGGTGTGCACTGGTAGCACTCGACCCAGTTTTTGGCTTATTTTTTTCTTGGTGCTTTTGCACCACTTTTCTTTCCAAAATCGCTTGGGAAAGATCAAAATAGAGAGTATATTTTCTGAGTTAGGGACTTCCACTGTAGTGCAAGCCTGTAGTAAACAACTGTGGTAGGTATAATAAGAAATGAAATTTACTATAAAATTAAAATTTTTGACATGTTTGTCCAATAGACTGTTTTCTGAGAAAATACCCAAATGATTATGAGATTCTACTGAGTATACTGACCCATCATAAAGTTGGTTTGGAAATTTTATTTTTAGCTCAAGTTGACGTCTAGTATGAATTATTAGGATGGGTAGTAACCTCTCGTATGTCGTTTGTACGTACAGATCTTTCCTCTTGATTATTTGCAACAAGTGAGAAAATAGAATTTTTAAGCGCAACTCTTCCTGCTTTCAATCAAGTGTAAGTCACTCTGATAGTGGAAAAATAATGATTTTGCTTTGCTCTCATTTAGGGCAAGTTCATCAGCCATACACCAATAGTATATGTTATTGAGTTCAATATTTGCTAATCTTATTATTGTATCTAGGTTATTACCAGCTTAATAGGTAGTAGTATGGTCTGCATATGATAAAATTTTCAGAAATGTTAAGTTCATAAATACTGTTTATGTAAATTATAAAGAGAAAAGGACCAAGAATAGATCCCTGGGAGACACCAGTTCGTATGACCTGGAAATTGGAACTCTCCTTTGGGAGGGATACA
This sequence comes from Pictodentalium vernedei, assembly GCA_031216915.1. NCBI lineage: Eukaryota > Metazoa > Mollusca > Scaphopoda > Dentaliida > Dentaliidae > Pictodentalium > Pictodentalium vernedei. Next base: position 711,880,696 of record CM062297.1, read on the forward strand.
GGCTGAGTTCTGTCTGTCAGATAATCTTTGAACCAAGTTTTTGCATGGTCCCATATTCCATAGAGTTCTATATTTTTTAGTAAGATCAGGTGATTTATAATATCAATTGCTTTGGAGAAATCGAGAATCAGAGCTAAAGTACAGTCCTTTATTGGCTTATCACTCATTTTGGCAACATTGTTTATGAGAAGCATACAGATGTATTGTTGAGTGTGCCTTTCTAAAGCCAAACTGATCTTGATGAATTATCTTATTTTTTGGGAAAGATATTAACCTGGAGTACATTAATTTTTTTTATACTTTAGAGATGTTAATGGGCCTATAATTGTTGAATAGTTGTTGATCGTCAGATTTAAAGATGGGAATTACTTTTGCTTTTACTTTCTGGTATATTAATCAGTTAGAATTAATGTGCAAAAACTCAAGATTTCTTTACAAAAATTTTGTGGATGTATACAATATACATGTAGACACAGCTTAGAGATGTCCTTGTACAAACAATATGGACTCTCACTAATAAAAAAAAACAGTCCGCATCTCTCACCCAATCAGTTTCAAATTTCATACATTGCTTTGGGGTAATGTCTAGATTGGAGATATCAAATTTTTCCCAATTTCAATGAAAAACATACATGGCTTCCGGCAGCCATCTTGGATTTAGCATATAAATTGTCAACAATTCCATTAGTACACTCTACAGGTCGCATCTCTCACCTGATCTTTTTCAAATTTCATATGTAACTTTGATGTGATGCCTAAATGGGTGCTATTTGCCTGCTATGGGCTAATTAGCATACCCCACACGCCGCATCGCTCACTTGATCTTTTTCAAATTTTATAACTTGCTTTGGTCTGATGTCTGGATGGGAGCTATCCAGTTTTTCTGAATTTTGTTGAAAACAGTGGCCACCTTGGATTTGGCATATAAATTGTCAACAATTCCATTAGCACACCCTACAGGCCACACCTCTCACTCAATCTTTTTTGAAAATATGATATTTAGCTTTGGTGTGATATATAGATGGGAGCTATCAAATATTTCTGAATTTCGTTAAAAAAACATGGCCACTTGTGGCCATTTTGGAATTGGCATTTAAATTGTCAACAATTCCATTAGCACACTCTACAGGCTGCATCCCTCACCCGTTCTTTTTCCGATTTCATATGTTGCTTTGGTGTGATGTCTTTTCTGTAGAAACTTGAGCAAATGACTTGGCATTACTGAAACTAGTTATTTAGTTCAGTCCCTTCTTGGTCAAGTTGAGCTGCAGTGTCATTGAAACTTTCATTTTATATGACATATTGTTGATTCCAGTTTCGGAGCATTAAAATATACATACCAGAGTTTAGCACACTCATCAGTTCTTTTGTGACCCGTGTTCAACACATCACTTGCAATCTCGTGGCCTTCAGCAATCTTCAGAGGTGTTGTTGCTTAATGCTGGGTGGCATACATATTATAATCAATTTGCTTTGCTAAATCATTGATGTGTATGAGAAACAGAAGTGCCCCTAGTACACACCCTTTGGGAAAACCAGCTTGGATAGTGTTCTGACTGGATTTCTGATCCTTAAAACTCTCTCCCTCAGTTCGATTTTCAAGGTAACAATGGAATGATTTAACCCTGGTTCCTGTTGAGTGCAGTGGATTTTTCTAACAAACGCAGTCAATTGCTTTACTCACATCACAGGAGACCAGTCTACCTTCTAGTCTGCTACCTTTTTAATTCATCTGGCCTAAAAGGCCATGTGAGCTTTTGCTATCACTTGGCGTCTGTCGTCGTCCGTCATCCATCGTCCATTATCTGTTGTCCATCATCGTCCGTAAATTTTTCACATTTTCATCTTCATCTCTGGAACCACTGAGCGGGATATGAACCAAACTTGGCAGGAATGGTCTATGGGAGGTCCTCTACAAACAATCCTCATTTTGATCCCGTCGGATGAAAAACATGGCTGTCAGAGGCATTCTTTGATTCTGGTTGGTGGATTTTCAAAAATCTTCTCCTCTAAAACTACCAGGCCACATGTTTTGATACTTCACATAAATGATGACAGGAACCCCCTCTACCAATGATCCTCATTTAATGTTGATCAGATTGCAAACATGGCCACAATTGAGGCTTATTGTTACTATAGAAACCCTATGGGAAATCACATTTTCATCTTCTTCTGTGGAACTACTGAGCCAACATGAACCAAACCCGGCAGGGATAGTCTATGGGAGGTCCTCTACAAATGCTCCTCATTTTGTTGCCGTGCATCGAAAAACACGGCTGTCAGAAGCATTTTTTTTATTCTGATTGATGGATTTTGAAAAATCTTCTCTAAAACCACAATGCCAAATGTTTTGAAACTTTGCATGGTTGATGACTGGTACACCCCCTACCAACGATCCTCATTTAATGTTGATCAGGTTGCAAACATGGCCACAATTGCAGTTTGTAGTTACTGCAGAAACCCTGTGGGAAATCACATTTTCATCTTCTTCTCTGGAACTACTGAGTTGACGTGAACCAAACCTGGCAGAGATTGTGTATGGGCCGTCCTCTACAAACGCTCCTCTTTTGTTACCATGCTTCAAAAAACATGGCTGTCAGAAGCATTTTCTGATTCTGTTTGGTGGATTTTGAAAAATCTTCTCCTCTGAAACCACAAAGCCAAATGTTTTGAAACTTTGCATAGTTGATGACTGGGACACCCTCTACCAACGATCCTCATTCAATGTTGATCAGGTTGCAAACATGGTTACAATTGCGGCTTATAGTTACTATAGAAACCCTATGGGAAATCACATTTACATCTTCTCTGGAACTACTGAGCCGACGTGAACCAAACCTCACAGGAATGGTCTATGGGAAGTCCTCTACAAACTATCCTCATTTTGTTCCCGTTGGTTGAAAACATGGCCACCAGAGGCATTCTCTGATTCTGATTGGTGGATTTTGAAAAACTCTTCCCCTCTGAAACCACAAGGCCAAATGTTATGAAACTTTGCATGGTCGATGACTGGGACCTCCCTCTACCAGCGATCCTCACTTAATGTTGATTGGGTTGCAAACATGGCTGCAGTTGCGGCTTATAGTTACCACAGAAACCCTATGGGAAATCACATTTTCCTATTCTTCTCTGGAACTACTCAGCCGATGTGAACCAAAACTGGACAGGAATGGTCTATGAGAGGATGGAAATACGTGGCCACCAGAGGCTATATTCTAATGCTTAACCCAATCCCTCTCCTGTCTGCATGAAAATCAGTACTGTCAGCAAAATACTTGTTTTTTGAGAATCTGGTAATGGTTAGTTCCAGTTTTCTCCACTGAGAACTGGGAAATACCACAAAGATATTGTGTATAAAGTACAAGTCAAAATAAGTTGTAGCATAACCGCAATAAACTAAGTATACTGCTGCTCCTGCCCTGACAAGATCAGAATCTGCCATCATTTTCTGGAAAGCTATCAGTGAGAGCTTTAAAGAAAATTATGTCAGCTTCTGGTCTTATCAGTGTAGGAAGAGAAAGATACATAATTTATAGTGGTTATCGTACAACTTATTTTGACTTGTACTGTAAAACGTTTGCAGCTGTAATTATGTTAATATTACTTGCAAGTTACTTATCAGAAATACTGATTGATGACAGGTGTTTGGAAAAAATGGAAGTTTATTTAACTCGCCTGACTTTCAGTCAGGAGAGCTATAGTGATCACTCACCGTCCGTCGTCCGTGAACATGGTGTTTGCGTCTTCTCCTCCAAAACTGCGGAACAAATTTAACTGAAATTTTAGATAATAGTTTGTTATGACATCGCATTTTGATTTTGTTCAAATCAAGTTGCCTTGCCCCTCACGAGGGCCATGCCCAAAAAGTGTGCTTAAATCTTTAAAAATCTTCTTCTCATGAACCAGCAATAGCAGAGACTTGATATTTGGTGTGCAGCTTCCTTTTGAGGTGTAGACTCAGATTTGTTCAAGAGAAGTTTGAGGAGCTATATTTGCCTTTGTTATGGGCAGGGCAAGAATTTTCACTCCACCCAAAATTTCTATTTTCCAGACCGACAGGTTGATTTGAACCAAATTTTGATATGAGGACTTATTGGGTCATAAGTACTTAATTTATGCCAAAAATATTTTTCTTATTTCCTCATGGGAACTGCAGGAGCTAACAATAGAAAAAATTTAAAATGCCCATATCTCCAAAACTACACAGCACTGAGAATTCTTATTTGGTGTGAAGCTTCCTTAGGGCCAACAGAATGGAATGGTCCAAAAAAATTGCTGTCAGTTTTATCATGGGGTACTTTTTCAAGACTTTTGAAAAAGTGTTGAGTTAGCATTTTTTAACACTGTAGGTAATGGGGAAAACATTTAAGACTACTTTTCTCCCAAACCTCTGCTCCGAATGCTTTCAAATTTCACATATAACATCTTTGGAAGATTATTTCACATGTTTATTGAAAGCAAATCCCTGGGTCTATATTTGGGCTCTCTATGGGAGCCCAAATGTTTAAATTAGTGTAGTATGAGGAATATTCTTTAAAAATCTTCTTCAGATCCACCTATCAGAATCTTTTGATATTTGGTGAGCAGCATGCATAGGTGGGGGGGGGGGGGGGGGGGGGGGGGGGGGGATGGGGGGGGGGAGATTCAAATTTGTTCAAGCCAAGTCCCTGGGTTCATATTTGGGCTCACTGTGGGAGCCTGAATTATAACTTAGTTCAAAATGAGGAATTTTCTTCAAAAATCTTCTTGTCCAGATCCAACATTCGGAATGTTTTGATATTTGGTATGCAGCATCCTTAGGGGAAGAGATTCAAGTTTGTTCAAGCCAAGTTTCCTTTCGATTTTGGATCAATCATCTGAACCAAGATGGCAGACAGTGGCCAGTTCATTATGATGGCCATCTTGAATTTGGTTTCCGCCCAATAACTAATGAATACTGACTCAAATCAGTTTCATTTTTAGCTCAACTTTGACGTAAGTCAATTTTTAGCTCAACTTTGACGTAAGTCAAATTTTTAGCTCATCTTTGACATAAGTCAAATTTGAGGTTATGCCATGGCCCGTCGTCCGTCTGTCCATCTCTCCATCCATCCGTCTGTCTGTCTGTCTGTCCATCAACAATTCAATACGGCTCGGGCTAGAGGTCGTATTTATGAACCGATCTTTACTTCTTGAGTACCTTTGTTATCACCTTTGGACGAGAACGAGTGTTTTTGGGTGGGGTCCGAAATTCAAGATGGCCACCAGCAGCCATTTTGTACTTTAGTTAGTGCAATCAGTTTTTTGTACAGAACTTCTGTATGAAAGTTCTGATTCGAATAAATTTTTGTCTGAATGTTTAGTAACATGGAATACATCACATGTAATACAGGTTTTTTTCTCGTGCAGAAATTCTGCAAATTAGATGAACTTTGATTTATTCAGTGCTACTTACACACAGTAAGTACACATGTCAATACGGTTCGGGCTAGGGGCTGTATTTATGAACCGATCTTCACGAAACTTCTTTGGTACCTTTGTTATCACCTTGGGACGAGAATGAGTGTTTGTGTGTGCGGTCCAAAATTCAAGAAGGCTGCTAGTGGCCATTTTGTACTGAAATTGGGTCCAATCAGTTTTTAGCTCAACTTGACAAAGTCAAGCAGAGCTATTGCCATCACTTCTCATCCGTTGGCATACTTACATACGTACGTACGTTAGTACATTAGTAAGTATGCACCCAGCACAGGTCGCATTTATGATCAGATCACTTTGAAACTTGGTCTGCTTGTTTGGGGTGACCTCTAGATGGGAGCTATTGATTTTCTTCAATTTTTGTCAAAAAATGTTGCCGCGGCCAACGTTCTTAGAACTTAGTTTAGTCAGACCACAATATTTCTCTTTGGTACACCCTACAGGGCACATTTATGATTGGATTGCTTTGAAACCTGGTATGCTTGTTTAGGGTGACCTCTAGATGGGAGCTATCGATTTTCTTCAATTTCCGTCAAAAAATGTTGCCACGGCCAACGTTCTTAGAACTTAGTTTTGTCAGACCTCAATATTTCCCTTTGGCACACCCTACAGGGCACAATTATGATCGGAGTGCTTTGAAACCTGATATGCATGTTTGGGGAGACCTCTAGATGGGAGCTGTCGATTTTCTTCAATTTCCGTCGAAAAATGTTGTCGCTGCCAACGTTCTTAGAACTTAGTTTAGTCAGACCTCAATGTTTCCCTTTGGCACACCCTACAGGGCACACTGATGATTGGATTATTTGAAACCTGGCATGCTTGTTTGGGGTGACCTCTAGATGGGAGCTATCAATTTTCTTCCATTTCCGTCAAGAAATGTTGCCACTGCCAACGTTCTTAGAACTTAGTTTAGTCAGACCTCAATATTTCCCTTTGGCACACCCTTCAGGGCACATTTATGATCGGATTGCTTTGAAACCTGGCGTGCTTGTTTGGGGAGACCTCCAGATGGGAGCTATCAATTTTCTTCCATTTCCTTCAAAAAATGTTGCTGCGGCCAACGTTCTTAGAACTTAGTTTAGTCAGACCACAATATTTCCCTTTGGCACACCCTACAGGGCACATTTATAATCAGATTGCTTTGAAACCTGGGATGCTTGTTTGGGGTTACCTCTAGATGGGAGCTATCGATTTTCTTCGATTTCTGTCAAAAAATGTTGCCACTGGCAATGACCTTCAATGAACTTAGTAAAAACTTAGTGCAGTTAAGCATCAATATTTCCCTTTGACACACCCTGCAGGACACATTTATGATTGGATTGCTTGCAACCTTAGTGAGCTTGTGTGGGGTGAAATCTATATGGCAGCTGTTGATTTTCTTCCATTTCTGTCGAAAAATGTTGCCGCTGACCTTTGAACTTAGTCAGACCTCAATATTTCCATTTAACACAGCCTTCAGGGCACATTTATAATTGGATCACTTTGAAACTTGGTATGTGTGTTCCATGTGACCTCTAGATGTGAGCTATTGCTTTTTATCATTTCCATAAAATTTTGTTGTCGTTATCACCAACCTTTGAACTTACTGCATTTGTGCATCAACTTATCCCTTTTGCACTCTCTGCAGGATATATTTATGAATTTCCATAAAAAAACCATTGCCACAAGCAATGACCTTCTACTTAGTGCATTTGTGCATTAACATCTTCCTTTGGCATGCCTCAGACAAAGTCTCAGAGGACACATTCATTATCAGGTTGTTTGAAACTTGTATGCTTGTGCAGGGTGACAAAGATAGGAGCTATTGATTTTCTGTTCACTTCCATCAAAAACTGTTGCTGTTAGCAACAATCTTTGAATTTATTGCATTTGTGCATCAACATTCTTTGACATGGCCTACAGGCCACATTTATCATAGGATTGTTTTTGAACTTGGTGTGCTCATTAGGCAAGACCTTTAGATTAGAGCTATTGATTAGCATTCATTTCTGTGAAAAAAGTTGCCCTTTACAATAACCTCTGAACTTACTGCATTTGTGTTTCAACATTCTTCCTTTAGCCAGTCTTACAGTTTACATACAAAAATGCATGGATTACTCTGATGTTGTGCACACACAATGCTGTTATGTCGAAATTTCGTCAAATAACATTGGTACCAATGATCTTCAATTTTGCCATTTCATTTATAACTTACCAAGTTCAAGTTTGTCAAGTTGAGCTACAGTGTCATTGACACTTTCATTTGTACACAACTTCTATATGGCTCAGGCTAGAGGCCGTATTGATGAGCCGATCTTTACGAAACTTCTTAGGTACCTTTGTTACCACCTTGGGACGAGAACGAGTGTTTTGGGGTGTGGTCCGAAATTCAAGATGGCCACCAGCAGCCATTTTGTACCAAAATCAGTGCAATCAGTTTTTTGTACAGAACTTCTGTATGAAAGTTCTGATTTGAATAAATTTTTGTATCATTGTTTAGTAACATCGAATACATCACATATAATACAGGTTTTTTTCTCGTTCAGACATTATGCAAATTAGATGGACTTTGATTTATTCAGTGCTACTTATACACAGTAAGTACACATGTCCATACGGCTCAGGCTGGGGGCTGTATTTATGAACCGATCTTCACGAAACTTCTTGGGTACGTTTGTTATCACCTTGGGATGAGAACGAGTGTTTCAGGGTGTGGTCCAAAATTCAAGATGGCTGCTGGCGGCCATTTTATACCAAAATTAGGTGCAATCAGGTTTTTGTACAGAACTTCTATATGAAGGTTCTATTTTGAATAAATTTTTGTATCAATGTTTAGTAACATGGAATACATCACGTATAATATGGGTTTTTTTCTCGTTCATAAATTATGCAAATTAGATGAACCTGGATTTATTCAGTGCCTCTTATAGACAGTTAGTACACATGTCAATACGACTTGGGCTAGAGGCTGTATTTATGAACCGATCTTCACAAAACTTCTTGGGTACCTTTGTTTTCACCTTAGGATGAGAACATGTGTTTTTGAGTGCGGTCCGAAATTTCAAGATGGCTACCGGAAGCCAATTAGACAAACTTTGATTTATTCAGTGATACTTATACATGGTAAGTGCACATTTCAATACAGCTCTGTCTAGAGGCATCTAACTGTTAAAAATACTTTTCCTGTATATCTGTTACAGGCTACGGTCAGTATTTATGTACAGACATTTACAATACTTTACATGTACCTTTGTTATCAGGTTATTACCCAGATGTGTGTCATTGCTATGTTACATACTATACATGTACATGTCTTACACAAGTTGAGCTGCAGTGTCATTGACACTTTCATTTGGTTATGCATGTTAAACGCTAACCCCACAAAGTTAAAAAATTAACCCCACAGTGCAAAAAATAACCCCACAAGTGGCCACTGTACTAACCCAACCCCACAACTATCACTGACCATAAATTGTAAACCCCACAATGTACCTCTGCTAAGCCCGTCCGTCTGTCTGTCCGTAAACAATTTGGTTTCCGTTCATTTAAAGTCGAACGCCTTGACGGATCGGCATCAAACTTTCAGAAGTTGTTTTAGCATTAAAATACAGGTCAAGTTCGATATTGGTGTTTCTCAGTCCATCTGCTGCAGAGATGTGGCCCTTTGAAAACACAATTTTTCTAAAAAAATTGGTTTCCGTTCATTTAAAGCTGAACGCCTTGACGGAGTGACACCAAATTTTTCAGATGTTGTTTTTAGCAATGAAATACAGGTCAAGTTCGATATTGGTGTTTCTCAGTCCATCCACGGCAGAGTTATGGCTCTTTGAAAACACAATCTTTAAAAAAAAATTGGTTTCCCTTCATTTAAAGTCGAATGCCTTGACGGATCGACATCAAACTTTCAGATGTTGTTTGTAGCAATAAAATACAGGTCAAGTTCAATATTGGTGTTTCTCAGTCCATCCGCTGCAGAGTTATGGCCCTTTGAAAACACAATTTTTGAAAAAAAATTGGTTTCCGTTCATTTAAATCCGAACGCCTTGACAGATTGACACCAAATTTTTCAGATGTTGATTTTATACACCCGTTTGAAAAACGGGACGTATTATGTGAATGGTCTCTCCACCCATCTGTCTGTCTGTCTGTCCATGGACACATTTTGTTTCCGGACGATAACTTTAGTTGTAAAGGTTTGAGCTGAGTTAAATTTGGCATGTGGATTTAGTATGACAAAATACAGGATGGGTTCAATTTCTGTTTCTAGCGGTTCATTTGCAGTAGAGTTATGGCCCTTTATTTATGGGAATTTAGCCCAACTTTTCGTTTCCGGACAATAACTTTAGTTTGCCTTGACCGATTTATTTCAAATTTTCAGTTTTTTGTTTTTGACCACAAAGTACAGCTCAAGTTCACTTTTGACCACAATCGCATATACCTTTCCAGAGTTATTCCCATTGCATGATTGCAAATTTGTGGATTTTGTGGTTTCCGGATAATAACTTTAGTTTGCCTTGACCGATTTTTTTCAAATTCTCAGATTTTGTTTTTGACCACAAAGCACAGCTCAAGTTCACCTTTGGCCATAATCGCATGTACCGTTCCATAGTTATTCCCCTTGAATGATTGCAAATTTGTGAATTATGTGGTTTCCGGATGATAACTTTTGTTTGCCTTGACTAATTTGTTTCAAATTCTCAGATTTTGTTTATGACCACAAAGCACAGCTCAAGTTCACTTTCGGCCAAAATCGCTTGTACCTTTCCAGAGTTATTTCTCTTGAAATTGTGCATTTTGTGTTTTCTGGATTATAACTTTAGTATGGCCTAACTGATTTTTTATTATACGCCTGTTGAAAAACCGTCGAATTATGGAATCAGTCGGTCTATCTGTCCATTTGTCCATCCATTTGTCCATCCATCGGTCTGTCCGTTCGTCAACATTTGGTTTCCAGATGATAACTTTAGTATTTTTTTTTCGATTGACTCCTAAACTTGATATGTGGTTTAATCAAAACAAAAGACAGGTCAAGTTCGAATATGGGATCAGTTTGAACTTCGAAGTTCCCCTGAATTATGGACCTTGTTGGACATAGAATGCATCAAATATTTGGTTTGTGGATGATAACTTTTATTATTTGTTTTCCGATTGGTTCCAAACTTGGTATGTTGTTTAATCACAACAAAATACAGGTCAAGATCGAATATGGGGTTGGTCCAAACAATTTTCACCCTCACCCCCCATCCTTACCCCAACCCTTCAAAAATACAAAACAGGCGTATATTGTCCCGCTATGCGGTGCTCTTGTTATGAACTATAATTAATAGAATTAAACTTCTCTTCATAAATTTTAGTAGTAGCTGTATTATTTCAACTTACTATCAGAAGGGGGATAATCCATTCAATGTACATTGTAAGGCTTGTCATCTGCAGTTGTGTCCCATGATGGACTTCGGCTGATTTGTTTCATTTTTTGTGCTTCAAAATTTACTCCATGGTGAGTGATTTACCAAAGATTTCTAAATGCACTACTCGTGTTGACAGAACTAGCTATGTGTTTCAATTTGGGAAGTGTAAGGAAGAAATGAGTTTGACTAGAAAAATTTTATATCTTGCCAAAAATTGTTTTTTATTACAGTGGGTCCCTCACATTTGCATTCACTTTAAAAGAATAACCCTGTTAAATGCATTTCAATGTTAAATGTCAAACCATTTACCATACCTTTAGTACAACTTTTGCCTGCTAATTGCTTATAGGTAATAGGGTAGATCCCTATTGGTTAACTCTTTTATTGCTGCTGGCAGAAATTCCTGCCCAGCACAGGGTTTCTCTTGTCACTGATATGAGTATAATTTGGGCATATTTAAACATATTTTCCCCTGTAAATGGAATGGATTTTTTCACTAATGATTTCTTGTTATATTTAGAATAATTTTTTATCAACTCTAGTCATGGCTGCTTTACTGCAGCCATGACTATATTTGATGAAAAATTATCTTGAAAATACTCAGCAGGGTAAGAGTTAAAAAAAATTTAGTGATTTGTCCAGAAATTCTTGGTAAAACACTCATATTCATTTGCTTTACAGACCTTTTGACCTCCGTACATATGGTATAAGCATTTATCTACCATTTACATAAAAATGCAATCACAAACAACATATCAGTCACAATAAAAATTTGGTGATAAAAGATCTTGTCTCGGTATTGCAATAACAATACAAGTCACATGACGTCACGAGAAGCAAAGAGACTGTTTCAGTGCTGCTGAAAGACATGTAATTCACTTCAAAAACCCATAATGCTGCATCAAGTTTCCCCAACATATGTTTCATGTTGTAGGGAATGCCACTCTTCAGTACATGAACATTTGACCCTAGCCCCTGAATCACCGTAATTGAAAATGACAAGAAGTAAATTATGAAATGTAACATCATTAACATCAGTATCATTGTGGTTTGCAAGCTTCTAAAATTAATGACTGAGGTGACATCATGTATTTTATGAGATTGATTTAATTCGAAATATCACTTCCTGACAGAAAAAGCATACTTGGGCTGTGTTTGATTATTTTTTATCACCACATAAAATTCTATTCATGTTGAAGGAATTTCCGGACATAATGTTGTAAGAATCGAAAATGGAGACTCATTGTTTTGATCAGTTGAGTGTGGCATTTTATTTGTCAGTGACTATTTTTGTGAAGTCATGCTTATGGGTCTTGTTCACTGAATGGAAAATAAACGTGTTATGTGCTCGTTGTGCTTGTATACAATCTTTTATCGTGACTCCCATTTTTGGGAAGGTACAGCTACTCATGGTGCATGCACAACTTGTAGTTACACATCCTCAAAAACAAGTCTTGTCGCAATAAAAGATTCTGTATACTTACAGTGTGCACATAACACATATTTACATTCTGTCATTGAGCTCTGTCAAAATATCATAGAAATAATATTCATTTTATCACCAAAATATTGATAATGTCCAAATTCTTGTTAATTTAATATCCCTACAGATTGAATATTTTTGTGGACAAAGTAGTTATTCAGTTAAAAGGGTTCCATTGTATCGTGTAATTTCATGATAATATATCTTAAATTAGCTGCTTTCAGGACAATGACATTTTCTGTTGAGTAGAGTGTGTGGATCTATTGCACAGATTAGGACCTGACAGGGTGTGTTCAAACAAAAGTTGCAGGCAATGCTGAATATTGTTCAATCTGACTGCACAGTTTAGTTTTATTTCTTTTCTTCTTTCCCACAGAAGGCGTCATCGATGATTATTCCTCTCAGGGTTTATAAGCCATCTTTTATAAGAAACATCAAAAATTAACAAAACTGGTTTGTCAGTTTGGTGTACAGTTCTAAATACTTTTTCCCACTTGTTCGGAAAGGGATAAAGGGAGACACATCAGTGTTATAAGTTATGGTAGTTATGAATTTATTTTAGGCATTTAGGAAAAAGTGTGTTGCTGTTGTCTGCCAGGCATTAAATGGTAATCAACTTCATGGCTTTCCATGTTAGTTTGTTGGATTTGTATGTTAACAGAGCCATATTGTATTGTTCTGCTCAAAAGGTTTTAAAATAATGTGTGTAAAATGTGATAAGTAATAATTGATGGTTTGTCTTCTCAGTTTGAAACTTAGACATAGTGTAATACACAGGCCTGAAGCCAAAATTTTCAGACATGGTGGCACGAGAATTAAAATTTTCTGACACTGTTCCTGTGCCATTGACCGTTGATAAGAGATTGAAACCTAACTCAATGTATTTCATTAAAACAATAATAAATGAAACAGGCCCCCAAACCTTCATTGTTATTATTATTTTAAAGAATTACAGAACGTGGAGAGTGGATTGTAACTAAATCACCTGGGGAGTGGAGTTATCACCCAAAGTATCACTTTCAAATTCTGTGTGTGTGGACAAAAACACAAGCAATGTTTCAGCCAATGGACCTCCGGGTATAACCCGGCGGTCCATTGGCTGAAACTTTGCCTGTGCTGGTAATGCTTTGCAACAAATTTGCAATTATTGCTTGGGTGGAATCGCCACCCTGCAGTTGATTTAGTGTAATACACTCTCCACGTACTGTACTTTCGTTTTACAAAAGTAATTCTTCAAAATAATAATACATGAATGTTTTTTGTGTATGTGACTCCTCAATTGTCATCTACTTATAATGAGAACTTTCAAACAAAGATTATATGAAACATGAGTGTGTTTTTGCATAATGGAAATTGTGGTTTTGTCAAATGGTCAGATTTATTTATTTATTTATTGGTGTTTAAGGCCACATATTTCTGCACAATGGCTAATCATGACCTCGACAGTTTTACGGGTGGAGGAAGCTGGAGTACCTGGAGAGAACCACTGAGCAACAGTGAGCAACTGTCAGCTCCCCAACATACTAACTCCACACAAGCAGGGTTAGCATAGGTTGAAGACAGTGCATCATCAACGTGCAGTACACCTCAGTACACAACGTCACTGTGCCCACACGTGGGCAATGGGGGTGAATTGTCTTGCCCAAGGACACAACGCGGTTGCCACAGGTGGGATTCGAACCGAGGACCTCTCGGCTTGCAGCCTGCACCTCTACCTACTGAGCCATCACACCCCCTCAAATGGTCAGATTTCTTTTTCCCACTTAACAGGTTTCAGAGAAAATGCTAGTGTTCAGTCAAGCGAAGAATTTTTCCAACAGACAACAATTTACAAGAAACAGGTTCATGGATGAGTGGGAGAACTGCCCCTCCCCCAGCTCTCTTCTAGCTTGGGGGCCTTGTGATGCATCTAATTCCACCCTTGCTGTCAAACAAAGATGACAAGTAATTGAACTGAATCAGTGTTTAAAGTAAAACAAAGAATCACTGAAACTAGTGTTGACAGCAATTTGTTGTGTCAAATTGTAATGTTGTTTTATGTCTGTATTTGCACATTAGATTCAGGCAGTCAGTATCTGTGTCTGTTTTATGACAAGGCATAAACTTGATGTACAGTGGAACCCTGTTATTTGAATAGCCCCTTTGCCAATGGAAATTATACAATTAACAGGAGTATTCAATTAGGGATTGTGTCACTTTCCTGTATTCTGGAGGTAAACTTATCATTTATTCTATTATATCTTGTTTGACAGAGCTCCATGAGCTCTTTCAAACAAGATATAATAGATTGGATGTACTGAGGCCAAATAAGTCTATAAACAAAGGCAAACTGGGGAGAATCAGGGTAATTTCCCAACAGTTTGTAAGATTTTTTATTCAATTAACAGGAGTTTATAACCAATATTCAATTAACAGGTCAAATTTGTACTGGAGGGTTGGTAAATGGTTTTGTGTTGGGAAATTATATTCACTTAACAGGGTTATACAATTAAGTGGGCTCAACTGTATAATACAAATATCAAAAGTGCATACTGAGAAGGAAAAATTGTAAATTAACATTTTATCCCACCATGCTCATGTCACGTCTAGAGTGTAACAGCCTTTTTAATACTATCACATAGCTGAGAAAGTAGAATATGAGAGGCAGTGCCAGATTATCTAATGGGCACAGTAGCCATGTGCCTTAGAATCTGCACTCTATAGGTTGAAGCTAAAATTTTCAGACAATTCAGTATTATCTAACCCTTAGGGGCCTATTTCTGACTTTGACACACTTCATAACCTCAGAACAGGTGGCCCAACATGGAATTTTTTTTTAGCCCAGCATAAACTTAACCTGACAGTTGTTTCTAGTCAAGTCTTGGCTGCCTGTGTTAGATGTACTGAGGTCAACTAGGCCAAAAACAAGGGTAATTTGGTGCTTGTCAGAGTACTTTTGCGACATATTTAAAGAATTTTTATTCAATTAACAGGAGTGTACTCGATGACATATATGCAATTAACTGTTCAAATTTGTACTGAAGATAGGGTCAATAGCGTGGTATTTAGAATTATATTCAATTAACAGGGCGATTCAATTAAGAGATATCCAGTTAAGTGGGCTCCACTGTTTTATGATATTTTTTTTGTAATAAAAATATATTCATCAGAAATCCTTCTTGTTCAGACCGATCAGTGTGAGCGTACATAGAGTGTAGATCCCCTCTATTTCGCATTTTCTTCTATGTTGCGTTGAGGCGACAGTTTGCCTATAGGCCCCAAAACCGTCTCTACAATTCATTGATTCCCCCCCCCCCCCCCACCCACCCACCCCTGCTACTGTCAAATCGACAATGAACTTCATTATTAATACACCACTGATATGCAGTTATGTCCCTTGCTACTGTAATTCCCACATCTGGTTTTCTACCCACTTTTTACCCGCTGTCAGCCTCTCTTTGGCACCAGAGAGCTCGCTAAGGTATATGAGGCGCCACTTCAGCTTGCATAGCACACAGCCTCTGATGAGTACAATCTAGTACAAAACCGGACAGACAAATCTTCACTATCACATATACTCTGAGAACTAATTCAGGTATAATTAGTACCAGTAGGCCCTCCTGCACAATTTTGGTGATTTAATAAAATAAGATATTTTTTTTCTGATATAAATTCAGTCAATAATTTTGTAATAAAAATCTATGAGAGCTAATGTTTCAACAGCCACTGCTGTCTGCTTCAGGGCTAGAAATATAGTTTACTGAAAATTTGATGTTACGTAAACACCTGATGTAAACAACCAATGTATTACATCGACACACAGCAGCCATAGGCAGCAATGACCCCAGATGGATAAAAATACATATAAGAGAGAGTATGGGGGCCAGGCTTTATAGGCAACATTATTGAGGTTGTAGGTTGTTAACCAATACTGAAATTCAGCCTAACATACCCCACCCGACATTGCCCAATGAGTTTTATCAAAAAGGACATGAGTGGCAGAATTTCCACTCAAGAGAGAATTAGTGACAAGATAGAGGCCTGTGTGCATAACCATTAGCGCTGTGGAGGGGGATGTAATGGTAAATAGATGAGATGAAAAATAACAAGAGGCCCCAAGGGGCCTGAGGTCGCTCACCTGACAGGGTAGCCTAAATATCAACCCAGAGAATTGATTTCAACAAGTTGCATCCTGCTCCACCTAAGAAAAACTTATACCAAATAACCAAAGATTTTGACCAGTGGATCTAAAAAAAAAAAATGATTTTTAAAGAATATTCCTCATATTGAACTAAGTTATAATTCGGGCTCCCAGAGGGAGCCCATATATGAAACCAGGGACTTGGCTAAACTTGAATCTCACCCCTCTAAGGATGCTGCACATCAAATATCAAAACATTCTGACTGCTGGATCTGAAGAAGAAGATTTTTAAAGAAAATTCCTCATTTTGAACTAAGTTACAATTCAAGCTCCCACAGTGAGTCCAAATATGGACCAAGGGACATGGCTTGAACAAACTTGAATCTCTCTCCCCCCCCCCTCCCCCCCCCCCCCCCCCCCTCCTAAGGATGCTGCATACCAAATATCAAAACATTCCGACTGCTGGATCTGAAGCAGAAGATTTTTAAAGAAAATTTCTCATTTTGAACTAAGTTATCATTCGGGCTCCCACAGTGAGTCCAAATATGGACCTAGGGACATGGCTTGAACAAACTTGAATCTCACCCCCCTAAGGATGCTGCATACCAAATATCCAAACATTTCGACTGCTGGATCTGAAGAAGATTTTTCAAGAAAATTCCTCATTTTGAACTAAGTTATAATTCAGGCTACCACAGTGAGCCCAAATATGAACCCAGGGACTTGGCTTGAACAAACTTGAATCTCACCCCCCAAAGCTTGGTGCAAACCCAATATCAAAAGATTCTGCCTGCTGGATCTTGAGAAGAAGATTTTCAAAGACATTTGCCTGAAATGCACTAAGTTTGAATTCGAGCTTCTATAGTGAGCCCAAATATGAATCGAGGGGCCGATTTGAACAAATTTGAATCAGATCCACCCCACAATGTTGCATACCCAATATCAAAAGATTCTGCCTGCTGGATCTGGAGAAGATTTTTGTAGAAATTTGCCTGAAATGCACTAAGTTCGAATTCGAGCTTCTATAGTGAGCCCAAATATGAATCTAGGGAGCCGATTTGAACAAACTTGAATCAGATCCACCCCACAATGTTGCATATCAAATATGAAAAGATTCTGCCTGCTGGATCTGGAGAAGAAGATTTTTGAAGAAATTTGCCTGAAATGCACTAAGTTTGAATTCGAGGTTCTATAGTGAGCTCAAACATGAATCTAGTGAGCCGATTTGAACAAATTTGAATCAGATCCACCCCACAGTGTTGCATACCAAATATCAAAAGATTCTGCCTGCTGGATATGGAGAAGAAGATTTTTGAAGAAATTTGCCTGAATGCACTAAGTTCGAATTCGAGCTTATATAGTGAGCCCAAATATGAATCTAGGTAGCCGATTTGAACAAACTTGAATCATATCCACCCCACAATGTTGCATACCAAATATGAAAAGATTCTGCCTGCTGGATCTGGAGAAGAAGATTTTCGAAGAAATTTGCCTGAAATGCACTAAGTTCGAATTCGGGCTTCTATAGTGAGCTCAAATATGAATCTAGGGAGCCGATTTGAACAAACCTGAATCAGATCCACCCCACAATGTTGCATACCAAATATCAAAAGATTCTGCCTGCTGGATCTGGAGAAGAAGATTTTTTAAGAAATTTGCCTGAAATGCACTAAGTTTGAATTCGGGCTTCTATAGTGAGCCCAAATATGAATCCATGGGGCCGATTTGAACAAACTTGAATCAGATCCACCCCACAAAGTTGCATACCAAATATGAAAAGATTCTGCCTGCTGGATCTGGAGAAGAAGATTTTTGAAGAAATTTGTCTGAAATGCACTAAGGTCGAAATCGGGCTCCTATACTGAGCCCAAATATGAACCCAGGGGGCCGGTTTGAACAAACTTGAATCAGATCGACCCTACAATGTTGCATACCAAATATCAAAAGATTCTGCCAGCTGGATCTGGAGAAGAACATTTTTTAATGTTTTTCCCATTGCCTACAGTGTTAAAAAGTGCTGACTCAGCACTTTTTCAAAGTCCTGAAAAAAGTACCTTGTGATCAAACCGATAGGGATTTTTTTTAACCATTCTAATCTACTGGATAAAAGTAAGCTTTACACAAAATTCTCTGTGCCGTGTAGTTTTGGAGATTTGGCAGTTTTAAGGTTTTTCCTATTTTTAGCTCCCGAGGTTCCCACGGGGCAATGAGAAAAATTTTTTTTGCATCAATCAACTACTTATCATCTCATATCAAATTTGGTTCAAATCGACTTCACTGTTCAGAAAATAGAAATTTTAGGCGTGGCCAAAATTTTTGCCCCTCCCATAACGAAGGCAAAAAATGGCTGACAAACTTCTCTTGAACAAACTTGATTCTAAACCTCAAACCTCAAAAGGACTCTGTATACCACATATCAATCTCTGCTACTGGTGGTTCATTAGAAGAAGAGTTTCAAAAAATTTGGCCATTTTTTCCCCACACCTCTGCTCAATATGAGCCGAAACCTAATTTGGATTAAAATCAAAATGCCCCTATATAACCACTACTTACATGAAATTTAATTAAAATTTGGCCAGTGGTTTAGGAGAAAGAGGCTCAAACACCACCTTCACGCAGGACGAAGGACGACAGACGACGGACGACAGAGGAAGAGTGATAAGAAAAGCTCACCCTGACTTTCAGTCAGGTGAGCTAAAAATATGGCGTGGTGGGGTATCTTCCAGTATATTAATCGCAGGTACATTATGTGTGGACGAGTGAGTGTGTGTTCGTTGACGTGGTGGTGTTGGGAGGGGGTGCTCTATTAGGTATAGGAGGTACCGTGCATATGTGGATCTATATAGAAACTGTGGGGGAGGGCACTGGAGTGAATAGAGGCAGGATTGGAAGGGGGAACAGGTGCAATCCATGTCACGACTGCCCATACCCCACATGCATGAGCAATTTCATATTAACCCTTAGTATTTAACCCATTAGAGTATTCAACCCATTAGTGTCTAACATATTGAGTTTGTGTATCCAAAACACCTCTCTCTCTTTCCTAATACAGATTTCTTTATTTTCTCTATCCCAATTACTTTGAAATCAGCTATGGTGTGGCAATTTCTTGTGAGGTGGTTTGGGACATTGTCATCAACTTTCCATCTAATACTGCTGAGATGATTCTGAAGCCAATCATATAACATGGTCCCTATTTCCCCCACATAAACTATTTTTTTGCACTTTTCACAAAAGATCTCACAGATGACATTCACTGACCTGCAGTTTTTGTCACCATCACTTTCAAATGACCGACCATCATCATCTTCAAATGTTGTTACATTTTTCATAACTTTCCAGATAGCATGCTTTTTCTCACATGGACCAGAGCGATTAATTCTTTTGGTTTTGTGTTTTTTGTGTAGTAAGGTATCTTGTAAATTGGTATTGCATTGAAAGGCAATAATGGATGCCTGAAAAATCTTCTTTTTCTGTGATTTGTGCAGGATGCAATGTTTATTCCATACAATTTTTTGGATTTTTGGAAGATGACTACTTTTAGTTATTGTTAGGGGGGCACTAGATATGGGTAGTTGCTTCTTTTTCTTCAGTAACATGTCTCTATCTAGTTATTCAATTTTATTGAACTCACTCTTGATATGTTCTTCATTATGCCCTCATTTTTAGCTCACCTGACAGCAAGTCAGTGGGAGCTATTGCCATCACTTGGCGTCCGTCGTTCCGTATTCTGTCGTCTGTTAACTTTTGCAAACTTAACTTCTTCACAACAACTAGGCCAAATTCAAATACATATTGCACAGACCATCTATGGAATAGTATACCCTTTCTATTTTGTTCAAATGAAGCAGCTGCCATATTTCAGGCTCTGGTTAATGCCCCAAAAGCTTAAAAATCTTCTTCTCACGAACCATCAGAGGGACTGCCTTGATGTTTGATATTGGTATGGAACATCCTTTGGTGTAGAAGATTAACGTTTGTTCAAGGGAAGTTGGTAAGCCAATATGGGCTCTCTGTGGGGGCATATCCATTTTGGGCTCAGCCCCAAATTTCTTTTTTAATAACTGGTGGACCAATTTCAACCAAATTTGGCATGTAGTATAAGTGTGAGTCCTAAGTATTTGATTGATGCCCGAAAAAAAATGTCCACAGCCCCTTGGCAACCCCTGGGATTAAAAACAGAAAAAATTTCAAAAGCCCATATTTCCCAAACCACACAGGACAGAGAACTGTTATTTGGTATGAGGCATCCTTAGGACTAGTAGAATGGAATGGTTAAAAAACATTGCCCTTGGTTATGTTAGGGTGTGCAGGAAGAGGCAATGGAGAGATGATGAGTCAGCATTTTTGCAGTAATATTTTTCCCTTTCCAAATTGTTCAGAGTTCTTCAGGCTGTTTACCATTATCATCACTTATGTCAACAAGAGAGAGGAGAGACTCCTGCCACCTGTGAATCCTGTCAAATGTTCTCTTATATTATTTTAAGTGTAATGAAATTAACTTTTCAGTGCTTCACCCTCTCAAGACTTCCATAAGTGGCAGAGGAAAAATTTATCTGATTCCTGTATGAAAACCTTTAATTTAACCCTCTCAATTTCAATGTGTTTTCCAAATATTTTATTTTATGTTGAACCCTTCCAATGCTGTGCACATACGTTTTTTCTGTTTTTTTGGAAACATTTATCTGATTCCTGTATGCATATTTTAATTTAACCCTCTCCAGACTGCAATGTGGGTTCTAAAGATTTTATTGAGGCCATGATCAAATCTTTTCAATGCTGAGTACATATATGCTTTTCTGGTTTCTTGGAAAAAATTTATCTGATTCCTGCATGAATATCATTAATTTAACCCTCTCAAGACTTCAATGTGGGTTTCAATGATTTTATTTCATGTAATACTGTTAATGAAAACCTTTTTCTGATTTCTTTAAAAATATTTTACCCCCAAAAATAAGCCTCCATAAATTCTCTTTCTGTTTTTTTTATTTTTTGATGCTTTAACCATTTTCATACAGACTTGAATTTACTAGTGGCAGTAAAATTCTGTTTCTCTTGTTTGAAATTTTTCTTATTCTTTAAAACCACTGGGCCAAATTCATTCATTTATTGCACAGACCATCTTTGGAGTAAACCTTTTCTCCTTTGTTCAAATGAAGCTGCAGCCATCTTCAGGCTGGTGGAATTTACTCTTCTGATTTTTTGTCCCCAAAATTACTATTTATCCCTTGGGTGGAGTTAATGCTCCATAAGCTGGAAATGCCTTTAAAATCTTCTTTTTATAAGCCACTTGCAGTAATACTTAGATTTCTTGTTTGGAACTTACTTTAGTGATGCAGATTCACTTTTGTTCAAAAGAAACTCGGTAAGTCAAAATTTGGGCTCCCAAATTTGGGCTGCACTCAAAATTTCTATTTTCAGATCCAATGGGCAGATGTGAACCAAATTTGTCAGGTAGTATATAACTGGGTCATAAGTATTTCATTTTTTTGAGGATGCGGGGGAGGCAGTAGAGATAACGACAGTAGTTGAAAACAAAACAAAAACTTCCATTCGGTTGTTGTTTTTAATACTTCACAAAACAGAGCTTGCTAGGAAGCTTTCCTAGGACCAGCAGAAATCAATGACCAAAAAAGTTTTGGTTGTGTCATACCAGACATGTTAACTCTCCCGGAATGTCCAGGAAAATCCCAAAATTTCAATGTAGTTCCCGGCCTCCGAGACGGGAATCAGTTTTGGACCAAAAATCCCGGAAAATAACAGTTGAATATTTCTTTCCCGTTGCAACTTATGTAAAACGTTCGAAGTCAAATCACATGCATTTCAAACTCTGGTTAAAACTCATGTAGCAGTAAAATATGGATTTAAGTTAAATTTATTTAAGAAAAGTGTATTTTATGAAATATATTTCAACTGTGTTCATGTTTATTTCTGTTTTTTTCTTCGTAATCGGAGATTCGTAATCAACGTGCGAGTGTCGAAGTGAAAATAGGTGACTTACTTTCAAAAAATTGAAATATCCACCTTCAATGCAGATTTTTGGTAAATAAAATATATGAAAAGGAATTAAATAATATATATTTATTTATTCTTAGAATAGCTTTAATCCTCATCCCTTTTCCAAATCAAAATGTAAAGAACACCTTGAACTCAACTATTTAACACAGTTTAAAAATAGTTTCAAGTTGCTTAGGATGCCGAAAAATTATGACTGCATATTTATACACAATGGACTTATTTTCTAACACTACATTTATTCCGTTGTGCTGGCAACAGAACTGTTAACTGTTGGCAGTCTGTACCCAGAAAATTTTGAATGGAATTAAAAAAAATGCTTCAGTGATGAAATGAAAAGTTTTGTGCAAGGCACAAGTGTCCACACATGCAAGACGGATTTTGATAGAGATATTTTCAAGTACTAATCTTCTTGCAGTAACTGAACATTCAGACATCTTTTCCTGTTAACATTTCCGAACTTGGGAAGAGGATGGCAGGGGGTGGGGGGGGGGGGGGGAATTGTCAAATCAACAATTATTTTATGATTTTTTAACATAGCCTTAATGCATCAACATAATTGACAACTAGATCTGGATATAACTTGGTGTCAATGGTCATCCATGAGCTACAAATTCGCAAGATTTTTCATTTGTTTTGTTCCCGTGCGAACTTTTCCCTGAAATCCATCCCATTTCCCTAAAAATCACCCCCAGGTTCCCTGAAAAATTATTCTGGAGGTTAACATGTCTGGTCATACCAAAATCAAAAAATTGCTCTTGCTGCTGATCACTTACTGATACACTTATCTCTTTTGACAACTTGAGCTAGGTGAGCGCTTTAGGCTCACTTGAGCCTCTCTTTTAAGATGATGTTTCATTTCCTTTCTTCGAATATCATAGTCAGCCTTTCCAGAGCATATTTTTCTCATATGAACTCCTATACTATAAGGAATTGATTTCTTGGTTGCAAATGGGGGGTCCGATTTCCCATGCAGGTATTGATTCCACTCTGTTGTTTTGCAGTACAGATCAGTTCTAATGTAACCCTCATGAAGACATGTCCTTATTAGGCCTAAAAAAAAAGTTAAAATTTAGTTTCTCTGGCCCTCCAGCATGGTCCTTTTGGCTGCCGCAAGCACTCTTTTTATAACCAATATAAACTTAAACTAAAATTACATGATTTTTGTCTGATATTTTACCCAAGTTAATAAAATTGATAAATTTGTCCCTTCAGTGCAAGAAGGCTGTGCAATGCTTCAGCATTGCAAAGCCTTTTTGCACTCAAGGGTCGAAATACACCACCAACCATACTATCCTATAGATTATGAGGCCTAACACATAAAACAAACCAAGAACATGAATGATGTCAAAAGAAATAATTACAAAAATAAAAAATAAAATAAAAAACTGTCCACCCTTATGCATTTTTACAAAAAATGGCCTGAGAATCAGAAGATCTACTTTGAGGGGCCTTATCGGTATTTTTTAAGATACTAATAATTAGTTTCCAGGAATTCAATAGAGTTATGAATACTCGTTGAGTTTTACTTTTTCTCTGGTGTGAAAACCAGAATGTTTTTGTAATAGTCTAATGTAAAGGATTTCTCTTTTTTTCAGAATGAAAGAAGAACATGTGATTCTAAGTGCTGATGGTCCCCACAGAAATGTTCTGAAGTTGAAACCACCAATGTGTTTCACAAAGGAAAATGCTGATTGTGTCTTGTCCCTTCTGAAGCAGATTTTTGAGGAAATGCAAGATGATGACAGTTTCCTTGAGATGGAAAAGGCTTCACCAGTTATGAAAAATGGTGCTGTTGGAGCATCAGAAAAGACTTTACCAAATGGAAATAAACGACATGTCAATGAGATATATGCAAATTCTCCTTCCGTCACAAGCAACACTGATACTAGTTTGGATCCTTCACCGTCAAAATTGAAGAAACTGAGATCTTGATTATTGGGTTCTGCAGAAATACTTTTATACTGTCACCAATGTGTCTATGTGGGGAGAGATTTATATAGCAGATTTTATATTTAGTCTTTCACATGGTTGAAAATACAACCACATGCATAAAACACTTCCACTCAACTGTTAACACTTTTCCTAGAAAATCTTCCCATTGCTATGTTCAAAAATTGACAATAAAGTTTTATATATTCATGTTTTTAATACAGTTTTTGACCCTCTCTTTGGAACAAACTTGTTGAGCTTGTTCCAAAAGGGAGTCATATGCTATGTTTTGGAATGAAAACTTTCAAAACATTATTACTGTGGGAAATAAAATGGGAAGTCTTACATGGTAAAGAGTTGAGAAAGCAAGAGGTTTTGATTTAGTGAGTAAAAGTGTATAGGCAGCCAAGACATCACTAGACTGCATTGCTAAGTCAAAGTGTTATCTTAATTATGAGCAAGCAAAACATAAGTAAAATTCTCCAGGCCATTAACTGATAGAGTGCTGAAAGTCCATATTTGGGCTTTATTCTAAAGTGCAGTTACCACAACCTGAAGTCTTCGTTGTCTGTGGAGGTACTTCATATTTTCTTTCAAGTACAATTATTTTGTCTGCATGGATTTGCCTTGTTACATTTTATGGGAGAGTGCCTCGAGGCACTCTCCCATAAATTGTAACAAAGCAAAGACACGTGAACAAATTTTGACAACCAAAAATAATTTAGCACTCTAGCAGTTAAGGACACTTTCAGAATCAATGATGAGAATCAAATGAACATTTTGCGAGAATCAAAGTTGATACTCATGATTTTCATTCTGAGAATCATTTGTATGAACCGATTCTAATTTTCACATGAATTTTAAGCCCTAAATCCTCTGTACTGATGTCAAAATACCAAAATGTTTAGCAGCAAGGTTTACCCACAATTCAACTAGGAATTTAAGTAATGCAATCCTGTTTGACAGAGGTCAACGAGCTATGTCAAACAATACTGAATTAATTGAATTCCTAGTTGCATTATGGGAAACATTTGCGACTTTAAATTTAAATGTTTCAACATCAGTGTGTAGATGGTTAGCATTCTTATTTTGAGAAAAGCCATTGAGTAAAGTGCTATAGGTATATATGAAATATTTCATCACACAACTAGTCATCTACTGTATGGATAAGGAGCTGGAGATGAACATTCTCTTTTTTCCCAACCAGTGTAATAAACTTACTATGTAGGTTCACCATTGGAAAGTTCTGTACTAGCGGGTCTGATGTCTTAAATGTCATTATACTTCCTCAAAGAAATTATTTAGGGCACAATGCTTCCATTATAGAGAAAAAATAATAAGGCTATTAAAAAAATTTCTTGTTATGTATTATGTCATGTCATTTTCTCCCCCCACTATACGTGAAACATACGCGTGTCCCGGGTGAGACAGCAGGGTGGGATATTTCTATACCACCCACCCCACGTGACATACTCATTTGCATATTTTATTATTTCATCATCGTCTGCACAATTGTAAATAAACAAAATGGCTTCATGTCTTCCCGCATGTAATCCACGTGCCATTCAAAATCAACAATGTTGATTTGTTTCAACCCCATGTTTCTCTGCAGATTTAATAATATCACTGCGCGAATTTATCGATCGATCAATAATCTCACAATGCCCTTTACATTAGAGTTTGACACGCACAAATTCATTAACCCCTTAATGGACAGTGTTACAAATCAATTTTTTAGTATATACCTATGGTATAAACCTAACTTTTGTACAATCTTTCCAATGAAATTGTTCGTTTTTCGAAAGGACTACAACTTGATAAATTGGGTATGTCAGCACGTGACCGCCAATTATCTATAATGATGTAATCCTTGTGTGGGGGGAGAAAAATCATCCTCAATGAGTCTGAAGGTGGGGGGAATGGGGAAATCTCACTCTCAGGTGAGATTTCTCCATCCCACCTCCAGACTCATCGGGGATCATAACAGCCCATCTGTTAACTTTTTTTTGTGTCCAGGCCATTACCTTTTCATGGAAAGAGATATCACAGCAAAACTTACACAACACAAGTTATTCACATTAACCACAATTAGATGGAGTGTCACCTATAAACTTCACAACAGACCTACCAAGGTCATGGGTCAAATAGAAATGTCAACAGATGGAATCCACAGGCACATGAACTTTTTATCCCTGGCTGACGAAGTCGGGATGGGGATATTGAAATGGTGTTCATCCATCCATCCGTCCATCCATCTGTGCATCACAAACTTTGCCTGGTTAACTCCTCCAACAGTTTTCAGTGGATTCTTACAAAAGTTGATCTGAAGTATCAGTATCAAGTGTAGATGTGCATGTGGTCATGAATTTTCGATGCAACAAATTTTGCTTGGTTATGGCCTTTGGAAATAACAAAATTTCAATCAGAAAGGCTTGTCCGCTTAACTCCTACATTTTTTATTGGATTTTTATGAAACTTGGTCTGAAGTATCAGTATCAAGTATAGATGTGCATGTGGTCAGGAATTTTCGATGCGACAAATTTTGCATGGTTACAGCCCTTGGTAATAGCAAAATTTCTGTCACAAATGCTTGTCCTCCTGTATTTTTCAATGGATTTTTTATGAAACTTGGTGTGCAGGATGAGTATGATGTGTACATGTGCATATGGAAAGGAAGTTTCGATTCAAATAATTAGCTCAACTTTGGCAAAGCCAAATTTGAGCTTATGCCATGGCCAGTTGTCCATCTGTCCATCTGGCCGTCTGTCCATCAACAATTCAATACGGCTCGGACTAGAGGCCGTATTTATGAACCGATCTTTACGAAACTTTTTGGGTACCTTTTTTTTTTACCTTGGGATGAGAATGAGTGTTTTGGGGTCCAATCCGAAATTCAAGTTGGCTGCTGGCAGCCATTTTGAACAAAATTTAGTACAATCGGATTTTTGCGCAGAACTTCCATATGAAAGCGCTGATTTGAATAATTTTTTGTATGAATGTTTAGTACCATGGGATACATCACATATAATACAGGTTTTTTTCTCGTCCGTAAATTATGCAAATTAAACTAACATTGATGTATTTAGTGTTAATTTCGGCACTGTAAGTGCAAATGCCAATATGGCTCGGGCTAGAGGCCGTATTTATGAACCAATCTTTACGAAACTACTTGGGTACCTTTGGTATCACCGTGGGACGAGAACGAGTGTTTTTGGGTCCGGTCCGAAATTCAAGATGGCCGATGGCAGCCATTTTGTACAAAATTAGGTGCAATCAGATTTTTGCAGAGAACTTCCATATGAAAGCGCTGATTTGAATAATTTTTTGTGTGAATGTTTAGTACCATGGGATACATCACATATAATATGGGTTTTTTTCTCGTCCCGAAATTATGCAAATTGATGAACTTTGATTTTTTCAGTGCTACTTACTTAAGTACACATGTCAATACGGCTCGTGCTAGAGTCTGTATTTATGAACCGATCTTCACGAAATGTCTTGGGTACCTTTGTTATCACCTTGGGACGAGAACGAATGTTTCTGAGTGCGGTCCAAAATTCAAGATGGCTGCCAGTGCCCATTTTGTACCAAAATTCGGTCTAGTCAGTTTTTTGTACACAACTTCTATACGGCTCAGGCTAGAGGCTGTATTTATGAACCGATCTTTACGAAACTTCTTGGGTACCTTTGTTATCACCGTGGAATGAGAACAAGTGTTTTTGGGTGTGGTTCGAAATTCAAGATGGCCACCACAGCCATTTTGTACCAAAATTAGTGCAGTCTTTTGTACAGAACTTCTGTATGAAAGTTCAGATTTGAATAAATTTTTGTATGAATGTTTAGTAACATGGAATACATCACATATAGTACAAGTTTTTTTCTCATGCAGAAATTATGCAAATTAGATGAACTTTGATTTATTCAGTGCTACTTTTACACTGTAAGTGAACATGTCAATACAGCTCGGGCTAGAGGCTGTATTTATCAACCGATCTTCACAAAACTTCTTGGGTACCTTTGTTATCACCTTTGGACGAGAACGAGTGTTTCTGGGTGCCGTCCAAAATTCAAGATGACTGCCAGTGGCCATTTTGTACCGAAATTAAGTCCAATCAGTTTTTTGTCACAACTTCTATACAGCTCGTATTTTTGAACTGATCTTCACAAAACTTCTTGGGTACCTTTGTTTTCACCTTGGGACAGGAACGAGTGTGTTTTGGGGTGCCTTTGTTATCACTGTGCTATGAGAACAAATATTTTGGGGTTCAGTCTGACCCACTCTGGGACTCAAAGGTTTCTTTTGTAGTTTAGCATCTGACTGTCACCCACCTTTACAATACTTGACCTATACATTTGTTACAGGCTACGGTCAGTATTTATGTACAGACCGTTACAATACTTAAAATGTACCTTTGTTATCAGGTCAGTACCTAGATGCTTGTCATTGCTGTGTCATATACTGCACATGTACATGTCTTAACAAACTGAGCTACAGTGTCATTGACACTTTCATTTTTCCAGAGTTACAGCCCTTGTCAACTTTGAATTTACCGTAATTGTAGGTTTTTGGAAGATATCTTCAGTTGCGATAAAAGAAATTAAATGATTTATTCCCCGCCAGCAAAGTCAGGAGGGGGATATTGAAATGGTGTTTGTCCATCAGTCTGTCCATCAGTCTATCCATCCATCACAAACTTTGTCTGCTTAACTCCTCCTACAGTTTTCAGTGGATTTTTACAAAACTTGGTTTGAAGTATCAGTATCAAGTGTAGATGTGCATGTGGTCTGGAATTTTCGATGCGACAAATTTTTTGTGATTACAGCCCTTGGAAATAGCAAAATTTCCATCACAGTGGCTTGTCCGCTTAACTCCTCTTACATTTTTTATTGGATTTTTACGAAACTTGGTCTAAAGTATCAGTATCAAGTGTACATGTGCATGTGGTCAGGAATTTTTGATGCGATGAATTTTTCATGGTTATGGCCCTTGTTAATAGCAAAATTTCCATCACAAATGCTTATCAGCTCAACTCCTGCATTTTTCAATGGATTTTTATGAAACTTGGTGTGCAGTACGCATATGATTTGTACATGTACATATGGAAAGGAAGTTTAGATTTGAATATTTTTTCCCGAGTTATAGTCCTTGTTCCTTTCATAACACAAAAGTCGGTGAGGGAGATGGATGTCATTTGACTCTCTTGTTCGAGTTAGTGTCATAACTTGTTAATGGAAAGAGATATCATAATGAAACTTACACGACATATGTTCGATCAGATGGTGTACAAAATTCATAACCAACTCACTAAGGTCAAGGTCACAGATAGATGTCCACAAATGGAATCAGCAGGAACATCAACACATCCAGTCCCACCCCACCAAGGGTTTATTTTTTGCAGAATTTTAGTAACGAGGGAGGTTCCTGAGACACAAGATTTTTTTCAATAGACCAAGTCTTAAACTTTTTATCATGTTTATTCTTTTAACCCACCTGACAAAAGAAAAACATTATCACATAAATTATTTAACCTGCTTTGCAAGGCCATGGGTTGAAACAATTAATCCATCTTGTGGCCTAAAAAGTTTATCATGACATGCAATATATTTATTCCATATTAACCCTTTGCCTAACACAAACTGTGAACAACAGTACTAATAATTAAACAAATTAACAGTAACACTCAGTCGTTTACATTGTTTTAGCCATTTGTTTTTTCACTGCAGACACCAAAAGCCTGTTTTGAGGGGTTCCCTGCAAAAGAGATGTGCAGAGCATTTTATTGGCATTTGTAGAGCAACTTTTTCTGCTGATTCTGACAAATCCGAATGAGGCCACTCTGTGACTCATGGACAAATTGAGTTATTTATCCTTTGTCGGACCTACCCAATTAAGTCAATGTGATATTCCAACTTTGCAGTAAAATTTTGATTTACATAAGGCTGTGTATGTTGGTGATGTACCAGCAATATGTTTATTGCCAGATTTTATTTGTTTGTGGTCCAGTGGAACCCTGCTAATTGTATAGCCATTTTGCCAATGAAAATTATTCAGTCAACAGGAGCATTCAATTAACAGGGATTGTGTCACTTTCCTGTCTTGTAGAGATAAACTTAGCATTTATTTTATTATATCTTTTTTGACAGAGCTCCGTGGAGCTCTGTCAAACAAGATATAATAATTTAAATGCTTGTATTGGATGTATTGAGGCTAAATAGGTCTATAAACAAAAGAAAACTGGGAAGAGTCAGGGGAATATTTTTACACTGCAACCAGTGGCCCAGACTATCTGGTGCTTAACTCAAAGTTATTAAGGGCCAAACACAAATTTTGAATCCCCCCCCCCCCCCCCAATCCTCAAAATTTGCTTGCAAAACCGAAAATTAAAAGTCCTATCTGGCCCTCCATATATTTACTCTCCGCGCATGCACAGCCGTCAGCAAGTGACCGGAATTGGCGCCAACATCATTCTTTGTTTTGCCCTAAAGTCATCAACAATGAAATGACATCTGTGCTTTAAAATCTCCTTTTTTGAGGATGCCAGACACAAATCAATGCAAGAATTGGTGGATACAAGGCTGTTATTGGATGAAGGAAGTGTTCAATGGTGGTTTTGGACGTTCAGGGCTGTAACTTTATAATATTTATAAAATTATTTTATGTTTCCCAATTTCGGGACATATGCCTAACATCATCATTTTTGAAAATGATTATTCCACTGTTTGTTAAGAATTTCTTCCCTATCCTTCCTTGAACCCTTCCTGTTAAACTCTTAAGCTTTTTGGCTAATTTTTCATTAAATTTCTTGGGAGTTTAACATTTGTCACAGAATATTATTCTGTTTCTTCCCCAGGGTTACGTCCTCACCCTAGGGGCGTTAGACCATTTAGTCTTACATCTTCTAGCCGATGTATCATTTTTACTTCATATGGAAGATCTAGCTTTGCATCTGATTGCGTTTCTATTGTTTCTGACTTTGGGCCTTTTTGTGTGCCTGATGTCTTGTTCACATTGACGTTGTTTACATTGTCAGCGTCCTCATGTGTAGGTAGTTTTTAGCTCATCATGACAAAGTCAAGCTGAGCTAATCTCATCGCTTCCCATCCGTCGTCCGTCAACACCATGTTTTGGTCTTCTCCTCCAATGCCACTGGGCCAATTCAAGTGAAAGTTTGTGTGAGTGATGGTCCCAAAGGGGCATTTCATTTTTGTTCAACTCAGCATGCCCAGCCCCATAGGGAGGGAGTGGAGGAAAATGCTCCAAAATATTTTTAAAATCTTCTTCTCAAGAACCAGTGTGTACAATGACTTGATATTTGCTATGGAGCTTCCATATGAGGTGTAGAATCAAGTTTCTTCAAACGAAGTTTGTGAAGTAATATTTGGCTTTGTAATTGGAGGGGTAAGATTTTTGGCCCCGCCCCAAATTTCTATTTTCTGAACTGATGGTCCGGTATGAACCAAATTTGGTTTGTGGTAGTATTGGGTCATAAGTACTTGACCCATGCACAAAAAAAAAATTCCCGCATCCCCATGGGAACCCTGGGAGCTAAAAATAGAAATATTTTCAAACGCCCATATTTCTTATCAACCTACTCACAATTGTTTACTACAGGCTTGCACTACAGTGGAAGTCCCTAACTCGGATAAAATACTCTCTATTTTTGTCTTTCCCAAGCAAGTTGGGAAAGAAAAGTGGTGCAAAAGCACCAATAAAAATAAGCCAAAACTGGGTCGAGTGCAACCGGCGCAGACCCAGTACGGGACGCTCTCTCCCAAGTACAACTCCACGACTTCCGTTGCCAGTGCGCATATACCGTCTCTAAAGACTCATTCTTTTTAAAATCCGCTTCGTGTCGAGATGTTTTTGCACGCTTATCAGTGTTCCACCAGCTCGATGTTTGATGATTCCTGATTCATTATACCACAGTGTATCCTTTGTATTCTCAGGAACAGTGTTTTATATTCTCTTTTTTCTATTATATGTCCATAATGTATATTTCTTTGCTCTCTCTCGGGTCGCGCGCGATTTTCGCGGGCCACGCGGTTCGGACTTAGATTTTCACAATTATTGTTCATGCTTTTTTTGCAAATTTTTCTAATTGTGTTAGAGTTAGGTGTCAGCGGGGTACCACTCCTACAGTGTTTCTTCTTTCTGTTGAGAGTAGTCTTCCTGTTGGGTGGTTCCCGGTCGACCGTCTGGGGTCTTTGTTTCTGTCACCTTTCTCTCTTTGGGGGTGTTCTGTTTTCTGATCTCACCTTCTCTGCTCCTCTCACCTCTTTCATGCCTAGGACAATTCCTTGTGGGCAGTGTCTGCTGCCTAAGCATGTGGACGATGTACATTCGTCGTGTTCCTCCTGTAATGGGTGTTCGGCCGAGCGGCCGTGTGGTGTCTGTGGAACATGGTCTTCCACCTTCTGGGCGTCAGTAAATCGTGTCGTTCGTTCTCGTGGCCGTGCCTCCCGCTCCCGCGGGAAAGGAGAATGTGGTCGTTCGGGGCCTCCCGAGCCGACTTTGTCTGGTGAGAGTTATTCCTCCTCCGTGGGGGATGTGCAGTCTTTTCCTGTGGTGGATACTGCGGGAGCCGTTGAGTGTTCTGGTGTAGAGATGCCTGGTTCCGGGACTACGATCCCCCTCCAGTCGACATCTGAGGCTGTCACTAGGGTTGTGACTCCTCCTTCGGAGCCGAGCCGGTGTGCTCTCTCCACTTTTTCACCAGCCTCAACGACTCTCGACGTATCTACTACTGCTGCTGGTCCGTCTGCTTCGTTGTCTGTTTTAGCCGGCCTCGGCTTTTCGCTGCAGGGGACTGCAGGACTGTCCGATACTGTAGACGTGGGATATCGGCCCCAGCCTTCCCTCACTTCAACTCGGCGAAGTCGGAAGGGGCTGCCGGCCGAGCCCATCGCTGTGGTCTCGTCGCCGTCGAGTATCACAGTTGTGTCTTTGGATTCGGATGTTCGTAGTGGAAACACTATGAACTCTGTGGCATTTCCGTCCACTCACTCTGGTCACACGACCAGTTTTGGGGGACCAACGCCTTTTGTGCAGCCTGGACCTTCTGCCCCGCAGAGGTCCGCGGTGACTCTCATGAGTTCTCGCAATATTGATCCTCGGGGTGCATCGTACCCCTATACACGTCTGCCTTCAGATGTTTCGGCTGCCGCCCGTCGTCCCGCGTCGGGTGTTTTGGAGGATCGTGACCCTTCGCTGGTTAAGAGGGTCAGAGGTGAAGCCACTTTGCCGGTTCGCTCCCCTGTCGAACCGGTCGGTACAGGCAGTGAGCTTAGGGAGGCCCTCTCCTTACTCACTCAGGTTCTCTCAAAGAGCCTTCCTGTTGCTTCCAGCGAGGCTATGGGTGGTTTCCAGGCGCCTCCTATGGCGCCGCCTCCCGGGCTTGGAAACAGGCCGGTTTCCGATTCCTCTGGTGTCCCGACACCATGGGAGGCGCCGGCTGGTTTGCCCACGATGGGCTATGTGTCTTCCGACTCTGGGGAGGAGTCCGACATGCTTGAGGTCGAGGGCCAGCAGTCTTCGGACTTGGGGGCGGCTCTTGACTTTGTGTTTGGGTTTCTGCCTGAGCTCAAACCTGCTAACCAGCCGACAGTGTCAGCCTGGCCGCGATCATCGGTCGTGCGCCAACAGCCTATGGAGCAACCTGCTTCTGGGCGCCTTCGACCATGCCAGTCGGTACAGGTGGTTGAGGCTTTTTCAGCATTGGATGCCAAGCTGAATTCCAAGGCTTTGAAGACTTCGTTCTTCACCAGGGTTGACACCTTTTTGCCTCCTGTACGTTATCGTTCCTACGATTCCGCCAATCCGTCAGTCTGCCAGACTTTGACGGTTCTGGATCAGGACTCCACTTCCCTCGGGCTTTCCAAGCCCAAGTCTGCCGTCATTCCAATGACGACTCTGGAGTCCATGTTGGGCTTATCTAGAGAGATGCTTGGCATGCTTTCTCTCTCAGATCACGTCGTCTCAGCTTTGGCTGCTTATCTGCCTCCAGATAAGTTTGACGAGGTACAGGCTCCTTTGCGTGTGCTGTCCAAGGCGCTTATGCACCTTACTCACACGCATGCCTGTAACACGGCCAATTTGGAATTAGTTCGAAGGGACGCTGTGCTGGACACAGGACGATCCCTTCCCGAGGAGCAGCGTGCTACTCTTCGATCTGCTTCTTTGGCAGGTCCGCAACTTTTCCATGGTTCCGTGTCGACGGTCCGGGATGACGTCCTACGTCATTCCAAAGATCAGCTGCTGTTTTGTCAGCTTGATCAGCCTTCTCGGGGAGGCAAGGGCCGCTCCAAGCCTAACAAGTACCCTTCTGCTTCCTCTGTGAAGCAAAAGGCTGGTCCTTCTGCCGCCGCCTCTGCTTCTTACTCACGGGGTAAAGGTAGGGGTCGGCAGAATCGAGGGAAGTCTCAGGATTCTTCATTTAGCAGAGGAGGTGGTTTCTCCTCTCGCGGGCCTCGTCGGGGCTCGAAATGAAGGTCCTCACCTCGACTCGTCCCAGGTTGGAGGAAGGATAGCAGAGTTCGCAGACCATTGGACCACCATCACATCCGATCCATGGGTGTTAGATGTTGTTCGGTCCGGGCTGCGCATATCCTTCCGACGGCACCCCACTCTGTCAAGGGTGCCTCTTCCAACCACAGTTCCTTCAGACGTTTTACGTCGGGAACTTTTGTCCACGGAGATTGCCAATCTCCTGGCAAAGGGGGCGATCGAGGTCGTCAAGAACGTTCAGTCAGTGGGTTTCTATTCCCGCCTGTTCTTGGTGCCGAAGAAGGACGGCCAACTCCGACCGGTTATCGATCTGAGCATCCTGAACCAGTCTATCATTGCTCCCAAGTTCAGCATGGAGACTTTCAGGTCGGTCCGCCAATCAATTCACCAGGGAGATTTCGCAGCCAGCATCGACCTGCGAGACGCTTACTTCCACGTTCCGATGCATCGGGCGTCACGGAAGTATCTCAGGTTCGCTTTTCTGGGGCGAGTTTACCAGTTCAAGGCCATGCCTTTCGGTTTCAACCTGGCTCCTTGGGCGTTCACCAGACTGATGTCGCATGTGATAGCGTTCCATCGCACACAGTCCAGGGTGACTACTTCGGCATATCTGGACGATATCCTCCAGAGGCATTCCAATGCTGCCTTACTGGAATCGGATGTCGCCACTCTGTTGAGCTTGCTCACGTCGCTAGGATTCAGAGTCAACGAGGAGAAGTCGGACCTGGTCCCTTCTCAGTCGTTTTGTCATCTGGGGATGTCTTTCCAAACCAAATTCAATTTGGTGGCTGTTCCCCAGGCCAAGGCTGTGATTCTCTCAGCTTTTGCTCTGACTCTGTCCCAGTCCAGGTCCGCGACCGCTCGGAGTTTTCTCCGGCTGATCGGTCTCTGTGGTTCGGTGACGGATCTCATTCCTCTAGGTCGGCTGCGTGTCAGACCTCTCCAACACTTTCTGCTCAGTCGTTGGAGACCGAATGTAGATTCTCTGGATCAGGTGCTTCCGTTTCCGGACTCTCTGTATCCTCACCTTCTTCCCTGGACAGATGTTCAGTGGATTACGCAGGGTGTTCCGCTGGACTTACCCACGTCCGATCGCATTCTGACGGCAGATGCCAGTGATCTCGGATGGGGTGCGACGTTGGATCCTCTCGGTCTTTCCCTACACGGGATGTGGGACCAGGATCAAGCAGCTCTACACATCAACCAGAAGGAGCTTCTTGCTCTTCTTCTGAGTTTCAGGCAGTGGATCCCTCACCTGTCGAATCGCCAGGTCCTTCTACTATCCGACAATTCGACAGTGGTTGCTTACATTCGGAACCAGGGCGGCACGCACTCGCTTCCGATGTACGAGTTAGCTCGGGATCTTTCCTCAGGAGGTTCACGCCGGAGTGGTTGTTCGTCACATTCCCGGTCGTCTGAACGTCCTAGCCGACTCCCTGTCCCGACAGGGCAGGGTTATTTCCACCGAGTGGATGCTTCACAGGGCAGTGTTCCAGTCGCTTTGCGATCTCTGGGGACGTCCCCACATCGATCTCTTTGCGACTCGTTGGAACCATCAGGTGGACACTTTCGTGTCCCCGTGTCCAGATCCTCTGGCTTTTGCCGTGGACGCTCTGTCACTCGATTGGAACGGTCTAGTCGGCTACGCCTTACCGCCGGTTCCGATTCTTCCTCAGGTTCTCGCCAAAATTCGAACCTGCAGTTGTCGAATCATTCTGATCGCTCCCGTGTCGCCTCAGCGGGTGTGGATCAATCAGCTCCGCTCGCTGATGGCGGCGGTTCCGGCACGTCTCCCGCTACGTCGCGACCTTCTTTGTCAAGGTCGCCCGAGGAGGTTTCACGTCGACCCGACTTCATTGTGCCTTCACGCATATCTTTTGTCAGGTCCTGTCTCCTCCGTAGAGGTTTTTCGAGACGAGCAGTGGAGTGCATTTCTTCTTCAAGGAGGCACTCCACTGGTTTAGCTTATGCAGCTAAATGGAAGGTCTTCTGTCGATGGTGTGCTGATCACTCTGTTGATTATGCCAATCCTTCGATTTCGCAGATTGCGGAGTTTCTGGTATATCTGTTTGATTCTCGGGGTCTCCAGCCTGTTACCATCAAGGGTTACAGGTCTATGCTTTCAGAGACTTTTTCTTATGTGGGGAAGCGTCGTATCGGCACTAATCCTTACCTCTCCAAGCTTGTTCGGCACTTTTCTTTGAAAAGGCCTCGGACTTTGCAGCTTACTCCACGATGGAATCTTTCGTGGGTGCTGCTTTGCTTGGGGGGGGGGGGGGGGGGGGCGCCGTTCGAACCTTTATCCCAGGTGGATATGCAATTTCTCACATACAAGACGGCTTTTCTGATGGCATTTGCTTCGGCCAGACGGGTTAGTGAGCTTCACGCCCTCTCGGTTGACCCAGCCTTTTTTAGGAGTTCTAACAGTGTTACTTTTACCACTGATTGCTCCTTTTTGGCTAAGAATCAGTTACCAGATACTACTCCTCCTCCTATCTGTATCAGGGCTCTTCCCTCTGTTGAGGGTACTCGCCCTTTGCTCTGTCCGGTCCGTGCTATTCGCATTTATCTTGATCGGACACGCTTCATACGGAAGGGCAGAAAACGTTTTTTTCTGTCTCTCATTCCGGGTCGACAGAAGATCTCTCCTCAATCCATTTCTCGATGGATTTGTCTTGCTATTCGTACGGCTTATAGTCGTTTAGCAGCTGGCGATTGTATTACCAATCGTATTTCTGCCCACGAGGTGCGGGCACTGTCTACCTCTTGGGCTTATTCTAACTCCGTCAAGTTGTCGGATGTTATGCAGGCAGCCTACTGGAGAAATGCTTCTACTTTCTCCACCTTTTATTTACGTCAGTTGCAGGAGCAGTCTGAGGACCTTTTTGCCTTGGGTCCTCTTTCTTCTGCTCAGGCTGTTGTCTGCCATAGCCATTAGGCTTCTTGAAGGTCAGTTTCAGCCTTGTGCTGTTACTGCCCTTTTTTCTGTCTGTGTGTCACACAGGCTCATATGTCTCTTTTCATTGTCCTTTACCAATGATTGCGACATTATGGTTGATAAGCCTCGGGACCTCTTCCTTCTGCTTCACGGTTCCAGTGCACTAGGGTTATGTGGGGGTTGGTTATGCGATTCCCTCCAGCCTTTTGTCTATTCAGCCTGTAGTAAACAATTGTGAGTAGGTTGATAAGAAATCTAAATTTTATAGTAAATTTCCTTTCTTATTATACCTACCACAATTGTTTACATGGAGGCCCTCCCGTCTTCTTTACGGGTAAAGAATCTTTCCTCCCCGCTGATCACATAACTCTAACGTTTACGGATTCAAAAAGAATGAGTCTTTAGAGACGGTATATGCGTACTGGCAACGGAAGTCGTGGAGTTGTACTTGGGAGAGAGCGTCCCGTACTGGGTCTGCGCCGGTTGCACTCGACCCAGTTTTGGCTTATTTTTATTGGTGCTTTTGCACCACTTTTCTTTCCCAACTTGCTTGGGAAAGACAAAAATAGAGAGTATTTTATCCGAGTTAGGGACTTCCACTGTAGTGCAAGCCTGTAGTAAACAATTGTGGTAGGTATAATAAGAAAGGAAATTTACTATAAAATTTAGATTTCCCAAACCCCACGGAACGGAGAGCTTTTATTTGGTATGAAGTATCCTTATGACCAGTAGAATTGAATGGTAAAAAAAAATTGCCATTGGTTATGTTAGGGTGTTCTGTAATGGGCATCGAAAAAATGCTGAGCCAGCATATTTGCAAAAATTTAAAAAAATCTTTTCTCCAGAACCAATCATCAGAATCTTTTGATATTTGGTATACAGCATTCATAGGGGTGTCAGATAAAAGTTTGTTGAAATAAAGCTCATTGGTTCATATTTGGGCTCTCTGCAGGAGCCCGAAGTTTTAACATAGGGTAATATGGGGAATATTCTTAAAAAATCTTCTTCTTCAGAACCACCAGTCAGAATCTTTTAATATTTGGTATACATCATTGTTATGAGTGTCAGATTCTAGATTGTTCAAACCAAGTCCCTAGGTTAATATTTGGGCTTCCTACGGAAGCCCAAATTTTATCTTTGTTCAATATGGAGGGTAATTTAAAAAAATCTTCTTCTTCAGATCCATCAGTCAGAATGCTTTGATATTTGGTATGCAACATCTCTATGGGGGTCAGATTCAAGTTTGTTCAAATCAGATCCCTAGGTTTATATTTGGGCTCACTATGGTAGCCCAAATTTTTACTTAGTGCAATATGAGGAAATTTTTTTTAAAATCTTCTTCTTCAGATCCACCAGTCGGAATGCTTTCATATTTGGTATACAACATCTCTAGGGGGGTCAGATTCCAGGTTGTTCAATTCGAGTGCCTAGGTTAATATTTGGGCTCCATATGGGAACATGAAATTTAACTTAGTACAATATGAGGGAATTTCTTCAAAAATCTTCTTCAGATTCACTTGTCAGAGTGCTTTCACATTTGGTATACAACATCTCTAGGGGGGTCAGATTCAGGTTTGTTCAAATCGGATCCATAGGTTAATATTTGGGCTCGCTATGGTAGCCCAAATTTGAACTTAATGCTATTCGAAGAAATTTCTTTACAATATCTCTTCTTCAGATCCAACAGTCAGAATGCTTTCATATTCGGTACACAACATCTCTAGGGAAGTCAGATTTAACTGTGTTCAAATCAAGAGCCTGGGTTAATATTTGGCCTCTCTATGGGAGCCGGAATTGGCCATTTTGCTGAAGAATTAAAAATTTTGTATTCAGTACCCTCTAGAGGTACTAAGATTAATCCACATAGGTTGTATCAAGGGGCTTCATAGGAGAGCTCTACATTTTACTTATGATCAACTGAAGAAAAGGCATGATGCCCAGATTATGTTTGTCACTCCTGAGGGACTCAAGGATTGACAGTGTAGCCTATGGAGATGGCTTGCTTAATGTAGACTCATTCTTGGACTCTGTTTAAATTGTGTTCTGTACAAGATGAGCGATTCAGGCCCAGTGGGGCCTTTTGTTTATATTCTGTTGCTGTAGTTTTCTGTAGGAAACATGGATTATTATTCTGGTAGTGTAGCTCAAAAAATTTGGATTTCGTCCACACTTCGGCTCTATCAGGATGTCCTTGGGCTCTTAATGTTGCCTTTGGGAACTTGGGCATTTTTTCAAAATTTTTTGTTTACAAAAAATATTTTTAATTTAATTATGTTTGCTATTATTCATGTATCTCAGTTATATATATATATATTGTTGTGGAGTTTAGAGGACTGATATCGACTTTAGTTGATACACTCCTGCGGACTCTTGTCATTCTTGTGTTGCACTGGGATGACTGATGTTGGAGTCGGGTGTCGCGGTATGTTATTGGTGGTAAGGTTCTGAGGATCAGGGCCTCTCACTGCCTTTTAATTCATTCTGTCAGTTTCTATTTCACAGGAACATGAACATGGTGATGATATTCTGACACCCATCCAAGTGTGCTACCATCGTCGCGCTCTGCGGAGCATATAGAACTAGCTGCAGTGCTCATTATTGCAAGAGTTAGGGCCTTTTGTTAAAGGTTTTAATCTCTTGAGAGCAGCTAGCTTGACCGGTGAAGCGGTACTCCGTCTGTGGCAGGATATTTGATGACTGGATTCGCATCGCAAAATGCTATACAAAACTATCCACATGCTAACCATTTCTCTTTCATATTTGCCTCGTATTCACTATTTATCATAACTTTTTGAAAAAAATATGGAAACTGCTAATCAAATTTTTAAAAACAAAAAATACCCTGGTCTGTGGGTACCGTGACGCTGGGTAAGTCTGTTGCGGTCTAAGAAGTGGATTGGGTATAGCAAGCACTATAATATAAATAGCTAACCCAGCGACGACGGAAATAGGGAGGAAGTCCGCAAGTTCTTGTACTCGGCGAGGTCTGATAGACCGCGAGTGGGAGAGGCCCCCCTCTCTAATCTAGCAACGTCTGGAGTCAAATGTTGTTTTGAGAAACTTGCAAGAGCCAGAGCATATGTCCGCCCTCCACTCGGGATGCTCTGTTTAGTCTGCAGCCGGGGTTGGCTTCAGTCAAGGCTTCCTCCGTTACATTTCACAAGGCCGAAATGAAGTTTTCTGGTTGGAAACTTCCACGAGACGGAGCGTATGTCCGCCTGCCACTCAGGATGCTCTGTCTAGTCTGCAGCCGGGGTCTGCTTCAGTCACAGCTTCTTCCGCTATGCTATTTAAGCACACATGACTGCATCCTAGCTACCTGACTTCGGATATCCAGCCTGTTGCACTAAAAAGAAACCATAATTCGCCTATGAAGTCGGACCATCTGGTAGCTAGGGAGACGAGGCCTTGATCATCGGAACATTCGGAGAAAGGATCCGTTTCTGACACACCATCCCAGGAGCAGCATGTGGCTAAGGAACGGAAGACTGCTTGCTCCTCAGGCCTCGATGACGGACTTGCTATTGTAGATTGCGCCGCTGATCGCAGCATCCCAGCAAGTGCAGATGCAGCCTCCCTCAGACTCAGAATCTGAGCTGTCAGATGGTGCTGGGTCGGTCCAGTCGTCTTGTTCACGCAGATGCAATGGACCGAGATTTGCAACTGATTCTCTCGGATGCTGAAAGGGATAAGGAAGAGGATTACCCTTCCCTTTCGGAACAGTACATGGTTGCGATGGCTTTCATCCATCAATACTACCCTGATTTTGTTCCGCCGAATCAGAATGCTGCGACAAGAGAGAAACCACTGACGTCGTTAGGCGCAGACTTTATCCGGACAAAGGAGGAAGTCCTTTCTTTTCTGGTTCAGTTTATGCAGGTGTCACAGGCCTTCGGCCATATAGACGAAGCCGTTTTTTGAGTGTGAGGAAGAAGGCAGTTTCTTATCTTCATCTTCTGTAAACATACCATTTTTTGGACCATGTTCATTTAAAAACGGTCGGGGAAGATGTTCAGAGAGTTCTTCTGCATTGGATGAGCAGGCCGGGATCTAGAGGTATCCTTACCTGTATCATTCACTATTTGCTCAGACACAATTGAGATGGCAATTTCTTCAAATAGAGCAAATTTGGACGTTATGTC
Source organism: Pictodentalium vernedei (assembly GCA_031216915.1). Taxonomy (NCBI): domain Eukaryota; kingdom Metazoa; phylum Mollusca; class Scaphopoda; order Dentaliida; family Dentaliidae; genus Pictodentalium; species Pictodentalium vernedei. The sequence continues at coordinate 711,922,671 of CM062297.1, forward strand.
TTATGCAGATCACCTTGCAAGAGCTATGGCACAACGTCTCAAGGGAAAGGAATTTGAGGACGTTTGTACCTCTCTTTGAGTTCTTTCCAGAGCAATTATGTATACCATGTATAACTCCGCCCTTACAGTGGCTAATCTGGAGTTAATCAGACATGATGCTGCCCTTGCGTCGTCATCACTGATAAGATGACAAGGTGAAAAGCTCTCTCCGAGTCGCTCCCGTTTCCGGATATTTTATTTTCGACGACTAGCTTTCGTTAGTCTATGAACAGGCTACTAAGAAAACGTCTAGTGCTCTGCTTTTGAAGTCAGTGTATCAACGACCCATTTCAGCAGACAAGAGTAAAGGAGGGCGTTCCAGACAAAACTCGTCTAGAAACCCTCTCATAATTACTATGGAAGTCGTCAGTATAGCGACTCGGGAAAGGGGCGTAGATCTGAACGGGACTATAGGTCAGATGCCCCTAGGCCGACTAGACAAGGTTTTTCGCGGAGAGGACGTGGTTCCTCCTCCCGTAAGCCTCGCAGGTCATACAAGTGATGCTTTAGACCTCTATTGCTGGCCAGTTGGCGGAAGGTTATCATGCTCCACAAAAAACTGGATAATAATCACGGAAGATCAGTGGGTGAGAAGTGGAGTCTCGGACGGCTTACGGCTATCATTCCAAGCAAAAACCCCACTAACAAGTTGTTCGCGTTGGACAAATTTTCCATCAAATTCTTGCATAAGAGCGTTTCTCCTACCGGAGGTATAAGCTCTCTTATCAAAGGAAGCAATACAGGTTGTTGAGAATCAGGATTCTCAAGATTTTTACAGTCACCTGTTCCTCGTACCGAAGCCAGAGGTCTCGTTCCGATCGGTAACAGACTTGAGCTGGATAACAAGCTTATCATGGCTCCACAAATTTATTTATGGAGACCATTCGGTCGATAAAAGTGTGCATTCGAGTGATCGACTATGAGGCAAGCATAGATCTAAGGATGCGTACTTTCATGTCCTGGTACATGTGGCATTATAAAAGTACCTGCGGTTCGCCATACAAGGGAAGGGGTATCAGTTCAGAGCAATATGCTTTGGTCTGAATCTGGCCCACTAGGCGTTCACTCGAATAATAATGAACTCAGTAATGTCATACTTACGAGCTCATTCGTCTGCGGTAACGTCGGCTTACTTGAACGACCTTCTACAAGGATACGGCAACAGAATTATTCTTCAGAACGATGTTCAGAGTCTGCTTCTATTACTCGGTTTCATCGTAAATGAGAAAAAGTCGGATCTAGCTCTGTACAAGTCGTCTATTCACTTGGGAATGAGCTTTAAATTTGAGACTCACAACAATCTGGTTCATCTGCCGGTACCCAGAGCGAAATTAGTCAGTTGTTATGCTTGCTTTTGTCTACACTCAGATGCATTAATAGTGAGGGAATTCATGCGACTGTTGGAGCTGTGCGTAGCGTCTGTGGATCTCATTCTGATGGGTCGACTGCGCGCACGTCCCCTCCAGATATTCTTTACTCAGAACTGGAGTGTGAAGACGCTTTCGCTTGAACCAGTATTGTATTAACAGACCTAGTAAAACAAAGGTTCAGATTTGAGCAGATATTCAGTGGTTAACTCGGAGTTCCACTGCAACTGCCGGATCCGGCTTTTACGATTATGAAGGATGCGAGTCAGATGGGTTGGGGCGCGACCCTAAGTACTGCAGTCTTGAAGTGTCAGGGTCTTTGGGACCCTCGGTTCCAGGAGAAACACATAAACATCAAAGACATGATGTCAATATGGCTAGCGCTACAACATTGGATGCACATAATAATGGACGTCCATGTTCAAATTTGGTCGGACAACTCGACAGTAGTAGCGTACATCGGGAACCAGGGCAGCACCCATTCATTTCCGTTATGCCAACTATGGAGAAGATTTTACTATATGTCATGAATCATCATGTTCATCTTTCTATCCATCATATACCGGGTCGTCTGAATGTAGTAGCAGACTCGCTCTCTTGGAAAGGTCGCCTGTTGCAATTGGAGTGGACGCTCAACAAGCGAGTATTTGGACCGATTTGCTACCAGAGGGATCGCCCTATGATAGATCTGTTTGTGGTGCACCGGAACAATCAGTTACCGCCATTCATGTCACCATGCCCAGACCATTGAGTGTATGCAGTAGACGCTCTGCTGATCTCATGAGGATGAATGATAGGATATGCGTATCCTCCAATTCAGTTGATTCAGTAGATTATGTTTAAGATCAAACAGTCTCGTTGTGAATCCTACTAGTAGCACCTCTGTCATCACAGAAACCTTGGATCAGTCTTCACGAGAGGACCTTCTTTATCAGGGGAAGTTTTTGTTCTTCACGTTCTTCTCCTCCCATAGTGGCATAATGGAGTCAGACGTGAGGGAATTATTGCGGTTTCTATATTATTTTATGACTAACACAAGAACAATTAAAGTAATGCGGGTGAGGATGGTTCGATATGACTTCGAATACCCCCCACCCTCCCCCACACTGCCAATGTGTTTAGAAGCGATTACCGGGCAAGACATAGTTTTCTTCCTGCAAGCCTCATATGAGTTTAAATACATACATGTATTTCATGACTTTTGGATTGGCGGCTGGGTCGTGTTCTATAGCGACCTCATGGGCACATCCATTTTTTAGTTGGTTGGTTTCCTGTGATTGTTCGTCTATATGTCATATATGAGCGCATAATTCATCATAAATAAATTGCTAGTCTTTGGGTACCTCGGAGGCTGCATAGCCAGTTAACTTGTATTCAGATGATTACATGCAGGATTTCATAATAATGAATTATTAGGCAGATGCATTATTATATGTTATGGACCTTAGAAATTATGAATTATTTCGGGAACGGTCTGTATCGAGCCTGTTAATCATATCTACTTCCATTTCTAGATCCAGGTTTCTATTAATGTCGGTACCTCAATCGAATACACCTTGTTTACACTTGTATATTCACACGTTTATACTGTCATAGATATCGGATAGTACATGTCAGGGAGTGTTGTTACTGGAATTTATTGTACGCCTGAATGGGGTCGCCTGTGAGTTACCTCAGAAGTGTGTTTACTTTCCAGAGACTGTTCATTGTGGTTCTATTTGACATGTGTATGTTATATATTATATCTCTGATTTTTGGCCTATTTGCGTATGCCGACTCTGGTGTACATTATATAGCTGGGTGATATTAATTACCGGGATCGTCGCTATAGCCTTAGCTTCTGAAGCGGCATTAAGCACCATTTATTAATAATAATTAATACCTGAGTGCCTGTTCCAGGAATATTTATACTGTTTTTTGGTACCGCTTTTACTGATTCCAGAGCGCTCCTTTCTTTCTTTTTGAAGACTCCTTCAAAAGAAAAAGGGAGGGGGGGGGGGGGCTTTACCTCTCCTGCGGCTTGATAAGCATGTAACTATGAGTGAAGCTGTTTTGTCTGTAATTATATCCTGCATATAGCTGGAGTATTATTGTATATGGCATATGTTTGTGGGGGATATTCTCTCATTCTCAAATACGTCATCCTTATTTTTGAGGCTTAGTCCGGGCTAGCCTTAAAAATTGGGAACTTGTTACATCCAATTAGCATAGTCTTCATGCTAAGTTTACGGAATTACTTGAACTGGGCTCCTTTTTTATGATACGTCTTCTCTATTACTGTATAGAGAGACATACATGTAATTCCTAATAATTTTAATTTCCTTTCACCTTGGATTACAGGATTGGAACTATGTTAATCTACTAATTCTGAAGTCCTAGGCCCTCTGCCTTTTTACGATTCAGTTAGTCTGGGCCATTGGTTACAGTGTAAAAATATTCTAAATTCAAAGTAATTTGTTTATTTTTTTATACTTACCAATGACCCAGACGGAGATGGCCCTCCCATGAGTGGGCACTCACTCCTCCCCGTTGAATTATTATGTAGTACTCTCTTCTACAAAGAATGATGTTGGCGCCAATTCCAGTCACTTCCTGATGGCTGCGCATGTGCGGAGAGTAAATGTATGGAGGGCCAGATAGGACTTTTAATTTTCGGTTTTGCAAGCAAATTTGGGGGATTGGGGGGTTCAAAATTTGTGTTTGGCCCTTAATAACTTTGAGATAAGCACCAGCTAGTCTGGGCCATTGGTAAGTATAAAAAATATACAAATTACTTTGAATTTATAATTTTCTCGACAGATTAGAAGAATTTTTACTCTTTCACCTATTCAATTAACAGGTCAAATTTGTACTGGAGGTATGGTAAATGGTTTTGTGTTGGGAAATTAATTTCAATTAACAGGGTTATTCAGTTAAGAGATATCCAATTAAGTGGGCTCCACTTTACTTAAGTTGGGTAAAAAGGCAAAAATTAGATGAATTTTGTTTGACCAAAAAATAGCTAAATTTTTTATTTTAGTATTTGTCAAGAAAAAACACAAGAATAGACTGTGTAATATGTTTGATTATTTTTCATGGATAAATATGACCATTAATTCTCAAACTGTTCCCCAACACTTTAGGAGTGTTTGGCGAGTCCTGTAACAAACTGTTTTATAACACAAAATGTGGCAAAGATTTGCAAAATTAAGTAGATTTCACTGATTGTTACTAACGAAACTCATTGTATTATTATAACATCAGCTTCCTCATGGTCAGATCTGCAAAGACTGATCAGTTGCACCAATGTCTGGAGAGCGACACCAGCAAATTCAGAATGAATGGTTAAAGGTACCCAAGAAACGATCATAAAATACTTCGCATGCCCCAATGCTGTGTTTTAATTTTGACAACTACCAAAGTAAAAAGAAATTAGTCATTTTTCCAAAAATTTCCAACTTTTTATCAAAGTAACGTACCAAAACAAATAATAGCTGGCGATAAATCCATATTTGGTGTCTCATCAATATATATGACATAAATGTAAAGCCGAATTTTACTACCAAAAAAAAATTATTTGGCAGGTCTGAAGGGGATAAATATCTCAGTTTCCCCAAGTGTTACTGAGTAACATCAATCAGATTCAGAATTGGTGTAAAAAGTTGCCCTAGAAATGCTGATAAAATACACACCATTTTTGCAACCCCACTCTGGCATCCAAGTTATTTATCCAGTTTAAAAGTTCCTGCTCTCTATTTAAAATCCTGTGTTCATAGTTAAAAGTCATCAGCAATACCTCCGCCACTGTTTTAACATTCCGTTTCTAAAACTGGTCCCTGCATAATCAGATTTCAATGATTTGTTGTGTTCATAAGGCATAACTGGAGAAATTTTCAGAACATTTTTACTGGTGTATTAACTCCAAAAAAGATGCTGTCCATAACCTTCCACAGGCTTCCCGCTTCTTATTCTTATGCATCTACAGGGTTTTGAGGCAGTTATAGTAAAACATCATGCCACCGATTACCTACATTTTTGTACTGTGATTTTAAGTCTTGACTATTTTAAATGAGTTATGTCACTTCCTCTAAATCTCAAATGCCTAGGTGAGAGCATTGTGGTGTGGCATGATAAGGCATACTACATGTCGATGGTACACATAGCTTGAGCTGATGCTTACCATGCATGTGTGCAGTTAATACATTGTTGAGTCTTGGCAGTTTTTTATTGCTGGTTGGTGGTTCTCTCCACCTGTAAAACTGTCAGACATGATATGACCCTGGCTGTTGAAAGTGTTGTTAACCCTTTACCTAACGTAATGGCCAAAACCAGAGAGTGCTATTCTCAAAAATCGCCAATTAATTTTCATTATTTTTTTCATTTTTTGTCTCAAAAACATAGGTTATGACCCCTCGTTGGAACGAGCTCGTTCCAACGAGGGGTCATAACCTATGTTTTTGAGACAAAAAATGAAAAAAATTAGTTATTCAAGAATTATTTTTGCAAGTGTCGTCTGCTTTTCAGGTTAGGTAAAGGGTTAAATAAATAAATATGCCACCACCTGCTGGAGGAGAAGGCATATCCAAAATTAAAGCATATTCAGGATTGCAGAAAGTTATCACGAGTTGTCTTATACAGTGGAGCCCATTTAATTGATATTTGATTGATATTGAATATGTCTTCCAAACACAGAACCATTTACCATACCTTCAATACAAATCCGACCAGTTAATTAGATATACATTATAGAGTATACTCCTGTTAGATGAATAAAACATCCTGTGATCTATCAAAGAAGTGATCTGACAAGCTCTGAATTCTCCATGTTTGGAGACCAAATGGGTCTCATTGCATTCAATATAAGCCTTTAGTCCATTATATCATTATATCTTGTTTGACAGAGCTCAGAGCTCCTTGAGCTCTGTCAAACAAGCTATATTAGAATAAATGCTTGCTTTATCACTGGAATACATGAGAATGACAGTATTCCTGTGAACTGAATACTCTGATTCAGTTTAGTGTGGTTTGTAAAGCTGTCTGTGTATGTAGCTGTATTGTGTATTTATACCCCACTTTCAAAGAAAATGGGGGTATACTGGATTACATGCATCCGTCCGTGCATCTGTGCGTCCAGGCTTAGCAGAGGTACATTGTGGGGTTTACAATTTAGGGTCAGTGGTAGTTGTGGGGTTGGGTTAGTACAGTGGCCACTTGTGGGGTTATTTTTTGCACAGTGGGGTTAATTTTTTGACCTTGTGGGGTTTGGGTTTAACATGGGAAAAACCCCACAAGTAAGAACGTGTAAGAATGTCCATCCATCTGTCTGTCCATCCGTGTGTGAGTCCATCCGAGAATATTCATAACTTTCATAACTTAAGTAAATTATTATTTTCTATAATATTTGTTGGTCATAGGTATGCCCACACTAGTTATTTTTTTTTTTTATTACTTGTTCACTCAGAAATTGTGTCTGTCCGAGCCAAATTTTGTCTGTTCAGCCTGTATCTCGGGTATCGAATGTTCTATTGCAATGAAATTTGCCATAAACACTGCTTGTAGTATAGGCTTTAAAAAAAGGATCCAACGATATTTCTCACATTCTCCTTTTTAGAGTTATCCGCCTTTTTTGACTCAAAAATTGTAGGAAATAGACATTATTTGTCTGTTCAGCCTGTATCTCAGGCATGGGTTGTCAGATTTCAGTGAAATATGGCATGCAGTTTGCCTATGACAAAGGCTTCTGCCTCATTGCATAAAACTTCCAAACACCAAACAGTTTACTATACCTTTTGACTTAGAAATTGTTGGAAATTGTTATACCCCCACTTTCGAAGAAAATGGGAGGGGGGGGGGGGTAGACTGGATTACATGTGTCCGTCTGTGTGTCCATCCATGCGTCCATCTGTGTGTGAGTCTTTCTGAGAATATTCATAACTTTCATTGTTGTCTATAATATTTATTGGTCATAGGTATGCCCACACAAGGCGGTACACCACATGGGGGTATGCACCAGATGACAGTCCAGCTCTTGTTCAATAAGACTTTCTCACGCTAGACATGATGCAAGCATTCCGATTGTTCGGAAAAGTGATAAAAAACAATTGGTCTTTTCAGTTTGAAATTTCAACATAGTGGGGTGGTTCCAATTTCAGACTTACTGCGTAACAAAGACAACAGTTCTATGAAATGTGTCCAAAGTATCACACTGTACAAAATTGCAAACAGAGCAGAAAATACAGATTATCGTGCCATTAGCTGAGCTGGTGTTTGGGATTCTGTTGATTTGATGAGAGCAGAGTCACATCCCAAGAGTCACCAAAGGTGATGAGATGGATGTGGTTGATCTGCTCTCATCAATGAGACAGAAAACAGAAGTAGTAACTGTCATAATAATCTTTTTATTATATACCTTTACAACCAGGGAAAATACATGAAAATTGATCGGAACTGTCTTACAAACGTAAATGAATTTCTGGACAAGTTACATGAATAGTATTCTATTTGGCCTAAAACTGTTAAAAATCTGTTTCTCAGACCCTCACACATTGTCCTTTTGACCAATGCATACTCAAAAAAAATGAAATGGTTTATGTATGATATTTTACCCAAGTTAATAAAATTGATAAATTTGTACCTTCATTGTAGCAAGGTTTTGCAATGCTTTAGCAAAGCTTTCTTGCACTCAAGGGACGACATACACCACCACCCATGCTGTTCTGTAGATTATGAGGCATAAACACAAGGCAAACCAACAACATTACCTTTGGATAGCAAATAAATGATTACACAAAATAAAGGATCAAATAAAAAATCACTCGCCCACATGTTGTTTTACAATAAAAGGCTCAAGAAACAAAAGATCTACTTTGTGGGGCCTTACGTCATTTTCTTCATCTCCTATGTTTTTGAGAAAAAAAATAGTTATTCAAGAATTTTATTTGCAATTGTCGTCTGCTTTTCATGATAGGTAAAGGGTTAACCTGCTGTGTATTTTTAATACTTAAGGGACTCCAACTTTGATAATTTTTCAATGCAAAGGAACAAGTACCCAACATGCATTGTTTGGGTAAACTCAAAACTTGTTTTGTAAGTACCTTTTCAGTTGTTTCTAGGCCAGTCTTGGCTGCCTCTGTAGGCAGCCTAGACTTGACTGGAAACAGCTGCAAAGACAGTGGAGGTAGACTTTCAAAGTTTAGCGAAAATGAAAAAAATCTCCAGGTCCTTAAGGGTTAAAAAAATTTTCATCAAATCTAGTCTTGGCAGCTTCAAAGCAGCCATGACTGGATTTTTAGAAAAATTCATGAAAATTTGACTCAAGAAATCATGGGTCAAAAAGTCATTTCAATTTTCAGGGGAAATTTTTCTAAAATGTTTTCAAATTTTACTTATTTTAGTGGCAATAGATTTCCTGTCCTGGGCAGGAATATCTGCCAGCAGCATGCAAGGAGTTAAACATGATTGTAATTATATCAGTGATTTAAAGAATTGATGATCATTGACGTGATGAAACAATGATGTACATGTAAAGAATCACGTAATCATGATAACGTTCATGCATCCTTTACCAAATGCATGCAGAGACTAGCCAACCATGTGACTTGAGCAAAGAAATCACCTCAAATCGGCAAACTTTGCTCTGCCTTCAGTGAAAAGCAACTCTAAAGTCACGTTATGAAAAATCAGTCTGCCTTGAAATTACGTGAATTTCAAGCACAATTTAAAAAAAAACCTAACCATCCAAAAGACATTTTGTTGGAAGTATTAAATGATACTTGTTCAAATATTCATAGAAACTAAAATATGGCCTAAAAAGGGTTTAAGTTCATGGGCTGCAGTGAATTGAGAAAAAGCCTGTGTATTGGACAGTTTTATTGACTGGTTGGAAATGCATCCATCTATCAAATGCAACCAATGTTCAGACTTTCAGACTGAAGTAACAATTTTTACATGTGATATGATACCACTTCCATAATATGAAGCAGTCATGCTATGTAGTTGTGACATAAAATTAGTAATGTTTGGGTTAGCTTCCACTGAGAAAACACATTTTATTTGGATGCAACAGTAAATCCTGATTTTAAAAATAGATCATTCCTTCAATGTGACAGTGAGACCATGTGCTTGTTAAAGGCTTTGCAAAAATTTGCTCACTTTGACAGATCGTTCTCAGAATTTGAATGGTTACCAGTCAGTGGCCTTTAAAACATGTTAATAAAGCCCAAAGTAGAAATGAAAAGAGGAATCCGACAAGTATTCATTTCAGCCATTTTGCATTTAATATGGTTGAAAAGGAATAAACATTCGTGGCCATTCCTCCCCACAAATAACCTGGTTCCAATCGTCCCATCATTTCTCACAAACAAAAATGAAAGAACACGTCTTATAAACCTAAATTTTATTCATTAAATATCAACTGAAGGTTGAATGAAAACAACTTATCAGTTGCATGTTGTAATTATTTTAACCCCACTTTTTTTAAAAAAGTGAAGTATACCAGATTGCGTCCGTCTTTGAGTATGTGCATCCATCTGTGTATACATCTGTCCGTCTGCACTCAGATGTCTGTTCGCAGATTTTTATAACTTGAACATTACTGCTCCGATTTCGATGAAATTTCGTACAGATGTTCACTATCATGAGATTTTTAGGAACATCAGACGTTTTGCTATTGGAATATTTTTCTGTGAGTTATAGCCCTTTGAATATACAAAATAGCCTATTTTTTGTCTGTTTGCCTTGTATCTCAGGTTTGGGTTATCGGATTTCAGTGAAATTTGGAATGAAAATTTTTTACGGGAAAGGCTTTCAAAAAAGTTATGTCCCTGCAGTAAAACAAAGAAAATAGATGAAAATCACCTCCCCACATGTGTCATTATGCCTTTGTTCTATAACTCTTATGTGGATGGTTGCGGAGTGTGGTGGCTCAGTAGGTAGAGGTCCTCGGTTCGAATCCCACCTGCGGTAAATGTGTTGTGTCCTTGGGCAAGATACTTCAACCCCATTGCCCATGTGGGGGGCACGGTGGCATTGTGTACTAAGGCGTACTGCAAGTCGATGGTGCCATTGTCTTCAACCAATGCTAACTCTGCTTGTATGGGGTTAGTATGTTGGGGAGCCTGACAGTTGCTCGCCATGGCTTTCTCAGTGGTTCTCTCCGGATACTCAGGCTTCGTCCACCCCTAAAACTGTCCAACATGAGGTGACCCTGGCAGTCAAAAGTGTCATTAAACCCCAATAAATAAATGTGGATGGTCCAATCATCACTAGTTTTCAGTAACAGTTGTTTCTGTCCTTCACAATTGCCTCTGGGGGAGGAGGGGGCGGGGGTGGTAAATTATTTTTTTACTGTAAAACAAAGATGATCATTTTGCTGTTTGCCTCGTAAAATAGCCGATGATTTGTCTGTTCGCCTCATATCTATGTATTGGGTTATCGGATCTCACTGAAATTTAGAATGCAGATTGTTTATGGGAAAGGCTTTCACAGTATCATGGTTCATTTCTTCTCTTACCATTGTTTGGTGGCATGTACTGTGGGAGTATGCCCTGGTGCGTGGCCCTCCTCTTGTTTGGATATGAAAGCCTATTTTTTTTAATGTTTTCAGTGAAAATGTTTCAATAAATAATGTAAGCAGTGATGTTAGCATTTGCCATAGTTATGTCCCTTTTCAACTAAGAATAATTTGCTGCTAGGTTTAAATTTTGTCTGGTGTTTATAGGCCAATCCCATTGAAACTTATTACCGGTATGTTCTATACAATGTAACTGAAAGTACACTGGAAACTTACCCGTATTACGCTCAAGATGCAAGTTAGAAATTGCATATTAATGCATCTTCATCTCTCAAGTGTTTCAAATTTTGTGAGCATGGTAAGAAAAGGGGGAACTGCACATCTGCAATTTTAATCTGGATGATCATTTCATTACTGTGGTGCCCATTTTATATCTATTGCTTTAGTGGTATGCCAATCAATGTGTATGTTTGTTTGTGGTGGGGGGGGGGGGGGGGGGAGGGTATTGGTAGGCCCATTCAGGGACAGTCACACCTCTAGTTTCTCTCCACTTTTTAAAGTTATTTACATGTGAGAAAACAATATAATAGACCAATAATGCAGAAGCCCATTATTCATACTTCTCCTTCCGGCCCACTTCTCTCTGTTTTCAGTTGACTTCTCCCTAAAATCTGTAGAGGGAGAATTGAATCCTCCCTCAATTTACCCACGAGGCTGCTCTCTGAAACTCCTTTTTTACCTCAAAAACATAGTTTTTAACCACTCATTGGAATGAGTTCATACTAATGAGGATTATAAGCAATGATTCTAAGGGAAAAAGGGAAAACAAATAATAAAATTTCAATTGCGATTTTTAGCTCAACTTGACAGCTTCAAGTATGAGCGATTGGGATGGGTTGTGATCCGTCATCTGTCTGTACATCCACATTTCCTTTAGCACACCCTACAGGCCGCAGCTCTCACCCAATCGTTTCCAAATTTCATTTGTGGCTTTGGGACAATGTCAAAATGGGAGCTTTCAAATTTTTCTGAATTTTGTTGAAAAACATGGCTGCCAGTGGCCATCTTAGATTTGGCATATAAATTGTCAACAATTCCATTGGCACACCCTACAGGCCGCATCGCTCACCTGATCTTTTTCAAATTTCATATGTATCTTTGGAGTGATGTCTATTGAATGTTTTGGAAATTCGTTGAAAAACATGGCCGCCAGCAGTCATCTTGGATTTGGCACATAAATTGTCAACAATTCCATTAGCACATCGTACAGACCACATTTCTCACCAAATCTTTTTCAGATTTAGTATGTAGCTTTGGTGCCATATCTAGATGGGAGCTGTTGAATTTTTCTGAATTTCATTGAAAAACATGGCCATCAGCCGCCCATGATTACACCCTACAGACTACATCACTCGCCCGATTTTGTTCAAATTTCATATGTAGCTTTGGTGTGATGTCTATATGGGAGCTTTTTTCTGAATTTTGTTAAAAAAACCAGGCCGCCATCGGCCATCTTGGATTTAGTATAGTAATTGTCAGCAATTCCATTAGTACACCCTACAGATTGTATGCCTGGCCTGATCTTTTTCAGATTTCATATGCAGCTTTGGTGTTATGTCTTTCCTGTAGAAACTTTCTCTAAAAACATCTTGTAGGTTTTCAAGAAAAAATCGGCTATTCGCAGGTCTTGGTGTGACATTACAAGTTGCAAGAACAAAATATTCCGGTCAGCATTAGTTAACCTTCCCCGGGCTGCTAAACGTCAAAATTGTGATAAAATGGGCTGTTTTTGGACACCAACAGCACCCAAAGGGTACATCACAAAGAAAAGTGTCTCCTTTTATCGAGCGCACAATTTATATGGAAACATTTTTGAAAGTAGTAAGGGTATTCAAAAAGCGAAGTCTTAACCCATTTTAGGCAGGCTAAAGAGACATATCCCTTAAAAGCTTTAAATTCCCATTTTCTGTGAATTTCCCTAACAGTAATTTGTAGGGTTTCAAGACAAATTGACTTCGCAGGTCTTTATGTGACATTACAAGTTGCATGGACAAAATACTCCGGTGAACGTTTATTAACCATCTACAAGCTGCCAAGCATCGTAATTTTGTTGACATGGGCTGTTTTTGGACATGCACAGCACCCAATGTATACATGAGAGATAAACATAATCTCCTTTGTTGGAAGTGGAATTCACAGAGGACCATTTTTGTAAGTAAAAAGGGTATTCAAAAAACCAAGCGTAAACCCTTGTTGGGGAGGTTAACAGGGATACCCATCGAAAGCTTAAAAAATCGTTTTCCCTGGATTTCTTTACAAACATCTTGTGGGGTTTTCAAGAGAAAATGGCCGTTGATAGGTCTTGGTGTCACATTACCAGTTGCATGGATAATTATTCTGGTAGGCATTTGTTAACCCTCCATGGGCTGCTAAATGTCAAAAATTTTGAAGAAATAGTTTGTTTTTGGACACCAACAACATCAAATGGAAATGCCACAGAGAAACGTAACTTCTTTTACCGGACACAAAACTGATAGAGAAACATTTTTGTAAGTAGTAAGGGTATTAAAAAACCGAGGTCTTAACCCATTGACGACTGGTTAAGGAGATATACCCCTCAAAAGCTTAAAATTCCCGTTTTCTGTGGATTTCTCCAAAAAATCTAGCAAGTTTTCAAGAAAAATTGACCATTTGCAGGTCTTTGAGTGACATTACAAGTTGTATGGACAAAATATTCCGGTAAGCTTTTATTAATCCTCCAGAGCCAGCCAAGTATAGACATTTTGAGAAAATGGGCTGTTTTGGGGCACCCATAACACCCAATGTGTACCTGCGTGATAAACATAACCTTCCTCATTGGAAGTGAAATTCACTGAGGATCATTTTTGTAAGTGATGAAGGTATTCACAAAACCATGCATTAACCCATTTAGGGCTGGTTACAGAGTGATACCCCTCAAAAGGTTAAACAGTCATATTTTCCAAGGATTTCTCTAAAAGCCTCTCGTAGTTTTTCAAGACAAATATTGGCCATTCTCAGATCTTAGTGTGACATTACAGGCTGCATGAACAAGATATTCCAGTAAACATTTAACCCCATGCAGGTTCTCAAACATCACAATTTTGATAAAATGGTCTGTGTTTGCATGCCTAAAGCGCCCAAAGTTAAGAGGAGAGACAAACATAAGTAGAAGTAGAATTCACTGAGAATTATTTTTGTAAGTAATAAGGGTACTCAAAAAACAACCCTTAACCTGTTTTTGACTGGATAAACAATGATATCATCAAAAGCATAAAATTCATGTTCTCCCTGGATTTCTCTGAAAAAATCTTACATACTTTTAAGAAAAAATGGCCATTCGCAGTTCTTGCTGTGACATTTAGAAGTTGTATGGAAAAATATTCCTGTTAGCACTTGTTAACCCTCTACAAAATGCAAGACATATATATTGTGGATATATTTGAGATAAAATGGACCATTTTCAAATAGACACAGCACTCAGTGTGTATGTGTCAAACAAACATAACTCCTTTTGTCGGTCATTAACTTGTCGGACGATGATATTGATATTAACCCTCTCCACCGTTAATGATGGTTTTTACCTAAACAATTTTTTTTTTATCAAACTGAGTCATTTGAGACTACTATACTTACCTTGCATGAACTCAAAAGTAAGTCTATATTTATTTATTATCAAGAATAACCGCCCATAAGTTCCACTCTCACTGTGTCCCATTTCATCGGTCAATTCCACAGTGTCCCACGCCAGCGGTCGATTTATCCCAACAAAATTAACAAGCTTACCACCCCTCCCTGCCTCTTTCTCCAACCAAACACACATTGAAAGGTATGCCTCACCTCGTATTCCACACTGCCCTGCATGATATTATTTATTATTTATTTATTGGTGCTTAAGGGCATATACTTATGCACAATGGCTAATCATGACCGTGACAGTTCTACGGGTGGAGGAAGCCACAGTACCTGGAGAGAACCGCCGAGCAACGACGAGCAGCTGCCAGCTTCCCAACATCGTAACTCCGCACTGCAGCACAGGCAAGGTTAGAATTATTGAAGACATGCATACTATCGACGTGCAGTACACCTTAGTACATGACAGCATCGTGCCCCCATATGGACAATCGGAGTTAAGTGCCTTGCCCAAGGACACAACATGGGAGTCCAAATTGATCGCTCAGACGGCTACCCATCCAATGATTAACCAGGTTCAACATTGCTTAACTTTGGTGATCTGACGAGAACTGGTTACCACAACACCACCGCACCCCGCCACTGCATGATAAAAAAGCAGTAAATAACGTTAGCTACAATGGTATCAGTTACTTATAATATCAAATAGTGTTGGCACTATAGCATTTCCCCGACAGTGGGTCCAGGGATATACTAGTCTGTAAAATGGCTATATACTGCCCCTCCTCTGCCCCAGGGTGGCGATGTGGCAGTATATAGCCATCTTACCAAGGCTATGTTGGGCCTAAGGAACCTTACAATAAAAGGTGGGGGTCCCCAACATGGGAAGGGGGTAGGTATATTTACTACTCTGTAAGGCGGTTATCAAATGCAGTGGTGCGTGGCCCCAACATTTCCCCAGCAGTGGGGCTAGATATATACTAGTTTGTAAGACGGCTATACTCCCCCTCCTCCATCCTAGGGTATATTTCATCTACACATATGTACAAACAACACCTTCTATTTACATATGTAATTATTGTTGTCTATAAATTCATATTTCTCGTTCTTGTCAATAACTTCATGTTTCTCGTATGTATGGATATTTTCATTGTAATAAATAAAACTAATCCTGCTGGGAAAAACCAATAGGAGAGAAATGTAGTTCTGCTGTTAATGGACAGGTGACAGGTGATAGGTGAGCTGTACAAGGTGTGAAAAAATGACATAATCATGCATAACAACTGTGGTCTAATAGGAGATAATTGATACAGGGACTATACATGACATGCTTAAGAATTTAAAGTTCACATTTTCTGTGGATATCTTCAAGTAGTTCTTACAGATTTTCAAGAACAAATAAACCCGGGAGAAGAATTATTCTCGCAAGCCTTCATTAACCCTTCACAAACCATCAAATATCGAAATTTTAGATAAATTTGGGATACAGTGGGCTATTTGCATTAGGCGCTGATTCTCAGACGCTGATATTGATATTAACCCTCTCCACAAACAATGATGATTTAACCAAAATGTTCTTTAATCACACTGGGTCATTTGAGACTATTATACCCACTTTTCTAAAGACATCAATAAAAATACTTTAATGATACAATTAAAAACAATTCTTCAGACACTCCAGGATCATAAAAATCATGGAATCTTGTTATCAATCATATTCTTGTCTATATTTAACTAGACTGAAATTAGTAATCTTGTGGTTACAACTCATCCAAGACAGTCAGTGGAAAAGGTGCAGAAGTGTCCAACATCAGTGTTCTACATGTAATCAATCAGCTTTATGTATGTCTAGAGAACTTTTTCTCACTTGATTATCAGTATTTTGGTTGTTGACCAAAAAATCCAAATTCATTATATTTTTTTACCTGCAAGTCAATATTATAAGTTATTCTGTTTGTTGACAGGGGATATGGGCTCACGTTCCCTGCATGAAATTTATATTCAACCGAGGCATTATCCGAGGTGGAATATATGTTTCATGCAGGGAACGTGAGACCATGTCCCCTGTCAACAAACAGAATAACGTATATGTCCCGTTCTTACACAAGTAAAACTGAATTGGAATTTAGAAAACAAACATTGTTTTGGTAAGGTGTTAACTTTTATCATAACAGACAGGAGTGATTTCCCTTTATTCAATGTTTACGTATGCAACCAACAGGGCAAGACGCTCTCGATTCGTTTCAGTTTATGTTACAGTAAATTAATGAAAAGAGACCTTATAATCTAATCGGTTTCATAAATAATTACCCATGTTTACATAACTAATCTTTTTGTACGTAGTAACGATGCTTTTGTGTGTATTTTACTTCATTTAAATGTATTAGTTTCAGTTGATGTCAAGTGAAAAAAGACATTGCAATGAACCGTTGCTCATGGCAATGAGACACTTTCCTTTACAGTAGACATAAGAATCGCTGACAGTAGACATATGCGCGTGCCCGGCGACATAAAATAAAATCAACGAGGCATTGACCAATCATTGCAAGGTATTGCGGTTGGTATCGGGACATAAAGCTATGTTCAAAAAAGAGTAAAATCCTCGCCCTCTGATTGGATGAGAGCTGGCGTAGTTTCTTTCATGTTTACGGCTCCAGTAGCAAATGTTACCATCTGACATCACAACGCAAGATATTTGAAATGACAACCCATTTCGTAACTGTTTCATCAATGGAGTGACCAGTAAGTCATTTAATTTTTCTGGATTTTTCACAGGTGTAGCAGACAGTGTCCCAAATGAAGTGATGTTTTAATTACAAATAAATTTACGATTTGAACTAAGATGGAATGAGTTTATCTGATTTATTGATTATTTATTTACTGTTGTCGGTGGATACACAAGAGGTTTATTTACTAAACTTGTGATCGTTAAAAGTTGCCTTGAAGAAGGCAACTGTTAATGGTCACAAGTTCCGTAAATAAACCTCTCATGTTTCACGACGTAGGTTTTGGGTTGTGTGTAGGGTCGTATTGGAACATATACGTTATTGTGATAAATTGACAGTAACATGGTCTGAGGTTTGCGGCTCGGAGCATATGTTCAACCTCGATGCTTCGCATCTCGTTTGAACATAAGCTCCGATCCGCAAACCTCAGACCATGTTACCGTCAATTCATCACAATAACTTACATGTATAATGTAAAGATTGCTTGGGTTCAGTGTGACCTTGATATTGAGTGTCAGGGTCAAATGTTGTTAATGAAATTAAGAGCACAATTTCTGTTATTTATTGCCATTTGGTTATCCTTGACCTTTATTCTCATTAGATGATGGAGATCACAGTGAGTTTGCTGTTACAATGAAGTTAAAAATTTGAATGCCAGTTTTAATGCTTAGGGGGGTTTACAGGCCTCATAAAATTCACCAGTCTACCTGACAAATCTGGTACTTTTTCAGCTGGCCAGACAAAAATTAAAAGATTACAGCACCGAATATCCCACTACCAAATATGTCTTTGTGAGAAATCAACCTATTATGTCTTCAGAAGAATCTGCTTTAATTGTATATTTCAAGTTCTTTGGATGCAAAGTTAGCATTTTCCACACACATCCTTGAAGATACATGAAGGAAACAATGTTGAAAAAAAAACTCACCTAACTTTAGAGTTCAGCTGCTGCTTCAGTTTTTTTTTTTAACTGGTAAGCCCTCTCCTAGTCTGGTAATATTTCCATCCTGTGAAAATTGAGTTGAGAAACGACATCCCAGTCAGCTTTTTTTGTCAGGATTATCTTCTTATCAGGGCCCTAACTTGTTAGTGGAGAGAGATACAGCAAGAAAATGTACACAACTTATGTACCACCAATAAATAGTACAAAATTACAACCTTTGTTGGGCTTGTTCCTATGAGGGGTCATAACATATGTTTTTGAGACAAAAAATGAAACAAATTAGTTATTCAAGAATTTTGTTTACAAGTGTCATCTGCTTTTTATGTTAGTTAAAGGGTGAAACCCATTCGAATGCTGTATGTTGAAAATGCAGAAGAGGCCTTTATACATTACTGGGCATGTGTGTTTATAAACAGAGAAGAGATCATACAGGTATCGTCATGATATGGCCTTGGATGCTAGTGTGGCATTAAGCACCAAAAATAATCATACAAAGTTCCATGTTCTTAAAGTAGCTACAATTTTGTCTCATAGTTTTCATGGTCTTTTGAAACTGTTACAGGCCCGGGGGGGGGGGGGGGGGGGGGGGGGGGGGGGGGGGGGGGGGGGGGGGGGGGGGGGGCTGGGGCTCCTCAACATTCTAACCCTGTTCAAGCTCTGCTCAAGCAGGGTTACAGTGGTTGAAGACATGTGCACCATCGAAGTGCAGTACGCCTTGGTACACGGCGTCATCGTGCCCCCATGTAGGCAACCGGGATAAAGTGCCTTGCCCATGGACACAACGTGGGTCGCCCCGGACGGGGGGAACGAACTCGGAACCTCTAGCATAGAAGTCCAACAGTCTACCACTGGGCCACCGCGCTCCCAGGCTGTTATGTTTACCATGTATAACTCTGCCTTAACAGTGGCTAATTTGGAGTTAATTAGACGTGATGTCATCCTTACTAGATGACAGGGTGAAAAAACTCTCTTAAGAGTCGCTCCGGTATCCGGTCATAAAATCTTTGACGACAAGCTTTCTTTGGTCTACGACCAAGCTACAAAGAAAGCATCAAACACTCTGCTACTTAAGTCGGCATCTAATAAACCCGCAACAGCAGAGAAGATTAAAGGAGGAGGTTCGGGACAAAAATAGTCCAAAGGGGACTCCTCGCGAGGATATAAGAGATCCTCTTACACTTACTCTAGAGATTGTCAATATAGCGACTCAGGAATGGGGCGTGGGTCTGGCCGAGACAACCGGTCAGACGCCCCCCAAGCCGGCGGGTCGTGGCTCTTCACGAGGACGTGGTTTCTCCTCCCGTAGGCCTCGCATCTCCTACAGGTGATGGTCAGGACCTCTATTGTGTTCCAGTTGGCAGAAGGTTATCAAGATTCACGAGAAATTGGATAACTATTACGGAAGACCAGTGGGTGAAAAGTGTGGTCTCGGACGGCCTACGGCTATCTTTTCGAGCAAAACCACTGCTAACACGAAGTCTGCGCTGGACACAACTTCCGTCAAATCCTATAAAAAGAGAGTCTCTCCTACCTGTGGTAAAGTCTTTCTTGGAAAAGGAAGCAATAGAGGTCGTCACGAACCAAGATTCTCTAGTTTCTACATTCACCTGTTCCTCGTACTGAAGCCAGATGGCTCATTGCGACCGGTAATAGACTTGAGCTGGATAAACAAACTTATCGTGGCTCCAAAGTTCAGCCCCCCCCCAATAATTTGCTCATATTTCGTCGTTAGTTTATCCATGATGGGAGCAACCGATGTAATCTGAATAATACTGGACATTACATTATTTAACTCAGATTAGAACAGTGGCGTAGGAACCGGGGGTGGGGGGGGGGGGGGGGGGGGGGGTGGGGGGGGTTCTAAGGGAGATATCCCCCCCCCCCCCCCCCCCCCCCCCCCCCCCACACACACACACAAATTTGTCAAAAGTAGGCTTTACTGGGCTGGGTTGGTGGTTTCTCCACACGGGATGCCCACTGGTTTACCATATTCCAACATTGCTGTTAATGATTAGTGGGTTCCATGTGGGCTTTCTTCCACCAATAAAACTGACAGTCATGTTTTCGCCTAATTGTGGGAAAGCGATGTTAAACCCCAACCAACCACAGGGGTAATTCATTGCATGTTCACTATTCCTGTCATTCTGCTTGGAAATCACGCTGAATTGATCAGAGAGTTGACGTATTGCCTTATTGACCATGTATTTGCTCAGAATCACTCAGAATGCATATTTGTACATCTTAAATTAAAAAAATTTCCCGGGGAGGCCCCCACCAACGAGACGGGGAGGTACCCCCTCTTGTGCTCACCCCCCACTCGCCTCTTCGCGGTTCGGATGACGCTTCGTGTCATAGGAATATACGATTTATTTGCTCAGAATCAACCAGAATGCATGTTTTTACATCTTAAATTCGAAAATTTTCCCAGGGGAGGCCCCGGAATCCCCACCAATAAGACGGAGGATACCCCCTCTCGGTGTTCGCCCCCCACTCGCCGCTCGGATGACGCGGCGCATCATGGGAATATAGGTCCTACCCCCCCCCCCCCCCCCCCCCCCCAAAAAATAAAATTAGCTTACCACGCCCCTGGATTTGAATTATGAACGTGTCACTCAATGTATAACATGCACCTGCATATGTTGATGTGTAAACGTTTTGAGCAATTCCTTTGGCAGCTTAGAAGACCATGACAACCGTTGGCGTAATGATAAGACTAATGAATCCACCATAAGGCCTGACTGTTTTTTTAGCATGACGGAATACGGCCACGACCTGCAGGTGAGCCTGGTGTGAGAACCGTCCCCAAATGTTATGGGGTTCTATTGGGATTTTTGAAACATTTTGTTTAAAAAAAACAACTTTTGCCGTTTAAAAAAATCAAGAGGTTTTTTGCTTCAAAAGCTACCAGAATGCTTCCTTTGATTGCCCTTTTCAAAAAAATTCTGGGGGAGTACCCCCACCCTCCCCTCCCCCCTCCCCCCCTCAAAAGGTTCGGCATCTGGACACCCCATACCCATTTAGTATCAGCCAGTTCACCCAAATTAGCAATATCAGCCCCCCCCAATATATATTTTGTTCCGACGGGCCTGTGTTAACAAAATGAGATCAGCTTTTCAAAATAAATGGAGTTCGGCTCTTTCCGCTTGGTATGTGTATATTAATGCAGACACTGTCAACAAACACATAACCAAACTATATAAAACCTTGTAATAGAGTTTGCAGATTTCTGTCATACTCCAAATCAAAGGATGGTACAATGGAGCCCTCTTAATTGAATAACACTGTAAGGCCCCACAAGAAGATCTTCTGTTTCTCAGGCCATTTTTTTTTAGCTCACCTGACTAAAAGTCAGGGGGAGCTTAAGTGATCACTTATTGGCCGTCGTCTGTCTGTCAACCGTCATCCGTCCGGCGTGGACTTTACATTATCAACTTCTCATAAACCACAGGGCCGAATTGAACCAAATTTGATGTGCATGTTCCTCATCATATGTAAATTCATGTTTGTTCAATGAACGTTGCCACACCCACAGGGGGCACCACAAGGGGCATTACTCTGATAGCACCCATAAATTGTTTTCCAAAATTAAAAAAATCTTCTCCAGAACCATCAATTAGAATCTTTGATATTTGGTATCTAGGGGGGGGTCAGATTCAAGTTTGTTCAAATCGAGTCCCTGGGTATATAATTGGGCTCACTGTAGGAGCCCGAATTTTAACTTAGTGAAATATGAGGAAATTTGTTTTAAAATCTTCTTCAGTTTCACTAGTCAGAATGCTTCCATATTTGGTATACAACATCTTTAGGAGGGTCAGATTCCAGTTTGTTCAAATTGGGTCCCCGAGTTAGTATTTGGGCTCTCCATTGGAGCCCAAAGTTTAACTTGATGCAATTTGAGGGAATTTCTTTAAAAACTTATTTAGATCCACCAGTTAGAAGGCCTTCCAATTTGGTATACAACATCTTGGGGGGGGGGGGGGGGGGGGGGGGGGGGGGGGGGGGGTCAGATTCAAGTTTGTTCAATCATGTGCCTGGGTTAGTATTTGGACTCTCTATGGGAGCCCAAATTTTAACTTGGTGCAATATGAAGAAATTTCTTTAAAAATCTTATTCTCCAGAACCATCTATTACAATCTTTTGATATTTGGTATACAACATTGGGGGGGGGGGGGGGGGGGGGGAGAGGTGTTTCAGATTCAAGTTTGTTCAAATTGGGCCCCTGGGTTAATATTTAAGCTCTCTATTGTGTGTGTGGGGGGGGGGGGAGGGGGGAGGTGGGGGCAGTGGCGTAACAACCTTTGGAAGGTTGGCAGTGCTTGTCTACAGCTAATCGAATTGGAAGCAGTCAGGAAGACCTATGATAATCATCTGGCATGGACACCAGAGTTATGAATAATTACGCGACTTCATTCATCAGTAGTGTTGATGAACTATGACTAACTGAATGTGACTCAAAATATGTCTTTGAACCACTTTGTCAGGTGAAGTGATTAAGGCCCCTTAGGGCCTCTTGTTTAAAACTGCATGTGGGTAGGCAGTTTTTGATTTTTTTTTTCTTTACCATCAAAAGTTAATGTTCTTGGTTTGTTTTATGTTTTAGGCCTCATAATCTACAGAATAGCCAGAATGGGTGGTGGTCTATTTCGTCTGCTGGTTGCACTCAAGGGATCAATTTTATTAACTTAAAATATTTTTATTTTATTAAATTTGCATTGGTTATAAAAAGAGCGCATGTGGTAGCCAAAAGGGGGGGGGGGGGGGGGAGGGGGAGGGGGCTGAGAAACCGATTTTTAACTTTTTTAGGCCTAACCAGCATTTTATTTTCCAAAAACCAACATTTATACCTTCACTTCAAATGTGCTACAAAGGTTATAGAGTAAACTTTTAATTGAATAAATAGTCTGCCGATCCTCAAAAGTACTTTCATCAACAGTGAACTCCCCATATTTATAAACCAATTCAAAAAGCTCATTCCAATGAGAGGTCATAATTTAAGTTTCTTGGGCAAAAGTTGGAAAAAAAATTGAATTGGCGATTTTTGTGAATATCTCGGAGCCTGTAACTGCTTATGGCTATTGTGTTAGTTGAAGGGTTGATGGACTAGTTCGGACTCCCGCTTTGTGTCCTTGGGCAAGGCACTTAACCCCGATTGTCCACATGGGGGCACAATGACCCCGTGTACTAAGGCGTACTGCACGTTGATGGTGCGCATGTCTTCAAACAATCTGACCCTGCCTGTGATATAGTGCAGTTACGATGGTGGGGAGCTGGCAGCTGCTCATCGTTGCTCAGTGGTTCTCTGCGGGTACTCCGGCTTTCTCCACCCGTAAAACTATCACGGTCATGATTCGCCATTGTACTTAAGTATGTGACCTTGAACACCAACAAATATAAATAAATAAATAGATGGACTAGTTTTAATGCTAAAGTAGTCATTCAATTAACAGGGTTCCACTTCCGCCGTAGAGTGAATGAAAATTCCGAGAAGAATTCTCATCCTTAAATTATTACTAATTTGCACAGAATTTGAGAGGGTGTACTAACTGAAAAAAAACAGTTCTTGAAAATATAGCTGACACACTCCTGGAAGTTTTTTAATTTCTTTAGTACATTGGCTGATTGCTCAGTAGCAAAACTTGGAAGTGGGCCAGTGCTCAAATACTGTGGTAAAGAAGTTCTAGTTCACTGGCTTAACCCTTTACCCAATGCACACATTATAAAAATTTATTTTAATTATATTTTTTTTCAAATATTTCAACAAAACCTTATCATGTGATCCCCTCATTGGGACAATCTCAATAAGCTCATCCTAATGGGGTGGGGGGGGGGGGGGGGGTGTCACATAATGTGGTTTTGTTGAGTTTTGTCAAAAAATATCAGGTTTTTTTCAATAGCTCTATTTGTATATTTCACAGGAAGATGCAGCCGATTTGTTAGATACAGGCTTAATAGGACCTGGTAACCACTGCCTGAAGGTGTAAATTCTCTTAAGTAGCAGTTCTGGTTAAAACAATTAATTCACCTGAACTTTATACTTGTTCCAGGGTTGTGATTTTTGCCATAGATGCTGAAAGTGACTATAAACCTCATAAACATAAACTTATGCTGATCAGGTGGGCACTTAAAATCCTATAGCTTGTTTCTGGTGTTTCACCAAGCTGACAATATGCTCTTCGTTGGTACACTATTGGAAAGGGCTGAAGGATGTCCACAGATCAATCCATCGTGGTGATAAAATGTTTATTATATGACACATAAGTAATTAAATTAATTAAAAATTCACATTCCCAATGATTGGCAATGAAATACCAACCCAGGTCAATTGAACACTCTGCATAAATAGTCAGTATTTGATTAAAACATATTCTGAAGCCTGGCTTTCGTACTTTTGTAGTATGACTTACCAGCCTAACAGAATAAGATTCACTGGGAGTATTATATGGAAATGGGATGGGAAAACTAAGGACATGTGGTTAGTGAATGATACAAAGGAGAGGGTTAATATGCTTATCAGAGAGATTGGGAAGAATGGGATGCCATCAAGCAGTTCGTCTCTGGAGTATTTGAAGGAGAGAAGGAGCATGGGAATACCGAGGCAGTTTGGTGCACAGGGGTAACCAAGGCCTTCTTGGCCAAAGTGTTATTATAGGATTATACTCTGTGCTTCTCAGCAGTGGAGCAGTGGTGGTGCCAAAATGTCCCTAGGGTATTCCTCCACAAGCACACAATAAAGGAGGCAGTTTCCCTGATGGTTCTGTGTGTGTGTGTGGGTGGGTGGGGGGGGGGGGGGGGGGGGTGGTAAACCACCTCAACTATATCACCCATCCCACCACCCCTTGGCTGCACCCCTGTGGTGGGGAAATGATTGCCATACAATGGTGGTTTTTGGACAAAAAGATCTATTTTCATATAATAAAAACTAAGATGTTTTTCCTTTTCTGGGATGGGCCAAAGGACAAAAATAATTGAAAAGCTTGATTGTGACTGGAAGCTTGACTGATCTGTGTAAGCAAAGATTCATGTATACATGTAAAACCATTGGAAAAGCTACCACTGTTATTTTTAAATAAAACAACCAAAAAATATTATTGATTGTGCTATTCATTCTCAGTTTCATTTCTCAGCAGTGTGTTACAATGTAACAAAGCAAACTACTTTATTATTTTATCCTGCTGATAAATTTTTTTGTCAAGGTCTAAAAAAGTTAATCTGTTTCTCAGGCCCTCTTGCATGGGCCTTTTGGCTGCCACATGGTCTCTTTTTATAACCAATGCAAACTTAAAAAAATAAGAATTAAATGGTTTATGTCTGATATTTTACCCAAGTTAATAAAATTGATAAATTTGTCCCTTGAGTTCAACAAGGCTTTGTAATGCTAAAGCATTGCAAAGCCTTGTTGCACTCAAGGGATGAAATACACCACCACCCATGCTATTCTGTAGTTTTTGAGGCCCAAAACATGAAACGGACCAACAACATGAACTTTTCATGGCAAAAAAATAACAACAAAAATAAAAATAAAATAAAAACCTCCCACCCACATGCAATTTTACAAAAAAATGGCATGAGAAACAGAAGATCTACTTTGTGGGGGGCCCATGTTTATTCATGTATATACATTTATTTTTAGCTCACCTGAGCGAAGCTCAAGGTGAGCTTTACTAATCGCGTTCCGTCTGTCGTCCGCCGTCCGATGTCCGTCGTCGTCCGGCGTAAACTTTACAAAACCAACTTCTCAGAAGAAACCACTGGCCCAATATTTTTCAAATGTTGGGTAAATGTTTATTACCTAATGTCAATTCAGATTTGTTCAAATGAAGTTGCCCCTCCTCCTGGGTGGACCACGCCCCCCAAGGGGCACCAAAATCTTTGAAAATCTTCTTGTCATGAACCAGCAGTAGCAGAGACTTGATATTTGGTATGCAGCTTCCTTTTGAAATGTAAAATCAAGTTTGTTCAAGAGAAGTTTGTCGGGCATTATTTGCCTTCGTTATGGGAGGGACAAAAATTTTGGTCACGCCTAAAATTTCTATTTTCTGAACCGTGAGGTCGATTTGAACCAAATTCGACATGAGATGATAATGGGTCATAAGTAGTTGATTGATGCAAAAAACATTTTCTCATTGCCCCGTGGGAACCTCGGGAGCTAAAAATAGGAAAAACCTTAAAACTGCCATATCTCCAAAACTACACGGCACAGGGAATTCTTATTTTGTATAAAGCTTACTTTTATCCAGTAGAATAGAATGGTTAAAAAAACTCCCTATCGGTTTGATCACAAGGTACTTTTTTCAGGACTTTGAAAAAGTGCTGAGTCAGCACTTTTTAACACTGTAGGCAATGGGAAAAACATTAAAAAATCTTCTCCAGATCCAGCAGGCAGAATCATTTGATATTTGGTATGCAACATTGTATGGTGGATCTGATTCAAGTTTGTTCAAATCGCCCCCCTGGGTTAATATTTGGGCTCAGTATAGGAGCCTGATTTCGAACTTAGTGCATTTCAGGCCAAATTTCTTCAAAAATCTTCTTCTCCAGATCCAGCAGGCAGAATCTTTTGATATTTGGTATGCAACATTGTGGGGTGGATCTGATTCAATTTTGTTCAAATCAGCTTCCTAAATTCATATTTGGGCTCACTATAGAAGCTCGAATTCGAACTTAGTGCATTTCAGGCAAATTTCTTAAAAAATATTCTTCTCCAGATCCAGCAGGCAGAATCTTTTGATATTTGGTATGCAACATTGTGGGGTGGACCTGATTCAAGTTTGTTCAAGTCGGCTCCCTAGATTCATATTTGGGCTCACTATAGAAGCCCGAATTCCAACTTAATGCATTTCAGGCAAATTTCTTCAAAAATCTTCTTCTCCAGATCCAGCAGGCAGAATCTTTTGATATTTGGCATGCAACATTGTGGGGTGGATCTGATTCAAGTTTGTTCAAACTGGCCCCCTGGGTTTATATTTGGGCTCAGTATAGAAACTCGAATTCGAACTTAGTGCATTTCAGGCAAATTTCTTAAAAAATCTTCTTCTCCAGATCCAGCAGGCAGAATCTTTTGATATTTGGCATGCAACATTGTGGGGTGGATCTGATTCAAGTTTGTTCAAATTCACTCCCTGGGTTTATATTTGGGCTCAGTATAGAAGCTCGAATTCGAACTTAGTGCATTTCAGGCAAATTTCTTAAAAAATCTTCTTCTCCAGATCCAGCAGGCAGAATCTTTTGATATTTGGGATGCAACATTGTGGGGTGGCTCTGATTCAAGTTTTTTGTTCAAATCGGCCCCCTGGGTTTATATTTGTGCTCAGTATAGAAGCTCGAATTCGAACTTAGTGCATTTCAGGCAAATTTCTTAAAAAATCTTCTTCTCCAGATCCAGCAGGCGGAATCTTTTGATATTTGGTATGCAACATTGAGGGGTGGATCTGATTCAAGTTTGTTTAAATCGGCCCCCCTGGATTCATATTTGGGCTCACTATAGAAGCTCGAATTCGAACTTAGTGCATTTCAGGCAAATTTCTTAAAAACTGTTCTTCTCTAGATTCAGCAGGCAGAATCTTTTGATATTTGGTATGCAACATTGTGGGGTGGATCTGATTCAAGTTTGTTCAAATCGGCTCCCTAGATTCATATTTGGGCTCACTATAGAAGCTCGAATTCGAACTTAGTGCATTTCAGGCAAATTTCTTTGAAAATTTTCTTCTCAAGATCCAGCAGGCAGAATCTTTTGATATTGGGTACGCACCATGCTTAGGGGGGTGAGATTCAAGTTTGTTCAAGCCAAGTCCCTGGGTTCATATTTGGGCTCACTGTGGTAGCCAGAATTATAACTTAGCTCAAAATGAGGAATTTTCTTTAAAATTCTTCTTCAGATCCAGCAGTTGGAATGTTTTGATATGCAGCATCCTTAGGGGGTGAGATTCAAGTTTGTTCAAGCCATGTCCCTAGGTCCATATTTGGACAGACTGTGGGAGCTTGAATTGTAACTTAGTTCAAAATGAGGAAATCTTCTTCAGATCCAGCAGTCAGAATGTTTTGGTATTTGGTGTGCAGCATCCTTAGTGGGGTGAGATTCAAGTTTGTTAAAGCCAAGTCCCTGGGTTCATATATGGGCTCCCTGTGTGAGCCCGAATTATAACTTAGTTCAATATGAGGAATATTCTTTAAAAATCTTCTTTTTTTTTATAGATCCACTGGTCAGAATCTTTGGATATTTGGTATAAGCTTTTCTTAGGAGGAGCAGATGCAACTTGTTGAAATCCATTCTCTGGGTTGATATTTAGGCTACCATGTCAGGTAAGCATCCTCAGGCCCCTTAGGGCCTCTTGTTTTAGCTCACTTAACGGATAGACAGGGTGATCTGCCCTGATCACCTTTTGTCCACCATTCAGCATAAATGAGGTGTTTTGAGTCTTTTCCAATAAAATTTCATGTGAGTGTTGATTTGGACAGAGAATACCAATTTTGTAAAAATCAATGTGCTGCCTCCAGGGTGGGCGAGGGATAGACCCTCCCAGTTTTAAGAAAATTGTCTTGATGAACTACATTGATTTGCAATCGCATAAGAAGTTTCCTTTTGGGAGTAAAATAAGAGGTTTATCCAAATTAATTTTGAGGGCAATGTTTGCAACTGTAATGTAATTTGCCATTGACATGAAATTTAACATTTCTTGGAACCCTTGAGTGGATTTGACTGAAATTTTGCAAACATTATGAGCAATCAAGGTTGGTCAAATCAAGTCCTTGGGGTCATATTGAGGGGTATTGTGGGGGTCCCACATTTTAGCACTGGGGACATGTGGGAAACATTTAAAAGATCATTTCACAACCAACTTGGCCAAATGCTTTCATGTTTAGCATATAGTATTTCTGTTATAAGATTTACAACTCTCAAAATGAAGCTAGTTGGGGTGTATTTAGGGATGTGATAAAGTACCCAGATTTTGCCATTAAGGGAAATAGAGAAAACATCTTACCCAATTACCTAACACACACAATATCAATAATTGTTATTTTAATTATTTCTTTTCTTCTAATTTTCACAAAGTTAAACAATACCATATCATGTGAGCCTTCATTGGAATGAGCTCAATGAACACATTCCTAAGGTGTCACATGATATAGTATTGTAGAAAAATAATTAATTTTTTTCACCTGCTCAATTTTGTGAATTACGCGTGGCTGATTTGTTAGAAAAATGGTTAAAAATCATCTTCACTCAATCCATAGCTGAAATGTTTCCATATTTGATCCTTTTTAATGCTGATTTACAAGTTTGCATGAGACAACATTATAAAACTCTTCTTTAAAACATGGCTAACAATGTATCCTTATTTGAAATATAACAGTTTCATAAGGATGATTTACAAATTTTCCTGACTCAAGCCCCTTGGGATGTTATACGACCCTCCCCCTTTCCCTGCTTTTTATGTGTACCCATACTATGTATGGTACACATAATGCCGGCATCTGGGGTGACCATCCGTCGTTCGTCCATCCTTTGTCTGTCCATCCGTCTGTCCATCCATCTGTCTGTCCGGCATCCGTATCCATTTCTTTGGCATTCGATAATTTGAAAAATTTTGCTTGGATTGTCAAGTTACTTTATATTTATGTTCAGGTTACTGATGTGCCGAGCTGTATAGTTTTTGGTGTAAATTGGATAATTTGATCCTGAGATATTAGCCCTTTATCCTTCAAATTGAAAATTCCTCCAATCCCTTTGGCATTCGATAACTTGAAAAATATTGCTTGGATTGTCTAGTTACTTTATATTTGTGTTCAGGTTACTGATGTGCCGAGCTGTATAGTTTTTGGTGTAAATCTGATGATTTGATCCCAAGATATTAACCCTTTATCCTTCAAATTGAAAATTCCTCCAATCCCTTTGGCATTCGATAACTTGAAAAATATTACTTGGATTGTCAAGTTACTTTATATTTGTGTTCAGGTTACTAATGTGCTGAGCTGTATAGTTCTTGGTGTAAATCTGTTATTTTGATCCTGAGATATTAACCCTTTATCCTTCAAATTGAAAATTCCTCCAATCCCTTTGGCATTCGATAACTTGAAAAATGTTGCTTAGATTGTCAAGTTACTGTATATTTGTGTTCAGGTTACTGATGTGCTGAGCTGTATAATTTTGGGTGTAAATCTGATAATTTAATCCTGAGATATTAACCCTTTATCCTTCAAATTGAAAATTCCTCCAATCCCTTTGGCATTCGATAACTTGAAAAATATTCCTTGGATTGTCAAGTTAATTTATCTTTGTGTTCAGGTTACTGATGTGCCAAGCTGTATAGTTTTTGGTGTAAATCTGATGATTTGATCCTGGGATATTAACCCTTTATCCTTCAAATTGAAAATTCCTCCAATCCCTTTGGCATTTGATAAGTTGAAAAATATTGCTTGCATTGTCAAGTTACTTTATATTTGTGTTCAGGTTACTGATGTACCGAGCTGTATAGTTTTTGGTGTAAATCTGTTAATTTGATCCTGAGATATTAACCCTTTATCCTTCAAATTGAAAATTCCTCCAATCCCTTTGGCATTCGATAACTTGAAAAATATTGCTTGGATTGTCAAGTTACTTTATATTTGTGTTCAGGTTACTGATGTGCCGAGCTGTATAGTTTTTGGTGTAAATCTGTTATTTTGATCCTGAGATATTAACCCTTTATCCTTCAAATTGAAAATTCCTCCAATCCCTTTGGCATTCGATAACTTGAAAAACATTGCTTGGATTGTCAAGTTACTTCATATTTGTGTTCAGGTTACGTTACTGATGCGCAGAGCTGTATAGTTTTTGGTGTAAATCTGATAATTTGATCCTGAGATATTAACCCTTTATCCTTCAAATTGAAAATTCCTCCAATCCCTTTGGCATTCGATAACTTGAAAAACATTGCTTGGATTGTCAAGTTACTTCATATTTGTGTTCAGGTTACGTTACTGATGTGCAGAGCTGTATAGATTTTGGTGTAAATCTGATAATTTGATCCTGAGATATTAACCCTTTATCCTTCAAATTGAAAATTCCTCCAATCCCTTTGGCATTCGATAAGTTGAAAAATATTGCTTGGATTGTCAAGTTACTTTATATTTGTGTTCAGGTTACTGATGTACCGAGCTGTATAGTTTTTGGTGTAAATCTGTTAATTTAATCCTGAGATATTAACCCTTTATCCTTCAAATTGAAAATTCCTCCAATCCCTTTGGCATTCGATAACTTGAAAAATATTGCTTGGATTGTCAAGTTACTTTATGTTTGTGTTCAGGTTACTGATGTGCCGAGCTGTATAGTTTTTGGTGTAAATCTGTTATTTTGATCCTGAGATATTAACCCTTTATCCTTCAAATTGAAAATTCCTCCAATCCCTTTGGCATTCGATAAGTTGAAAAACATTGCTTGGATTGTCAGGTTACTTCATATTTGTGTTCAGGTTACGTTACTGATGCGCAGAGCTGTATAGTTTTTGGTGTAAATCTGATAATTTGATCCTGAGATATTAACCCTTTATCCTTCAAATTGAAAATTCCTCCAATCCCTTTGGCATTCGATAACTTGAAAAATATTGCTTGGATTGTCAAGTTACTTTATATTTGTGTTCATGTTATTGATGTGCCGAGCTGTATAGTTTTTGGTGTAAATCTGATAATTTGATCCTGAGATATTAACCCTTTATCCTTCAAATTGAAAATTCCTCCAATCCCTTTGGCATGAGATAACTCAAAAAATATAAATCCGACTGTCATGTTACTTTATATATTTATTCATGTTACTGATGTGCTGTGCTGTATAGTTTTTTTGTGTAAATCTGATAATTTGATCTGGAGATATTAACCCTTTATGGGCGCTGAAGTAATAGCGTTCGCTGAAAAATCTTCCCCTCGGTATTTAGTAGGTAGCTTTTAATTAGTACTTACAGCGGCTGCATCTCAGTAAGCGACAGTGTGACTTGTTATTAAGTTCGCTTTGTGGCTGTCGACAATTGCAATCAAAGCCTGCTTCCCAAACTCAACACACATATTATGAACCAGGCATTTGAAGAAGAAGGCGCTCCACAATCTTCATAAGATGCATGCTGCGTAGCGACGATGGGGTAGCAGTTGGGGACTTGAAGGTCCCAGGGCTATTTTTGTAGACGATATGGTGTTAGTGTCAGAAAGCGAAGAGGGGCTGTCGAAAATGCTGGGAAATAATGGAATAAATGGAGACTCGAATCAAATGAAAGCAAAAGCAAGCTTATACCCGTGACCATAAAGTGGACCCTACTCAAGGGTGGAGAGTGGGGGAGTTTTGTATTCCGGAAGGTAGCAGCAAACTTCTTAGTGTTGGAGAGACAGGTGACTACGAGTATCTGGAGGTAAATATGAACATCACAGGAAGAGGCATCCACAGAAACCACACAAATAAATTGATTCTGAAGGGGAGGCGGATCCTAAACCAAATGAAACTTATAGGGAGAAACAGTTTCAATAAGGTTTTCGTGGGGAAAACCATTTGGGAAATGGTGGGTCTGCCAAGTATGGCATATGGTACGGAAGTAGTACCCCTAAACCAAACGGCTGTAAAGATCTTGGGAACGATTCAGGCCGGCGGATAACGGGGTCGAGTAATGCCGTAGCACTAGAAGCAATCAGGGGTGAGCTTGAGTGGATGAGGATCAAGGACAGGATAGACTTATTGAAACTCGGTTATCTGGGACCGCGGTGGCTCAGTTGGTAGAGGTGCAGGCTGCAAGCCGAGAGGTCCTCGGTTCGAATCCCACCTGCGGCAACCGCGTTGTGTCCTTGGGCAAGACACTTCATCTCCATTGCCCGCGTGGGGGCACGATGACGCCGTGTACTAAGGCGTACTGCACGTCGATGGTACGCATGTCTTCAACCAATCTAACCCTGCCTGTGCTGCAGTGCGGCGTTACGATGTTGGGGAGCTGGCAGCTGCTCGTCGTTGCTCGCTGGTTCTCTCCGGGTACTCCGGCTTTCTCCACCCGTAAAACTGTCACGGTCGTGATTAGCCATTGTGCATATATATGTGCCCTTAAACATCAATAAATAAATAAATAAATAAATACTCTGTTTATCTTAATTATTTGGTAAATCTCCCCGACAGCCGATGGTGTAACGTAATGTTCCAGAGTATTTTCAACTCAAATATCAAGACAGGGTGGATGGTCCAAGTGAGGGAGCTAATAGAGAACTACTCATTGGAGATCTCTGACCTAGACGTATGGGCTACCCAGGGCAAAACAATCGTCAGAGAAAGAGTCATGGAGGATGGTCAACTTAATTGGCGAGAGGGGAGGGGGTGGGCGGCAAATCAAAGATGTCATTGGGTGGCCTGCGTGAGAAAGAGAACATTGATGGCACCTTTGGGGGGGGGGGTACTGCTGTTCAAGCTGAGGTCGCGGTCCCTGGAGCTGGGGGGAAAATTGGGAAAAACAGCAAATCGGAGTGCCAGATGTGTAATTTAGGCGTGGTGGAGATCCAGGAACACTTTCTTCTAGAATGCCCAAAATAGCAGTCTAAAAGAATCATATTCACTGGGAGTATAATGGGGAAGTGGGATGGGAGAACGAAGGACATGGGGTTAGTGGGTTACTCAAAGAAGAGGGTTAATATGCCAATCGGAGAGATTGGGAAGAATAGACCAAGGGATGTCATCAAGCAGTTCGTCTCCGAGTGATGGGAGGAGTGAAGAAGTGTGGGAATTGGAAGCGCAGGGGTAACCAAGGCCTTCTCGCCCGAGAACAGCGGCCGCCCAAAGTGTTATTATTATTATTATTATTATTATTATTATTATTATTATTATTATTATTATCATCATCATTATTACATAACAAAGAAACCGCAAATAACATGATCAACATTATCGTCAATTCAGATATATGGCTTCTCACGACTGAAGACCCAGTTGTATACGAAAAAATTCCCACTGACCTATTGACGCTTTACAGAGACCACAAATATTTGGCATTGACATTTTTACCTAAACTAAAATCAAAAGTATTCGAACTCAGGCAGACACATACTGACATCCCAAGATTATGGGCAAATAACAAGTGCGAGAGTATGAATAATATTATAAAAATTGGAAAAGGAATGGGGAATTTTGAAATTGCCAGATTTGACTTGACAGACTTGAAGACATTGTTATGGACAAATATCGTTACATCAGGAATTAATATTTTCGGAAGTGATATTTCATTCGCCAACGATGCAAAAAAATAAATAAATAAATGGCCGTAAGACAAGAGATGTGGTCAGCACCCACGGCTGACCAACGAGATCGTCGAATTAATAAAAGGTAACTGATTTACGTTTCCGACAATTCTAAAAATCAAACTTCGACTGACGGACGTTTGACTACACCCGAAACAGCGGCAATTGCAAAAAAGAAAAATGGTCAGGTAAAGAGGGCGAATACCCTGACAACAAAAAGTGTCAACAAAAAAAAACAAGGCTAAAGTTAAAGCCCTTAACACTGAGCCGAAATAGCTAAAAAAAATATAATGTACATACACATATACTAAATATGTGGGCATCCTGATGAATGTTTTATTTTTATCAAATATTACAGTGATCTGTCGTGTGATGCCCAATTAGCACTTGCGTGCTTTATCCAGACACCGAGGTAGCCTATTAATTACAATGTTACCAACTAAATACCCAGGGGCAGTTTTCGGCGTCAGCTCGGTCTATATATCTTGCATTTACTAGAATAAATCAACGGTTATATCACATATATTGCTCCAAAGGACTAAATTATTTGTCTGCACATATATTTAAACCTTTTAAACAACTCTTACTTACTTATTTTCCTTCACCTCGGTATCCCTCGGTGTTTAGTAGGACCCCCTAAAAAGGGTTTTAGTTAATGGGCTGCAACGCATTGAAAAAAAGCCTGTGTATTGACTGCTGGGCAGTTTTATTGACTGGTCGGAAATGCATCCAACTGTCAAATGCAACCAATGTTCAGACTGAAGTAACAATTTTTACATGTGATATGATACCACTTCCACAATATGAAGCAGTCGCCCTGTTTAGTTGTGACATAAAATTTGTAATGTTTGGGTTAACCTTCACTGAGAAAACACAATTTATTCGGACACAACAGTAAATCCTGGTTTTAAAAATAGATCATTCATTCAATGTGACAGTGAGACCATGTACTTGTTAAACGCTGGGCAAACATTTGCTCACTTTGACAGATCGCTCACAGACTTTGAATGGTTACCAGTCAGTGGCCTTTAAAAAAATTCTTCAATGACTGAACAATTAAACTTTTTGTCTCAAAAACAGCTTATGACCCCTCATTGGAATGAACTTGACGAGCTCGTTTTAATGAGGGGTCATAGCTAGGTTAATGAGGCAAAAAATGAAAAGATAATAAAATTTGAATGACGATTTTTGTGAATAGCACTGGCCGTTTTTACCGTTACGTTGGGTAAAGGGTTAAACAACACGAGAACAAAGGCAATATAAGGCTTATGTTTCTGCACTCAAACCATTCTCTCGTCATTAGTGAACAGAGAATGTGCAAATAAATAATTACGGGACATCGTTAATCGTCATTATTATCTTCAATTTACAAAACTCTGAGCCCAAAATTATTTTTTTGGTCGGTACTCATTGGGTTTTGGTCGATATTTTGGTCGGTAATTAGCACTTTTGGTCGGTTTTGGACTGTAATTAGTAGGACCTAGGATCACTCCGTATAAGGTCTAGATGATAACGTCCCCTTTTGGTCGTGATCAGTCAAACGTGACGGCAGCGCAGGCCCGAAACCCGAAAACCTTTAGCACAGTCTACAGGTCGTAATTATGAAGGGATTTTATTGTAACTTCGTAGGATGACTGTATTGTATCTATAGAGATGGGAACGTCTTATTTTGGTCGGGTTCAGTCAACCGATACGGCCGCAGGTGCACGTTACCTAGATTAATTTAGCACAGCCTACAGCTTGCATTTATCAAGGGATTTCATTGCAAATTTGTAGGATGACTCAGCATAATGTCTGGATGAGAAAGCCCTGTTTTGACCGTGATGGTCAACCGCGATTGCCACAAAGGCACGTGACCTAGAATTGTTTAGCACAGTCTGCAGTTCATATTTATGAAGCGATTTCATTGTAACTTTAAGGATGACTCGGTGTGATGTCCAGATGAAACTGTCCTATTTTGGTCACGATCGGTCATCCGTTACCGCCTCCTGGTCACGTGACCTAGATTCCTTTAGCATTGTCTACAGGTTGTTTTTATGAAGGGATTTCATTGTAACTTGATAGGATAACTTGGTATGATATCTAGATGAGACCGTCCTCTTTTCGTCATGATCGCTCAACCGTGACCGCCGAACCATCACGTGACCTAGATTCCTTTAGCAAAGTCTACGGGTTATATTTATGAAGGGATTTCATTGTGATCTGGATGGGGATGAGACAACTCGATCGCCATGAGACAAGTCGCCCCAAGTGAGACAACTCGCTCCAATCTTTGAGACAACTCGCCCTAACTTTTGAGACAACTCGCCCCACCTTTTGGGACAACTCGCACCCACTTTTTCCAATGGAAATGGTTATAGAAAATAACAGGAGACTGGTTACCAAAACGCGATTTTATTCTTCGATATCAGAAGATATGGAATAGGTATAAAAATACGATTTTAGAACAAAAATATACATATTCACAAAAAGGAATAGAATTTCTTGTGTTCTGATATATTACCTGTAAACCAATGCTCAGCACATGCCTCCAAATTAAACAGCTTGACCTCAAAATCTCCGGCTTTCACTGTCATCTCTACTATCTTGAATTTCCATTGCAGCAATGAATCATTAGGTTAGATGTCTGGGTAATGAAAGGATAATTTTCTCCTCAGTCAGTGAATACGATTTTTTGGGACCTTTTGTATTAAATTTCATATTCTTGGAAAGGAATTATTATTCTGTCATGAGTGCTTTGTGTAGTAGATTCAAAATTTGCATAAAATGATTTTGTTTATTTTGGACAGGACTTTCTTATTATTAAAGGTAAGTACATAAATTAATATTCCATAATTGTTTGTTTTTTCACTAAAAATTATAAAAATTATAAAAATAAAGGGGCGGATTGATCCGGAGCCGTTGTGGACAGTCATTAAAAATTATGAAGTCGGGAAAATGTAAGTAAAATACTTTTGCATTAAAAACATTTGGGGCGACTTGTCTCGGTGAAAAACTGACGGAGAAAAGATATAAAACATTTGGGGCGAGTTGTCTCATTCAAAATTGGTTTGACTTGTCTCACTTGGGGCGACTTGTCCCAGGACAAGTTGTCTCAGGGGCGAGTTGTCTATAGACCTGTAGGATGACTCGTTTGGGAATGATTTTACTGTAACCCGATAACTTTGGTTGACATACATTAAATGTGAGGACCACATTAACTCAGCTGGCCTCAATTCTTTAGTACAGTCCACACCTCAAATTATTATACCCCCCCCCCTTTTATAAAGGGGAGGGGGGTATATAGTAATCACTCTGTCCGTTCATCCGTCCGTCCCTCTGTTCGTCCGACCGTCCGTTCGTCTGTCCGTTCGTCACACTCGTTTCCGGGCAATACCTTTTGTACCATTGGCCGCACAGTACTCATACTTCACAGGTCGGCTGGTTGTAATGAGATGATGATTGGGATTGCTCTTGGGATCTGTAGGTCAAAGGTCAAGGTCACTTACTATAAATAGAATTTTTGGTTTCCGTGCAATAACTAGTTTTCTTTTGTGTACGAAACTATAGCTTTATATTGTGGTTGCATTTGAGATGTCGATTGTTGGGATTGCATTTGGGGGCAAAGGTCAAGGTCACTTATTATAAATAGAATTTTTGGTTTCCGTGCAATGACATTAGTTTTCTTTTGTGTACGAAGCTATAACTTCATATTGTGGTTGCATTTGGGATTTTGATCGTTGGGATTGCATTTGGGGTCAAAGGTCAAGGTCACTATTACTATAAATAGATTTTTGGTTTCCATGCAGTAACTAGTTTTTGCAATAACTTCATATTGTGATTGCATTTGAGGTGTTGACCGTTGGGATTGCATTTGGGGTCAATATGTCAAAGGTCAAAGTCACTGTTACTATAAACAGAATTTTTGGTTTCCGTGCAATAACTTTAGTTTTCTTTTGTGTACGAAGCTATAACTTCATACTGTGGTTGCATTTGAGGTATCGATCGTTGGGATCAATAGGTCAAAGGTCAAGGTCACTATTACTATAAACAGATTTTTGGATTCCATGCAATAACTAGTTTTCGCTATAACTTCATATTGTGATTGCATTTGAGGTGTTGATGGTTGGGATTGCATTTGGTGTCAATATGTCAAAGGTCAATTCGTCCGTCCGTTCATCCGCCTGTCCGCCACACTCGTTTCCAGGCAATAACTTTTGTGCCATTGGTCGCACAGTACTCATACTCAATGGGATGTTGATTGGGAAAGCTCTTGGGATATGTAGTTCTTTTGGTGCTAAATCCTGTTACATATAGCACCTTCACTGAATAAATATTGTTTAAACTAAAATATGTCCACGATGATTATCCAAATCAGTCAGCACGGGCTTATTCGAGCTACACTGATCACAGATAATCACCAAAGATTCACCACTCAGTGAGGGTTTATCCCCGCTAAACTGGTACACGGAAATATGGGTAACGTATTCCTACTCTTCATACTACTGACAACAGACTGCTATCCCTTCACCCAATGCGGATAGCAGATGACACTTAGAAAATAAATTCTTGAGTAACTAACAAAAAAAAAGTTTGTCAAAAACAATAGCTTATGACCCCCTCATTGGAATGAGCTCAATGAGCTCGTTCCAATGAGGAGTCATAAGCTTGTTTTTGAGACAAAAATTGAAAACATAATAAAATTTGAAATTGAATGGAGATTTTTGTATAATAATGCTGGCTGGCTTTGTCCGTTTCATTGGGTAAAGGGTTAATTAAATCACCTTCAGATGGCTGAACGGCAGGGGGGGGGGGGGGGGGATTTCTCGTGAGCCCCCGCTCACTTTGTTTTTATTCTTATTGAAAACATAGCATATAGGGAACAGAAATTAATACATTCTCAATTATCACAATTCTTGTCTTATTTCATAATCCTTTCATAAACATTGAACATTATCCTTTTCATTAAACATTACACACATTCAAGTTAAGCTTTCATTACAAACACCGAGACCAGGGGAAGCAGTATAACCCACGATAACACATTGGCATCCAATAGTTCAGGTAGTGGGTGTCCATGTGTTATCGTGGATAATGTCGTACCTCATACACACAGGCCTCTGTTGTATGAACAGTTTTAATTTGGCTTCGGGAGGGGGAGGGGCTGCGGGTGGTGGCTCAGTAGGTAGGGGTGCAATCCGGGAGGTCCTGGGTTCGAATCCCCCCTGCGGCATCCGCGTTGTGATGGGTTTTAACCATAATATTGTTGAATATTGCTGTTGTTAAGATTCGTAACATCATTACAAATGTCACTCAAAATAAATATTTTCCAGTATGTTCTGCACAATGTCAAACTTACATGTACATGTATCTTTGTATAACTTTATATTTGTACGGTATCATTCTAGTATGTTCTGTTTATATTTATAAATAATATTTTATTGCAATAAATTTGTTATTTTTAAATACGGGCTGTTATCTTTAATTGGCTCAAGACAGTCATAACCCCGTATACGAAACGTCCTAGCTTGTGTACGAAACGTCCTAAAATTTTGTGTACGAAACGTCCTAAATCACCTTGAACGAAACGCCCCTGTACGAAACGTCCAGCTCCCTTGATGAAAAGGGGCATACCGGGGGGGGGGGGGGGGGTCCTATTCAGGGTTATATTTTGCCACATGAGTAGGTAGAAGAAAATTTTACATCAGCTCTTCGGATAAAATGGCAGAGTCCTTTTATATTGGTGAAATATATAGCTGCAGCCCCAATTTTTGAAACAAACTTAACTTGGTTGGGGCACTGTTTTGCTTGCGGTATGGTTGAATGAGACAGATTTTTCCAAAAATATTGTGTGCTGATGCAGATTTTAGTTTTATTTTGGGATCAGGATAGTTTTTAAAGAAAGCTATAAATTCTCATCCCTCTCAGCTAATTTATGAGGTAACGGGCTAGAAGAATCTTTGGAGGCAATACCAGTTTTTAAGCTCATTTGACACAGTTTGGACACTTTTCCTTAAAAGAGCAAATTTACCATGTTTTTGATTCAGTAGAAGCCAAAAGTTGGATTCTAATGCAGAAATGATTCTTTTTTCTCATGAAAGTGGTAACCTGTCTCTTTGGTAGGGTTATGGATGATTATAGGTATCACTGAACTAAATATTTGAATTAGAAATACCCGCCTTGAAATGTTGATGCAATCTCTAAAAATAAACAGCCTTGGGAAAATAATTTGTTTCATAAATGTTTGAAGCATTCTATTGACATCTTGCTTTATTGGTGAATATTCCACATAAAAAAGCGGGTGATTTGATGACTTTTGGACCTAAAAAAATACAATTTACATTTGATGTGTTTTTGTAGGGAATTCCCTGAAAAATATGTGCACGTGACCGGTACTTCCCTTGCTGTCAATTTTTCTCTCGTATTTGTTGCATGACCCCCTGTTTTGGGGTCAGAAAACGTTGTCTGAAGGGCTATACTTGACAAAGATATTTGAATGCCAAAATTAAAGTGATGCGATCATATTTTTTTGCCTGAACGTTATAATGGTCGCCTATGGGAAAATATTTAGTTCCGTGATACCTTAACTGTTGCAGACGACATTTTCAGATGACGCTCGAATCAGGGACTGCAACTCTCGCACATAATAATAAACTGGCACTTTGGTGTACGAAGCGCAAATTAAAAGGGGAGGCTATTAATAATCAATGTGATAGGTATCCCAGGGCCCCGAGTATTCCGGAATACCTTTGGATAACCTGGATTTTTCTGAGTGTAGAACTAAATTTGTAATAAAAATTGTGTTTAGCTCTGGGTGGATGCCGATAATTTGTTAGGTTCAAAGCTAATATACCGGGAATCTCTATCACGTTATCTGGTCTGACCATTTTCCCGACCATTATTTGAACTCATACTATGAAAGTGATAAGGCAGGATCATATAATAACATTGCGGAAGTGAAATTAAAGGTGGGCACAGTTGTATTCTTGCGCGAAACATGAAGCCTGACATTGGGTCATTTGATTATATTTCATACGCTAAACGCAGCAAACGTTATGGATTTTGGTAATTGAACCGTTGTTTCAATAAAAAATATTTTTGAATCCTTCAGAATATCTACGTAATTTGGAAGTGTTCTGGGGGCGGACACTGTACCGAGCTGTCCAACAACGCACAGTTTTCCACAAAGAAATTCATGACATAAGATTTGTTCCTCGATCTCCATTCGGCATCTTTTATCGCGTAGTGCTTCATGCGATATAGAAAACTTCAACTCATCCCAAGTTTAACTTTTTCAGTACATAAGACCCGGGCCTCCACAAGGGCTGTGTCCAGACCTTATTTACTGAATTCTTTTCGAAAATCACACTATAAACTTCATGAGAAGTTGGCGATCCTGAAAGAAGGGATGTACATGTATTGTGCAAGGTTACATTTATAGTGCCCATTTTAATGCAGTCTGTAACCGCCATCCAATATTGCTTCTCGTGCGTGTGCACACGCACGAGAGGCCACCAGAATTGATTTGAGGCACACCATACCAAGCACAGCGAATATTCTTCGGAAACTCCTTCCAGGGGCGTCGCGGAAGCTGACCGATTGGAGTGGGGTGTACACCTGATTTCTCCCGCCTGTGGCGGCGGCTCAAGTCCCAACTAATCAAATATTCCAACTACATGATCAAGGCATGCCTTATCTGAAGGCATGCTTTGATGATGTAGTTGGAAATATTAGTCGGTCGGGATTATAGTTAACAGACTCAAGACATCTTTTGAAATTTATATATGGATAAATAAATTGAATATAGATGTGGGAGTCGTGTCGTAGCGTTTTATCTAACACGTACAGTTAAAAACTAGAAGTCCTGTCACGAACTGTGCGCTTATCTAGGCTTAATTGCGCGTAGGAATTGCGTGTAATTGCCATATCGAATGGCATCCAAAGCACGTCAGGTTCACCTGGTTACTCATAGCAAATACAGGCAATGTTTCTGCCAATGGACCTCCGGGTTACTCGGAGGTCCATTGGCTGACACAATGCTTGTGCACAGGCCATATGTACAGAATTTGATAGCCTTACTATGGTCATAACGCGTGGATTAACGTGCAGATCGACATGCTTTTTGTGCGCATTTCATGACAGGACTTCTAGTTTTAACTGTAAGATACTCCAAATTGGTCATACTGGGTCCCCAATAGCTCCAATTCGGACCTACAGACCACCATTTGTATCACCGACAGCGTGTGTGACATAAGCCCAAGTATCAAGTCTAACAAGGCTATACATGGGGAAGAAAA
The DNA here is from genome assembly GCA_031216915.1 of Pictodentalium vernedei. Lineage (NCBI taxonomy): Eukaryota > Metazoa > Mollusca > Scaphopoda > Dentaliida > Dentaliidae > Pictodentalium > Pictodentalium vernedei. Next base: position 711,965,393 of record CM062297.1, read on the forward strand.
ATATATGTGGGTTATCTGGAGAATACGGAATGGATCGATATATAATTGCCACATCAAGTACATCGGAAATTAAGTAGCTAGTCGTGATTCATGGGACTCTTAGGAGATAATCATGGACACAAGTTACTGCACAGCTATCTTTTGTGTAATGTAATGTCACATAGCCGAGAAAGGAAGTTGCGTTGGGTGAACGGAATTCATCCCATTTCTTCCCGAGACAAACATTATGTTTCCAAAATAGATCAGAATGAGGGTCATGCATTAAATTACGGGTTTATTATTTATGTATTTATTTATTGGTGTTTTAACCCTTTATCTAACATGAAAAGCAGACGGCACTTGCAAAAAAAAATTGTTGAATAACTAATTTTTTTCATTTTTTGTCTCAAAAACATAGGTTATGACCCCTCATTGGGACGAGGAGTCATAACCTATGTTTTTGAGACAAAAATATGAAAAAATAATGAAAATTAATTGGCGATTTTTGAGAATCGTGCTGACCGGTTTTGGCCGTTACAGTGGGTAAATGGTTAATGTCACGTTCAGTCTCTATGGATACATTATGACTGCAACATAGTTATAGATATCACGGAACTAAATATTTTCCTATAGTCGACCATTATAACGTTCAGACGAAAAAAAAATATGATCGCATCACTTTCATTTTGGTATTCAAATATCTTTGTCAAGTATAGCTCTCCAGACAACTTTTTCTAACCCGAAACAGGGGGGTCATGCAACAAATAAGAGAGAAAAACTGACAGGAAGGGAAGTACCGGCCACGTGCACATATATTTCTGGGAATTCAAGAACATACCAATAGTCAATTTTAAATTTTAGGTTCAAAAGTCAACAAATCACCCTCTTTTTTATCTTTTTTTATAAGATGTCAATAGAATGTTTCAAACGTTTATTGAAACAATATATTTTCCCTAGGCTGCTTATTTTTAGAGATTGCATCATTTCCGACATGAAACATTTCAAGGCGGATAACTCTAATTCAAAATATTTACCTCAGTGATACCTGTACAGTCGAGTTTAGCCAATCGTTTATACCCATGCTGCCTACTTTAGAGGAGTTCTATCCTAGCGTTGATATTTATTCACTCATTTATTTTTTTATTTATTGGTGTTTAAAAAGTCACTTTCAGCATCTTTGGCTATCTCACGACCGCAACATAGAGATTAAATCAAGTTTAACCAACTGGTTATACTTTAGCTGTCTGCTTCAGAGGAAAATCCACCCGGGCGTTGGTTCCGGGTCCTATTTTACCAGTAAAGCAGAACATGCTTAGTTCCGTAAACAAGCACTGCTCAGTAGTATGTTTGTATGGATCGGGGCAGATGGGCCGGACCCCGAATATGATGTCTTAGTCAAGTGACCCAGTTACGTCATGTGTGGTTGCCATGGTATCTTCCCCGTGAGCGGCCATGTTGTGACAACACCATCACTGTGATACGTTTAGTTTAAACATATTTTATTTGCCACTATATACAACAAAAAGGATCGGAGAACAAGTTATCACAACTTACAAAAACTCCTCTCCTTAAACAAGAATAATTAACATTTGCGGCACAATTATATACAATATAGAAATACTAAGAATTAGTGTAGTCATCAGCTAAAGGGTTGAAGATTGGAGATTTAGAGAGATAATGATTTAACCGTTTTGAGCTCCGGTGGTATCTTCCACATCAGTTCATTAGAATTAGCTAGAAGGGTCTATTTTCAATATTTTCAATATTTTAGAGCTGACCAATCAGTATTTCCAACGAGGAGCCTTGGGGCCACACGTTGGAAACAGTGGTTCGTCTGTACTACTTAATTATTTAACATTATTTTGTCACGGAAAACGGGGTGTTCCACTGGCTTTGTCCGAAAAAGGGCCACCGGGCTCGAGGTGTTAAAGAGTTATAGGATTAGAGAGTGGAGGATTGCCGTTGTCTGGGCTCGCCTGCTCACTTTTGCATTATTGGATCTCTATCGTCTTTAGAAAAAGAGAGCGTGAAAGTTAAGAACAAATTGGTGGAAATTAAAATTAAAATGCAGTTCCACAGCACGCCACGGCTGTCCCAACGCACGCTAGTACACAGCCAAGGGTGCAATATGCATCGTTTGGGTTCAGGTGATCTTATTCAAATCTGCCAGTTGCAAGGATGAATGTTTGAACTTTCCTGAATAAAAGTTCGTTTTGCTTTGTTGTTAAACCGATTATTCCATAAAGTAGCTCGTCGACATTAGATATATTGAGCGTGATAACAGCATTAAAAAAGGTCAATCTTTGAGGGTGGTAGTTCGGGCATTGAAAGAAGAAATGGTGTGCATCTTCTTGGGGATTGCCACAGGTACATTGTGGGGTAGAGGAGATAAAATTGTTAAATTTGTCGTGGTTTAAATCACTGCAACAGTTTCGTAGTTTGCGGTGAAGAACGTTTCCTTTCCTGGTTCCTGTATAGAAATATGAAGGTGGTTTAACGGAAGGGTTCAGTTTAGCAAGGTTGCCTTTAAAAACAGAAAGTGTTGACGCAGTTTTGGTATTAGTTGGGAGCTCATTCCAAATTTTGGAAGATGAAGGGAAGAATGTAGTTGAAAATTGTTCTGTTCGCGCTTGGTACATGGATAAGTTGTTAGAATTACGTAAATTGTAATTTGCTGTTTCACCTACAGTATGAGGTAATAATTCAACGAGGTAATCTGGAGCATCGTTATTAGATATTTTAAAAAAAGCACACAGTTGGTGATGGTGCCTTCTCTCATAGAGTGAGCGCCATCCAAGTTCCAAGAGTATACGCTCGGATGAAACAGATCGTGTGAGACCAGACACTATTCTTGCTGCATCGTGGTGTAGTCGGTCTAGTTTCATTAGAAGAAGCTTAGGAGCACAGTCCCAGACGGTATCACCGTAATCAATGAGTGGCAGGATGAATGAGAAATATATTTGTTCCAGAGTTTTCCTTCCAAGTTTATACTTGAGTTTTCTCAGATTGGACAAGCGTGCATTAACTTTTTTGCAAATTTCCGCTATCTGGCATTCCCATTGTGATACGTGATGTCAATGCGCATACGTAGTGCGTGTTGTTAGGGTGACGCGCGTTTCCGTTGTCCATTTTGTTTAATGGAGCCCGCTATCTTGGTTTCTATGTTGGCACGTTGTGACTATGGGGTCCAATAGCCTACAATAAGAGGGGGTGTGTTCAGAGGGTGTGTTCGATGGAATTAGAGTAAATCTACTTATCCAAACAGACCGGCGAAGTACCCCAAATCGCAAAAAACACCCCAAACTATCGTAACGTACTTTATTTTGCTTAGATTTCGCTGGGATGATCCTTATAATAGTGGCACATAATGCTGTAAAGGGTGTTCTATTAAAGTGGAGTAGGTCTAATTACCACAAACAACCCGATAACTACTTATCTATTTCGGATTCCTTCAGAATCCTCTGCTTAAAACTGTTCTAACTACTCTCAACACTCTCTGGACTTGTACTGACTATGCTGTGACTTCTATCTGCTTTGCCCTCCTCGATTGCTTCGGTGTCTATTCCAGTAGCGTAGAAGAGCCTTCCACTTTGAACAGTTTTAGCTTTTGGATGTTATTTTTAACTCTCCTGGTCCGTTCTGAAACTTCTGAACAATGTTATTACTTCATTTTGTTGTTTTAGGGTACTCTGTTATAGTGGAAGAACCTTAGACTTGGAACAGTTTTACATTCCAAACCTAGAATGTCACTACCTACCATTATACACGCTACCCTCGCTACTTTAACCATATCAGTCTATCCAGTCCCATCTACCTCCTTTACACTTGTTCAAGTCTCATAATAAGAATGCTTCATTTCCCAAATATGTATCTACCTATACAGAGTTATCTCCCTTATGTATAACAAAGTCCTGTTTGATTCTTAAATCCGAAAGACAACAGAGCTGGAACAGACATAGCTCGAATAGCTCGAATAGCTCGAATGTTATCCAACAAATAAGCTATCGAGTAGTGACTGGAATAGGCAATGGTTGAACGACTCGAATTATATCGAGCAAATAAGCTATCAAGTAATTACTCGAACGAGTGTTACTCGTCTTACGACTCTTATCTTCTTCATCTGGGTATTCGAGGATACCTATGAAATGGTGATGTACTACTAGATGATGCCTATTGGCGAATATCTTTTAGTGGGTACCTTTTTTGAGGATATCTATCTGAAGATAGTTATGGCTCCTAGCGCCTGTTCAGTTCCTGGCGCCATCTAGGTCACGATTGATGGCATACCGATAGACACCAGCATATGTCTAATAATTAGTTTCCACTCTTTACTGCCACTACTAACTGGTCTATGCTACTACACTCTAAGAGAATCCGCTGGTTTAAAATTTTAATCGAAATCAACTGGGTTGTTTTTAACCCTTTTGATTTTAGCGTGTAATATATGCTACCACTGGGCGTCCTCTGCTAGAGTTTCCCACATTTCCTCCTGACTACTATGGGTCTCTGTGCCTATATCACTACACGATAATCCCTATCATACTTGGCTTCCACTACTACTAACGGTCGAATACAGTCTGCTTGTTCTAATGGCTCGAATCTTATCGAGCAAAAAAGCGATCGAGTTGTGACTTGAACAACCATTGTTCGAACGACTAGAATCTTATCGAGCAAATGAGCTATCGAGTAATTACTCGAACGAGTAACTCCTAGAAGGAATCTTACTTTCATCTCGGAAAGGGGGATTCTCTAAGCACAGATGTTTTGCAAAAAGGGATTCCGAAAATGGGATTCCTAGCCGACTCCGTAAAATGGGATTCCTTGATTTTGCATAAATTCTCGAAGGAATCAAAAAGGATTTATCTCCTATGCGTTGTCATTTGATTTCTAACCAGCGGTGGATCAACATCACATCTGAGATGAGTGCCAAAGACCCTTCACTCATTTAAAATGCCTCCTGCTTCACAGACGGACCATACACGAACCTACGAAGTTCCGATGCTTAAGGTGTGCAAAGATGTTTAAAAGAAAACACTATCTAATCTAACCAGATACGCTAGGATGTCCAGTCAAGAAATAAACCGCCTCAGCTATTCAGAAGAGAGGAACCTAAGACAAAACCACTGGAACTTCCACACTCCCGTACCAGACAGATACTAACATAAAACCATGGACATCAATGTCCAATAGTAAACAGTTCATTATACAGGGTACTCTAACAACTGGACATAAGAACTGGGGGGGGGGGGGGGGGGGGGGGGGGCAATGTGTTGGTCAAACCAAGACTCGTGGAAAGCTTACAGGAGCGATCAATCAACAGGTACCCGAACAAAAAAACTGTATCAGAACTGGACAGATAGATGACGATTCCCAAACTCCGAACTAGAAGATACTTCTGTCTAACAAACTCCTACAAAGATACAGGGAATTCTACAACAAAGCTTCACAATCGATCAATCACAGAACCAATGCTAACAACGAACATCAACGAGAACTGAACCCCCACGAAGAGCGAACTGAACACACTCTGGACCCCCCCCCCCCCCCCCCCCGCGTCCTATTGTATGCCATTGGGTCACTTCGGAATCACGTGCCACCATAGAAACCAAGATGGCGGCCTCAGTAAACAAATGGACGACGGAAATACGTGTCACCGTAACAACACACAGCCCGCATCAACACGTATCACTAGGGGGGGGGGGACGTTACAACATGGCCGCTCACGTGGGCTACCATGATACCCAAACATGGCGTAACTGGGTCATGTGACAATGGCGTCACTTCCGGGGCCTGGACGGGGTCTGGCCAATCTGCCCAGATCCATACATGACATACTACACTGCTCTACTTCCCCGGGACTCGCGTCGTTTCATGTCCATTTGATAACGCCCGTATTATCAGCTAGAATGATCCAGTGAATCTCCAAGTATCACCTTTATACGTATACTTCGAATTCGTATTAAATTTAGTGAGGTATTGATTCGTCAAACTAAGCACCCGAATGTGATCTGTGGATTTGATGCCACCCCTGGGAGGTACAGTTATCACTTTTCTTTGTACACCAAGTATTTCGCAGCAGCAGTCCTCCCCACTCCCACGTATCGCCAGATGCGTGTAAACGTTCTCACAAAGGTAGATAAAATTGAGAAGATTTTTTCGTATTTTTTTTAAAATTGTAATAAATGAACACTGAGTGCTGAAAGGGAGTCTTAATCATCGTTAAAAACTAAATCTTTTATCACATTGAAGAAAACGTGCCCAAGTTGTTTTGTGCAAAGTAAATAAGAGGAGTCTAAAGAATACTTCAGTAATGTGTCCATGGGGAAATTAAAAGTCGGAAACTTGAACTCCAAGAACGAGATCATACTAAGAACCTTTACAGCAATAAAAAACGTATTTTGCTCAGCGGGATAGACTGTGCACAGGAGTCGGTACTTGTGAATAATTATTGAATTTGGTGAACTGTACTTGGTCTGAACATTCTGACTGTTTCAAAGACGGAATAAAACTTATCCAGATGTAAACCCCCCACCCCCCCACCCCCCCCACCCCCCCCCCCAAAAAAAATCTAATTAAAACAGACAGAGGCATTCATAGCTTTTCTTAATTTTTGGTGACAATGCTATAATAATTCGACAAAACTCCGTTTTTGAATATCTCGAATTCTGTAATGGGAATAAAACGCATTAATCATGTTTACTTTTTAGTACTTTAACTCTTTGAACTCTAGTGGCATCTTCCACGCCAATTCAATGGCAGCAACTAGAAGAGTCCATATTCATTATTTGGGGTAGACTAATCCATATTTTCAACGTGCAGCCTCGGGGCTGCACGTTGAAAATATTGATTGGTCTACCCCACACATTTACTGAACAGCCATCCTATTTAATGACGTTATGACGTATCATGTTACTGGCTGGAAAAGCGGCCGCACGGGGTCAAAGGGTTAATCTGTACAATCATAATAAAAGTCAGTATTAATAATGCGTCTAAAAGAACTAATTCATGCGTTCTAATCTCAAGATTTACTTGTATCATCTTAAAACAACCTCAAACTACTCCTCAAATGAACACAGCCCTCCGTTCGAGCAAGATAAACCAAAACGATAATTTTTGGAACTTTTTCTCCTATTTTCGAGCCATTGGTTCCATATGGAACCAATTGGTTCTATACAAAACCAATTGGAATCAAATAATTTTTTGCAGTGTTGTATTACATGTATCCATTATTACCATCTGCACAAGTTGCCCCATCCTCAAGTCCACCCGCCCTTCCAACCGTCCGGTGTCCCTGATTAGATTCAGAAACATAATTTACAAAGCGTGTAATTCCATAGCCATGACCATTAACTGGTTGTGCAAAAACTGGATATGTTAGTTCAATTGGTGCGGTTTTGAAATTATATGCATTTGAACATTTAATTAAAATCCGCTGTCTGAATTCGATTTTCGGAATTAAAATACACGCAATTTCAGAATTTAGTTTTTTTATGTGTTGCCTCACTTTGTTAATTTTGGTTTCCATTCAATAAATGGATTGTCCTGTAGGGTAGAATATTTTAGATTTTTCACTTTTGACCTGAACTCAAAAAGTCAGATAAAATCTCAACATTTTGTTATTTGTTTTTTTCCATTGCTATTGCCCTTGTTTGCGCAAAATTGTTGCTTGAGGCTTCTGCTTAGTAACTGCAGTTTCCATTTACAGATGGTTTGAAATTTTAAAGTTTTACTCAATGTAAGGAACCAAAAACCAAGGTTAGTTTTATCATAACAGCACGTCTGATTCCATAGTTTTTTTTTATCTTTGATTCTGCAAAATATAGCTGTTATTTATTTATTTTCTCCATGGCAACCCTGTAAATAAAATATTGCTCGTAAACTGCGTTCGCTAAAAGGTTGCACCTATTTTCATATTACATTTTGGGTAAATACATGATGAGTTCAGTTTGATTGGACACACTATTTTGAAATTTCAAAGTTTTACGCATGATAGCAAACCACAAATCCAGTTCAGAAGATTATAATAATATGGTTTTAAGTCCCTTTGCGGGTGATCTCATGCGTAACGTCACCAATCGCGTGACCATATACGTCACGCTGGTTGTTATGATAGCCCACGTGAGCAGCCAAGTTGAGACATAATGACCATGGTGATGTGCCGTTTTAGTGGGCATGCACAGCGCGTGTTGTTTCGGTGACGCGCGTTTCCGTAATTCATGTTGTATGATGGAGGCCGCAATCTTGGTTTCTATGGTGACACGTGATTAGTATGGGGTCGAGTGACATCTAATATAGTGGGGATGTCTTTGGAGGGAATGTTCCATTCGATGGGGGTATTGCGAATAACCGGAAAGGGCCCCACAACTATCAAGTTTACCCAGTGAACCCTAGTTGGGCTAAAAATCAACCCAAATCAACTGGGTTGAGTGACTATGAACCCAGTTTTAACCAACTGATTTTAGAGTGTGTAGGTGTGTAGGTGAATGTGGTTTGGAGCATGCGACTTAGTTTATGGTCTAAAAATTAAAAAGGCATATCCGTGACATGTGGATCGGGTAAGCTCGCCGGGTGATTTTGTGTCGGAACTTTAAATCATGCATTAAATGAAATGAGACGTGTAAATAAAAAGGAAAGTACAACTACTACTATAATACTACAACTGTATCACTTGGCCGTTAGGCATTCTTGGGCTATTCATAATTACATTTTCTGAATACGTGAAATAATTAATAGTTTGGTTGCCTTGGAATGAGAGAAAAATGTTGTGTTTTATGTGGCTTAGAGAAAATATTAGAGAAATATTGGCACGTACATTGGTCCTCAGATAGAGTCTGCCATTTTGCAATTATTTCCTCTGATATATACAGAAATTCTATAAAAAATGTGGAACAAAATAACACTTTTGTGTTCAATATTGAAGGGTTATTTTGGTAGAACGACCGATAACTTTTAAAAACCGGCTTAGGCAGGTCGTTGTAAACGTTATAGGCAGATAGCATCCCATGTACATGATTCAACCCACCGAATCGATCGAGTTTCGTTGCATCCATTTCAAGGCTTTAAAATAATTTGTCTTCCAAAGAAAGAAAGACCTTCAAGTTTATCGTTGGTTCGAGTTCTTCGATAATGCATTACGTGTTTAAGGGCAGAAGATTCATTTTTTGCACATCTTATAGTGTTAAAGAAAACATTTAGTTCAAACTGCAGAATAAATGAAGAAAGAATAGCTATCGATTTCCAATTGTCCTGCCAGCACAGCATATTGACTTTCTACTTTAATTGTCTTGACTCCCACTCTTTCAGTGTATCGTATATAAGGTTGATCGCATTCTTGGCAAATGTACTTTTCAAAACCTGACGTTTGATCAATCACTGGAATCAACTGAGCAAAAGTGGATATAGACATGCGTGTGGACGTGCTATTAAATAGACACGCCGATAGTTGCGGTGCATTTTCTCCATTGTTGTTGGGTGATTGAGAAATGCCATGCGATTAATGTCTCCGTAACCTTTTAAAAGCGATCACGTCACCTTAATCTACCAACTATACAACCATATTCTCCAGACTGTCTCAGAAAATCCGTACCTTGGACTGACATTCAGCAATGACCTCAGCTGGACCTCCCACATAAACAAGGCAGCAAAAAGGCGAATAGTACCCTAGGATTTCTTAGAACTTAGAAGGAACCTGAGACGAGCAGACAGGAAATGCAAACGACAAGCATATAAGTCAATGGTAAGATCAACGTTGGAATATGGAACGGAAATATGGGATCCCCATCACGTAGGCGAAATAAACATCCTGTAAAAAGTGCAACGCCGGGCGGCAAGATTTATATCCAAAAATTATGGGGACAGAAGAAAAGGTGCTATTACCAACATGCTTGCCGACCTAAAATTAGAGACCCTCCAAGAAAGACGAAGAAAGCTTAGAATCAAGCTCTTCAGCATGGTGGTTGAGGTGATTTGCCTGCTATTGAGACGCGTGACCTACTAAAACACAAAAGACCAAGCAGACAAATAAAAGCAAAGAAGTTCCCAGGATTTAGCTCTACAAACATCTTGGACTCGTACGAGTGCATTAACTCAAGACCATTCGAGCCAGTTAGAGCAAATTCACATTAATATAAAAACTCTTTCCTCGTACGAACAATCTGGGGCTGGGATGCTCTAAACTGTGAGGAGGGAAGCGGATGTGATAAAACATCTGAAACAACATCATAGTTCTCCACGACGCGACTATAGCCAGTTAGGCTCCTGCGTTGAAAAAAATACAGATACAGATCTAACGTGGTGTAAAACACATGTGTTCGACATGTGCCAAAGATCATGAAAAATGGTGTATTTGAAGGTTTTTTGACAAATTATGTATTTTCCCATGATTATGTATAATAAACAGTCGGGTGACATTACCGGTCTAACATCCGAGTGTGTGGTAATAATTATTTATTTATTTATTTATTTATTTATTTATTTATTTATTTATTTATTTATTTATTTATTTATTTATTTATTTATTGTATCTGTACTCTTACACCAATAATGGTCGAGTGCACAACAAGTAACAGGTTTTAAAACAACATATCTTACAAATGAATACTGTTAAACATGCAATTTTTTTCCAAACTGGATTAATTTGATGAGACCAGTTGCTCTGTGAGACTGAGTTTTTGAGCAACTGAGTATCATTCATATGAATGTTAAAGAAATGCAAGATGGGGCTTCGACTTAGTTGACTTTGGGTTCCATATCCCTTTACACTTTAGGCCATTATAAGTATAACAGGCTAGTGTATTGATGAACTCTGGGTCATCACAGATCATCAATGACTTGAATTTCACCTGGTCAGTTTTGCCGTCGAATGTGTTATCAATTGTACGAAAGGTAGCCACGAGTTGGGTGCGTTCGTCAGTCTGCAATGGAGAAGAAGATGTTGCTCAGGTGCATACCATATTGGACAGTAACAAACCGTGTACATGATAATATACGGGTCACTTGCGGGTCACTTATCTGTGGACATTTTTGAGTTCATGAGATACAATATATAGAGTGCACACATGTTGACTTGAAACTCAGTCACACCCCAGGTGGAATCTCCCACACCTTTATTGGCTAGTCCAATAGAAATAGAAATAAGCAAATTTCCTGTTCACGGGCCACCGTGTATAATACCAGGTGGTCCATAAACACTAAAGTTGATTTATTTTGCCGCGTTCTGGGGATTCTACTGGACAAGCAAGATAGGGCATGGGTGGATTCCCCCGAGCACCCAGCCACCACCCATATACAGTGTATAAACCATATAAACCGTCATTCGCGGCGAAACACTTCAATTTAATCGAGCTTATCTTGCGAGGCAGATTGCTTGCATGTCCTGTTCCCGCACCCTTGAGCAGTTTAGCTCAGTACTCAAGGACCTTTCTCAGATTCCAGTCTGCAGTTCCATGATTTACTATCACTAGTCATGTAGCTGGTCGGGAAGATATTTTTAAAATTATTTTAACAAAACTACGGACAATTGATGCAAAGATACCCAAACTAGAAATACAATTTATAACCGTGTACGTGTTGGTTTGGGAATGTTTTGACCGGCACCGCGGTCTGCCCTCTACTATCGCGGAATAGCTCGTGTCGGAGAGCTTTACTGGCGGAGGAAGTCGGAGTACCCAGCGAGAATAACCGAGCAGCGGCGAGCGACTGTCAGACTTCCCAACGTACAAGTTTACTCTGCACAAGCAAGGTTAGCATTGGTTGAATGTAAGTGCACCATCGACGTGCAGTATGCCTTAGTACACAGCCCCGCCGTGCCCCCCCCCCCCCCACCCCTCGTGAGGAATCAAGATTAAGTGCCTTGTCCAAGGACACAACGTAGTTACCTCTGGTCAGGAAAAAACCGTGGACCTTTCGGTTTGAAGTTCAATGCCTTGACCACTGAGTCACTGCGCTCCCGAATCGAGTACTACAGTACGTCAATTTGCATGACTGACTGTTTGTGTGCCATAAGTCCAAGTTTAAATCTATCGCACAGTTGTACGGGTGGCGGAAGCCCCATTAGGCCACCGGAGAGAACCACCGAAGAGCGTAACTGAATACGAAGCTCATCCAAATAATATTAAGTCTTCATTGCAGTACTAGTGCGTTTCGAGACAGCAATGTAATTCTAATCACCGAGTGGCTTCCTGAGTCGGGAGAGGTACATGTAAAGCATGTCGACAAAGAAAGAGAAAAGGTATACTTTCTACACATGGCCTAATACAAATCAGTGCTTCGGCCACTTCACTGCCCCAGTTTCACCAGTATCAAAGTGCGTCCTCACGAGGGATACTGATCCGACTGCCTTGAATAGGACTGCTCCGCGGTCGTGGTTTGGAGCGGACCGCCAGCACCATATTGATTTGTACTGATCCACTCGTGACAGTCCAGCACGGGACAGTATTTGGATCACGTCATATGCTTGTACCGATAGTCTCGATCGGCACCTTGGTTCTGCGAACACGTTCAGAAATGTTTTGTTGTCTTAACCAGCTTTGATGAACGTGTTAATATGTTGAACGTGTGCAAACTTCAACGGCATGGCGCCCCGGATATCCCGTGAACTGCCATTTGGAATCTCAAGAGGGTGCGGAAGAGTTCATTGGTGTCGGCGATTTCAAACTAATCATTGTCATGGTACACGATTGAGTAGGCCTACGTTCTGGTCACTTATTGAATTCTTGTATTTCGCCGTTCTTATAAGTCCGTCTGAAATATGTTCCGTGAATTCTTTCATCTTCTCCAGAAAATAAGGTTTTGCACGATCCACTTCCGCAAACATTTCCTAGTTAGCTAACTCCGTCTCAGTATGGAATTCTTACTGCCGAGTTGAATTAACTCAGCTTAACTCAGTAATTTGGAGTAAGTGGCGTAAATGATCTATAGCGAATCTGTGGATGTGGCCGTGCTTTCAAATTACTTAAGATTATAGGCCCTAATACCACCCCGATAACCAGATCAGACGACTACGGGGTAACCCCGCCAAAGCACAAAACACTGCCATGTGAGTACAGCGATCTTTTCTGCACGCTATTTTCATACCCTAACTTGCGCAGCAGCATGCCAACACATGTTTACTATATGGGACGCTAAAGGGAATATGCCAGTTTATTCAACACAGTATGCCACGTATCTTCCTGAAATTTCTCGAGGCAATCTTACAGAAGCTCAGAATAGTACTGCCCATAAAAGTACAGGAAACTCGCTAACAGGAAAACTGGGTGCAATTCTCACCAGCCATTGAAACTGCAATTTGTCTCCACTCCAATTTTTTATATATCAAAATTTTTGGGCTTGTACCAATAAGACGTTTGTAAATATTCTTTTTTGGCCTAGAAAATTTAGTCTTTAAACCGGGATTTCCCTGCAAAGTTAGTTGACGCTCGTATTTCCCCATGGTAGCATACAAGAACATCGAGGTTTAATATTAAAAAGCTGCCTGCCCGTAGATCTCCATGTAAAAAAATCGAGGAACATCAACAACAGTGAATGATTTTCACCTTAATGCTCGATTCCAAAAATACATGTCAAAGTTTGTAATCAAGTGATATTCTGTTAAATTATGTTTCTTAATGTATATTGAAGGCATATTACTCCTGGTGAAAACTCATCGATTTTCCTTGACGCCACGCCACTTTTAAGATGTTATCTGAATTGCTCCATTCTATGGCACATCGAGCCTTTGAAACAGTTACAAGCTCCTGTCTGGTCTCGTAGCAGACGACACGGATTGTGACGCTAAAGAACCTTGTTTATACGATTTGCGCGTTGGAAATGGATATAGATATTGTGTATATGATGCTTTTTACACAACTTGGGTTATTTTGTCGTCCATCCCTGTTAGTATTTTGGTCGCAATTTTTATATCAGAAACATGCACTCATTTTAAATTCTGTACTCGGCAATTTTCGGGTCACTGGAATTTTGGTTTAAATACTTTGGGATCTGACTCCGATTCGCTTGTACCCAATTTCACCCACACGACCAGCTGATTTTTGTTCATCGGAGCAATCTCCCAGAATGCTTCACAACTTTCCAATTCAGAAAGTTGGAGCACAAGATTCGAGAGCATCCACCTATAAAAACACAAAATCATATAGCATGCGTGCTTTGGCGCGCGAATGCTCAGAGAACAACTTCATTTGTGGTAAAAATAATAAATTTTCAAACATGCAGTGAATTCTCATGCAAGATATTTATAAATCGTCAACTGGGACACAGCGTATGCGTGCGTTAAGAAATAACTGTACTGCCATGCATTACAGAATGTTTTAGTCTCTGCCCTTTAAATTCGGATAAACAGGTATCTTTCTTACCAGTTTTCCTCGAAGATTCTGTGCGCTTGCTCTGTTGTCGTCTGATCCTCCTCAGCATACGGATATGGTTACCGGGGGTCGTTACGGTCGGATGGTCGACGTCAAGGCCTGTGGGCCGCGTGACTCAGCACGTTTTGGAAACAGCTGCGGGTGGCAGTTCGTTTGCTGAGAAATATATGTCAACAACCGGCGTAGCAGGGACACAAATTACTAAACGCTTAATTTGTTTGGGGTTTTACCCACACGGTGTAAATAGATTTTCGTTAAAATGCTGAAAATGCTCCAGTTTTATCAACGAGAAGAACACTGGAGCAAAATACTGATAAAATACGGTAAACGACTGCCAAACCAGTTTCTACGGAAGCCCTGGAGGGACATTTTTTGTTACTAGTTATTACTTACTTGTTATTACAAATAACAAATAAGTAATAACAAAGAAGTAATAACAAATAAGTAATAAAAATTTCAGCCTGTCCATAGTAGGGGAAATGATCGGGCACTTATTTCTTATTTGTTATTACAAATAACAAATAACAAAAAAGTAATAACAAACAAGTATTAACAAGTAAGTAATAACAAATAAGTAATAACAAGTAAGTAATAACAAATAAGTAATAACAAGTAAGTAATAACAAATAACAAATAAGTAATAACAAATAAGTAATAACAAATAAGTAATAACAAATAAGTAATAACAAGTAACAAATAACAAATAAGTTATAACAAATAACGAATAAGTAATAACAAATAAGGAATAACAAATAAGTAATAAGAAATAACAAAATAACAAATAAGTAATAATAAATAACAAATAACAAATAAGTAATAACAAATAATAAATAAGTAATAACAAATAAGTAATAACAAGTAAGTAATAACAAATAAGTAATAACAATTAATTAATAACAATTAAGTAATAACAAATAACAAATAAGTAATAACAAATAACAAATAAGTAATAACAACAAATAAGTAATAACAAATAACAAATAAGTAATAACAACAAATAAGTAAGTAATAACAAATAAGTAATAACAAATAACAAATAACAAATAAGTAATAACAAATAACAAATAACAAATAAGTAATAACAAATAACAAATTAGTAATAACAAATAACAAATAAGTAATAACAAATAACAAATAAGTAACTTGTTATTTGTTATTACTTACTTGTTATTACTTATTTGTTATTTGTTATTACTTATTTGTTATTACTTATTTGTTATTTGTTATTACTTATTTGTTATTACTTACTTGTTATTACTTATTTGTTATTACTTATTTGTTATTACTTACTTGTTATTACTTACTTGTTTTTACTTATTTGTTATTACTTACTTGTTATTACTTATTTGTTATTTGTAATTACTTACTTGTTATTACTTATTTGTTATTACTTACTTGTTATCTGTTATTTGTAATAACAAGTAAGTAACAACTAGTAACAAAAAATGTCCCTCCAGGGCTTCCGTAAGTTTCCAATCCTGTTTCCGTACATTTTACGGGAACAACTGTTGCTATGGACACTGATGAAAAAAATACCAAATTTTCATGCAGCACATTTTCCCTATAATGCAACTTGGAATTTACCGAACTCTGCCAAACATGGTTTAAATGGTTAAATTTCTGGTTGCATTATACGAAAAAATTGAAGCTTGAAATTTTGATATTTTAACACCAATGTGCAGAGAGTGAAAGTGAATTCATACTAAATAGTAAAAGGAAGCTCATTTTCATAAATGCAGACCCTTTTTATCAAGTATAGCATGGCATAAGGGCCGTGAACCGAAAGCAACTGAGTCCAAACTCATTGGAGGATCAATAGATGGATCAAGGTCACTGGGGTCACCCATGGTAAGTTTTGGGGCATTTTTTAGATTCCCCCAATGCATTCGTGAAGTTGAAACATGAATTTTAATGCTCAAGAAAGTGGGCGAAACCAAAATTTTGAAAGTGTTAAAACATGAAACATGTACCATCTAAGCATATACTACGACGTTTCTTGACCATAGCCAGATGTTTTATCTTTGGCGGTGGGTATGTACAGACAGTACAGCGTTAGAATGGCATTATGTTTGGTCGTATAAGTTGTAATGACCTTTGAAGCCGCAAAAAATGCTTTTCAGCTGAGAGTAGTTGAAGAGTGGCTATTGCTAATGAAGTTTAGGCCAAGTGATTCTGTGAGCTACTCGGCTAAAAAAACACACAAACAAAACTGGATTTGTGACTAATATTTGACACGATTTGTGACTAATATCCAATCCCGAGCGAGGACATCCAGTGCTTCGGGCAACAACTTCAGTGCGATCATCGGTGGCGTCACTGGCGTGATCCCGCCGCCACTCGTGTGGTCTTTTGAGGGCTTGTAAATAAATAATCTTCAACATTGAAGTCATAAACTGTAACGAGCTGTCTGTTGTTTATACTATGGGGGAGCAAAGTTCAGCAGGTTCCAGTATAGAGGAGAAATTGAAAACCACGGAAAAGTACAACGCGCCGCTGGCGCGGTATTCTACCACTTATATATTAGCTGATTTGCGCGTTACTACACCCTAAACTATAATTAAACCTCTAGAGTCTAGAGTGAGTCAGGGGTAAAAAACCTCCAACTTTGCTCTAAACTTTCCTTATTTCGTGACAAAAAAAGGTAGAATTACACTTCTGCGACGTTTACCAGGTCACACAGCATCTTTGCAATTATGTCTGACCAACTCATGTACTATTTTTCAGAAACATGCAAAAGCAATCAAATCTTTATGTTGGTAATCAATTATTATTGCAGTACCTGTCTATGAAGAGCTGGTCGAACTAACAAGCCCTTTACTTTATCAAACCTGAATAGCAGACGATACTGCCCCCCCCCCCCCCCCCCCCCCCCCCCCCCCACACACACACACACACACAGCTGTGTTTTGGGACAAAAATGAAAGAAAATAAAAAAAATTAGGAATGGAGATATTTGTGAATATTGCTGGAGGCTTTGGATGCAATGTTAGACAAAGAGTTAAACAATAAAATTAGTTGACAATAGTGATTTTTTTGTATGCAATCAGCATAGTTTTAGACATAATTATAATATCGAACAATGGCAACCACTTGTGCCTGGTCGTTTATACTAGTCCTACAGGAAAAGCGGGCCGCAAATGTCTAGAGTGGACCGCCTCGTCATTGCACCGGACCAGTCCGGGTGGTCCGCATACCTACACCCTACTGATCCGAGTTAATAACTACAGGGAGATGAGACGTTAACCCAGGTAGGCCTATCATTGGGAGAAATTTTGTATCAGTTGACGAAGGAGGTCAAAATAATTTGGTTAAATGCGATCCAAAAACATACGATTTCTGATACATGGAGTTGCATAATAACCAGGAATAGTGCGCCTCTCGCTGACTATTGATAATGCCAGGATTAATCCGCCTAGCTCCGCCTAGCTCTCGCTACTAACAGCGCCCTCTATTTGCCATATTGACAGAAAAATTGTTTTATTTGATCTCACACTTGTTTCGATCTATTTGATCAGGAGTCCCTCAGAATTCCAGGGCCGCACTGCAAAATACCGTTAAATACGATAAAAGACAAACAGCCGCTTGTAGGTTCCGGTACTATCAAAAGTTTGACAAAAAGTTCCGTGTTTTTTTATTTATTTTCTGTTGCAGGAACGGCTTCAGAGTATAGAACCTATGAGAACCAAGAAGCTGTTATTTCAATTTAGTTCATTACATCAGAGGGCTGTTCAAATTTTGTAAAGAGTTGACCATTTATAATTTTTAACTAATATTTAAAAAAAAATATTAAATGGTGTACTTTAAGAATGGACTCCCCTTGGACGCGCCAACTGTCGATGTGGACGATGCCATTTTGCAAAAGTAGTAATTAAGAGTTAATTTCGTTTATTCTGAACAACGGGTTGACGCGCTGAAAATGAGCTTTCTTCTTACCACATGAAGTATGATTACACTTTTCCTCTCCACACACTTGTGTTAAAATACCAAAATTACAAACTGCAGTTTTTCCCATAATGCAATTAGGAATTTAACCATTTCAAAAGGGGAGCTCTGTCAAACAAGATACAATTGGTTAAATTTTAGGTTACATTGTCAGTGATAATGTGAAAAATTTGCTGCTTGAAATTTTGGTGTTTTGATATCAGTGTTCATGGGGTTAAGCAGCAACAGTACTGTTGTTCCCGCAAAATGTACGGAAACAGGACAGACCTGTAGATGGTTTGGGGGCAATTTATCGTATTTTATGGAGCGACAAATAACAAGCTCCATCGCTTCTGACCAAATATTTTCGATCACTACCCGTCTAGTAACCTTTGTAGAAAAGGTCATGTCATATTGGTCATACAAGACTAACTCATTCCTTTTTGTTAGAGGGTAATATGCGACCAGAATATGTTCCTTGCCAGCAGGTCCTGTCTCTGGAACACATTCTTTAACATTGTACTGATTTTAATCATGTCAGAGGGCAGTATTTCACTGTAGCATCTCTAAGAGATCTTTTTTATCATACGAGACCGCACAACATTCTCTCATTTCTGAAAGCAATCAACCTTTTCAGTAAATTTTAAAATTGTTTTTAGTCTTTTAAAAAGGGCCCTGCGAATATTCGAGATTCGATTCGATATCGATACCATACGTATGCTTCGAGATCGATCCTGAATCAGTCTCAGGATTCGATTTTTTCGAATCTCTCGTACTAACTTCAATTTGTTACATTTCCAACAAAAATAGGATAAAACTGTCATTAGAAAATTCATTCATGTAGGCTCAATTCCTATTTATTTGAGTAATTGACAATGTTTAATTGTTAGATAAGGTGTGAATTTGGCCCAGAACATTATTCATAGTTTTGGTTTTTGAAGGCTTAACTTGTTACTATTCACGTTCTTAAGAACGTGAATAGTAACAAGTTAGGCCTTCAAAAACTAAAACTATGGACAATAGGCCTAGCTGTTTCAGCGACGGTGCTGCAGAGAATATTTAGTTATTGGTGTTTAAGGTGTTCACTCCGTCGCGTAAGGGTCATCACAGTGTTCCGTAACTTCCGTTTGATGCAATATGAAATAACTTGTCTTTTAAGATTCGATTTGGGATTCGATTCGATGTCGATATCAGAGACACGATTCGATTCGAGATTCGATTCGAAAAGAAATTTGTGATTCGCAGATCCTTACTTTTAAACTAGACTATTCAAGTCTCAAATTCAACAGGTTGATTTATAAGGTATTCACCCTTCTTGTTTCATCACTTAATTCTGCTACTGTTCATATCATGCTGTCTTTTGTGATTTTTATCGTAATTATTTCATGTTTTTATTCAACCTTTTTTACTTCATTATTGACATGGTTTTTTAACGTATTCTCGCCGCGATATATCCTTAGCTGCTGATGTGGCGTTAAACACCTATAAATGAATAAATACATATCGTATTTAATCGATATTTAGTTCCAGTATTCTTCTCAGCAATAAAAGGGAGCATTTTCAGCATTTTAACGAAGTTCACACAAACCTATTTACACAGTGTGAGCAAACCCCTAACAAATTAAGCATTTATTAATTTGTGTTCCTGTTACGTGCGTTGTTGGCATATATTTCTCAACTAACGAACTGCCACCCATAACTGTTTCCAAAATAATTTGTCGAGCCACGCGGCACAATGGCCGCTGTCGAGCATCAGGCAGTATTAATGCCTATAATCTTCGGGAAATTGGTAGCCCAGTCATATACACAGGCTCACCAAAGCACTTACGCCACTTACCCCAAGAGACTGAGTTAAGTTAAGTTAACTCAACTCGTCAGTGAAAATTCCAAACTGAGATAGCTAAATTGGGAAATTTTACGGAATTGAGTCAGTGCAATATCTTGATTATCCAGAGAAGATGAATGAATTTCCAAAAGATGTACCAGCCGGACTTATGCGGGAACTGCGAAATACAAGAATTCAATAATTGACCAGAACGTACTCAATCGTCTACCATGCCAATGATAATTTTGAAGTCGCCGACACCAATGAACTCTACCATACCCTCTTGAGATACCAAATGGCAGTTCACGAAATATTCGGGGACCATGCGAATGTAGTTTGTCTACCGTCAAAATATTAACACTTTTAAAGTCTGTTAAGACAATAAAACATTTCTGAAGTGAAGTTCCCAGAACCAATACACTGATCGGAACTTTCGGTCCAAGCGAATGAATGCTAGGCTAATAGAGTGATGGGTCAAATACCCTTTTCAAGTGACAGATGTAGATGTTGATTTAGATGAAGCGATCCAAAATACCACCCCGTGTCGGTCAGCCAACAGTGAATCGGTACAAATCAATACGACACTGGTGATCGAGTCCAACCTGTGAAATCGAGTTACCGAGGTGGTCAAGTGGTCGAAGCGATGATTTGGCTTAGGATATGTCAATAAAGTATACCTTATTCTGTTTGTTTATCGACAATATTTATCACCGAGTCGCCCAGTTCAGAGAGCCAGAATAGAGTAAAGGCTTAATATTCTTTGGATGTGCTTCGCATTCAGTTACGTGCAAACACTGTTCTGTTCACGTTGCTCTGTTTTGTCATAATTGAGTTAAGAAAGACTTACACATAAACACTCCCAATAAATTGTGACCAAACAATTACTGGCATTTATAAACAATTCCTCACTTCCACTGTTTAATCCAGCACTCAACATGTTACCCCCCCCACCCCGCTCCAAATAAACGGTAAAAAAAGATAAAATAAATAAATAAATAAATAAATAAATAAATAAATAAATAAATAAATAAATAAATAAATAAATAAATAAATAAATAAATAAATAGGGCCAACCATTTGTGGTAAGGACCGTCCCTATGCAAGTGCAAATCACACTGTAATCTTATTGGGGGGGGGGGGGGGGGGGGTCACAGGGATTTTTTTGGGGGGAGGGGCGCCGTTGGCAGAGCTACATCAGAAACTTGAGTGGAGGTATCCTGTTTTTTCTGGTCATTAAGGCTCCCGATCTACCTACCTTCCTTCATTGGGACATTTTGAGGCTCGATATTTCTAACTATACTATATGTGCTAGCGTATACTATATTACATGTAAATACACTATTTGCCACTCTATACAGAATTTTGGAAGTTACTAGCCACTCCCTCCCCACACCCTTATATGTGCACAGTGTCAAGTGGTCATTGTACAAGTTCCACTACAACACAAAGAGGACACAAACTATGTGTTAGGGTTTCATGCATAACCACTATTAAGCCGAGGACGTCCTCGTTCACGGTCCGTCCTTTGTTTGAAGGTCTAGATGCATATTTAGTTTAAACAGTATTTATTTCAAAAGAATTTCCATGGTAATACATAGCTTACATTATCATTGGGTGTGGATTCGACAGTAAGCTGTTAGCTTATCTGTGGTCGTTTCCACTCATAGTAAGTTTAACAGGTAGCAAACGAGAAGACAATGAGACCAATTCCTTCTATCAAGAACGTGTACAATAAGATACCTGTTGACACAAATAATTCGTTAATAAAGAAAAATAGAAAATACTATAAAAAGATACAAATTGGTTAGATTTCCCAAACTGATATAGAGTAGGAAGATAGAAGTACAGTTCTTAGGAAGAGAAAGAGTAAGGAGCGCCTAGTCCGAACCGAACCACCTCCATGTTTGTACCTTGATACTGTAACAAGCGAATTCTAAATTTTAACGTTATTGGACTATCATAAGAACATATACTCTAGTGAGGGAAATGACCGAGAGTTAGTTTATCGTGGTACAATAATTCTGAGCATATTTTGGTGGATTTTCACAGTTAAACAATAGTAGCATAAACAGATTTCGGCGCCCGGATACCAAAGCGTTCCATGTCCCAGTGGTACATACAACACTTTACTCTCCGGTGATGAATTATACTTTCATTGATCATTAGCGACAATCTTCGGGGACGGACCATGTATTATTCCCAGATGCAAGATGCACTTTATTGCTTTATGCTTGC
This sequence comes from Pictodentalium vernedei, assembly GCA_031216915.1. NCBI lineage: Eukaryota > Metazoa > Mollusca > Scaphopoda > Dentaliida > Dentaliidae > Pictodentalium > Pictodentalium vernedei. Next base: position 711,987,710 of record CM062297.1, read on the forward strand.
AAGTGGGAGTACAAACATAGAGACGGTCAGATAATTCCAGTTAGCCCATGTCGGGCTTGCACTTGAGTAAGGAGTATATGTATATACCTAACGACTGCCCGCACACAAGTACAGATACGTGTACCCTCGTGCTTATGGGCGCACATACCTTTGCCAACATCAACATTTACACCCAGAGACATGCATTACACGCACAATCGCCTATGCACGGAAGCCTATAGATACTATCCTCGGCAACATGCATACATTGGTGCACAGCTACACATTGAATTACAAGCTCGTGGTACGTAATACACGCATAATATCTACAATGCCCGTGCAAAGTACATTGGTCTCCATACATGAATATATCGGTCGATTGCCTCCTTTAAACACAGAGATTTAAGAACAAAGGTATGTGAGACGAATACGCATGCACACGTCCATGGATATACACAGTCAAATGGAAAGGCCAACACATAAATACATGTTAAAGCATAAAGCAGTAAATTTCTTGTTGGGTATTGAGTTCCTCGCCTGTATGTCCCAGAAGCGTACCTAATACGTGTGCATTTGGAGGCTCTTTGGAGGCATATTTGTATCCTGTATTCGATTAACCAAGGACGTCCTCGTTTCACGCTCTGTCCTCTGTTTGAGGGTCTAAGTGAATATACATGTGTGTCCCACATTTACACCAATATACAAGAACACTACACACATGGTCACACACAATCCCTCAATCTTGTTTAACTGTTTTTGTGGGGACGTCTTGTTTTTTCTTGATGAAAAACAAGTCCCCACAATATCGGGAAGACAAACCTTAACACACCGACCTATTGTTTTATTTGCGATAAATCGGAGAAAACAAAGGAAATCTTTGTTAAAACGCAAACACCCATGTCCATTTAAGGTCATCACAAAATCTGGGAGACAGACCCATCGATGCGTCACTATATGTGAGACTGCACCTTCGTTTTGAATATCGCAATAATGAAGAAATCAAAGAATAAACAATTCGTACGCGTTGTCTGATGGTTTTGTTGTAGTTTTTAAAACGTGCAAGTCCAGATATTGTCTGGAAATCATCTAGTTCTTTACAACCCAATGAGACTATTTTTGCATGACAAGTAAAGGGAGACAAGCATGTCATGGTTGTCACAAACGACGAAGTGGGTGGTTTTGAAAATGTTTTCTTATTTTCACGTGTTCCTTGTTCCTGGTTAACTCGAAAATAGGGACACTAAAAAGGAGATGCGAAAAAATATGACGAGACTGCAAAGATAATGTTAGAGAGAGATGGGAAATCTGTGTTCAAAATGCTGTGGACGATTTGACAAAAGGTAAGCTGAGCTAGAAGTAATTACAATAAACTTGAAGATGAAAAACCGTGAAACCGCTAATGTCAATGCGAGTGGACAACTTTATTTACGAAGGGCTGATTGTGACAAACATATGACCTATCGCGACAATTCCAGTTGCAAAAGACAATATTCAGAAATTAAAAATGGAGAATTCTGCAAACCGTCATTACATACAGCTGACAGATCAGCTGTGTTTTCATTGTTCACACATCCATGAAACTGAAACGAGTATGTTGTCAATCAATGAAATTTATTGACACGTCAACTCAGTGATGGATTGAAATCAACACAGAAAATATTGTGTTGAAAAGAAATTTATGCAGAATATCCCAGGAAGTGCACCCTCCCCACTCACTCAGTCACTGAGTAAATATATGCATGAATCAAGATTTGACTAAATTATGAAATATGCCAGGTGACTAACCGCAACAAAAAATATATTATAACTTATAGCTTATGGGTTGACGTTTGGACAAATGCATAGCCAGGAGTCAATGCCACTGAGGGAGGAGGGAGAGGCATCCTTTTGGCCATGGCAGGAACTTTTGTGCATCAAGGCTTGTCCAGTCTATTCGCTAACACCCCAAGCTTTGTAATTATAATACAATGAAACCTGTGGTAGAAAAAGTTAAATTTACCAACTTTAAAATACAGAAGACTTAGAGGAGATATGATAGAGCTATTCAAGATTACACATGAAATTTATGATAAAGAGGTCACTAGAAACTGGTTGGAATTTAGCCCAATACAAACTACAGGAGGCCATGACTTTAAATTAAAAGGAATCAAAGCAACCTGGAGCTCAGAAGAAAGTCTTTTCCTACTTAATAGATCAATAGACATCTGGAATGGGCTACCAGAAATACTAATGTGCTGTGAAACAGTGAGAAACTTTGAAAAAGGACTTGACAGATTCTGGTCAGAGATAGACCTAAAATTTGATTTTAGAGAGAACTATAAAAAACCGGAACACAAAAAATTAAATACAGATGCGGATATAGAGGCAGAAATGCCTGCATCCATAAAAGATCATAAGGTGGTAGAGACATGGTCATTCAGTCATGAAATGGGGATGAGTGAGCATCCACCTGGAAAAATTAAATCACAACTTAATTGTCTCCACCAGGTACCTATGAAAACTTTTGTGATTGGTGGCCTGACTGGCCTCACAAACTGGTCTGTTACATTTATAAAAATCAGTTGCACCCCTACCATCAGTTTTTTCTGACGAGTTGTATTGGGACTTCTAAATTCTTTTTGCAGCTCCATAATTCTGAGAAAATCTTCCAAATTTTCAGTTGAAAAAACCAAAAAAATTACTAATTTGGAGTCCAGACTTTTGAAGTTAAACAACTTGAGTCTAAGAATTTCCACCTTTTGGAATCTTTGAAGGGTTTCGGGGAGTAAATCCAATCTGTATAACCCAGTCATGATTTGATCAGAATTTTCTGTCCAGTTTTGTGATCACACTAACTGTACATAGTCACACTACTTATACTAACGGCATGTATTTATTCTTAACCTGCTGAGTATTTGAAAAATATTTCCCACCAAATCTTGTCATGGCTGCGCTGAAGCAGCAATGACTAGATTTGCTGGAAAATTCACCACGATTGCTGGACAAAAAATTTATACCAATGTACAGAATAAAATTCAGTTAAAAGTGCTAAAATTGTACCTATTGTTGTGGCAAGAGACATTCTGTCCTGGGCAGGAATAGCAGGCCTGGCATTCTGAAAAATGCAGGAGGGCAAAAAATCGCTCTCCTCAATCAGCTTAGGAGAGCAATTAGCTTTACACAGCATTTTAAGTATCCAGTAGAACGAACTCATTGAAACTGAAACCAACAGACTACATCAGTGATTTTATTAACTTTACTAAGGTAAAGCGAAATCTCTTAGACATCTAGATGTCTCACTCAGCAACTGAACACACACTTGACAAGACCTGTGTGTGTACCCAGACCTGTTGTCCAAGAAAGTCATACGCCTACCACTACCACCTTTAACCCCCCAAGGGGGGTTGAAGGTGGTAATGGTAGGTGTATGACTTTCTTGGACAACAGGTCTGCTTGAATCTACAGTCACATCCTGGTGCAAGTGCTTCAATTGACAGGATAGCAGTAATGGTAGTATATTATAGTGTCAATATTCCTTGAATAATTACCCCTCAAACTGTGATGTCAGTTGTTGAACTTGAAACTGACAGAAAATAAAATATTGCTGTGACCCATTTTCCTTCAAATGATTGCAACTGTGTTTGGGTATGGTTGCAGCCATTACCTTTTACCACTAAACCACTTTCAAAATGAAATTACATGATGTTATGTGACTTCGAAGTTAAATTACATTTTTGCTTTACAACAAAAATTTAATGTGAGCATAATACATGTAATCTCAATCATCCCAGACCAAAATATTCAGGAGGGCAATTTTTCGCTCTCCTTAATTCTTTCAAGAGGGCAGTAAGGAGAGCTAAAAAAATCGCTCTCCTGAAATTGCCAAGCCTGGAATAGCCGGCAGCACCATTTAAGAAGTTAACTGAATGTACACAAACTAGCATTAATATGATGAAATAACATTGGTACAGGTAGTCAGAATTTGTTCACAAGCATTTGTTTTGTTATAATTTATTGGAGAGTGTCATTAGGTTCTCTCAAATCAATTATAATAAGACAAGTGCATACAAACAAAAGATTTTTATTTCCAAATGAATGCACAGCCAGTATATTGTATCCATGGAATACCAGGGGTTCCACCAGAGGTAAAATGTTGATGCCATTTGGTACCCACATGAAGGAGAGAACACAAGTTCGGCCTCTGCAATCCTGTATTATTGATTGTGTCATCCCAACAAGACAAATACCTCCAAGATGAATGGGTAAAATATCCCAACTACTAGATGAAAACTTGTTTTTCATTAATTATAGCTGTATTGGGTAAATTTATTGAAAATGGAAATAAAATGTGTACAATATATTTTTGCTATTTTGAGATATTTGGTGTGATCTTTACCTTTTTGAGCAGTTGCTGAGCAGTTATTATTTTTTTCTTTTCTTGATTGCCTACAGTCACTGTTTAGCTCGAGGAAGAGTTTATTTCTGTCCGTTGTCTGTCCATCCATCAGTCTTGCAAGTACTTTACAATATCGAGTTCTCCTCATAAAGTACCTGGGCCAATTGAAACAAATTTTTTATGCATGTTCCTTATCATATGTCAATTCAAATAAAGTAGCCACGCCTACAGAGGGTACCAAGGGGCCTAATTCTGTAAGCACCCACAAAATATTTTCACAAAATTAAAAAAATCTTTTTTAGAACTACAAATCAAAATCCATTGATACTTGGTATACAATATTCTTAGAGGGGTCAGATTCAGGTTGTTTGAAATAAGGCCCGATTTCATATTTGGGCTCCCTATGGGAACCTGAATTTTAATTTGGTGCCATATGATGACATCGATATTGCCCCAATTTTAATTTTTTCGAATCCCTGAGCTGATTGAAATGAAATCCAAATTAAGTGGGTGACACGTTATTGTATGCAAAGCATATTAGCCTGCACCTCTTTGACAACCCACATCGGCTAAGCAGGCCTGGAAATAAAGAGCTTACAAAGTAACCCATTAGCAGGCTACGCCAAATAAGTTGAATAACGTGGTAGTAACCTATAGAAATATTGTGTTGTGGTGCTTTTACACCTTCTCTGTTTTATTATGCCAGGCATGCTGTTTACATCTTCACAAGATTTTCCTCTACAGTAAATAGCAACAACTAATGAGCGATCTCGCCTTTGGCGAGATCATGCGTTAGTTTTTGCCATTTGTTAATCATGACAGGCCTAAAATCTAGTCCCCCTGCTGTACAAATGTGTTGTGACACGATCGGGAGCTAATCACGAAAAATATCACTTTTGTGTTCACACGCAATAGTTTGTGTGCTTGCATTTAACCCTTTACCCAATGTACAGGATATCCAAAATTATTATTTTAAATACCGTTTTTTCAATTTTTTTCAAAATATTTCTACAATACCATATCATGTGACACTTCAATGGAAAGTGCAGTGAGCCCATTCCCATGATGTTGAGTCACATGATATGGTTTTGTTGAAATATTTTGCAAAATAATTTTTTTCGATTGCTCAATTTGTAAATCACGTGGACAGAATGTCCGATTTGTTAGGTGAAGGATTAACTATTAATGTCTTGTTTTTAATCTTCATCTCTTCAAGTTCTTGATGTCAAATATTAAAAGAGGTGATCATTGTGAAGTCAGACAGCTTGTTGGCAATGTACGTCCTCAATTGTCTGCAATTTCTCTCACAAAACTGTGAGATTCCACTTTCTCAGTTGGGACATGGTGTTTCAGACCGATGAAACCAAATATTCATCTTTGCATGTCACAAACCACAGTAACCTTGTCACAAGTTTGTGTGCCACGTGAAAATTTGGGTTTTTCAGGCCTGGCATTTTCAGGAGAGCGATTTATTCGCTCGCCTACTGCTTGCCTTAAAAAAGTAAGAAGGGCGAAAACTAGCCCTCCTGGCCTTAGAAAATAATGATTAGCATAACTGCCTTTTCCCAAAACCCACATCTTTTAAGATCTCTCCTACATGTATGTTAGTGGTCTCTGTAAGATGGCCACACTGCCACTCCCACATCTCCGGGCCTTGCCAAGGCCTGGCGGTGTGGGAGGGGCAGTGTAGCCATCTCACAGAGACTACCTTGTTAGCAGCATCAAATAATAAAATGTTCAAAGCCCACTTGGCAGAATTTATTAACAATAAAACTTCATTTTGCAATTTTAGCTTTTGTAAGCTTGAGGAGAGCAAATCATTTGCCAAGGCCACGTGGGGGGAGCGAGTTTTAGCCCTCCTGCATTTTTAAGAATGCCAGGCCTGTTTTTTTTTTTTATCAAATCCTAAATTTACCCAAGGTCAGTTTCCGGCTTTTGTTCCTAACGGAAATCTTAATACTTGTAAAACATAAGCTATTATTTGAAGGTTTCCTTCATCTGTATTGATCACAAAAGATAGCTTTGATGAGACACTCACATGTACTCATTTTATGGAGAAAACTATTTCTTTGTTCATTGACATCCAATGCTTCCATAGACACAGCAATCAAATTTGTGTCATTTTAATATCTGTCCTCAAGCAGCGGCTGTCTCTTCAATCCATCTTGCTTGTACAATTAGATGAAAATTCACTCAAAACGCTATTAAGAAGGCTCAAATCAGTAATCCAGCACTCTTAACTTGTCAGATAATTAGAACAAACACTGTACATATGTAGTCTAGTGATGTTTGGAGGTTGGGGTGGGGGTGGGGGGGGGGGGGGGGAAATATTCAGAAAAGCCTTAGTCCAGCAGAAGAATGAGAAATGTGGACAAAAACTGAGCAATATTTTCTTTTACAAGAACAAATTTTTTGCATGCAAATTTCAAAACAAAGTGAAGCTTATTTATTTAATTAATATTTTTATTACTTTTATCCAATAAAAATGTATAAAAAGGCCCAATTAGTTAAAAAATGAAGAAACATACATGTACTGTAGTCTGTAAGGTGAATGTTTTAAACAGTATTCCACTTGGGAGGAAGGGGATCGCTTTTAAGGTTCTATTTCCCTGGCAAATTTTTCCCTAAACCATATACATGTACAGTGGAACCCTGTTAATTGAATAGCCACTTTGCCAATGATAATTATTCAATTAACAGGTGTATTCAATTAACAGGGATTGTGTCACTTTCCTCTATTCTAGAGATAAACTTAGCATTTAACTCTATTATATCTTGTTTGACAGAGCTCCATGAGCTCTGTCAAACAAGATATATAATAGATTAAATGCCTGTATTGGATGTACTGAGGCCAAATAGGTCTATAAACAAAGAAAAACTGGGGGGGGGGGGGGGAGGGGGGGGGGAGTCGGGGTAATTTCTGGACAGGTTACACGATTTTTTTATTCAATTAACAGGAGTTTATTCTATAATCTATATTCAATTAACAGGTTAAATTTGTATTGAAGGTATGGTAAATGGATTTGTGTTTGGAAATTATATTAATTTAACAGGGATATTCAATTAAAAGATATCCAATTAAGTGGACTCCACTGTATTACCATCATAGAAAATTTTCCTAGGTAGGTACCACAAGCAGGGTTAAAAGACAGAATTCTGATAACAAATCTGACATTGATTATGTTGTAAATTTCATCTTGTGAACTTTGATCCCCAGTATAATGATTATAAAATGATCTTTTTTGCTATCAGATTGTGATTTAATCGCCATTTAACCCTTTCACTGCCACACCCACTTTATCCATGTATGGAGTACCTCTGTGTATGCCTGTATGTGAGAAAGTTAATTTATGATATACAGTTAAAACTAGAAGTCCTGTCTCGAACTGTGCACTTAATCTTGGCTTAATTGCGCGCAATTGCCATATCGAATGACATCCAAAGCATGGCAGGTTCTCCTGGTTGCATATAGCAAACACTGGCGATGTTTCTGCCAATGGACCTCCGGGTTACCTGGAGTCCATTGGCTAAAACATTACTTGTGCACAGGCCATATGTACAGAATTTGAAAGCCTTTTTTAAGGTCATAACGTGTAGATTAATGCGCAGATCGACGTACTATTTGTGCGCATTTCATGACAGGACTTCTAGTTTTAACTGTACTTGATACTCTCTCATCAGAAAGCTCTTTGAGCCCTTTCCAACAATTAATCGGATGGTACGTTTGATCTTCGCACACCAGAACATACAGATAATCGTTATAAAATAGGGGACAATAGTCGCATTCGGCAGTGAAAATGTTAAACATGATAACTTACACAAGATTTACTAAATAGAATAGTGGAACCATATAAAGTGAATAGGCACTTTGCCAGTGAAAAATATTCAGTGAAGAGGAGTATTCAATAAACAGGATTAATTTAGTCACTTTCCTGTATCCAAGAGATAACTGATAATTTATTCTATCATACAGTTAAAACTAGAAGTCATCTCACGAACTGTGCGCTTATCTAGGCTTAATTGCACGTAGGAATTGCACGCAATTTTCCAACGAGGGGTCACATGATATGGTTTTGTTGACATTTTTTGAAAAATTAAAAAAAATTATGTTTAAAATAATAAATTTTGATATCGTCTGCATTGGGTAAAGGGTTAAGGGATGAGTGTAACGTGAGGAATATTTTTTTTATAAATCTTCTTCAGATATTTGATATGCAGTATCTTAGAAAGTTCAGATTCAAGTTTGTTCAAATCAAGTTCCTATGGTCATATTTGGACTCCCCATGGGAGCGTGAGTTTTAACTTAGTGCAAAATGAGGAATATTCTTTTAAAATCCTCTTCTTCAGATCTATCAGTCAAAATCTTTTGTTATTTGGTTTGATGTATCCTTCATGGGATCGAATTCCAGTTTGTTCACATGAAGTCCCTGTGCTCCCTATGGAAACGTAAATTTTAACTTTGCAAATATCAATATGGGGAAAAAACGTTAAAAATCTTCTTCACATCCACTGGTCAGAATTTTTTGATATTTGATATGCAGAAACCTTCGGAGGTTCAGATTCAAGTTTGTCCAAATCAATGCCTTGGTCATATTTGGAGTCCCTGTGGAATCCCAAATTTTAACTACATGTAAGTGCAGTATAAAGACTATTCTTTAAAAAAATCTTCTTAACATCCACGAGTCAGATTCTGACAGGGATGCTTGTGACAAATGTCAGTTAACGTTTGCTCAAATGGGGCCCACCAGGCCACTTGACCCCCCCCCCTCCCTCCTCAGATGGGGTGGGTCATCGGGCACATATTTTTTGGCTTGAGAAGATATGGAGAGTTTTGACTGAGCTGATAACTGTCCCCCCCCTGGGGTGGGGATGAGAGGGCATGCACTGGGAGATTTTTAGCTCATCTTGTCAAAGTCAAGCTGAGCTAATCCCATCACTCTCTGTCCGTCGTCTGTCCATCATCCGTCAACACCATGTTTTGGTCTTCTCCAAAACCACTGGGCCAATTCTAGTGAAAGTTTGTGTGAGTGATGGTCCCAAAGGGGCATTGCAGTTTTGTTCAACTCAACATGGCCAGCCCCATAGGGAGAGGGTGGGAGAAAATGCTCTAAAATAGTTTTAAAATCTTCTTATGAACCAGTGGGCACAATGACTTGATATTTGTCATGGAGCTTCCTTTTGAGGTGCAGAATCAAATTTGTTCAAATGAAATTTGTGAAGCAATATTTGACTTTGTAATGGTAGGGGTAAGATTTTTGGCCCGGCCCCAAATTTCTATTTTTTGAACCGATGGTCCGATTTGAACCAAATTTGATATGTGGTATTATTGGGTCATAAGTACTTGACTCGTGCAAAACAAAGGATCCTGCATCCCCAATGCGAACCCCAGGAGCTAAAAATAGAAATATTTTCAAACGCCCATATTTCCCAAACCACACAGAACAGAGAGCTGTTATTTGGTATGAAGCATCCTTAGGACCAGTAGGATTGAATGGTAAAAACTAATTGCCATCGGTTTTGTTAGGGTGTTCTGTAGAGGGCATCGAAAAAATACTGAGTCAGCATATTTGCCAAAATTTAAAAAAATCTTTTCTCCAGAACCAGTCATCAGAATCTTTTGATACTCGGTATACCGCATTCATAGGGGGTTCAGATACAGTTTGTTAAAATAAAGCCCATTGGTTCATATTTGGGCTCAATACAGGAGCCCAAATTTTTAACTTAGGGCAATGTGGGGAATATTCTTTAAAAATCTTCTTCTTCAGAACCACCAGTCAGAATCTTTTAATGTTTGGTATACATCATTGTTATGACAGTCAGATTCAAGATTGTTCAAACCAAGTCCCTAGGTTAATATTTGGGCTTTGTACGGAAGCCCAAATTTTAACTTAGTTCAGTATGGGGGATAATTTTTAAAAATCTTCAGATCCACCAGTCAGATTGCTTTCATATTTGGTATGCAACATCTCTAGGGAGGTCAGATTCAAGTTTGTTCAAATCGGATCCCTAGGTTTATGTTTGGGCTCGCTATGGTAGCCCAATATTTTAACTTAGTGCCATATGAGGAAATGTCTTTAAAAAATCTTCTTCTTCTGATCAACCAGTCAGAATGCTTTCATATTTGGTATACAACATCTCTAGGGGTGTCAGATTCAAGTTTGTTCAATTCGGGAGCCTGGGTTAATATTTGGGCTCCATATGGGAACCTGAAATTTAACTTAGTACAATATGAGGGAATTTCTTCAAAAATCTTCTTCTTCAGATCCAGTACTCAGAATGCTTTCATATTTGGTATACAACATCTCTAGGGGGGTCAGATTCAAGTTTGTTCAAAGCAGATTCGTAGGTTAATATTTGGGCTCGCTATAGTAGCCCAAATTTTAACTTGGTGCAATATGAAGAAATTTTTTTAAAATTTCTCTTCTTCAGATCCAACAGTGAGAATGCTTTCATATTTGGTACACAAAATTTCTAGGGAGGTCAGATTCAACTTTGTTCAAATTGAGAGCCTGGGATAATATTTGGGCTCCCTATGGGAGCCGGAATTGGTCGTGTAGATGAAGAATGAGAAATTCTGTATTCAGTACCCTCTAGTAACTAAGATTAATCCACATAGGTTGTATCAAGGGACTTCATAGGGGAGCTCTACATTTTACTTTATGATCAACTGAAGAAAAGGCATGATGCTCGGACCATTTTTGTCACTCCTGAGGGGCTCAAGGATTGACAATGTATCCTATGGAGATGGATTGCTTCATATACACTCATTCTTGGACTCTGTTTATATTGTGTTCTGTTCAAGATGAGCGCTTCAGGCCCCATGGGCCTCTTGAATTCTCTTTGCATCGAAATGTCTTTTGAGAGTTTGAGTGATATTCCATGCAAAAGAAAAATTTACCCAGCAGATCCCAACCAAAATAGATTATGTATATTAACATGTAGATGCTGAATGTGACCCTAAATCGTTCTATAAACAATTTTATCAGGTGAGTGAGCAAGCTCCTTCTCTTATTTGTTCTCAGAACTGCAAATGGTGGGATCTGGACATTTTCCCCAATAGGGGCATAGCCAGGCAAAATGAAGTGGGGATGGGAGGGAAAAAATACTTTCCTGCAGCAACGGCAGGTGAAAAATATTTGTCCTCCCCCAGTTCATGCCACCATGTGTTGACTTAGAAGTGTTTAATAACCTCCCCCCCCTCTCCCAACCCCCCATAGGTAAGAATAGGATCTCCCTGGAGAAAACAATAATTATCCTTTCATGCCAATTGGAGCACCCTACATGTGTTGTTACTTCTTGAAGGCTTAAGTACACAGAAAGTGAAGGAATAACGATAGCAAAATTTAAGGGTAGAAAATTCAAATTTTTCAGTGATTCCATGCACTACCATGTAATTGAAATTTGGTTGCACAGAACAATATGTGGCACTGAAGAAAAACTACCCTCATTGTAGAGCATGAAAATGCTTCTAAAAAGAAAACTTAAAGTCAGACCATATTGGTTGAACTACATGTATCAAAAACCAAGCTATTTTTTGTGAAGACATGTATATTTAGTTAATTTATTGGACAGTTTAGCAGTCTGAATGTAGTGACCCTCCACTCGTAGATGATCACTTCATTCACATTGATAAACAATCATATAAATGTTAGAACACTAAGGAGATTCTCGAGAATGGCATTAGGGCTGTGACGATATGCTTCCCTAACGATACGAAATGTATCACGATTCAGTCTGCATGATACGATATCTATCATGATACACATGATCTCTCATGCCTCATGCCGTGCAAGTGCAACTATCAAATACTTTGAACAACATGTTTTCATTTCTAGTAGCTTCCTTTTATTACAAATTTTTGAATGCACTCTTTAAACAGTATGTAACTTCTCAAAGTGATGACCATTTGCATTCATTTATTTCAGGTTTAGATTTTATCACCCATTTTCTGATGTTTTCTTCTCTCAGAAATATGTTCAAACCATGTAATCCCTTATATCTTGTTTGACAGAGCTCTGTGAGCTCTGTCAAACAAGATATAATGGATTAATCAAATAAAAAGCAGATTGGAGGGAAATCATCAGCCTTTGGTTAACTGAATAATCCTGTGTTAATGGCATATTTTGCACTGCCAATGCTGCTATGCAAAAAAACCCCAGCGTTTCACTGCAGCAGCTTTCAAAAGCTACGTAACTGTTTTGCCTTATACATGTATTTATACCCCCGCTTCGAAGAAGTGGGGGCTATATAGGAATCGCCCTGTACGTCCGTACGTCCGTACGTCTGTCCGTCCGTCCGTCCGTCCGTACGTACGTCTTTCCGGACATGAAATTCTTGTGTGCGCAACTCCTCCTACATTTATCAATCAATTTGGACAAAACTTTTCAGACATCATCACTACTAAGTGAACATGCGCATATTCCAAGATTTTTGATCTGCGACAATTTTAACCAGGTTTTCTCCCTTTGACTTAGATTTATTGTGTCTTTCCATCCGAACAAGTTCTTGTGTGTGCAACTCCTCCTACATTAATGAACCGATTTTGATGAAACCTTTCAAACATCATCTCTACTAAGTGAACATGTGCATATTCCAAACTTTTTAATCTGCGACAATTTTAACCAGGTTATCTCTCTTGAACTTTGATTTAATATGGGTTTCTACATAAAATTCTTGTGTGCGCAACTCCTCCTACATTTATCAATCAATTTGGACAAAACTTTTCAGACATCATCACTACTAAGTGAACATGCGCATATTCCAAGATTTTTGATCTGCGACAATTTTAACCAGGTTATCTCCCTTTGACTTAGATTTATTATGTCTTTCCGTTCGAACAAATTCTTGTGTGCGCAACTCCTCCTACATTAATGAACCAATTTTGATGAAACCTTTCAAACATCATCTCTACTAAGTGAACATGTGCATATTCCAAACTTTTTGATCTGCGACAATTTTAACCAGGTTATCTCTCTTGAACTTTGATTTAATATGGGTTTCTGCATGAAATTCTTGTGTGCGCAACTCCTCCTACATTTATCAATCAATTTGGACGAAAGTTTACAGACATCATCACTACTAAGTGAACATGCGCATATTCCAAAATTTTCGAGGTGTGGCAATTTTAACTAAGTTATCTCCCTTTAACTTAGATTTATTATGGGTTTCTACATGAAATTCTTGTGCATGCAACTCCTCCTACATTTATCAATCAATTTGGACAAAACTTTTCAGACATCATCACTACTAAGTGAACATGCGCATATTCCAAGATTTTCGATCTGCGACAATTTTAACCAGGTTATCTCCCTTTGACTTAGATTTATTATGTCTTTCCGTTCGAACAAATTCTTGTGTGCGCAACTCCTCCTACATTAATGAACCGATTTTGATGAAACCTTTCAAACATCATCTCTACTAAGTGAACATGTGCATATTCCAAACTTTTTGATCTGCAACAATTTTAACCAGGTTATCTCTCTTGAACTTTGATTTAATATGGGTTTCTGCATGAAATTCTTGTGTGCGCAACTCCTCCTACATTTATCAATCAATTTGGACAAAAGTTTACAGACATCATCACTACTAAGTAAACATGCGCATATTCCAAAATTTTTGAGCTGTGGCAATTTTAACTAGGTTATCTCCCTTTAACTTAGATTTATTATGGGTTTCTACATGAAATTCTTGTGCGTGCAACTCCTCCTACATTTATCAATCAATTTTGACAAAACCTTTCAAACATTATCACAACTAAGTGAACATACGCATATTCCCAAATTTTTGATCTGCGACAATTTTAACCAGGTTATCTCCCTTTAACTTGGATTTATTATGGGTTTTCAAATGGGATTCTTGTGTGTGCAACTCCTCCTACATTAATGAACCGATTTTGAATACATGTTGCACATTGTAAATGTGTTTTTCCAAATGTAAACCATATATGTGTGGGCTCTTTAAGTACTCAGTGCTGTTCTGTGGAAGGCCACATGCAAATACAAATTTCAACAACAAAAAATGATCTTTATGTATACATTTCCTTATGGCCTTCGTCTACATGATCAGAAGTGCATTCCTTTAAAAACCCAAAGCGGGGGTATTAATCACCTTCAGTGATAGTTCAAGTTATATTTATTGTATCGCGATACACAGTGAACAACGATACGTATTGAATCGTGAGCAGTGTATTGCAGTTTGGGCATATCACAATTAATCGTTGCAGCCCTAAGGGGGGTTTGATCGTCCCCTACTAGGCAGGTCCTCAGGTGGCAGATAGAGGACGGTCTGCTCAGTTGGGCAGGTTTGCTAATTTCTAATTGGCAGGTTTGCTAAATTGAGCTGGTTCGCTGCGAAATACACGAATACGCAGCCCCGGACCAAAATGATCAACCCTGCTAATTCCATCTGGCAGGCACCTTGTTCTCCCGTGAGGTGCGTTCTGAAGGCCCCGGAAGAAGGAATCCTGGCAGTTGAGGACTCGGGCCCCGGTTAGGGCAGTTCTCCAAGATGGAGATCAGGTCGTAAACCCTGTTTGGCCCTGATCTCCATTTTTCCGATAATGTCCAACACACTGCTTTGGCCCCAATTTCAGGAGTAGAAGGATGGTCGGATGGTCCGTTCTGGCCAATCGGGAGTCCCCAACCCAAAAGTACTGGTGTCACGTCGGGGGGCATTTGGTGGCCATTCAATCAGTCATTTCTTTTAATCATTTATCATAATTGCCATTGTGTGCTGTTTTTAAACACATTTTTTAACCAAATACTTAGTTTCACTGCACTGTTTGTTTCAGTTTCATGTGGCAACCGTAATTACAGTGTTTTATAAAGTGATTGGTTGGATGGTCGCCATCTGAAGACCTGGCACTTCCACACACGGGCCAATCAGTCAGTGGTATGCCTCGGCATCAACACCGACTGAGTATACTGCCCCATACCAGGTATGTGGGAATACCGGCAACCCGGTGGGTTCACTGCATGGCAGTAACCCTACCCCTTGTTGGACTCCATGGTGGGTGGGAGCTGAGGCACTGAATCATTTTTCAATATACCATGGCACACCATACAACACCCAAACGACGACATGTGGTTACAGATCTAAGTGATTCTGACTCAGATATAGCTCAAACCTCAGGTTTTACTGCAACAAAGTGGCCCAAATTTATTGTTATACATGCGGCTGATCAAAATTCACAAATAACTAAACTAAATCCCTTTGTAATTCAAAAAACATTATCAGGCATTGCTGGAACATTTAAATCTGTTAAGAAAATGAGATCTGGCTGTTTACTTATAGAATGCTGTAAAGAAATTCAAGCTACCATCCTCTTGCAATTAGAAAAATTTGCACAGATAGAGGTCAGTTTCTGCCCTCACAAGACCCTCAATAGCAGCAGAGGAGTTGAAAGAACACGTGAGCTGGCAGACATGGAGGAAGCTGACATAGAGCAGGAACTTTCAAACCAAGGAATTACAGGGGTTAAACGAATTGAAATTCAGAAAACTGGACAGAAGATAAAGACAAACACATACATTTTCACATTTAACACACCGCAACCTCCTAAGTCAATTAAAATCGGTTACCTGAATGTTCGAGTGGATTTATACATCCCTAATCCACTTAGATGTTTCAGGTGCCAAAAGTTTGGACACAGCCAGAATGCCTGCAGGGGAAAAAGCACATGTTTTAAGTGCGGTGAAAACCACGATCAGCCATGTGATAGCACAATTATCCAATGCGTCAACTGTAAAGGCAATCATTTTTCATCATCAAAAGATTGTCCTATATGGAAAACTGAAAAGGCTATTCAAAAAATTAAGTGTGAGAGGCAGATTAGTTTCAAAGAGGCCAGGGAGATTGTTTCCTCCCTGCCGGGCATGAATTCAACAGCACCATCGTATGCTTCAAAACTGACGAAAGTCTCACCTAAAACATCAGTAGAATGCCAAACCGAGTATATATTCCTTGATGGCAACTTACCATCCTTAGTACGTGCCTTTACAGTTGAGAGCACTTATCAAACAGAACCAAAGTCAACCCAAACAAAGACACCGACTTCATCAACAACTAACGAACGACCAAAAACAGGAAAACAAGAACAGGCAAAAGATAATTCCAAACCGGAACAAAACAAAAAACAAAACCTTGCACCAGAACAGAAAACTGAGACAAATAAATTGAAGACAGACCAAAATTATGGACAGCAGCAGCCAAATCTAGTCAGAGTCAGAGATGGAAACTAAGTAGAGAGCAGAAAAACAAAGAAAAAGAAAAACAAAAACAACTTTCGGACAGAGTACCAAAACTACTTCAAAACATTGTTACCAACAACATGTTTGAAGGTATAGAAGCCATGTCAGTTGATGATTGCATCGATGACACTTTCTCTCAGAAACATCTCCTGAACTCTTCTCAGGGGAAGTCTCCAAAAAAAAATACGGGGGGAATATCTCCCATACGACCACCAGGAAAATCACCATCCAAACATGGATAAAACAATCAAACATAATATAATACAGTGGAATTGCCGGGGTTTTAGAGCAAATTTTAATGAACTGGGCTTATTGAGCCAAAAGTATAAACCTGCAGCTTTTTGCCTGCAGGAAACTCTTTTAAAGAAACCCGAGGCTCAGGATCATTCAGCTTTTAAGCATTATACATCGTATAATGCTTGGGCAGAGGAAACTGATTTTCATATTCGTGGAACGTCCGTCTTAGTTTGAAACGACATTATTCACAGTACTGTATCTTTGCAATCAAATTTACAGGCTGTGGCGGTACGCCTAACTTTAGACAAGACAATTACTTTATGTTCTATATTCGTTTCACCAAGTAAACCCCTACAGCTGAATGATCTTGAGCTGCTGGTACAACAGCTCCCAACCCCATACATTTTGTTGGGTGATTTTAACGCACATAGCCCCCTTTGGGGTAATTCCTGCAGTCAAGAGGATGCAAAAGGTAAAATTGCAGAAGAGTTCATTACAAAATATGACTTGTGTTTGTTTAATGATGGTTCAGACACTTATCTGCACTCCGCATCTGGTTCGTATACATCAATTGATCTTTCAATTGCATGCCCTTCTATCTTCCTCGATTTTTCGTGGAAGGTAGAAGATGACTTGTGCGGGAGTGATCACTTTCCAGTTGTGTTGGAGAGTGTAGTTCCAGCAGACGATGGGAGAGTGCCCCAGTGGAACTTTAAAAAAGCTGACTGGGTCGTGGGACACTTTTTAATCGCTTTGTTCTGAACGCCTCTCACGGGCGAAATTTCAAGATAGTGCTGACCAAATAGAACATTTTACAAATGAGTTGCTTGACATTGCAAACACAGTCATCCCTAAAACCTCGGCAAATCCAAAACGTTTCACCAAACCAGGGTTTGATAATGAATGTAAACAGGCTATAAAGGATCGTAAGAAAGCTGAAAGGGAATTTAACAAGTCACCAACTACATATAATTTAAACAAACTTTGTATAAATCGGGCAAAAACAAGACGACATATAAAACAAAAAAAGAAAAGTTCTTGGGAATCTTACATTTCTAAGATTAACCAAAACACCCCTATCACTAAAATTTGGAAAATGATTAAAAAGATTAAAGGAAAAGAAACAAAATCAACTGTACAACACCTGAAGGAAAACAGCACCTTAATTACATCTAAAACAGAAATTTCAAATACTTTGGCCTCTACATTTTCGAAACATTCGTCGTCTGAAAATTGTAATCCAGAATTTATCAAAATTAAAAAACAGCAAGAAAAACAAAAGATCAAATTTACCTCCAACAATTTAGAGGATTACAATGAACCTTTCTCTATGGAGGAGTTATGTAACTCCTTGCATAGAGCAAAGGATACTGCCACTGGTCCCGATGAAATTCACTACCAAATTTTAAAGCATTTGCCTCAATCTTCACTAGAACTTTTATTATCAATTTTTAATGGCATTTGGGTGACTGGCCAGTTTCCACCATCGTGGCGTAAAGCAACAATAATTCCAATTCCTAAGCCTGATAAAGATCACAGCAACCCAAGCAATTACAGGCCAATTGCCTTAACCAGTTGTCTGTGCAAAACCATGGAGAGGATGATCAATGACCGACTTGTCTGGTTTCTGGAATCGAACAATCTGCTTGTGGATGTTCAGTGTGGTTTCAGAGGCCAGAGGAGTACTGTAGATCATTTGGTCAGACTTGAAACGTTTATTAGGAATGCCTTCGCCAGAAAAGAACGTGTGGTCGCCATCTTCTTTGATCTGGAGAAGGCATACGATACAACGTGGACATATGGGATTTTAAAAGATCTTTTTAACATGGGGTTGAGAGGGCGTATGCCCCTTTTTATTGAAAACTTTTTAAAGGACCATCAATTTCGGGTTCGTGTTGGGTCAACGTTATCTGATCCTCACGAGCAGGAATTGGGGGTTCCTCAGGGTAGTATTTTGTCTGTTACCCTGTTCTCGATAAAGATCAATAGTATCATCGATGCAATTGAGAATATGGTAGATTCTTCATTGTATGTTGATGATTTTTTAATCTGCTATAGCAGCAAGAAAATGAATGCTATAGAGCACAAACTTCAGCTGTGTTTAAACAGAATCCAGAAATGGGCTACAGAAAACGGTTTTAAGTTTTCAAAGACCAAAACTAATTGTGTTCATTTTTGTAAGCTCCGGAAGCACCATCTTGATCCAGAGTTGAAAATGGATGGAAACACCATTAAAGTTGTAAAGGAAGTGAAATTCTTAGGTTTGTTGTTTGACAGCAAACTGAATTTCACTTCCCACATAAAACAACTAAAAGTTAAATGTAAAAGAGCACTGAACCTACTGAAGGTTGTTGGTAGCACTGATTGGGGTGCTGACCAAAAAACTTTGCTCCATCTGTATAGATCACTTGTTCGATCAAAATTAGATTACGGTTCTATAGTTTACGGTTCTACAAGGAAGTCATACCTAAAACCACTTGATGCAATTCACAATAGTGGTATTAGAATTAGTTTGGGGGCTTTTCGAACATCCCCAATAAATTCAATGCTTGTTGAAGCAGAGGAGCCTTCTCTTGAGAAGCGCTGAATTAAATTGTCTCTACAATATGTGTCTAAACTTTTGGCTAATCCTTCAAATGCTGCTTTTAATTGTATTTCAGAACCTCAAAATGTTGAATTTTTTAACCGACATCAGAAACATATTCTTCCATTGGGAATTAGAATTAAACTCCACATGGAGTCTTCAAAAATTAATTCTGAATCTAAAAAGAAAATCGTAAATCACACATTCCTCCTTGGCATCTTAAAAAACCTACTGTTATTTTGGACCTTGCTTCTACCAAAAAATCTGATACCAATTCCTTGCAGTTCAAACAAAAATATGCCGAAATAAAGTCCAAGTATAGTACATATACAAGGAACTATACGGATGGATCTAAGGATGGTGACAAAGTATCATTAGCTGCTGTTACTGGTGATCATGTCACCTCAATCAGAATACCGAATCAGAGTTCTATTTTCACAGCTGAAGTTAAAGCTTTACAACTCGCTCTTGAACATATCGAGAATGCTCAGGAAAAGAAGTCGATTATTTTTCCGACTCTCTTTCCTCTTTACTTGCTTTACTCAACCCCAAGTTGAAGAACCCTCTAGTATTGGAACTTCGTGAGAAGTTAACAACTCTCATGTCTGACTAATATGATATCGTGTTTTGCTGGTTACCCGGACATGTAGGTATCGCTGATAACACCAGGGCAGACAGTGCAGCAAAACATGCGTTAACAAAGCCTCTCACTGATTTTAACATCCCTTTCAGTGATTTCAAACCACATATTAGTAACTACATCAAATCTCTGTGGCAGGCGGAATGGGATGGGGCGACAAATAACAAGTTCCATCGCTTCCGTCCAACTATTTCTGATCACTACCCTTCCAGTAACCTTTGTAGAAAAGATCATGTTATTCTGACACGATGTCATATTGGTCACACACGACTTACACTTTCTTTTTGTTAGAGGGTAAAATGCGACCAGAGTGTGTTCCTTGTCAGCAAGTGTTGTCAGTGGAACACATTCTTTTACATTGTACAGATTTTAATCATGTTAGAGGGCAATATTTCACAGTCGGATCTCAAAGAGATTTATTTTATTACACAAGCCCGCGTAAAATTATCTCATTTTTGAGAGTAATCAACCTTTTTAATAAATTTTGAAACTGTTTTTATTCTTTTAAAATTCATGTCTTTCCATATCTATATCACAGGTTGATTTACACAGCATTGTTTGTACAACATTGACATTGCGTTTCACATTCTTTAGTTTTATAACTCACATTTCCTATTTCATCGACTCTGTTTTTAATTATTTCATGGTGGATAATGGTCTTTTTTATAATTACATACTTTTATCGCCACGATATGGCCTTGGCTGCTGATGTGGCGTTAAGCACCAATAAATAAATAAATACCTAAATGGCATATATGAGAATTATCGCTTAAGTCAAGTGGACAAATATAAATTTTCTTGAAAAATCTGTGGTACAGTCACGTGATACCATTCCTCAGTTTGTGGTAATGCAAAGTGATTTTTAGTGTTGAACATTGTGTTACTGTGATACTAATCTTTTCAACTTCTAAGCAAAATATTCCAAGCAATATCAGGGTGAGAATACATGAACCAGTTTCCGGGATTTCTGGCATGGGCATTTATGATTAACATTTTTCAGGAAAAGTGTGTGCGTGGGGGGTGGGAGGGGGTGGGGGAGTCTCTCACCCCCATTTGCTGCTACACTGCTGGCATCCCCTAGGCAGTACAATTACATGTATGGATATTTCTGCACTGGCATTTACTTCTATTCTTGCATGTATATTGTAACTAAATATGCTTGACATATTTGGTGAGGTTTGTTGGGAGGAGAAATGATTGGCCAGCAACAGGTGGCATCGTCCAGTTTGAGATGACCAATGAATCAACGATTCCACCTGTTGCTGTTTTTAGCAGGGACGCTAACTTTCTTTGTTCCAAGTCGAGTTGCTTGCAAGAGGTTTTGTTAACCAGAAAAAAGTGTTCAATAATTTGTGCAACAAAAAATCACCCACCACCATCCCTATTCTCCACCACCAGCAACCCTACAGTCTTGGCACATACATCACCTGATCCATTTCCTACTGTGAAATGCATCAAGATGTTTACCTCAACGTACATCTATTAACCAGGTCCTTGCAGATCTCAAGGGTCGGGCCATCACCAGGGGGCCGGACACCTTATTCAACCTATCAACCAGGTCCTTGTAGACCTCATCTGTTGGGCTCTAACCAGGGGGCCGGACAACGCATTCTACTAACAGGTATGTGCATCATGTACATACAGAGCTAATCATACCTCTTTCCACTAACACATATGTACATCATGTACATACAGATCTAATTACTAATTACAAATTGCTGGGCTCTAACCAGGGAGCCAGGCATTGTGTGTAGAGAAGACTACCTCCATATTTGGCAGAAGATTAATACTTGGTGTTCTCAGTTTTTCTCCACACAAATAAAATTTTATTCACTTGACTTCCATACATGTGTAGATTAAAATGTTGCTAAGGAAAGTTCATCTTGCCGTTCATTTTTATATTGCATGCATGTAGCACTAGTTAATGCAGTTTGTTTATTTAAAAACAAATTGAGGCCTTCATCATATATACATAAGCTTTAAAAAGTATCGATATGAGCTAAAATTCTTTAGAAATAATTTTAGAGCACACAAATAATTTTAGAGGCTTGGACATTTTGTTGTTCTGGTTTTGTAAAATTGTAAAAGAGTGCAGTGATGGTTTGTAAAAACAGGTCATATAGTGTTTAAAGCATTTACCCCAGAGGAAATCGAATGTAGGTCATACTGTTGGAAGAGTGTATGGGAATGTGGGAAATCTCACCCAAGAGGCAGGATAATTGACCCTGGAGACATGAGTCTTGCCAAGTATCGGTCACAGATCTCTAATGCCCTGAAGGTAAGATTTTCTAACCCCATACTTAAAAACCCATCATTGATAATTTTTCTCTCAACCAAATGACAACATTCCATCATTTGTGTTCATGTTTCATGCAATGTATCTGAAGCAGCTGGCTAATTGATAAAATGTAATTATGCATTTGGAAAAAAGTGGCTAAAAGTTTATGACATGTGCAGTATATGCTGTAGGTATATAATGTAGAGTGGAGCCCACTAAACTGGATATCTCTTAACTGTATAACCCCTTTAAGTCAATATAATTTTCAAACACTAACTTATTTACCATATCTTCAGTCCTAATATGACTTGTAAAATGTAGTTTATAGAGTAATCTCCTGTTAATTGAATATTGAATAAAAAATCTTGTAATATGTCGAGAAATTACCCTGACACTCACTGAAGGCCCCTTAATTATACACCAGTTTGGTCTCAGTACATTTAATCTATTATGTCTGTTATATCAGGTGATGAATGTGCCGAGACTGTTGTGTTGCTGGTGGTGGAGAATGGGGATGGTGAAATTTGATTTATTATATCCTGTTTGACAGAGCTCCATGAGCCTGGGCTTGTATTTTTACGAGAATCCAAGAATCGATTCACACAAAGACTCGCACAACAAAATCAGCGAGAATCCTTGTAGATTCTCGCTGCAGCTCTGCTAGGAATCGCATGAAACGAATTGAGTCAATTTAATCCTTTACCAAATATAGCAGCAGCAAACAGCTCTGCTAGGATTCGCATGAAACGAATTGAGTCAATTTAATCCTTTACCTAATATAGCAGCAGCAAATTAACCAGTTCAAGGCTAACATGACTTGAACTATCCTGACACTTTGTTGATAATATTGTACAAATACGGCTGTCATTGGAACTGGCTCAATGAGTCGGTTCCTAGAGATGAGCCAATTAGTAAAATGCCCCATCAGACGAATACCGATTATTTTAGACAACAATCGGCTGATACTGAATGCCGATGTCAGATGGTTTCTTTATTATTCAAGCTTACTGTAGAAGTTGGCTGATTTACAGTAATCTGAATTTAATTTACGTGCCATTAATCCCCATCAACCCGAAAGATAACACACTTTTAGTACTCACTTAAAGAAGTCAAGTTAAATAACAGACATCAAAGGGTTAATTTTATGTCAATGAAGCACCATCAGTGCAGTATATTTTCGATTTAAAATCAACAGCTAACAACTGAGTCGAGAACTCATCACATGCATCGTCACCATAAATTGTGTTCTGAACTATTGATGCGGTTTACATTAACACTGGCAACAATTCATTTCAAAGTCGGGTCTTTGTCGAATCCCCCCCTGCAAGGCTTTCAAGTTGACTATCACAGACAAACAGTCTTTGAAGTTAACTATCAAAGGCATTCAAATTGCAGCTGAAAAAAAAAATCAGAGAACAAAGAACACGAGCGTGTTTTTGTTTTTTCGGAATTTATGCCAGTACCACATTTCCCGTGTGCCTAAAATTGAAAAAATAAGGCAGATGGAAAATTGATATTTACATGATAACGTTTTTTACCCTTGAATGTACATAAATATATTTGGAAGAAAATATTTTGTGAAAATCAAAATCCGTCGTTGGAACCACACGTTTTAAAGTGAGAGTTTCTTTTCGGTAAACTCATATGACACATACAGTTAAAACTTGAAGTCCTGTCACGAAATGTGCGCTTATCTAGGCTTAATTGCGCGTAGGAATTGCGCGCAATTGCCATATCGAATGGCATCCAAAGCTTGACAGGTTCTCCTGGTTACCCATAGCAAACACAGGCAATGTTGCTGCCAACGGACCTCCGGGCTACCTGGAGGTCCATTGGCTGAAACATGGCTTCTGTACAGGCAATATGTACAGAATTTGATAGCTGTACTTTGGTCATAACGCGTAGATTAACTTGTAAATTGACATGCTATTTGTGCACATTTCATGACAGGACTTCGAGTTTTAACTGTATGGGATTGTGTCACATGAGTCATGACGCTTCACTGCATTATCTATTTTTATCACATGCTCCACACATTTCAACATGAGAAAACTTCAGTGGCTTCGTGTTGATAAATCCCACCCCGAATGGCCCGATATTAAACTTATTGCACCCAAACCTCTCACAGTTAACACAGATTACTAATATGGAGGAATTATCTGTCCAATATGGGAATAAAGAATGCCACTATAATATATATTTAATGAGACGATGAGCGTGGTTGAAAGAAATATTGCGACATTTTACAGAATGCAGTACAGTTTGGGCAGTGAAGAGTGTCCATATTCACATGATGGATAAAAAACAACTCGGTACACTGTTACACAATCAAAATCTTTCATATAATATTCTGCCTTTTCTTTCACGAACCATCACTTACCCGATATCAGTTACAGATGAGTGACGTACTGGTCGCTCGCCACTGGTTGTCCCATGAAGGGGAAGAAAGTTCATAACAGATCATCCATAACACTCACTTTCACTGAGTTTCAGAGAATCGACGAGGGCCGATGTTGAACCTCGAGTGCCGATGATGAACAGATGGGCGCTTATTGGCCGAGTGCCGATGTTACACTGATTAATCGTCTCATCTCTATCGGTTCCAGTGACATACATATTTTTAAGTTACTGGGAAATATTGATTTTTTTAGCTTAACTTGACAAAGTCAAGATAAGCTATTGCCATCACGCGTGCAGAAGTCTGTTAGTCTGTGAGTCTGTGCACAATTTCCTTTAGCACAGGCTACACCCCATAGTTCTTGTCCGATCATCTCAAAATTTCACATGCAGGTTTGAGGTCATGTCTGGATGAGAACGTACCCTTTTGGTCACAATCAGTCAACCGTGATGGCTTCCCGAGCTCAAAACCTTTAGCACAGTCTACAGGTCGTATTTATGAAGGGATTTCATGGTAACTTGGTAGGATGACTCCGTATGATGTCTAGATGAGAACTTCCCCATTTGGTCGCAATCTGTCAACCGTGCCGACTGCCCGACCCCAAAACCTGAAAACCTTTAGCACAGTCTACAAGTCGTATTTATGAAGGGATTTCATTGTAACTTGGTAGGATGGCTCCATATAATGTCTAGATGAGAATGTCCCCTTTTGGTCGTGATCATTCAGCCTTGATGGCTGTCCAAACCCAAAACACGAAAACCTTTAGAGCACAGTCTACAGGTCATATTTATGAAGGGGTTTCACTGTAACTTGGTAAGATGACTCCAGATAATGTCTAGATGAGAACGTCCCCTTTTGGTCGTGATCATTCAGCCTTGATGGCTGTCCAAACCCAAAACACGAAAACCTTTTAGCACAGACTACAGGTTGTATTTATGAAGGGATTTCATTGTATCTTGGTAGGATGACTCAGTATAATGTCTAGACGAGGACATCCCCTTTTGGTCGCGATCGGTCAACCATGATGGCTGCCCAAGCCCAAACCCAAAAACCTTTAGCACAGTCTGCAGGTTGTATTTCTGAAGGAATTTCATGGTGACTTGGTAGGACGACTCTGTAGGATATCTAGATGAGAATGTCCCCTTTTGGTTATGATCTCTTACCCGTGATGGCTTCCCGAGCCCAAAGCCTGAAAACGTTAGCACAGCCTACAGGTCATATTTATGGAGTCATTTCCTTGTAACTTGGTGGGATGACTCCAGATAATGTCTAGATGAGAACTTCCCCTTTTGGTCATGACCATTCAACAGTGATGGCTTCCCGAGCCCAAAATCAAAAACCTTTAGCACAGACTACAAGTCATATTTTGAAGGGATTTCATTGTAACTTGGTAGGATGACTCAGTATAATGTCTAGATGAGGATGTCCCCTTTTGGTTGTGATCGGTCAACTGTGATGGCTACACATGCCCGAAGCCCGAAAACCTTTAGCACAGTCTACAGGCCATATTTATGAAGGGATTTGGAGCACGGTTGCTCAGTGGTAGACTGTTCGACTCTATACTAGAGGTCCCGAGTTCGTTCCCCGTCCGGGATGACCCACATTGTGTCCTTGGGCAAGGCACTTTATCCCGGCTGCCTACATGGGGGCACGATGATACCGTGTACTAAGGCGTACTGCACGTCGATGGTGCACATGTCTTCAACCGCTGTAACCCTGCTTGAGCGGAGCTTGAACAGAGTTAGAATGTTGAGGAGCTGACAGTTGCCTATCGATGCTCGGTGGTTCTCTCCGGGTACTCCGGCTTCCTCCACCCATAAAACTCTCACAGTCGCAATTAGCCATCGTGCATAAGTATGTGACCTTAAACACCAATAAATAATTAAATAAATAAATATGAAGGGATTTCATTGTAACTTGATGACTCGTTTTGGAATAATTTCACTGTAACTTGGTAACTTTGGTTGACATACATTAACTGTGAGGGCCACATACATTAACTGTGAGGGCCACATTAACCCACCCCTCATTTCTTGAGTACAGTTTTCACCTCATATTGTTTTTATTGAAAAGATTGCATACATGGGAACAGAAATTAACATATTCCCAATTATCACAGTTCTTGTCTTATTTCAAAATCCTTTCATAAACATTGAACATTATCCTTTTCATCAAACACAACACACAAACAAGTTAAGCTACATTGTCATTGACACTTTCATTTAAAAAAATTATCAAATTTTGTTTAAGTTTTAAAAATTAAAATGCTGTGTTTTGTAAAAGGTTAACATGTGTTATCAGAATACAACAGGAGTTCAACCATGGTGGCCTCATGGGATCCTGGGACACTCGTAGTTAGTTGGTATGGATTCTCACAACCATTTTCGTAAGAATCCAAATGGATTCTCCCAAATTAAGATGAAATTTAAGCCCTGATGAGCACTGTCAAACAAGATATAATATCCTACATGCTCATTTCACCTCTAGAATACAGAGAAGAAGAAGTGACACGGTTAATTGAATACAGTATAGCCGCCATGGATTGGTCATAATCCATGCGTGGCAGTGATGTCCATGTATGCTTTTACCAGGTAATATGAAATCATAATCATCAGCAAAATTTTAATGAATGAAGCACCGGGTTGTACCCAGTGCTTCAGTAATTAAATTTTTGACGATTATTCCTATAATTTGTGTTTGAATCCAATATTATTGCATCCATGGAAATATTGCCACCCATGGAAAGTGACCATTCCATGGTGGCCATACTGTACTTCTATTAATTGAATAATTTTCATTGGCAAGGTTTCCACTCTACTTTGAAAATGAACAGCACTCTGTATGAAGACAGGTTAAAGACATCAAAGTGATGATAAAAATTCTGGGATGCACCATGACAGAGCTAGTGACATTGATGTTAATGTGGCATGGCATTGTGTATGTTTGTGGGTGAGAATTGTGAGATATGTCTGTCACAGCTAGGTATCGCACCTGGGACATACCTATCTCAGTAGATAAGAGGTGGGATAATATAATGAAAATGAAATATCAGATAATAGGTTGCATTGATTTTCTGAAAACTCATCTAGTGAAATTAATTGAACCAACCAGGTGCTAAAGTAAACTGGAGTTGAATTAATTTTCTCATTAAAACTGTGTTGCATGTATGCATCAGCCTCTTGATCACATTTTAATTTGTTTCATAAACCTCTGTAACTATGAAAAATACTTTGTGCAGTGGATTCTATACCACTGTGTATTGATCAGTGTTTATAGTAATTTTGTAGAAATTCAATATGTTACAGTTAAGGTCCTGTGAATCAGAATTTCTATCCTCATATTGAACATCAAATCAAATCAGGGTGTCTGATGTCAAACTCGACATCCAATCCAAATCGAACTGTAACAGATAAACCTTAAAAATAATTCTGCCCAATCAAGTTCTGCTGTTCAGAACACATAAACAGATATATATACATGTATAATAGATAGATCTGTTTAGGTGTATAAAAATGTATATACTTTTGGCATAGAATGAAGTAATGCTACTCTGCATGGGAACCTGGGAAGTGAAGTGTTTTTCTGCTAAAATAGAACCCAGTCACCAATGCCTGGGATGGAAGTAGGGCTCTGCAAATTTTCAAATGCAATTGAATTTAATACCAAATTGAATACTGCTTACTATTCGTGAATTGAACTGAATATCAAATCAAATTTATTAGAAAGGTTACTGGTTGCGCTACTGGGAAAAAACATTGTGTTTTAGTCCGGAACATAACCATGTTGGCTTGCACTCCCTATTCCATGTGCCGGCAACAGATACATCTGTCGCCGGCACATGAAACAAGAAGTACGAATGATGGATAAATCTGCCACTGGCACTGAATGTGGAGTTGCATGAGATGGAATCCGATTTAGCTCATGTGTGCCTATTTTTAGCTTAACTTGACAAAGTCAAGATAAGCTATTGCCATCATGTGTGCGGAAGTCTGTTAGTCGGAAGTCTGTTAGTCGGTTCACATTTTCCTTTAGCACAGGCTACACCCCATAGTTCTTGTCTGATCACCACAAAATTTCATATGCAGGTTTGAGGTCTAGATGAGAACGTCCCCTTTTGGTCGCGATCTGTCAACCGTGATGGCTGCCCGAGCCAAAAACCCTTAGCACAGTCTACAGGTCGTATTTATGAAGGGATTTCATGGTAACTTGGTAGGATGACTCTGTATAATATCTGGATGAGAACGTCCCCTTTTGGTCATGATCTGTCAACCGTGATGGCTGCCCAAGCCCAAAACCTGAAAACTTTTAGCACAGTCTACAGGTCATATTTAATATGGAGGGATTTCATTGTAACCTGGTAGGATGACTCCGTATGATGTCTAGATGAGAACTTCCCCATTTGGTCATGATCTGTCAACCATGAGGCATGATGACTGCCCAAAACCCAAAAACCTTTAGCACAGTCTACAGGTCGTATTTATGGAGGGATTTCATTGTAACTTGGAATGTTGACTCCATATAATGTCTAGATGAGAATGTCCCCTTTTGGTTGTGATTAGTCAACTGTGATGGCTTCAGGGGCCCGAAGCCCGAAAACCTTTAGCACAGTCTACAGGTCATATTTATGAAGGGATTTCATTGTAACTTGGCAGGATGACTCCAGATAATGTCTAGATGAGAATGCCCCCTCTTGGTCACCATTATTAAGCCATGATGGCTGCCCGAGCCCAAAACCTGAAAACCCTTTGCACAGAATTCATGTCACATTTATGAAGGGATTTCATTGTAACTTGGTAGGATGACTCAGTATAATGTCTAGATGAGGACATCCCCTTTTGGTCACGATCGGTCAACCTTGATGGCTGCTCGAGCCCAAAACCCGAAAACCTTTAGCACAGTCTACAGGTTATATTTAATATGGAGGGATTTCATTGTAACTTGGTAGGATGACTCTGTGTGATGTCTAGATGAGGACGCCCCCTTTTGGTCACGATCGGTCAACTGTGATCGCTACACATGAAACAAGAAGTACAAATGATGGATAAATCTGCCACTGGCACTGAATGTGGAGTTGCGTGAGATGGAATCCAATTTAGCTCATGTGTGCCTATTTTTAGCTTAACTTGACAAAGTCAAGATAAGCTATTGCCATCATGTGTGCAGAAGTCTGTTAGTCGGTTCACATTTTCCTTTAGCACAGGCTACACCCCATAGTTCTTGTCCGATCGCCACAAAATTTCATATGCAGGTTTGAGGTCTAGATGAGAACGCCCCCTTTTGGTCGCGATCTGTCAACCGTGATGGCTGCCCGAGCCAAAAACCCTTAGCACAGTCTACAGGTCGTATTTATGAAGGGATTTCATGGTAACTTGGTAGGATGACTCTGTATAATATCTGGATGAGAACGTCCCCTTTTGGTCATGATCTGTCAACCGTGATGGCTGCCCAAGCCCAAAACCTGAAAACTTTTAAGCACAGTCTACAGGTCATATTTAATATGGAGGGATTTCATTGTAACCTGGTAGGATGACTCCGTATGATGTCTAGATGAGAACTTCCCCATTTGGTCATGATCTGTCAACCATGAGGCATGATGACTGCCCAAAACCCAAAAACCTTTAGCACTGTCTACAGGTCGTATTTATGGAGGGCTTTCATTGTAACTTGGAAGGTTGACTCCATATAATGTCTAGATGAGAACGTCCCCTTTTGGTCGCGATTAGTCAACTGTGATGGCTACAGGGGCTCGAAAACCTTTAGCACAGTCTACAGGTCATATTTTTGAAGGGATTTCATTGTAACTTGGCAGGATGACTCCAGATAATGTCTAGATGAGAATGCCCCCTTTTGGTCACGATTATTTAGCCATGATGGCCGCCCGAGCCCAAAACCTGAAAACCCTTAGCACAGAATTCATGTCACATTTATGAAGGGATTTCATTGTAACTTGGTAGGATGACTCAGTATAATGTCTAGATGAGGACATCCCCTTTTGGTCACGATCGGTCAACCTTGATGGCTGCTCGAGCCCAAAACCCGAAAACCTTTAGCACAGTCTACAGGTCATATTTAATATGGATGGATTTCATTGTAACTTGGTAGGATGACTCTGTGTGATGTCTAGATGAGGACGACCCCTTTTGGTCGCGATCGGTCAACTGTGATCGCAACACATGAAACAAGAAGTACGAATGATGGATAAATCTGCCACTGGCACTGAATGTGGAGTTGCGTGAGATGGAATCCAATTTAGCTCATGTGTGCCTATTTTTAGCTTAACTTGACAAAGTCAAGATAAGCTATTGCCATCATGCGTGCGGAAGTCTGTTAGTCGGAAGTCTGTTAGTCTGTTCACATTTTCCTTTAGCACAGGCTACACCCCATAGTTCTTGTCCGATCACCACAAAATTTCATATGCAGGTTTGAGGTCTAGATGAGAACGTCCCCTTTTGGTCGCGATCTGTCAACCGTGATGGCTGCCCGAGCCAAAAACCTTTAGCACAGTCTACAGGTCGTATTTATGAAGGGATTTCATGGTAACTTGGTAGGATGACTCTGTATAATATCTGGATGAGAACGTCCCCTTTTGGTCATGATCTGTCAACCGTGATGGCTGCCCAAGCCCAAAACCTGAAAATTTTTAGCACAGTCTACAGGTCATATTTAATATGGAGGGATTTCATTGTAACTTGGTAGGATGACTCCGTATGATGTCTAGATGAGAACTTCCCCATTTGGTCATGATCTGTCAACCATGATGACTGCCCAAAACCCAAAAACCTTTAGCACAGTCTACAGGTCGTTTTTATGGAGGGATTTCGATGTAACTTGGAAGGTTGACTCCATATAATGTCTAGATGAGAACGTCCCCTTTTGGTCGCGATTAGTCAGCTGTGATGGCTACAGGGGCCCAAAAACCTTTAGCACAGTCTACAGGTCATATTTATGAAGGGATTTCATTGTAACTTGGCAGGATGACTCCAGATAATGTCTAGATGAGAATGCCCCCTTTTGGTCACGATTATTTAGCCATGATGGCTGCCCGAGCCCAAAACCTGAAAACCCTTAGCAAAGAATTCATGTCACATTTATGAAGGGATTTCATTGTAACTTGGTAGGATGACTCAGTATAATGTCTAGATGAGGACATCCCCTTTTGGTCACGATTGGTCAACCTTGATGGCTGCTCAAGCCCAAAACCCAAAAACCTTCAGCACTGTCTACAGGTCATATTTAATATGGAGGGATTTCATTGTAACTTGGTAGGATAACTCTGTGTGATGTCTAGATGAGGACGCCCCCTTTTGGTCGCGATTGGTCGACTGTGATTGCTACACAGGCCCGAAAACCTTTAGCACAGTCTACAGGCCGTATTTATGAAGAGATTTCATTGCAACTTGATAGGATGACTCATTTTGGAATAATTTCACTTTCACTATAATTTGGCAACTTTGGTTGACATATATTAACTGTGAAGGCCACATGCATTAACTGTAAGGGCCACATTAACCCACCCCTCAATTCTTCAGTACAGTCTACACCTCAAGTTATTTTTATTGAAAACAAAAATAATTTATATATATAAATATACAAATATTTGCAGGGCCATAGGTGGAAGTTTTCTAAAATAGGCAGCATGGGAACAAATGATTGGCTGGTCTTGACTTTATATCCATGTTGCTTTTATGATTAGCCATTGTACAGAAATATGTGACAATAAATAAATTAATAAATAATGCAACACTAGAGTATTGAGTCCTAATCAGAATATCTCCCAAGTTCTCAGGCCAAGTCTAGTTCTGATTGGAATTTGATGCTGTTGTCGGCTGTTTGTTTACCCACTTTTTGTGGAAATTGACACACAGGCGACCATTGATGTAATGTGATGTGCCTTCAATTACAAAGATATACAGGTATTATATTTCCTGCTCCAGTTATAGATATTCCATCAATAAGTATTTAATTCCCCTTGAAAACATATTGAGTCTTCATTTCTGATTGTAATGTCATCAAAATGTCGATCAAATCAAATCACGATTGAACAACATTTCTAGCTTTGATTCCCAGAAAATAAATCTTTATGAAATTTTTCAGATTTGATAATCTGGAATATATCAGTTGGTCGGAAAAGTGAACTGTAGGGTCGCTTTTCCAATCAAATAAAATACTTCAGGCAAATGAATCTAAATATAGGCGATGTCCTATTTGAGGGTTAGACTGGTTCCAGGCCACAACAGAATCAAATTCCGTACAGAATTAGACTGGTGGCTTGAAAGCTCGATTATCTCCATGACAGGTACCAAGTTTTGAATGACAAGCACAAAACTGCTGGTAGACTGGTACATCTCCCAATGACAGTGGTGGCACCAATGCACTGATGGGGGTTGGTGGGGGGGGGGGGGGGGGGGGAGGGCAAGGGCTGGTAGGGAACAAGTTCCCCATGAAAGGGGACAAGTCCACAAGTGGACTTTTAGGTTCATAGCATTGCATTCAATTACCATAGACATTTGCACAAGTTCCTAAGATACAAGTTTTCATAGGAGGCCTGTTTGAGGTCTTTTTTTCAGAATGGAGGGGAGAGGGATCTCTTTCCGGGAAAATATTTTTATTGTGCTTTCAAATGAAGCCTTCTAATGGCTTTTGGGGGTAAATCTCCTTTTTTGTCTTTTGGACATCAAAAATGAAAAAAACTTGAGTATGATTGCACAATTTTCACATGAAGATTTAGTTTAAACAATATTTATTCAAGATAATGTTATATGTATACATTACATAGCAGTACAATAGATTAATAAAAAAAGAAGTTTTGCTAGCAGTATATGAGATAACAGCAACAGTGATAATTAGATCAGTAAATAAACTAGGATTCGACAGGAAGATTTGTCTGAAGGTGTGAAGCAGAACAGGAAACCAAGTTGGTTCAGTACCCAGCCCACTGAGCCAACTTGGATTCCTGTTGTGGTTCATAATGACCCATAGTTTGGAGACAAAGTACATGAACATACATGGCTAATAAATATCTCCTATGGGAACCCCAGGAAGTGGAGAAGTGCTTGTTTACTGCAGTAAACAAGTTCTCCTTTATTGGTAAAATAGGACCTCGTAACCAATGCCTGGGGAGGAAGTCCTCTAAAAGGTGAATATAACCATATATAACAGGTATAAACAATTGGCAGGACTTGCCTTTACATGTATATCCATGTTCCAGCCATGATTAGCCATTGTGCAGAAATATGTGACTGTAAAAATCTTAAACACTAATAAATAAATAAATAATAAATAAATCTGCTTCCGAGCTTGTAAATAATTATTGGATATGTTCATCAGCTGGGTATGTATGAGAATAATGAAAAGACAGACAGACTGAGGGTGTGTCGGGATGAGAGAGAGCATGTGGTGGAGGAGGGTTGACGGGGGGGGGGGGGGGGGGGTAAAATCTCCTTTTAGGGGATCAAATCTCCCCTTAAACCCCACCCCCACCCCCAGTCCCATCACAGGTGGTCCCTCAAGTTTTTACACAACCACTCATCAGTACTAGTAAATCTTGAATTCCAGTTTGTTCGTGTGGAGAAGTTTTGTTCCACATGTGTAATAGGAGCTGGTATTTGAACATCATTCAATTAAAAAATAATGTCTTCATCATATCACCTGTAATCTCCTGGAGTTGAGTGTAGAGTTGAAAGATTTAAATATGTTATTTTATGACTGTTTCCCCCCTGACAAAATTTGGGTGGATGTAGCCATGGCACTGTCTATCCTTCTGCCATGACTTTCGATATTGGCAAAGTTGCTGTTTACTGTTACTGTTACATCAGCCACCCTTGGCAGTTGAAGGCTTTTGAAATCGAAATCTGTTAGCTGTTTCATTTGTCAGCTCATAGATTTTTTGAAAAAATAATTGTAATCTCCTGGAGTTGGGGGTAGAGTTGAAAGATTTAAATATGTTATCTTATGACTGTTTCCCCCCTGACAAAATTTGGGTGGATGTAGCCATGGCACTGTCTATCCTTCTGCCATGACTTTAGATATTGGCAAAGTTGCTGTTTACTGTTGCTGTTGCATTAGCCACCTTTGGCAGTTGAAAGCTTTTGAAATCGAAATCTGTAGCTGTTTCATTTGTCAGCTCATAGATTTTTTGAAAAAATAATTGATAATCATGCAGACATGTGAACTTCTGAAATATGCAATTACCATAAAGCATTGACCTTCCTTCCTGTCATGCCCCACCACCTGTGCCCTTCCCTTCCCTGCTTTGCCTTGTAACAGATTGATTATTGATAAGCACCCACCGACTACTAAAATTAATCTGGCACAGGCCTTTAGATTATCCCAAATTCACACCATTTACAGGTGTACCCAAATTAACCCTTTACCCAATGTAACGGCCAAAACCGGCCAGCACTATTCTAAAAAATCGGCAATTAATTTTCATTATTTTTTCATTTTTTGTCTCAAAAACATAGGTTATGACCACTCATTGGAATGAGCTTGTTCCAACAAGGGGTCATAACCTTTGTTTTTGAGCAAAAATGAAAAAAATTAGTTATTCAAGAATTTTTTTTTGCAAGTGTCGTCTGCTTTTCATGTTAAGTAAAGGGTTAAAGAAGGTGTGAAGATATTAAGGAAGATATATAAATGCTCTGTGCCTCTTCTGCATTTGAGAATAACTTCCATCATGATATGACCATAGAAACACAAAGAAAGGCATAGTTATAAAACATAAGAGGGTAAGGCTGTTACATGTATTTCTGTTTTTAATGTGCCCAAATTACGGCAAAAGTGTGTGTCCCAAATAAATGAATTTAAAGGCCTGCTGACACCAACCAGTAAATCATGAGTACAGTGAAACCCTGTAAATTGAATAGCCACTTTCAGAGTGAAAGGGGGCGCGGTGGCTCAGTTGGTAGAGGTGCAGGCTGCAAGCCGAGAGGTCCTCGGTTCGAATCCCACCTGCGGCAACCGCGTTGTGTCCTTGGGCAAGACACTTCACCCCGATTGCCTACATGGGGGCACGATGACGCTGTGTACTGAGGCGTACTGCACGTCGATGGTGCGCATGTCTTCAACCAATCTAACCCTGCCTGTGCTGCGGTGCAGAGTTCAGAGTTACGATGTTGGGGAGCTGACAGCTGCTCGTCGTTGCTCGGTGGTTCTCTCCGGGTACTCCGGCTTCCTCCACCCGTAAAACTGTCGCGGTCACGATTAGCCATTGTGCATAAGTATGTGACCTTAAACACCAATAAATAAATAATAATATTCAGAGTGAAAATAGTTCAGTTAGCAGAAGTATTCAATTAACATGAATTTTGTCACTTTCCTGTATTCTAGAGATAATCTTAGCATTTATTCTATTATATCTTGTTTGACAGAGCTCTGTGAGCAAGATATAATAGATTATAATAGAATAAATGCCTGTATTGGATGTACCGAAGCTAAATATTTCTGTAAACAAAGGAAAATTGCTGAGTGTCAGGATAATTTCTCAACAGTGTTACAAGATTTTTAGTCGAGTTTTGACGAAGTCAAACTCGACTTATAGTTTGATGAAATGACGGGCGGCAGATGGCGGCGGGTGTAAACAATTGGTTTCCGGGCAATAACTTTAGTTCTATTTGATGCACCTTTACCAAATTTATATCAGAGGTTACCCTATAGGAAAGGAAGACACCTATCGATTTCAGAGTCTCGCGCCCCAAGGACAAGGTCACTGTTACTATAAATAGAATATTTTGTGAGAAATTGGTTTCCGGGCAATAACTTTAGTTCTATTTGACGCACCTTTACCAAACTTATACCAGAGGTTACCCTACAGGAAGGGAAGACACCTATTGATTTTGGAGTCTGGGACTCAAAGGTCAAGGTCACTGTTACTATAAATAGAATATTTTATGACAAATTGGTTTCTGGACAATAACTTTAGTTCTGTTTGACGCACCTTTACCAAACTTATACCAGAGGTTACCCTATAGGAAG
Organism: Pictodentalium vernedei; assembly: GCA_031216915.1. NCBI lineage: Eukaryota > Metazoa > Mollusca > Scaphopoda > Dentaliida > Dentaliidae > Pictodentalium > Pictodentalium vernedei. The sequence goes on from CM062297.1 coordinate 712,024,422, forward strand.
GGAAGACACCTATTGATTTCGGAGTCTGGGACTCCAAGGTCAAGGTCAAGGTCATTGTTACTATAAATAGAATAGTTTGTGACAAATTGGCTTCCGGGCAATAATTTTAGTTCTATTTGAAGCACCTTTACCAAACTTATACCAGAGGTTACCCTAGAGGAAGGGAAAACACCTATTGATTTCGGAGTCTGCGACTCCAAGGTCAAGATCACTGTTACTATAGATAGAATATTTTGTGACAACTTGGTTTCCGTGCAATAACTTTAGTTCTATTCCGTGTATCTTCACCAAACTTATACCACAGGTTACCCTATAGGAAGGGAAGACACCTATTGCTTTCAGAGTATGGGGCACCAAGGTCAAGGTCACTGTTACTATTAATAGAATATTTTGTGACAAATTGGTTTCCAGGCAATAACTTTAGTTCTATTTGACGCACCTTTACCAAACTTACACCAGAGGTTACCCTATAGGAAAGGAAGACACCTATCGATTTCCGATTCTTGCACCCCAAGGTCAAGGTCACTGTTGCTACAAATAGCTTATTTCTTCAGAATTTAATGTCAAAACTCGACTTCTGGATCAGTGATCCTCTTGCTGTATTTTTTTATTCAATTAACAGGAGAAAACTCTACAACCTATATTCAATTAACAGGTCAAATTTGTGCTGAAGGTGTGGTAAATGGTTTTGTGTTTGGAAATTACATTCAATTAACAGGGTTGTTCAATTAAAAGATATCCAATTAAGTGGACTCCACAATATTTCACTTTTCCATAAACCTTTGATACTTGTCAGTACTTGCATATTATCTGTGAAGCATGGTTAGCAGCATGAGGTCTGATTATGAATTAGTTCAGACATGGAGTGCTTTTGTTTCTTTTGGTATTTAATTGGTTTCACTCTCATCAGATTCAAAACTTGATACATGCTTGATTCATGGCTAATACCATTAATTGTTCACAAATAAAGCACTGAAGTCCATTGTTGAGAAGTATTGATCTGAGTTCCAAGAGTGGATGAGATTTCCATTATACAATAATATCCTTTGCATTTCTATAGTGGATGATCTGTACACCAATTAAAATGGGAATCATGGTTCACAAAAAATGTTAATTATATTTACAAGCGTTAATGAGTTGCTCTTATGAAGCAAAGTCCTTTCCTTGAAAGTTGTTAACTCTTAACCCGCTGAGTTTTTTTGAGATATTTTTCTTCAGATCCAGTAATGGCAGCTAAATTTAAATCAAGAAGTCATTGGTGAAAAAATCCATTTTCCAAGTGGAAATTGGATTAAATATGCCCAAATTATTCAGATTTCAGTGGCAAGAGAAATTCTGTATGGGCAGGAATATCTGCCATCAGCATGCAAGGAGTTAACCCTTTAACTTCCCCTTGGGAACCCTGTGAAATGGAGTAGTGCTTGTTATGCCCCAAGTTCTCAAGCCACCGGACTAATTCTTCTTGGCATTCAACACTGTTATGGGCTGTTTATTTACCCACTTTTTGTGGAAACTTGCACACAGATGGCCATTACTGTAATGCAGGCTTGTCATTTTGAAAATTGCAGAAGTGCCATTATGGTTCGCCTCAAATCACCACAGGAGGGTGTAGACAACTAATATCATTTTAAGGTAAAGGTACATTATGATGTGCATCATCACGTAATGTATGGATGCAGGCTTGAATATTTGGATGCAAGATACAGTGAGTGTTATAGTTATCTTGCATCCAAATAACCAAGCCCATATCTATACATTACATGATGACTGTACAAGCCAGTGCACTGTGCTCGCCGTCCGTCAGATGCCGATAACTTGGAGCGAATCAATCAGATTTGGGGGACTAATTGTCCTGGCTTTGATTTTGGGAGGAAACGTCCTAGGTGAATCGTCAGGGGTCGAACTGGCTTGGGAATGATGCGTCCCGTAATCGCGCGTGACACGAGAGTTGTCTCAGTCTGATGTACAATGCAGTAACTAATTACAACTTTGGAACTGGCAGCCCTCTTGCTCGTATTTGGAAAGTTACTTACTGTCTCTGGGTGACTGCATCGATGACACACTACAAACTTCACAAATTGCGCTTTGTTACCTCCTTCAGTCCACAAAAAATGCTGTTTGAGGTGCCTTCGGGCTGAATTAATGGGCTGCAGAAATTGGGGTTAGACGGACGTTTTCCGTCCGCAGAATTTTGAACTCAGACGGGCGACTGCGGCCCGGGCCGATCGCCTGCCTCAAAATGACAAGCCTGGTAATGTGATGTGCCTTCACTAACAAAGATATACAGGTATTCGTTCCTGCCCTAGTTATAGATATACCAATCAATAAGTATTTAATTCCCCTTGTAAACATATAATTCCCCTTGATTGGTATATCTATAACTGGGACAGGAAAGATATACAGGTATTCTTCCTGCACCAGGTATAGATATACCAATAAAAAAGTATTTAATTCCCCTTGAAAACAACATTTTAACATAATTAGTGGAATTATATCAATGTAATCATAAAACTATGGCTGTGTTCAGTGAGTCTTCATTTCTGATTGTGATGTCATCAAAATGTGTTTCAAATCAAATCTGTATTGAGCAACGTTTCTAGCTTTGATTCACAGAAAATGAATGTTTTTGGTATTTTTAGCTCAACTTGACAAAGTCAAGCTGAGCTATTGCCATCACTTCTCGTCCGTCGGTGTACGTACGTACGTACGTACGTACGTACGTCCGTCCGTCCACAATTTCCTTTGGCACACCTCACAGGTCGCATTTATGATCAGATTACTTTGAAACTTGGTATGCTTGTTTGGGGTAACCTCTAGATGGGAGCTATCGATTTTCTTCAATTTCCGTCAAAAAATGCCGCGGCCAACGTTCTTAGAACTTAGTTTAGTCAAACCACAATATTTCCCTTTGGCACACCCTACAGGGCACATTTATGATTTGATTGCTTTGAAACCTGGTATGCTTATTTAGGGTGACTTCTAGATGGGAGCTATCGATTTTCTTCAATTTCCGGCAAAAAATGTTGCCACGGCCAACGTTCGTAGAACTTAGTTTAGTCAGACCTCAATATTTCCCTTTGGCACACCCTGCAGGGCCCATTTATGATCAGATTGCTTTGAAACCTGGTATGCTTGTTTGGGGACACCTCTAGATGGGAGCTATCGATTTTCTTCAATTTCTGACAAAAAATGTTGCCGCGGCCAACGTTCTCAGAACTTAGTTTAGTCAGAAGACTCAATATTTCCCTTTGGCACACCCTACAGGGTACATTTATGATTGGATTGCTTTGAAACCTGGTATGCTTATTTAGGGTGACCTCTAGATGGGAGTTATCGATTTTCTTCAATTTCTGGCAAAAAATGTTGCCACGGCCAACGTTCGTAGAACTTAGTTTAGTCAGACCTCAATATTTCCCTTTGGCACACCCTACAGGGTACATTTATGATCAGATTGCTTTGAAACCTGGTATGCTTGTTTGGGGAGACCTCTAGATAGGAGCTATCGATTTTCTTCAATTTCTGTAAAAAAATGTTGCCGCGGCCAACGTTCTTAGAACTTAGTTTAGTCAGAAGTCTCAATATTTCCCTTTGGCACACCCTACAGGGCACATTTATGATTTGGTTGCTTTGAAACCTGGTATGCTTATTTAGGGTGACCTCTAGATGGGAGCTATCGATTTTCTTCAATTTCCGTAAAAAAATGTTGCCGCGGCCAACGTTCTTAGAACTTAGTTTAGTCAGAAGACTCAATATTTCCCTTTGGCACACCCTACAGGGCACATTTATTATCGGATTGCTTTGAAACCTGGCATGCTTGTTTGGGGTGACCTCTAGATGGGAGCTATCGATTTTCTTCAATTTCCATCAAAAAATGTTGCCGCAGCCAACATTCTTAGAACTTAGTTTAGTCAGACCTCAATATTTCCCTTTGGCACACCCTACAGGGCACATTTATGATCAGATTGCTTTGAAACCTGACATGCTTGTTTGGCGTGACCTCTAGAAGAGAGCTATCGATTTTCTTCCATTTCCGTCAAAAAATGTTGCCACGGCCAACGTTCGTAGAATTTAGTCTACGTCAGACCACAATATTTCCCTTTTGTACACCCTACAGGGCTTTGAAACCTGGCATGCTTGTTTGGGGAGGCCTCTAGATGGGCGCTATCGATTTTCTTCGGTATCTGTCAAAAAATGTTGCCACTGGCAAAAAAAAAATGACATTGGTACCAATGATCTTCAATTTTGCCATTTCATTTATAACTTACCAAGTTCAAGTTTGTCAAGTTGAGCTACAGTGTCATTGACACTTTCATTTTAGATTCAGTCACCCGGAATATATCAGTTGGGTCTGAAATATTCCAGATGAGTGAATCAGAACATATACGATGACCTATTTGAGGGCTAGACTGGTTCCAGGCCATAACAGCATCAAATTTCTTACAGAATTGGACTGGTGGCCTGAGAGTTTGGGTTTGACCCTGGTCTCCAGAGGAGGTTTTAGTGACGATATAGACAAGGGAACCCTGTGGTAACCCCGGGAAGTGAAGCAGTGCTTGTTTACTGTGGTAAACTAACTCTGTTTTACTGGTAAAATAGGACACAGTCACCATTGCTTGGGGTGGAAGTCGACTAAAATAGTCAACATGGGTATAAATGATTGACTAAACTTGACTTCAAGTTTTGCATTATAACTCCAGCATTGATTGTCAGATTTTGATGTGCTTCGGTGTGGTTAAAGATCAGTATGGGGGAAAGGATTACCACATATTGTGGCTTTTGTTCACACTTCTTACCAGAGTTATGGCCCATGTTAGACTGTCTGCATGAACATTTTGTTCATTGTTATAAACAAGTTCTCTTTTACTGGTACAATATGGCTTAGTAATCAATGACTGGGGTGCAAGTCCTCTAGAGTGGGTAGCATAGCTACATGTAACTCATCCAGTTTGGGGGGGGGGGGGTGGTCATGTGATATGATTTTGTTGAAATTGTGTGAAAATTAAAAAATTAAAATTAAATTTTTGAAATAACTAATTATCATATCACATGCATTGGGAAAAGGATTAAGCAGTTAACTGGTAGGGTGCTAAATTATTTTTGGTCAGCAAGATTTGTTCACATATCTTTGCCTTGTTACAGTTCACATGAGAGTGCCTATTAGCACTCTCCAATGAATTGTATCAAGGCATATCAGCATAGGATAAATAATTTCACTTCAGAGATAATCAGAAGTACATACACAGAATATGAAGCCTTTAAGCTGTGGTACCTGCACTTAAGAATATAGTAGTCTAGCCATCTTTACCAAAAAAGGGCCTAGAAATCGTGTTAGAAGCAGTTTTGGGTAAAAGTGTGAAACATGTTTTTAGCTCAACTTGACAAAGTCAAGCTGAGCTATTGCCATCACTTCTCGTCCGTCGGGGTACGTACGTACCTACATACATACGTATGTACGTACGTACGTTAGTACGTACGTCCACAATTTCCTTTGGCACACCTCACAGGTCGCATTTATGATCAGATTACTTTGAAACTTGGTATGCTTGTTTGAGGTGACCTCTAGATGGGAGCTATCGATTTTCTTCAATTTCCGTCAAAAAATGTTGCCGCGGCCAACGTTCTTAGAACTTAGTTTAGTCAAACCACAATATTTCCCTTTGGCACACCCTACAGGGCACATTTATGATCAGATTGCTTTGAAACCTGGTATGCTTGTTTGGGGAGACCTCTTGATGGGAGCTATCGATTTTCTTCAATTTCTGTCAAAAAATGTTGCCGGGGCCAACGTTCTTAGAACTTAGTTTAGTCAGAAGACTCAATATTTCCCTTTGGCACACCCTACAGGGTACATTTATGATCGGATTGCTTTGAAACCTGGCATGTTTGTTTGGGGTGACCTCTAGATGGGAGCTATCGATTTTCTTCAATTTCCATCAAAAAATGTTGCCGCGGCCAACGTTCTTAGAACTTAGTTTAGTCAAACCACAATATTTCCCTTTGGCACACCCTACAGGGCACATTTATGATTTGATTGCTTTGAAACCTGGTATGCTTATTTAGGGTGACCTCTAGATGGGAGCTATTGATTTTCTTCAATTTCTGGCAAAAAATGTTGCCACGGCCAACGTTCGTAGAACTTAGGTTAGTCAGACCTCAATATTTCCCTTGGCACACCCTACAGGGCCCATTTATGATCAGATTGCTTTGAATCCTTGTATGCTTGTTTGGGGAGACCTCTAGATGGGAGCTAACGATTTTCTTCAATTTCTGTCAAAAAATGTTGCCGCGGCCAACGTTCTTAGAACTAAGTTTAGTCCGAAGACTCAATATTTCCCTTTGGCACACCCTACAGTGTACATTTATGATCGGATTGCTTTGAAACCTGGCATGCTTGTTTGCAGTGACCTCTAGATGGGAGCTATCGATTTTCTTCAATTTCCGTCAAAAAATGTTGCCGCGGCGAACGTTTTTAGAACTCAGTTTAGTCAGACCACAATATTTCCCTTTGGCACACCCTACAGGGCACATTTATGATTTGATTGCTTTGAAACCTGGTATGCTTGTTTGGGGAGACCTCTAGATGGGGGCTATCAATTTTCTTCAATTTCCGTCAAAAAATGTTGCCGCGGCCAATGTTCTTGGAACTTAGTTTAGTCAGAAGACTCAATATTTCCCTTTGGCACACCCTACAGGACACATTTATGATCGGATTGCTTTGAAACCTGGCATGCTTGTTTGGGATGACCTCTAGATGTGAGCTATCGATTTTCTTCAATTTCCATCAAAAAATGTTGCCGCAGCCAACATTCTTAGAACTTAGTTTAGTCAGACCACAATATTTCCCTTTGGCTCACCCTACAGGGCACATTTATGATTAGATTGCTTTGAAACCTGGTATGCTTATTTACGGTGACCTCTAGATGGGAGCTATCGATTTTCTTCCATTTCCGTCAAAAAATGTTGCCACGGCCAACGTTCTTAGAATTTAGTCTAGTCAGACCACAATATTTCCCTTTTGTACACCCTACAGGG